>OZ059856.1:12780445-13980445 GCA_964057195.1 Orthosia cruda | reverse complement strand
GATCTACTAGAGTTGCTCGCCTTCCTATATTTTAGTACCCTTTGTGTAATTTCCTTTTTTTTTCCTCTGTGTTTCCTTTGTGTTAATTTCCTCAAGTGTTTCTATTAAACTTTCAAAATTTTTCACCCACGTATATCACGGACTCCTAAGTCGAGTATTTCTAATAGGAACTCGCAAATCGATGCGAATAGGAATTTAGATACTATATTAGAAGATAGTGAAAGTGTAGAATCTTGCTTAATCATAGAGAATAATTTAACTAACAAAATGAGTACCGATTTGGTAGATCAAGTTTACAAGGCCTTACGCCTCGTTCCCGAATTCGACGGGAACCCGAACGTGCTCACGCGGTTTGTACGTTTATGTGACCAACTTGTCGCGCAATTTGTTAAGGCAGAGCCAGGTTACGAACTAAGTAATTTATCCTTGTTGAACGGCATACTTAATAAAGTTACCGGAAATGCCGCCCGCACAATAAATTCAAATGGCATTCCCGAAACCTGGCAGGGTATTAGAAACGCCCTGATTAATAACTTCTCGGACCAGCGGGACGAGACCGCCTTATACAATGATTTGGCCCTGTTAACGCAAAAGAATTTATCACCACCGGAATTTTACGAAAAGTGCCAAACTTTATTTAGTACAATTATGACGTATGTGACCTTGCATGAGTCCATATCTACTACCATCGAGGCCAAACGGGCACTATATAAAAAATTAACCCTACAGGCATTCGTTCGTGGCCTAAAAGAACCTTTAGGCTCGCGTATTAGGTGCATGCGACCCGACACCATCGAAAAGGCCCTCGAGTTTGTGCACGAGGAAATTAACACCATGTACTTACAGCAGCGTAATGACCATTTGCCGGAGCGGAGACCTGTGCAGTCTACGTCTTCATTTAATCCCAGTACGTATCAGATTAAGCCATTTAATTTGCATACTCCACAGCCAGTCACTTTTTCAGCGCCGTTTAATCAGCCCGGTCCCTCCAAAAGTTTTTATCAGCCACAACCGCCAAGGCCAATGCAAGCTTGGGGACCCCAAGTGCCTTTCAATCGCGGTCCCACGCGAACCCAACAAATGTTAAGCGCACCCCCGCCTAACCATAGGCCCCAGAGCAACGTGTTCCGATTGCCTCAACAAAGGCCTAGTTACACGCCCATCAATAATGGCCCTAAGCCCATGAGTGGTGTAAGCCACTTTGTTCCTAAACCTATGCCGAGACCTTCGACAGGACATGACTGGACTCAACAAGGAAATCCACCTCCCAGTAACTACTTTAAGACTCGTGAGATGAATGTTAACGAAGTAGACTTTTACGACTATTATGAATACCCCGACTATGCCTATAATGACTATTACGACCAGTTCTACCCTGTACCTTACAATTACGAACCTGTGTATGAGCCACTAGCTCATAGTGATTATGTTCCTGTGCACGTAGAGGAACATCAGAATGTGCCTGAAGGAACATCTGCCCAAGGAACGTCTGCTGAAGGCCAGGATTTTCATACAGCCCCGAAATCAGACAAACCAAAATAGAGATTAACTTACAAACCCAGAGACAACTTCCATTCATTCAGATTGCTAATCCACCCATTAAACTATTAGTAGATACCGGGGCGAACCTATCTTTTATTAGCCCGAACGTTGTAGAAAGATTTTATCATCATATCCAGTGTAATTATGAGCCTTTCGAAGTCACTAACATCCACGCGACAACTCGTAATAATTATTCCATTACTATACCGTGCTTCCCGGAATTCGGAGAAACCTGTGACATTACCCTATACATTTACAAGTTCCACAATTATTTTGACGGCTTAATAGGCTTAGACTTACTAGAAAAGTTAGAGTCTAATATAGATCTAAAGAATAAGGTTCTTGTTACACGTAATTCATCTAATCCCTTGCGAATGTATGATTCACGTAATTGTAATCTTTACGAGGACATAGTACCCGCTAATTCATCCAAATTAGCTAGAGTCCCCATTAATCTTCATGATGGTGACGTAATAATATCAGAGCAGACTATTTCCAATTGCACTATTCGCGACTGTGTTACTTCTGTTAAAAATAACCGTGGCATCATAGAAATAACTAATCCAACTAAACATGATGTAGTTTTCTCAATGGACAGGCCAGTTACCGCGGCACTTTTTAACGAGCAAAGCGCGACCATCTATCAGCCTAGCGATCGCGTATCCGAGGTATTATCAAAACTACGCACTGACCATCTGAATCCTGAAGAACGAGCCAACCTAGAATCTCTTTGTGCACAATATGCTGACGTTTTCTATATCGATGGTGAACCTCTAACTTTCACCAATAAGATAAAGCATAGTATTCATACCACCGACGAATTACCTGTCTATACTAAGACCTATAGATATCCTTTTGTTCACAGACAGGAAGTTCAGGATCAGATTAGCAAAATGTTAGACCAAGGGATAATCCGTCCCTCGCAGTCAGCCTGGAGCTCACCCATCTGGGTAGTTCCAAAAAAATCTGATGCGTCCGGAAAGACTAAATGGCGCATAGTCATTGATTTTCGTAAGGTCAACGAGAAAACCCTCGATGACAAGTACCCAATCCCCAATATTAATGACATCTTAGATAAACTTGGTAACTGTCATTACTTCACAACTCTAGACCTTGCAAGTGGATTTTACCAGGTAGAAATGGACCCAGCCGATATTCACAAAACGGCCTTCAATGTAGAACATGGGCACTTTGAATTTTTACGCATGCCCATGGGTCTCAAAAATTCTCCATCCACGTTTCAACGCGTGATGGATAATGTCCTCAGGGACCTCCAAAATGTCATATGTCTCGTATATCTCGATGACATAGTCGTTTTTAGTGTTTCCTTACAGGAACACATGGTAAATTTAGAAAAAGTATTCAAGAGATTAAGGGAATCAAACTTTAAGATCCAGATGGATAAGTCGGAATTTTTAAAGCTTGAAACTTCATACTTAGGTCACGTAATAAGTAAGGACGGTATTAAGCCTAACCCCGATAAGATCATCGCCATCCAGAAATTCCCTATTCCTAAGACAGCTACCGAGATCAAACGCTTTTTAGGCCTGTTAGGATACTATAGGAAATTTATTCCTGACTTTGCGCGCATTACGAAACCCATGACGCAATGTCTCAAGAAAGGTTCTAGGATCACCTTCAATGACCCTAACTACATCGACTGTTTTGAAAAGTGCAAATTACTACTGACTAACGACCCTATACTGCAGTACCCTGACTTTTCTAAGGAATTTGTGCTTACGACTGACGCATCTAACTTTGCCATAGGAGCTGTCCTTTCTCAAGGACCTATAGGACAAGATAAGCCCTTAGCATACGCGTCCAGGACATTAAACTCCAGTGAGATTAACTATAGTGTAATCGAGAAGGAGTTATTAGCCATAGTTTGGGCTACTAAATACTTTCGTCCATACTTGTTTGGGAGAAAGTTTAAGATAGTTACAGACCATAAACCCTTACAATGGGTTATGAGCCTTAAAGAACCAGGCTCCAGACTCACACGTTGGAGACTTAAGTTGAGTGAATACAATTTTACTACAGTATACAAGCAAGGCAAAAAGAACACTAACGCCGACGCATTGTCCCGCATTGAAATCAACAACGAGGACGCTATGTCTATAGCGGTAAATGTATCTGAAAAGCCTCACTCAACAGCAGGTTCTGAAACACTGACAGCCCCTACAAACAACCCTGACATACTCGACAACTCTGACACAGCAACTGTTCACACTAGTAACGAAGCCCCTATTCTAGAAGTGCCAATATCAGACGAACCCTTAAATAAATTCAGTAGACAAATCTGTTTTGTACTTGTAGGCGATATTAAAAAACGACCGACAGTGAGTAAGCCATTTGAAACGCATAACCGAACTACCATTCAACTATCTGAGTCTAACCTGACTAACGACGTTATTAATGCAGTTAAAGAATATGTGAACCCTAAAGTCAAAACCGGTTTAATCATCCATCCTCCTCTTGCCATGTATAAAATAATCCCCATAATTCAAGACAACTTCAAAAGCTCTTCAATGAACATGGTTCTAACTAAAGTTGAATTAGAGAATGTTAAAGACTACCTGCGTCAACAAGACATCATAAAGAAATACCACGAAGGTAAAACAAATCATCGCGGTATCACTGAATGTTACTTAGCCCTATCTTCTAAATTCTACTGGCCTAAGATGAAAGAACACATCTCCAAGTACATAAATGAGTGTACTATCTGTGGTCAGGCTAAGTACGACCGTCACCCCATCAAGCAAAGATTTAACATTGTACCACCCCCTAGTAAACCTTTTGAAATTATCCATCTAGATCTGTTCACAGCTCAAACAGAGAAATTCCTTACCATTGTAGACGCTTTCTCTAAGTATGCACAAGCTTATCACCTTAGAGATAGCACCGCTTTAAGTGTAGTACAAGCTCTACTTGTATTTTGCACCCACCATGGGGTCCCATTGACTACTGTCACGGACGGAGGCCCTGAATTCACAAATCAGATTTTCTTAGAATTCAACCGAGCTCATAAAATTATTCACCATAAAATATTAGCGCATTCCCCTAACGACAATGGCATAGTAGAAAGATTCCATTCTACCATTTTAGAACATCTTAGGTTATTGAAATTAGAGAGACGAAATGAACCAGTCGTTAATCTTATGCCTTATGCCATCTTAGCGTACAATAGTTCGATCCATAGCTTCACAAAATGTAGACCCTTGGACTTGATAACTGGACACTTTGACCCTCGAGACCCAATAGATATTGACCTATCTGAACACTTACTGCAACAGTACTCACAAGACCATAGGAAACGAATGGGTCAAGTATACGACCTTATTAACCAGACATCCTTACATGACAGGACACAACTGACTGAAACCCGTAACAGGGACAGAGAACCCGAGAAGGACTATACCCCTGACCAGCAAATCTTTGTACGCAATCCCATGGCGTCTCGACAGAAGTTAGCCCCGCGTTATACGCAAGATACTGTACTCGCAGATCTTCCAATCCACATCTATACGAAGAAGAAACGCGGTCCAGTAGAAAAATCTCGCCTTAAGCGAAGTCCTAAAGATCCCACTTTGTTACAGGATAATACTATGGCTGATGACCCTACATCCGGCCCAAGGACAAGAGATAACAGTTGAATCACTTGACAATGGACCAGGACTACTTCCCTTCAAATTAGGAGCGGCAAAGATCGTTTCCCATTTCCATTCTTTCCTAAGTCATATAGATTTAGAGAATATCCATCTTCAAATTGAAGTGGTAAAAACACAGATGGCTGAATTAAGTCCCTTAGTTAACAATAAAACCTTATTCCTATTCGACCCTCATCTGAAACATCTCAATAGTAAAATCAATTTAATTACTAGTAAAATTAGTATGTTTGAATCAACTCGTAGTAAAAGAGGCCTTATCTATAGGAGGTTTGGGTTCTGTAATAAAATCAATTTCTGGTAATTTAGACTACACCGATGCACTTAAATACGAAAACGCCATAAACACCTTACGTAATAATGAGCATAAATTAGAATTAGAAATTAATAACCATGTTAGTTTAAATAGTAAATTTATTTCACGTAGCTCTCAAATAATAGATAGTATAATTTCAAATCAAGATAAGATGAGTAAAGCACTAAACTTAATTTTGGAAAGTAACGCTAATAGGGATACAGATTTAATTAAATACGCCCATCTGGCCCAACATCTGTTAATCTTAGGAGATAATGTAGAAGATCTTTATGAAGAATTACGAAGTTTAGAGAACACCCTAACATTTATTCGTGCGTCGAGTACCCCGTACTCTTTATTTAATTTAGATGAAATTAAGTATATCTTAGGTAAATTAAGGATTTTATATGCTAATGACGAAATCCTTGACGTAGAAATTAGGCATTTTTATGAAATAATTAAACTAGGTTACTTCTATTCTAATAAGCAGATAGTAGTAGTTATAAAAGTCCCGATAGTTGTTTCCTCCACATATAATTTGTACAAACTTTCCCTTGTTCCTAACAGAAACCACGAAACTCTTATACCACCCTCACCTTTCGTAGCACTCTCTAGCTCAGACTCTAGGTACATAGAGACAGAATGTCCGAAGGTAAACTCCATATATCTCTGTGAGTCAACAGCCAACCTACAAATCCAGAGCAAACCAGATTGTATCCAGCATCTCATAGTCCATCAAGAACTTCAACCCAGCTGCAAGCTGACACCCGTAGCTCTCACCACCGAAGCCCTGGAAACCCTGGACGACAAGCATTATACCTTAAGTTTTCCTGTACCAACAAAAGTGAAGATGTCTTGCGGTCAAGAACAGTACCGGACCCTACGAGGCAGCTATTTGGCAATCATTCCCCACAACTGTAACCTGAGAACACCCGCCTTCACCATCTCCAACACTGACGACCACATCAAAGGACATGTCGTGAAGATCACTGAGATGCCCCTATACAACGAGTCGAGGCCTGAAAATTATCCGAAGCTCATCCTAAATTCGCCAAATCTACAAAAACTTCACACGCTTAGCAACGAGATAGCGACGCAACTGCCTGTACATTTAGATGACGTCACCGATCCCGTCATTTACCACACTACTATACCCATGTACCTCGCACTATCCGGTACATGCGCACTCATCGCCACTCTAATCTATCGTCGGCTACGCATAAGAAAAGCATCCAGAGAAATCACAGAAAACTTCAACAGCAACCCTGAAGTCGTCTACGCAATCCCACCACCACGCACTATCAACCCAAGCCAAATAAGGATTGACCCTGGATGTCTACCAGCGACCATCTTGAACAAGTCCATCGATACTCGCTGTTCTACGGGGGGAGGTGTTACGCATGGTCAACCTTAATAGATCGCTGCATCGGCATACCTGCATATACATTGCACACGGCACCTACGGGCACGAAACGCAAGCTCAGCATAACGTGACCAATTGACGTCAATCGAACCTTTCCATAGAAACATAAAAACGTGGAGCGGCACTTTTGGATCTGACATCGACCAATTGACACTTTAGTCTAATTAGTCGTAATTTCAATACTTTGTAATACAGTAATAAATTAGTTTATTAAAATAAATTTGCATTTTTTTGGATCCTCCGGTTGCACCCATCGTAATTAACTTGTAAAATTTTAAAAAATATTTGGGACTTAAAAGAATTTCTTTGTTTACATTGACTTGTAAAATTTTCGGAAATATTTTGGTCTTTGATTTTTTTTGGGACTTACAAAAAATTCTTTGTTTACATCAACTTGTAAAAAATTTCTCGAACTTATATTTTTATTGTTTACTTCAAAATGTCTTTGCAATCACATGTTAAGGTGCAAGATGATATTCACGCTCGATTGTCAATAGATAAAACTAATTTCAAAAAGTCGCCAAAGGATAGAATTACCGAACAATATTTAGAAACTAGATTAGAAAATGTGGAAGAATTGTGGGCGCAATTTAGTTTAACACATAAACAAATTATTAAAGATTATGAACCTAAGGAGTTGATATCTTCACCATACACTATAAGTGAAGTTTATTATAATACTGAGGAATTATATTTAGATTTGAAATGTGACTTAAAAACTGCATTAAATAAAATTAAGAGTAGTGATGTTTCTCCTGCTACGGGGTCATCATCAAGTAATTGTTCCGTAGGTAAAAGCGTGTCTATAAAGTTACCTAGAATAACTATCCCAACATTCTTGGGGAAATATACCGAATGGCCGACTTTTCGAGATTTATTTGTATCAGCAATACATAAAAATAGCACTATTGATAATGTACAAAAATTACATTATTTAAAAGTTATTTGACTGGCGAAGCCGAGCAGCTCCTTCGTCATATACCGATTTCAGAATCAAATTATGAAAGATGCTGGGCTCAGTTGGAGACCAGGTAAAACAACAAAAAAAAATTGTCTCACTGTATTTTGGTAAGATTGCTCAGTCAGAGGAACATAGTACAAGAGTCAGCTAGTGCTTTAAAGGAATTAATGGATACAACACCAGACTGTCTAAATGCACTCACTAACCTAGATATTGACATAACTTCATGGGATATTTTAGTCATTCATATCATAACATTAAAACTAGATCCAGACAGTAGGAAGGATTGGGAACTAAAGGTAACTAGTAATACTGATTCAGATAAGCTGCCTACATTTGAACAGTTTAAAGAATTTTTAACAGGCCGCTATAGGGCATTTGAATTCTTAGGAACTAAGCCAATTAAAAATAATGTTAATGTTAGTAAGGCAAATGTTTTTCACACGGCGGCGGCCAATGCAGCCATGGTTTGTCCGTGTTGTAATAGTAACGAGCATAAAATAAGAAATTGCAAACAACTTGTTAACCAGGATGTGGATATTCGGCGTAAGTTTGTGCAGGATCACAATTTATGTTTTAATTGTCTGGGGCACAACCACTCTGCCAGATTTTGTAAGTGCACAGCCTCTTGTCAAATATGCAAGCGGAGACATCACTCCTTGTTGCACCCTAAAGGTGAGCAGGAGTCAGTAAGAGAAAGGGGAGATTCATCTATGAAAGAACATACAAACACGGTAGGATTAGAATCTGAAAACAAAGTAGTCACTTGTTAGACCAAGGTTCTCAGGCGTCGTTTGTTACAAAGCATACTGTGCAACATTTAGGGCTTCAGAAAAAACCAGCTAAAGGTTTAATAACTGGTATAGATGTTAATAACAAATTATCCTTAAATTCGGTTGTTGAGGTTAAAATTCAGTCCAGGGTCGATCCATCATTTGAACTTGTAGTCAAAGCATATGTTCTCAAATCTATTACGTCATTATTACGTGGTAGGAAAGCCGTATATTTAGATTGGGCTCAAGCTAGCGACATCAAATTAGCGGATCCTAGATATCATACACCGAATAGAGTGGATATGTTGTTAGGAGCAGAAATTTATGGTCAAATTTTACAAAATGGATTAAAATAGGCTCCTGATGGTAGCACTGTAGCTCAGTCTACCTCATTAGGATGGATTTTATCAGGAACAGTAGCCTTTGCTTCTCAAAATACATCAAACATTACTGTAATGCATGCTCACCTTGGTGATGACGAAATCCTGAAAAAAATCTGGAAATTAGAAAAGGAACCAAATGAAATTAGAAACATATACTTACCGAAGAAGAATCAAGATGCGAAGAGATATTTAAAGCTACAACTGTAAGAGACGGTGACGGTCGTTACGTAGTAAACTTACCATTTAGAAGTCAAGATCCGAGCTGTCAATATGGTGAAACAAGAAAGGTAGCAATTAATAGGTTTTATGCATTAGAAGCTAAACTCAATAAAAATACAGATTTAAAGACAAAATATGAAGAAGTTCTCAATTAATACTTGCAATTAGGACACATGAGGCAAATAACCAAAGAAGAAGAACAAAATCAACATGCAGTGTACTTACCTCATCATGCGGTTATACGTAACGATAAAGACACAACCAAGGTTCGGGTTGTCTTCGATGCTTCCTGCAAAGGAAAAAATGGAATATCGCTCAACTATGACCTAATGATTGGTCCGGGGCTGCAACCAGATTTGCGGCATTTATTGATTCTTTGGAGAACTCACCGCATTTGCCTCTTTTCAGACATTGTCAAAATGTACCGAATGGTGCGCGTAGCCGACCATCATACAGATTTTAAACGCATCGTGTGGAGAGACAGCAAACAATCTTCAATAAAGGATTATAAGTTACTAACAGTGACTTTTGGCACCTCTTCAGCGCCTTTCTTAGCAGTTCGATCGATGCAGCAAGTAGCATACGATGAAGGAGTCAACTATCCACTAGCAGCTGAAAAGGTACTTAAAGATTATTACATCGACGATCTTATGACTGGTTGTGACTCAATAGAAGAAGGCATGCAAATCTTTAATCAAATGAATTAGTTATTAGCAAAATCAGGTTTCACTTTACAAAAATGAACAAGTAACAGCAGTGAATTACTGGAGAAAATAATCGGAGGAAGACACTCGTTCAAGGGACAAGATGGTGTAGAAAGAGAGATCAACATAAAACAAGATGAGATATTTAAAACGTTGGGACTTACCTGGAACCGAAGCTGCGACACCTTCCAGTATTCTGTTCAGTTGCCTCCGCTGCAGGAACCTGTTACAAAAAGAAAAATATTATCAGACATAGCAAGACTATTTGACCCTTTGGGATGGGTCGCACCCGTAATCATTGTTGCAAAAATGCTGATTCAAAAATTATGGGTTTCTGGGATTGGATGGGATGAGGAAATTCCATAGGAAATAAGAAAAGAATGGTTTACTTACCGACAAGAATTGCAAAGTTTAAAGATTTTTTCTATACCTCGATGGTTAAGCATGAAGCACGGTGACAAGCAGATTGACTTTGTAAAGCTAAGGATATTGCTGCGGCATTGGCCAGTGAGGGTACCACATGGCATTTCATTCCACCACATACTCCAAACGTTGGCGGATTATGGGAGGCTGGAATAAAGTCTTTTTTTTTTTAATTCGTGTCGTCTCACAGTTCGACCAAAGTGGCCGTCTTCTGCTTAGCCGGGCTAACCTGTGGAGACTAATCTCTTAGCCTCCGGCCAGGCTTCAAAATACTAAACCTAAAGCGACAGCACTAAGGGCTACCCCAGTTGGGGTCGGACCTCGGCTCAGGGTGTCGCTGGGGGGATGGCTAAGGCCGGATCTAATAAAGTGATTCTACCATCCGTTCAGAAAAGCCTACGTGGAGAAGAACGGACAAGTGTAAACGCGCCCGATCGTAATTATGAAGATGCAAATATTTCTAGCTTGAAGAAGTGGCATTTAGTGCAACAGATGACGCTACATTTCTGGCGTCGCTGGTCCAGCGAATATTTGACTACACTTTTTCATCGTTATAAATGGGCTAGACAAACTCCGGAACCCAACGTAGGGGATGTAGTGTTAATTAAAGAGGACAACTTACCTCCTTGTCGGTGGCTTCTTGGCAGAGTGGTTGAAAAGCATCCAGGGTTAGGTTAGGTTAGGTTACAAGGGGGATCCCCTCACAGCGCATACGTCCACGTCGTTTCCCCCGGTAACGCCCCAGTTCTGACCACCGTAACGGAGTGGCAGACTGGGTGCGGCTAAAGTGTGCTGTGCATCGTAGCGAATTTTATTGCCTAGAGTGCTACGAACTTGCGGAGAATTTTTCATTTTATTTTATCATTTTAATTTTTATCATGGTAAAACCTGCGCGAGATGCCCTCGGGCATTTTATTAAAAAAGGCCCTTCTCAGGGCCCACCCAAAGGCCCTTCTCAGGGCCAACGTGACGCTTCAGCGTCAGCGGAGGAAGGGCGAACCTTCTATGGAGGAAGGCCGGAAGAGTCGGACTCCGACAACGAGTCCGTTGTGTCGGTGGCGAGCTCTATGGAGGTAGGGGAAGGCTCTCGTTCGCAGTCGCGGAAGCGGGCCTTCCTAAAGGACGGATCTGATGGCTCCTCTGGTTCGCCGAAGGAGACGAAAAAGAAGGCGAAGGCCAAGAAGACGGCAAAGGCAGCGGACACCCACGATGTGGGACTAGCGCACGCCCAGCGCCAGTTGAATCTGGCTCGGCGGGAAAAGCTCCAGCAAGACCTGGAGGAGCAGGTTGCTGCCAAGGAGCAGCAGGCGCGCGTCGCTCGGGCTAAGTCCGGGTACGGCGCGTCTCGCGTAATGTACTCCGACCACTCCTTGGTGGAGCTGGAGCGGATGGCGGAGGAGGACGTAGAGGAGATAGTGGTGGTCGCCACGAAGTCCTCCCAACTGAAAGGGACGTTCCAGAAGTCCCTCAAATGCCGGGCCGCAAGCATGCGTGGAATCATTGCGGAGCTGGTGCAGAGGCAGGCGACCGACGAGACGCGGCAACTGCAGGCGAGGGTCGATCGCCTGCAGACGGAGGTTAGCCAGCTGCACCAGAAGCTGGCTGAGGCCACGGCCCGGCCAACCACAGCTGAGTCCAGACCTCCGGCAGAGGGCCCCGCCTCCTTCGACCTTGAGGACACCATCCGCAAGGTCATGATGGAGGAGCGGGACTTCGTCCGAGCCTGCCTAGCAGGAATCGAGGATAGGCTCTTGCCCGAGAAGAGCTATCGGCTGCCGCTTGCCGCGGACAAGAGGAAGGGAGAGCCGGGGCCGACCTCCCAGAAGGAGGACGCCCTTCTGCCATCCACAACCCCGACCAACCAGCAAGGCTGGACGAAGGTGGTCGGCAAGGGGAAGGGAAAGGGGAAGGCCACAAAGGCGGCAGCGGTCGTCCCTGCCGTCCCCACCACCATCCCTCCCAGCCAGTCGCAGTCGACTGCACAGGGAAAAGGGAAGGGAAAGGGGAAAATCTCTCACCCAGCCGTCCCCGCCGCCACCCCTCCCAGTAGCCAGTCGCAGTCGACTGGTAAAGGAAAGGGAAAGGGGAAGAGTTCGGCCCCAGCCGGCAGGAGGAACCTGAATCCTCCCAAGACCGCAGCCGTCGTGGTGACGCTCACCGCGGAGGCTGCGGAGCGGGGGGAGACGTACGCGTCCGTACTGTTGCGGGCGCGTGCCAATGCCGATCCCACCCAACTGGGGATCGGCAAGGTCTCCTGTCGCCGGACGCAGGCTGGGGCTCGAATTTTCGAGTTCCCAGGGGCGGAGGGCGCTAAGAACGCAGACTTCTTCGCAGCAAAGCTGCAAGAGGTCATTGCGGACGCGGCGAAGGTGGCCAGGCCTATCAAGTGCGCGGCCATAGAGGTGACCGATCTAGATGATTCGGTCACCAAGGAGGAGGTGGTGGCGGCGGTCGCAGCCATGGGGGGCTGCGATGTCGCAGCGGTGCAGGGCCGGGCCATCAGGCCCGGCCGCGGCGGCATGGGCACCATCCGCCTGGAGTGCCCAGTTGCCGCTGCGAAAGCCGTCCTTGACAAGGGACGGCTAGCCGTTGGCTTCAGCTCGGGTGCAGTCCGGGCCCTTGAGGCCCAGCCTTTGCGCTGTTTCAGGTGCTTCGGCACTGGACACACCCGGGCCCTCTGTCCGTCCACGATAGACCGGACAGAGAGCTGCTACCGCTGCGGCAAGGAGGGGCACAAAGCCGCCTCCTGCAAGGCCGCCAAGCCGCACTGCGCGGTATGTGCCGCCAATGGCCGTCCTGCGGGCCACATAATGAAGGGGAGGAACTGCAGTCCTCCCCTCAAGAGGGGCAAAGTGCAGGCGCCGACCCGGCCTGTCACCGCCACCGCCGTTCCAGAGGCTGGGACCACGGCGGCTGTTGAGGAGGGGGGTGATGTCCGATTAATGCATAGAGTCGAACATCGCATCCTCCAGGCGAACACCAACCACTGCAGAGCGGCCCAGGATCTGCTGATGCAGACCGTGGCTGAGTGGTTGGTGGACGTGGCGGTGGTCGCCGAGCCGTACTCGATACCTGGCCGTTGGCTGGGTGATCGGGACGGCTTGGTGGCGTTGGTGTCGCGGCCCACCACGGACTCCCCTCCCCTCTCGCTCTTAGAGAGGGGGCCGGGATACGTGGCCGCCGCGTGGGGAGATATAGCCCTGGTCGGGGTCTATTTCTCCCCAAACCGCCCTCTAAGGGACTTCGAGAACTTTCTCGAAGTCCTTATGGCAGTCGTCGGGAGGGCGGCACCACGCCAGGTCGCCGTGTTGGGCGACCTGAATGCCAAGTCGGCGGCCTGGGGCAACCCGGCCGCGACTTGCAACGTCCGGGGACGCGCCGTCGAATTTTGGGCGGCTTCGTGCGGTGTGTCCCTCCTAAACAGGGGGAATGTTCACACGTGTGTGCGGCAGCGGGGTGGGTCAGTGGTTGACGTTTCGTTTGCCACCCCCGTGCTAGCCGCCCGCATCGTGAACTGGCGGGTTGAGATGGTGGAGACCATGTCGGACCACCGTTACGTGCGGTTCGACATCTCCACCCAGGGCCCGCGGAGGAGAATGGCCCGCTCTGGCCAATCTCCCTTCCCGCGGTGGGCTCTCACCCGCCTGGACCGGGAGGCAGCTCAGGAGGCGGCGTTCCTCCAAGACTGGCTCTCGCCCCCTGTGGAGGCCCTGGACGTTGACGCTGCAGCGGTCCAGCTACGAAGGTCCCTGACCGAGGTGTGCAACTCCAGCATGCCTCGGTCACGCCGTCCACCTCCCCGTCGCGCCGTGTATTGGTGGTCGGAGGAACTAGCAGGGCTCCGGGCCACCTGCGTGGAGGCCAGGAGGGCCTACACGCGGAGTCGGCGGCGCACTACCCGATCTCAGGCCGGGGAGGACCGCCTCTACGCTTCTTACCTAGAGGCAAAGACGGTCCTCAAGTCAGCAATGTGCGCCGCCAAGGACTCGGCGAGGGCCGAGATGCTGGAGGGCCTCGACAGGGATCCGTATGGGAGGCCATATAAGGCGGCGCGGAACCAACTGCGCCCCTTTGGTCCCCCAATAACGGAGACCCTGGAACCGGCGTTGCTGGATGGGGTGGTCCGGTCCCTGTTTCCGCCCAGGACCGATTTCACCCCACCAACGATGAACCCCCCACTGGGGGGGTGGTGGCTTCGCCGGAGGAGGAGGTCCCTCCGGTATCAGCGGAAGAACTATCGGCGGGGGTTCTGAGCCTCCGCGCGAAGAAGACGGCCCCTGGACCGGACGGCGTCCCCGCACGGGTGGTGGCCATCGCGGCGTCCCTCATGGAGGATAGGTTTCGGGACCTCTTCAGCGCGTGTTTTACGGCTGGGAGGTTCCCGAAGCAGTGGAAGGAGGGGCAGTTGTGCCTCCTCCGAAAAGAGGGGCGCCCGGTGGACTCCCCCTCGGCATACCGGCCCATCGTTCTGCTCGATGAGGTCGGTAAATTGTTCGAGGGGATCATCGCCACCCGGCTAAATAGCCATCTGCGGGAGGTAGGGCCAGACCTGTCGGACGCCCAGTTCGGTTTCCGACGGGGGCGTTCGACGGTCGACGCGTTGGCCCTACTCAGGGGCCAGGTGAAGGAGGCGGTCGAGGCTGGGGACGGAGTGTTGGCGGTGTCGTTTGACATCGCTAACGCCTTCAACTCAGTGCCCCACTCGACCATATTGGAGGCACTCCGGTACCACGGAGTGCCCCAATATCTGCGGGCGATCCTGGCCAGCTACTTGGAGGACCGAGAGGTCCTCCTTGTGGACAAGACGGCCAGGATCAGGCGCTACGGCGCAGAGTCCGGTGTTCCGCAGGGGTCGGTTCTAGGCCCTCCCCTGTGGAACATCGGTTATGATTGGCTCCTGCGGGGCACCCTCCTCACGGGCACGAGTGTCATCTGCTATGCGGATGACACTCTCCTCACTGCCCGGGGGAGGGACTTTGGAGAGGCGGCCTGTCTGGCCTCGGCTGGCGGATCCTTAGTGGCAGGTAGGATCCGCCAGCTAGGATTGAGGGTAGCGCTGAACAAGACCGAGGCCGTGTTCTTTCACGGGCCTCGGCAGCGCTGCCCTCCCGACGCCCACATCGTCGTGGAGGGCGTCCGGATAGGGGTCGGGGCCCAGATAAAGTATCTGGGCCTCGTGCTAGACAGCAGGTGGCGCTTCGGCCCGCACTTCAGCGGGCTGTCGACGCGCCTGCTGAAAGCCGCGGACGCCCTCTCATGGCTCCTCCCAAACCTGGGGGGACCCAAGGAGCGATGCCGGCGCCTCTATGCCGGCATCCTCAAGAGCATGGCGCTATACGGCGCACCCATCTGGGCGGACTCCCTCCACAGGAGGGAGAATGCAACCGCCATCCGCAGGCCCCAAAGGGCCATTGCACAGCGGGTGGCGAGGGCCTACCGCTCAGTGGGTTTCTCAGCGGCGTGCGCTCTGGCCGGCACCCCTCCCTGGGAGTTGGAGGCATGGGTGCTTGCCAGAGTGTACGATTGGACGGCGCGGCGGAAGGCGCTCGGGGAGCGCCCCGCCCCTGAAGAGCGGGAGGCCGTGCGGCGGGAGGCGAGGGACGCTATCGTCGTCCATTGGACGGAGGACCTCGCCCTCCGCCGCCTTTGGCCGTCGGACATTGGACGCGCTCGGTCCAGTCTTGCAGGGCTGGCTCGAGCGGCCCCACGGTTTCCTCTCGTTTCGTCTAGTGCAGGTGTTGTCCGGACATGGGTGTTTCGGAACGCACCTGCACCGGATCCGGAGGGAGCACACAGCCCCCCATTCCCCCAATGGGTGGGTATGCGTAATGCATTTTTTCCCAGCGTGATCAAAAAAAAAAAAAAAAAATAAGATTAGGTTACAAAAGGCCAACATCAAAACTGTGTGTCTTGCCTATTGCCTAAGAATGGTATTAATAGATTATGTGATAATTTTAAGTACTGTTTAGTTTAAGTTATGATTATAGGATGACTCACGCTAGACCGTGTCGGGTCCGAGCCGAGTGTCGGCCGTAGCACGGTCAACTAATATTACATATATTTTGTATGAACACACTCACGTTATACCGAGCGGCAACCGAGTGACACCCGAGCAACGGACAACGCTCGGAAACAACTCGGTCCCGCTTCGGCTCGGCCACGGCCCGTTGCATGAATATAGCGCCGCCGAGCTGCGCCCGAGCAGTCGGTAGTGATGCTATACAGTGCTCTGACGTTTTGTTCGTCGTCGGAAAATGAACAACGAACGTTTGATTGAGGCTGTGAGGAAGTATCCAGCATTATATGATATGAGCGATGGGAAATATATGGACTCCAATTATAAGTCTTCATTATGGGTCAAAATAAGCGAAGAAATCAAACAAACTGGTAAGCAGATACATTGTATTGTACTTTATTAATCAACCTTAGTAACATATCTATTAGCCATGCGCGACAAGTTGAGACTTGCGCTCAATGCCCGCTGCATAGACCGCTCAAAGCACTGTCTCAACTTGTCGCGCACAGATTATGAATTTTTAATGCGTTTATTTACGTTTTGAGTATTACATTATTTCGTTATTACGTTCAGAGACAAAATAATTTTTAAAGATTTCTCTAACCTCAAAACCATTATTAGAAGGCCTCCCAACATGAGCGAGCAATGGTCTTAACGAATTGTCTGTTGTAGCTGTTGAATCTTGCCTTAAATATCCAATGTCGTTTCTTTGTCGTAAAAAATTATGGTGTACACAAGTACTTAAAATAATGTAATCCACATTTTCTGGTTTAGATTTGATTCTTCTAGAATAAATTCTGAATTTTTGTGTCAATATGCCAAAGGCATTTTCAACTAGTCGTCTAGCCAGCGTCAATCTCTGATTGAAATATGCATTAGCACTATTTGTAGCGGCCTGATCACGTGGATATGGTCGCATTAAATAAGTTTTTAAAGGAAAGGCTTCATCGCCAACTATGACATACGGTGAAGTTATTGTGGTATTGGGCAAATGTTTTCCGATGGGTATATTTAGTGAATTGTTATTCAATCGTTGTCCCAAAGAACTATTTGCAAATATTGGCATATTGGCATTTGCCGTCGCTATTGCGGCCGTAGGACCCAACATCGATGAAAATAAAATTGTAATGAGCATCCACCAATGCCAACAATACAATGGAATACGTTTTCTTGTAATTGAAGTATACAGATCCACTGTTAGCTGGTGCTTCAATAGTAACGTGTTTTCCATCCAACGCCCCTATACAGTTTGGAAATTGCCATAGCCTTTGGAATTCTTGAACAATACTTTTCCATGTCTCTTCATTTGGCTGTGGCATTACTTCATTTATATACTGTTGACGATAGCTCGACATGTTTCCTTTATGATTTGAACTACAGTTGAGTGACCAACCCGATAATTCAATAAAATCGTTTTAAACGAATCCCCGGTTGTCAAAAACCTGAAACACAAAAATATTGCATTATTATTATTTGTTACAGATGTGAATTGCAAAAAAAGATGGTCAAATATTAGAGATCAAATCAAAAGGTCACTAAACAATAGAAAAACAAAAAGTGGGCAAAGTTCTACCGTTATAAAGAAATATAAGTATGAGTAGATTCTACAATTTTTGCTACCCTACATTCAAGATCGTAAAACGAGATCCAACTCGATGACGACGACGCAGACACAAATGAATCGGAGATACAACAAGAGCAAGAGTCACAGGAGACAGGGACATACAATAATCAATCCATGCAAGAGATAAGAAACGAAGGAGACACAGACAGCGAACGAGGGGTTATAGGAGACAGGGCCACAGAAGTACAAATAAGGATTGATCAATTTACAACACGCACGTAACCGTAGCAGTGCTAAAGTCAGTAAACGTCGTACAGTTCCACACAAACAATCCTCATCCGATACCTTGATGAAGTACATTCTTGAAAATAACGCAAAGAAGCAAAATTAATATAATAAATCACACCCTATAGATGATTTTTCAATGGTCTGTCGAGTACAGTGAAAACATTTTCTCCATATTACCAACATGTCGCAAAGGGACGACTGTTTGCAGTTGTACAGGAACTAGAATTCGAACAGATGTATAATGAATCGACACCGTCGTCATCGGCCTCATCACCGATTGTGATTAATGAATCAACACCTTCGTCATCGGCCTCAACACCAATTATGTTACAATACACAGAAATTCCACCATCGGCATCGACCGTTTTGGATTCATCTCGTCAATCACAAGACTCAACTGGTACAGAACAGCCATCGATATCTCCTACAGTCCAAGCTCCTGCTCCATTAGACGAAAATCTGCCATCAATATCTACAGAAAATTCTGCTGGAACTTATTTATCTCATTTTATATCTGATTAAAATTATTGTGATTGTAATAGTTCAACAAATATATGTGTAAATTAAATTAATGAATTTTTCTTTGTAATAATATTAATGTAAATGATTTCTCTGCCTCTGACCGACTGTGCTACTGCCAGAAACCCAACCGTCTCTCCTTTTTAATGGGTAATGTATTTCGAGTGTATGTATGTATGCCTGTTTCTTTGTGGCCTCCTGTAGCCTAAACGGCTTGATGGATTTTGATGTATTAGGTATCGTTAGATTCGTCTTAATCACGGGATTATAATAGGATACATTTTATCCCGAAATTCCTACAGGAAAATAAAATAAAAAATAATTAAACCACAACCTAACTAAAAAGACCAAAAAAAAACAATTATTAAAAAAAAACAAAAAACCCGACTGCGTACCCAAAGTAAACAAATATAGCAGTCAACTTCTGTTAATAGCAACTTTAACAGTCGGGGACCATTATTTTGTAAAGTTGAATAGGTCTACATTTTAAATAAACTTGTTTTTTTCTTTCCAGTTGTTTCGGTACGCCGTCGGGTTTATTGTTTTTTTTTTAATAATTGATTTTTTTTTATGATAATCACACACGGGCTTCTGACCCTAAACTAGGGAAAGCTTGTATAAAATTACTTATATATATATAGATACTATATAGACTTATAAAAAGTTTATAAAGATACATACCTGAGAGTAAGAGCTAATCGATGTTTGGATGAAATAGGAATCTGAAACTTTGTATTGCCTTTGGTCAAATCATCTTTAATTTTCATGTGTAAGATGTCAAAAGATTCCTTAGTCATTTTAAAGTAGTCCCAACATTTGTCTTCATAACTACGTAGATCTTTACAAAGATTCACATATTCTCCTTTCTCTTGTCGCTCTCTCCAAAGTGGATACACACTCCATTTCCTTGTAGTTGAAGATTCTTCAGATTCTTCGTCATCCAGAGCGATCGCAATAGCCGCTAATTCCAGATCGTTAAAATTGAACATGATTGTAGTTTAGTTACAACACTGATTTTTCTCGGACGTGTATACTGTATCACAGCGCAACGATGATTGCCCGGTCGAGGCCCGACTTAGTAATTTCAGACACGGAACCGGCTCGGTGACCGTGCTACGGCCGACACTCGGCTCGGACCCGACACGGTCTAGCGTGAGTCATCCTTAAGCATTGTTTAAGTTTAAGTTATATGTATAAGTCATATTAAGTATAAGGGTTGTTAAAACTGTTTGACTAACAAAATATAAATTCACTTTGTAACATTTAACTTTGGAAGGACATAATGTTGCACAAAATGTCCTTGGTGGGCGGAATGTCTAGCCGCACGGCAAGTATATCAGAAAGCACTGCGTTTCTTATGCAAATTTGTTCGTCCATTTGTCACTAGATGGCGTTGTACAGTTTCGAACCATTTCTGAATCTCGATGTTAAGATTTTCCGCCGATAACATATGTATCTAGGATTTAGAATTTTTGTAACCACTACGCTACTACTACTATAACCTGTGTTCTACGGTGTAACCACTACATCTATGAATAAATCAGACTGGGGGTCAAAAAGTTGGCATCAGTGATCCACACTCCCAAGTACAGACTGAAACCATTTTTCATTCAAACCCCAGTTCTAACCCTCATGAGTTAGAGGGTTCTTCAAAAAGATGTAAGCAAATTAAATTTTCGCGAAAACGTGTAAGCACCGAAATTTACCTTAATTTTCACCTTTTTTTTTCGGCATTTACCCTTTACTTGTGCTGTAAGACCTAGCTTTTAACCAAAATTGACAAATCTAGGTCAACTAGAAGTACCCTAGAGGTTTTGGGTCGAAAAACTATATGGTAGTGCCCATTGTCCTAGAATCACGAAATTTGGCAGCACAAACAAAGGAAAAATAAAAAAATAAGGTAAATTTTGGTACCTACTTACAAGTTTTCGCGAAAAATGATACCAATTTTATTATGGCGGTATAATGGGTAGGTATGTAACCCTCGGCGCATGAATTCAACTCGCACTTGACAGTTTTTTTTTGTACAGGTTTCTATAGAAGTTTGTTGCATGGTCGATCACATTTTTGCTTGTCTTGGTTCCCTCTCTTTTTTGTTCTCTTTTTAGTTCCTTGAATGCTCTTCTTGTACTTCTGCATTTTTCTAAATTTGTAGTTATGATGTTGTGTCTGTATTTGCTGTAAACTTTTTTTATTGATTTATTTGTTGTTTTGTACAATCTACTAAGTTCAGTTTTCATTTCGTTGTTCTTGTTTTTTGTTCTTATTAATTCTGTGCGTTGTTTGATTAGTTCCGTGTCCTTGCTGAATATTTTATGCGTTTTGACTTCTATTTGCTGTTGCTTTTTTAGGCTATCAAGTATGATATTTTCAAGCTGATTATAGTAAGTTTGAACATCGGTTACTTTTGTAAGTTTGTCTGAAGTTTCCATAATCTCTGTAAGATTTTTCAAATATTGGTCAACCCAGCTCGCTTGTTTTGGGTCTGCCTGTCGTGTTTCTGAAGTTTTTCCTGGCAATTTTCGGTAATTTTAGGGTAAGAGTAGCTCTTACAAGCCTGTGATCAGATGGAAAGTTTAAATTGCTAATAACCTCAACATTCGTTACAATTCCTGGAACATTTGTTATTATGAAATCGATTTCATTAGTAGTTTTTTTATCCGGAAGAATCCATTTTATTTCTGAAAAACGTATTCATTATTGCTTATTTGTATTCAAAAACGGGACAGACGGGTAGGCTGTAACATTGGAGAACACTAGGACTATGTCTTGTGTTATATAGGACAGACAAAAGATCTACACGGAGTAGGATTCCTCATTAAAAAAGAGCACAAAAACCAAAATAACTAAATTTATGGGAATCTCAGAAAGAGTAGCACTCTTACAACTGGAATTTGAAAACTTTCCGATCTCTCTGATACAGGTTTATGCACCAACAGAAAGATCAAACGAGGATGAAATTAGTCAATACTACGAAGACCTAAACCAAGCCCACTCTCTAACGGAAGACATAGTTCTGGTAATTGGAGATTTCAAAGCAAAAATATGGTAAAAGGCTGATAATAACCAAATCATAGGGTGATTCAGCTTCGGTGAAAGAAATGAAAGAGGCGAAAGGCTATTAGAATATGCCTCTGAGTTTTTTACTTATGTTGCAAAAATTAAATGCTAAAAAAATAGCATTGCAAATCTAAGAACTTTGCGGGGCGAAAATTTAATTAAATACTGCAGACACTACAGTATAGAAAGTTCAATTTCATATTTTAAAGAGCATTTGCACTCTGCTTATGGCCCGAATCCACTTTCATTAAATGAGTATATAATTATTTTGCAGATCTTCAAAATTGCAGAAGAACAAGCTGGTGAACCAACAACTCATGTATCTGATGATACGACACACATAAAGAAGAACAGCCGAAATGGTTTGCAAACAATGCTGATTTTTTTTTCATATCGCCACTAACTGCTTGAGGATAGCACATCAACATCATCATCAGCCTACAGGAGCCCATTGCCAGACACAGGTCTCTGCAATCGCATGCCATTTAACTTGGTCTTCAGCGAGTCTCATTTGGCTGGAGGCAGCCACCCTACGAAGATTGTCACTCAACCTAACTTGAGAGCGTCCCAATTAACGTTATCTAGAATAGATCATCTCGTGGTAAAAATATCAGCAAGGTGGCAGATGTCTGTCCGTGGTGCATCCCGCGTACATATTTGTATATCAGCACTCCTGGAGGCTAGATAATGTAGTTTGTTATAAATCACAGTTGCACCAGAATGCCACAGACATTTATTTATGTAAATTAAGTAAAATCACTAAGCCTCTTGGCTACTTAATTACAAATTTTAATTTTTATATAATATTAATTACTCAATTACTATCTGCATCAATACAGACCTTCAAGGCTAAGCAACGCTTGCAAAGGTCAGTCCGTGGAAGAGGGAAATATCTTTTACATACAAAGACCCATTCGGGCCTAAAACACAACTACGGGTCCATAAAATAGTAACGAGTTACAGACATGGACAGATAGGTTTGCGTTCCATATTAAACACTAGTATTCTGCTGCATCTGGTTAGATTGGAAGCCGAGCTAGATAGATTGATTGAAATTAAATCATATTTCAAAACAAGATGTACAAAAGACGTCAAGGAACCTGCGGCATTCGCGGACAACTGTATGAGACGAAATTAATCAGTCTCATACATTACCGAACTAAATTCGACGATGATATCGAAGACTATATGTTAGCTAGCAATGTCTCTGACATCGGAACTTTCGACGATATCTGTATTAGAGCCACAGTTAAGGTTAAAGGTGGAAAAAAACCAGTAGCAGTGTTCATACAAGCAAAGCATAGAGAAGGCAACAACATTCAACTTACATTTAACAGGAAACGTGACTTGGCTAAATGGTTTTCTAGCTACCTAAGCATAAGCCGCTTGTTCAAACCAGATAACAAAGATGTGTTGTTTAAAGGAAACTTTCTAGAACTAGAATGTCTCTTCATAATGTACACCACTGCCAAAGCTGATCTGAATACTAAGGAGTTTAAAAGCGATTTTGCTGATATATTAAATGGTTGGATAGGTACTGGTGATGAAGGCTTGCAGCCATGTCATAAGAAAGAAGATATTGTGTTTTTATGCAAAATTATCATGAAGGAACAATTTGCTGTGCTTGCGGTGCAACTGGCAAAGTTTCTTTCTGATAATGTCATAGATAATGAGGAAGAACATGAAAATAACGATAATGATGTTCCTATTATGCCAATGAATGACGAGCTGATGTTAGTGTACCATGTAATTTTGGTGCAAGAAGTGCTAGACGTTTCGGAAATCAAATTTAAAAATGAAAAAGATGAACATAGAGTCGCAAGCTTTAAAACCGACTTCTTTATCAACAACGATGAATTCATAATACTTTTCAAAGATACACTCTTTATTGAAATGCTAAAAAGACGGAAATTGAAAAACGCGGAACTCAATACTTTACTTTTAAAACTATTTACTAAACCGTTCGATATTACGGTGCTTAGCAGCCTGATCGGCAATGTTGTCGTGTTCAATGACAAAAAGTTCAAATTGGAGTTCATCAGTGAATCGATGTCTGAAGATTTGAGACGACAACTTGAAAAGATTCATGTTCTGCAGTCACAAGTAAATGAAGCAATAGAATTGGGAGCGAAGGATATGCTACTACAAAGTAACTTTAAAGTACCAACTGCCTTTGGAAATAAAGATTTGACAATAAGAGGCAAAGAAGACAACGTCGAGCCTTCAGTGTTTATTGCATCCGTAATAGACAATTTGAAAAATAAATTTCTGGGTTTGATCAAAGCGTCACCAACTGTAAACATTATAGTAATAGATGAATCGATAGGAGAAAAATTCTTGAACTTAAACGTAGGTTTAGCTGCCACTTTTGGTAATATTCTGGTCTCCGATGAAAATCCTAAATATATGAAATTCGCAGATAAAAGTGTTTTAGGAGATTTAGGTACAAGGCTGTACTCTGAAGTGCAGTCTGTAATCCCAAATTTGCACGATTATAAGTTTCTTAATAAAGTTAAAACGTTTCCAAAACTTACATTTGACTGTGATGATGATGAGGATTTAGAAATGTTGAAAGATCAAGTTACTGTGTTAGCCGAACATATTGGTCAGTTTCTGTGTAAAGAAGATGATTCTATATTGCCTATGAAGGACGATGTCATATTACGCTACCATGTACTTGTGGCGTTAAATGCCATCGAAGTTTCAGAGGTTCAATCTCTGAATGAAGACGACGAACACCGAATTGCAAGCTTTCGCGATGATTTCTTCGAAAGCAATGAAGAGTTCGTTATTTTATTCAAAATAGCGCTTTACAAAGCGATACTTAAAATAAGGAAGTTAGATAAAAACAACATTGATTTGCCAGTGGTAGAAATTTTAACATCACGTCAATTTAAAGTGCCGGTTGCATTTGGTAATAAAGATATAACAATAAAAATTAAGAAGAGTAGAACCGAAAGGAGACTGGATCATCTGAATATCGAAATCACTAAATTAATCACTAAATCAGGTACCGACAAAATCGTTACTTTAGATGAGTCTCTGGGAGGCGGACTACTGAAACTTAACGGAGGAATCGCTGGTATTGTTGGTAACATATTAGTTTCCGAAGAAAACACAACACTGATGAAGTTCACAGATAACTGGGAGACACTAGAAGCTATTTCTAAAAGGTTATTCATGAAGTTACAACGCAAAATTAAGAATTTGCGTGAATACAGGTTCAATGTGAAAGTCAAAAAATTTCCGAAACTTTCATTTAAAAGTGATGAAAATGACGAGAATTTAGCGAAAGATTTCTTGAAAAAGCTTCTATTTTTCACGAATCAGGCGGATGAAATCGGCGTAGAAAATATTCTTAAAGATGAAATAGAAAACCAGCAGTGTCTAAAGGTGGATTACGTCAGAGTAACAGTTGAAGCAGTTTTTCAACAATATCACAAGTCAATACAAACATGGTGGATGCTAAAAGAGGCATCTTATCTAACAAAACAAAGCAAACATTACGAAGACGCTTTAGCACTGATAGTAGACAAACCTCTTATGTCGATCCTAAGTCATAATTATATGTTAAAAATAAAAAACAATTTAGATTATATATTCAACGAAAAAGCTTTGAATTGCTTCAAATTGGTAGATCAAACTGCAGCTACAATTTTTATAACAGAGAACAGCGCACTTACAGTTACAAAAATGGTGCAATCATTAAAAAACGTTGACTATTTTGTTTTTTATTTAGAATATATTTTAGATCTACCAGCAAAAGATTATAAAACCGTCACAATAGAATTGACAAAAACAAATGAAAATCAACTAATCATTATTGTTTGCAATAACATAAACAGAAACTGGCTGAAAAAGTTAAAAGATATCGCAAAACTACTCGAAAAGAAACGGACAATCTTTGTTATAAGAGAGACTTTAGTGGAAACAATACAAACTTATTTTGTACAAGCAAATAATGTAGTAATCGATGAAAAAAGTAGCTTGATACAGATGAGTGAAAACACACAAAAAAGTATTTTAAAGAATGCCACAGTTGTATTTCAAGATGTGGAATTGAGCTTGGACTCTATCATAGACGAACATTCCATAGGTTTTGTTGAAGGAGAAGTGTTAAATACAGTCATGAACAACGAGCTGATTGGTCTAGGCGAAACAAACAGTAATCCAAATTACGATGAAATTAAACATTTGTACATCAAAAGACGCGTTAGCCGTTACTTGGAACGAAGTACCAAAATGAAGTACTTATTAACACTAAATGATATATCGGACGACGTGGTAGTAATAACAGCTACACCCGGTATGGGCAAGTCAACTCTACTTACTCACTTATCACTGAAAACAAAAGAACTGAATCCAACCGTGTGGATAGTAAGAATAAATTTGTTGATGCACTCTGAAAAATTTAGCCGGTGGCAAGATAATAAAACAAACATTGGTTATTTGGAGACTTTAATGTTTTTTTGTGAAGTTGTGACTGAGAAGCAGAGGAGAAACAATGATTTTTCGATGGAACTGGAAGAATCAAACGGTGTGGTATTACTAAAATCTTGTACAGGCGATCAGTGGACTGTTTTCGAAATTAAAATGTTCTTAGACTATTACAATAGAAAAGAAATCATTTTCTTATTTGATGGCTTCGATGAAATCTGTCCGACGTACACGGATAAAGTGTTAACTTTACTTTCAACGGTCAGAAATTATTCGCAGAAACATAAAATGTTGATCACGAGTAGACCTTATGACGAAGTAATATCAAGGCTAAAGGAAGAATTTGGAAAGATTTATGAAATAAAAAACTTTTCAAGGGTTGAACAGGACGAGTATTTGGAGAAGTTTTTGAAATACAATATTATGTTAAGAGATCTGACAAAAAAACAGTATGAAAATGTATGCAGTTTTTTGGAAATTATAACCCCCGATAATATTATTGATGGTATCAGAAAAAGAGATCATCATTCTCCTTTCCTTAGCGTTTGTTATCATTTTCTAGTTCACTTGAAGGAAGAAATTAACTTCTGTCCGGAGTTTGTTGTTAAGACTTATAACCAACTTAATTGGGAATATAATTACAAGGACAAAGGTTACGGGTGGTATTTTGTAGACTTTAGCAGTCCCTTACATCTTTACCTGCATGCTGAGTTTTTTCAAAATCAAATAAATGACGAAAGCATCATACCTGACCGATGGAATTTAAATATCAATGCCTACACGGTCTACGATTCATACATAGAAAGAATACTTAAAATACGCTTACAAGAGAAAAATAAAATTGATTTATACAATCCTGACAATAGAAAAATTTATGAAAACGTTCGAGTTCAATGTCTTGCTAAACATCAAAAATTAGGTGCTTACGCTATTTTTACTTATGGCAATGATTTACTCATGATTTTTAGCGATGAAGAATTGAGAGAAATTAAAGAGAGTATAAAAAAGATTAAAGAAGGTACGGAAAAAACAGGTTTCATACATAGTGTAGAAAATGGTATACCGAACTTCATACATATGACATTCACTGAATACTTCGCCGTACAATATATCTGCGATTTACTGAAGACAGAAACTAGAGTAGACAAGCAAAAATCTGTATGGGCCTTCATTTTGAATGTAGTATTTACAAGCTATGAAAATGTTCGCAATATTCTACATTATAAGATTAAATCTGATCTGCGCGCGATCGTTAAAGACCACGAACAAATAATTTTCGATTTGCTTTTAGAACAGGGAAAAGGAGTCTTTACTTACTACGCAGAGGAGTTTAGAAAGTATCTGAATTTAAACATCAAAACGAGTCAGCAAAAAGCTATAAACAGTAACTCTTATGAATTTACATGTAGAATGTTCTATTTAGTAGGAGGAATCACTGGCATTGTTGGTAACTTATTATTTTCTGATAATAATAGAAATCACTCAAGTACTGATAACTGGGAGTCACTAGGGACACTGTCAAAAAGACTGTTCATAAAATTGCAAAGCGGTATTAAAGATTCAAAGATCGACGTGATAGACAAGTTTCCGAACGATATTAAGAATTACGTAAAATATACCTTGAAGAGACTTTTATTTTCCACAAACCGGGCGGACGATACGGGCATAGAGATTTTGAAATACGTAACATATGATCATCAGTGTGTTAGGGTGGATAATATCAGACATACAGCCTACACGATCATTCTTCAATATCTCGATCTATTACCAAGATGGTGGATGGAGGCAGGAATAATATTGCGACCGCTTAACCACTTTTGTATTTACCAACCTTATATGATAAAATTGAAAGAACAACCTTCAGCTACAATTTTTGTTACAGATAATCCAAGGGTTATGGTTCAAATAATGATACGATTTATAAAAAATATTAATCATTATATGTTTAATTTAGATTATTTTTTAAATTTACCAGCAGAAGAGTACAAATACCGATTAGAATTGGCACAAACATACAACAGTGAACTGTTCATAGTTATTTGCGATGACATAGAGGGAACTTGGATTGAAAGATTAGGACATATTGCAAAATTTCTCGAAAACAAACGTACTATCTTTGTAATCAAAGAAACTATGGTAGGAACAATGCAGAATTATTTCTTCCAAGAAGAACAAGGATATAGCCTGATTCAGATGAGTGAAAAATCACATAAATTTATATTAGAAAGTGCCAAAGTCATGTTACAAGATTTAGAAATGTGGTTAGACTCGGTAATAGAGGCAGAAGGAGAAGGGGAATGGAAAGTGTCATCATCATCATCGCCCATTTAACGTTCCCACTGCTGGGGCACTGACATCCGCTCTGTGAGAGATAGCGTGAGCCTAAATACACCACGTGCGCCCAGTGCGTTTTGATTGATGTCACATGTCTTCGAATTTTTGGTTTTAAAACCGGTTTCCTCACGATGTTTCCCTTCGCCGTTTTGAGAGCAGAGTATACAAATTTTAATTTTTAAACGAGAAAGGTATGTAACACCGGTATGAATCTTACATAACTTATGTAGGTATAATAATGTTGGTTGCCTGTACGAGGATAATCCTGTATTACAGGCAGCAGGAGCTCTCAGAATATTCGTAGGTCAACTTATGAAGTCCTAGGTAAGAATAGTGGCAAGATTATTATTACTTTGAAAATTAATCCTAATTCACTTAAACACTATAAACTAAATAAATAGGTTTAATAAAGTCATTTAGAGTCAAAGGCGAAACAAACAGTAATGAAATTACGAAAAAATTTAAACATTTGTACATCAACAGACGTTAATGCCGTCAATCGTCAATCGCCGTACAATATTCTGCGATTTACTGAAGACAGAAACTAGAAAAGATAAGCAGATACCTAAGTGGGGTTGCATTTTAAATGTCGAGTTAAAACTTAGGACCTGCTATAAGAGAAGTCTCATAATAGCAAGATAATACCAAGGAAACATATTGCCGGGATAAAAAGTATCCTATGTGCTATTCTAGACTATAATTAATCTTAGTGCCAAATTTCATCCAGATACGTTGAGCTCTCTGAGCGTGAAGAAGTAACAGACATATAAACACACACACACTCACAAAAATTCGCATTTAGAATATTAGTGTGATGTGATGTCAAATAAAAATAAATCATGTCAAATCAAATTAACAATATCAATCAAATGTCAAATAAATAAAATAATGCATGTCAAATGAGTGTAGAATTAATTAATTATATGTGAAAATTTTCATTATGTCAATGAAATACTCTATTATTTATTATACATGGATTTATATTACTACAATAATTGTGCACAGGGAAGAATAAAACTGGCCCACCGTTGTATGGTTTATAACTAGTACGGGGGTCAGGGAGTTTCACATCAACCTAATTAAAAATCCATTGCATTAATTATTTTGCAACTTAAGATATGTAAAAATTTATGCAAATGTGTAAACTTTGATGTAACCATTTTTTTAATCAGTGCCATTTTTTGTTATGATTATGAATGAATTGATCTGTTAGTTATTTACTGATGTGATAAAACTATCGCCTTGCTGGGTAAGATGATATTTTTCAGTGTAATTCCGTATACAGTAACAGTAGTATAATAAATAAAATAAAATTTGTACTACAAAAGAGTGTTTTATTTCAAATTAGATTTTCTCCCGCGGCTTCGCTCCCATTGTCCACCACACAAGACACGTTCAATGTTTCACGATGAAAAGTATAATAGCGTATGACGCTCAGCGATACTGTAGCTCTCTATCAGTGTTAGAATATTCGAAATCGGAACAGTACGTCCAGAGATTATCTACCCATTACAAACTGACATACAATTTTACCTCTTTATAATATTAGTTAAGATATCCCACAGGCCACCATTCTATCAGTAAGAAGGTACGATTTCATTAGTTTTAAAAGCCAAGAGAAGTTCTTGGTTAAATAATTCCAAATAAACCGCCAATATATCCATAGTTCTGTTCAGAACGGTGATCCAGCTAAGGTCTGGCAGTTTCTCAAATCATTAGGTATCGGAAAAAAGTCTTACAATACGATTCCTAAAGACTTGGATTTCAATTTACTTAATAGTCATTTTTCTACTTCGCCCCAATTAGATAGGGCCACTAAAGCTACTACGCTAAGTAATCTTTCAAACCTTCCGGTACCTGATTATTCCCCTTTTGTCATAAGTCAATTCACCGCTTGTGATGTTAAAAAGAGTATTCTATCGATTTCGTCCAACGCTGTTGGTAGTGACTGTGTTAGCCGTAAAATGATCGTCCCCATCCTTGATGACATTATTCCTGTTATCCTTCACATCCTCAACTTCTCTGTTTCCAGTGGTGTCTTCCCTCAAGCCTGGAAAGATGCCCATGTTATTCCTATACCCAAAAAATCTCATCCTGCATCTTTTTCTGACTATCGTCCCATTTCTATTCTTCCTTTCCTATCCAAAGTCCTTGAAAAACTAGTCCATCATCAACTCAGCTCGTTCCTTTACAAACAGAAGCTGCTAAATCCCTTCCAATCTGGTTTTCGTCCGGGACACAGCACTACCTCAGCACTTGTGCATATTACGGACGACATAAGGTCAGGCATGGAAATGGGAAAGTTAAATGTACTTGCTCTACTTGACTTCAGCAATGCTTTCAATACGGTTGACTTCGACATTTTGCTGGGAGTCCTGAGCTCTTTTAACATATCTCCTTCGGTAATTGACTGGTTTCATAGTTATCTGTTTGGCCGCCGGCAGCGTATTTGCATTAAGGAATCTTTCTCTTCTTGGTGTTACACCTCTGCCGGTGTGCCGCAGGGTGGTGTTTTATCTCCTCTACTTTTCGCACTCTTTATTAATGCTATCACTCAACAGCTATCTTCTTTCTACCACCTTTATGCTGATGATCTCCAAATTTATACTCAGGCTCTTCTCGGTGAGTTATCGGACGCTATTGGGACTATTAATACGGACCTGGCTCGAATTGGTGACTGGAGCACTGAGTTTGGCCTGAAGATCGATCCGACGAAAACTCAAGTGGCAGTTGTGGGAAGTTCCCGAACGGTCTCTAGGATTGATTGGGCGACACTTCCCCAGGTTTCTTTCAACAACACCATTGTTCCTATAGCTCACACTGTGAAAAACCTGGGGATTTATATCGATAGCACCCTTTCCTGGACCAAACAACTGCAGGAGGTCAGTCGTAAACTGTTTGCGTCTGCGGGCTCCCTGAGACGGCTTCGTAACTTTCTTCCCATCACCACTAAAATTGCGATAGCACAATCTCTTCTTCTCCCTATCCTGGACTATGCTGATGCCAGCTATCTCGATCTCACCCAAGACCAATTGGACAAGCTTGAGCGACTTCAAAATCTCTGTATCAGATTCATATTTGGCTTGCGCAAGTATGACCATGTTTCTGAATTTCGAATCAAGCTCAAATGGCTTCCTATTCGTTTTCGCCGGAATGCCCACATACTTTCTTTGCTATATTTGCTGTTAGAAAAATGCCGCCGACATCCAGACTATCTTTGTTTTGCAGAAAAGAGCTGTTCGGTCAATTTATAAATTAAGCCCAAGACACTCTCTCAGAGAGAAATTTAAGGAGATTAATGTAATGACTGTGCCTTCTCAGTATATTTATGAAAATCTTTTATATGCCCATAAAAATATAAAATTGTTTAAAAAATACAGTGATATCCATAACATAAATACTAGGAATAAACACAAATTTGTAGTACCTACAACAAAGCTCAAGAAAATAGGTGGCTCGTTTAGATGTCAATGTGTACGCTTTTATAATAAGCTTCCAAGCCACGTACAACATCTAAGTCTTAATAAATTCAAATCTTTTATTAAACGTAAATTGTACCAGAAAGCGTTTTATACAACTAAAAATTACCTTGAAGACAAAAAGGCTTGGGATTGAGCTGCTCCAATTAATTTTATTTTTTTTATTATATTTTGCACCGTGAATTTTGTTTTTGTTTTTTTTGGTTTTCTTGCAATGACAAGAATATTTACTTTTTAAAGTATTATATTATTTTATATTAATTATTGTGAGTGTGAAGACTATGTGGATCATTCTTTTTTATTTTTATTTATATTTATCTTAGTTTTTAATCATGGTCTGGCAGTTTGAGTAGTTTATGCGGCCTACCCGAATGTCCTTTCTTTGGTATTGTTCGTCGAATCGTTGAGCTCCTTAAATTCTGAGTTGAGCTGCTCGGTTATTGACAAATGCGTGCACTGACTGGACAGGTCCACTCAATCTGGCTGGTTCTTTCCTCAAAAGACCATTTCAGACATCAGTCTACATGGTCTTCACATGATCTAACCAATATTTTGTCTGGACTTTAAAAGAGACTGTGACCTCTGAGTTTGTTTCGGCCTTTCTTCTCAGAGTAGTCAGATAGGAAACGCCGACCTCATCTAGTTTTAAAAAATATGTTCGACATGTAAAAGTGTTTGTATAAACCAACTTACAGAAATAAAATCATTTATCAGTGTGCTCTTTAATCCTTCTAATGCTTTTTATCTTAAAGAACGGTTTACAGTTCCTCTGTGACACACATTCTCGGTCCTTGAGATCATCGGAAAACCTGAAATTAAGCATTCATATGCATTCCACATCCTTCTTCGACAAATCTTTCACGGTTCAAGCAGCTCGTTTGTGGAATGCATTACCTATTGAGGTAAGGCGTGCGCAAACATTGCCGACATTTAAGAAAATGGTGAAGGATCATTTCCTTTCTCTGTAACTATTCTTCTCCTTTCTCTGTTCTGTATTTGATATTTATTAGTATATTATTTTATTTGTGTTATGTATTTTATGTAATGTCTAAGTTATATTATTTCATGATAGTTTTTGTACACTGACAACCCTATGTCTACCTCCTCTCGTTCAGTCCATCCAAAGGTTGTCTGTAAGAGATTGCCCTGTGCGATAAGACCGCCCATTGTACACTTATCTTTATAAATGTTTTGTTCTGTAATTATTTAAGTGGTGTACAATAAAGTATATAATAATAATAATAATTCCAGCCCTACGGGTCGATCTGCAAGGTTAAGTAACGCTTGCCGCGGTCGATCCATGAATGGGTGACCATCTATTGTGTCATATAGTGGATCATAGAAGTGGTGGTGCACTTTACCAGCTCACTAAGTATTCGAATTCGATGTTGTATTAAATATAACAACATATTGTCTATACTAGGTTCTTTTTAATATTCTATGAATTAAATCGATACGCCGATTTATTTCCGCAGCGGAATGTTCGATCGCCTTCTTGTTAAATCTAGTATCAGTTGTTTTTTTTTAATGGTGAGCACAGAAAGTGCATTTAACCTATCCTGCGACATGGTGTTTCTGAGAAACGTTTTAATTCTCTTTAGTGTCGAAATCTCACACGCACTTTTCCTCAACTCAGTAGTGAGAGGCAAAATGGCGGATTTACCATAGCGAATGAAATTATGCAAATTACCAAAAAACTGTACCTAAAATATACTATTATCTACTTCAGTTTCGTTATATCCGAATTACAAAATTGACAGCGGTGTCATTATGATACCCATAACGACATCGGGTTGCATTATGCGAATCGTCATAAATTCTAAAACACAAGCAAAGACCTAGAATATTACTTCGAAATCGAGACAATGTAAATGATGTTTTTAAAAATGGAACAAGTTTAGAACAAAAGTATCGTATACTATTTGGCTGTTGCGGCTACAAGATCTTTGCCTTATACCTAATAAAGACTAAATAAAAAAATTAAATACAAAATGGACGCGGGAAAAATTTCTGAGTGAAATTTTATTCCAAATTTTATTAAAAATGTCTTCAACATCAAGTGATATTGAAAATACACCACCAGATATAACAAATAGAGCAGTTGCGGCTACAAATAATTTAATACCAGAAAAATCAAGACATGTATATGAGAAATTAAATACTTAAACACACTTCCTGAAATACTTATTTGTCTATATCTGTTTTATTCGTTCCTTCGTAGATAAAATCTTGTATGCAACTTTACGTTATTGGTCTTTTAATAACTCGTGCCCACCTATTTCGGTACGCGCTACGCTTGTACCGAAAAATGGCACTCGTATTAAAAGACCGTCCATAACGTAACAGTTGCATAAATAGCTATTTTTATTTAACCACATCACATCACATCATCAGCCTATTAATGTTCCCACTGCTGGGACACAGGCCTCCTCTCTGTGAGAGGGGATGGGCCGTAATCCACCACGCGGGCCCAGTGCGCGTTGGTGGATGTCACATGACTTCGAATTTTTGGCCTGCCGGTTTCCTCGCGATGTTTTCCTTCACCGTTTTTGAGAGCAGTGGTGATGAAATAATTTACACAAAGTAAAGCGCCTGCTTGGGTTCGAACCCACGACCTACAACTTGTAAGTCGCGGCCGATACCACTGGACCACCACTGCTCTCGGTTTTATTTAACCATTACTCATAAAATATAATTACACCAAAAACTTGTACCTAAAAAGTACCTCAAGTAAAAAAACACACTTGATCACTCGGATAGTTCTTGAGAAATTAAACAACCGTGTCTCGTTTATTTATGTTTATTATTTTCATTTTTAATGTGTATCTCGGGACCTTGGGTTCCCGGTCCTTTAAAAGGCGTGCCGAAGAGCCGAAGTCAACTCGTAGAGACCCCGTTAAGCATGTATCAGGAAATGTGACACCAACCGACGATTATACCAGGACAACCCCCAGTTGGTGCAGGACTACTGTAATTTAGGATAAAAAATGAATTTGGCTATGGATTTTGTAGGTTTAGTGTATCGATTGCCCAAAACTATAGGAGGACTACCGCTGCCTGACCACTGTTGAACTAAACGGCTATAAAATGGCAGGGAGTGACTTGCACACTCAATGAGCCCATATATAGGGTCGCTCGCACTTTAGTGACGTAGCGCCAAGGAGGCAACATATCCGGAGCTGCTTGTGGAGTGGAGAGGTACCACGGCTATCAGGACAATCCCGGAAGTACGGTCAAGATCCCTACCAGCACCTTACTGGGTTAACTTCCTGCCTCCGAGCACGTTTTCTCTTGCGAATCTCCACTCAAGCCAGCCAATTAGGGCAATAGAGAGATGAGAGCTCTGGTCCCCGTCAGTTTTCACTCCAACCGGCCAATAAAGGCAAGCCAGAGATGAGGAACAAGACTTCTGGAGATCAGGTCCGTGGGGTCGCCACTGCCCACCAGCTGGCCCAAAGCTGCACTGCGGATTACGTTTATTATTATTATGAGTTTTTGATTGACCTAGGTACATATTTATAGTCTAGCTGTGACCGCGGCTTCGCTCCCGTCAACTGCCTATCCTACCATACTTATCATACCTACCTACCAATTTTTTTCTAGGGTCATTCTTCCGCAGAGAATCTTTTCACCGTAGTTCAGAAAATGACACAAAGAAAGAAATAGTATTCAAATTTTCTTATAATCGATGAATAAAGTGCTTTAAGGCGCGTACACATAGAACATCCGTTTTACAGGTCCGTTTAAACGTATATGTTATTAGCGTATGTAGTTGTATGAGCGAGTTCATACAGAATACAGTATTCCGGATCCAGTAAAAAATACTGATCCATACAGTTAAAAAGGATCCTGTAAAACGGATGTTCTATGTGTACGCGCCCTTAGGTGAGATATTTTTGTTGAAGTTCATTAGATATTTTTGAAAATATTTCACTACACGATGAAGGTAAATCATTTCTCGATGGGAAATGTTTGTATTTACAAAATACTTTTTTCTGTTCGTGTAAATCAACAAAGAAGAATTCCGTGTTTCATAGTGTTTAATTCTAAACTGAAAAACTGCATTATTGTGTTTAAAAAAAAAACAATATTCCTATCCAGGAATCGAACCTCTTGATTTAAAAAAAAAAAAACACACGCCGACATATTCACCATCCGATAATTTTACTTATGAGGATAACATTTTTTTAAAGTAACACACTGCAAACTTGAGGTACGACCACAGTTATAATAAAAATAACTTTTTTTTTTCTTACGGGGAATGTAAAACTCGAAATCAACAAAGTCTATCATGATTGATATCATATACATGAAATGATCTTTGGAGAATACTTTTACCAGGATCAAATAGATTATATTTTCTATATCATGTATTTAAGACTTAAAACATTCTTAAAGTTTCTAAATAATAATAGTCGAATAGGGAACATTAAGCAAAGCTCATCCAGCTGATATTCCAACCTAAATATAAACATAACTAGTTTAAAAACGCGGCAACATTGCGTTTATTTTTTATATTATCTGCCTTTTTTTGCAAGATGTTCACCTGCTCAAACGTAAATATATAAGTAACAATACCAAAAGTTTAAAAACATACACATGAATATTTCAAATACCTACAAGATAATCTCAAAAACAATCCTACATGAATTGGTTGTGTACGACACGAATTCTTGCGAATCCTCGGTGACTTTTCTAAGCGTGTACAAGCGGCATTGGTTTACCCGTGTGTAAAGTAATTCATAATAATATTAGAAGGATCCAAGTAATCAATTAAGTAATAAATATAAACAACACTATCAAAGTATTATCGTTGAGCTGTGGCAGCCTACGTGCGCCAAAGATAATATTAGAAGGATCCAAGTAATTAATTAAGTAATAAATATAAACAACACTATCAAAGTATTATCGTTGAGTTGTGGAAGCCTACGTGCGCCAAAGATAATATTAGAAGGATCCAAGTAATCAATTAAGTAATAAATATAAACAACACTATCAAAGTATTATCGTTGAGTTGTGGCAGCCTACGTGCGCCAAAGATATATATATATGTCGCATCAAGGCTGGCCGATAGATACAAACCATCGGGAAGTCAGGATGTATTTATTCCCTTAGGTTAAGACATCGTGTATGGGCAGGTCGTTGGGTACAATCGCGCAAATGAAATCACAGAAATTATTCGATACACTGGGTTTATTTAAATATTCAGAGTTACAATCTTGCTTACTAATATTACGGATCGACACTGATATTACGACGTCTAAGCTCTGAGGCGGTCAGTACTAAACTGCCCTATTCCACTGTCCCCACCGCGCAAGCGCTTAGTAAAAGCGCGCCAATGCGTAGTTATTCTTGCTTTGCCGCCAGATGGCGTACTTAAGATTTGTTTTGACGTCCGTACTATTGACTAAACCCGACATACGAGTATATATATATATATATATAATGATGACATAAACTAAACAGTAGCGATCTCATCTATACCAATATTATAAAGAGGAAAGATTTTTTTGTTTGTTTGTACCGAATAGGCTCCAAAACTACTGGGCCGATTTCAAAATTTCTTTCACCGTTGGGAAGCTACTCTATCCCCGGGTGACATAGGCTTTTTATCCCTGTATTCCCACGGGAACGGGAACTACGCGGGTGAAACCGCGAGGCGTCCTCTAGTACGATATAATTTAGCAAATGAGTCGATAAATAGAAACCTGTGGCTAGAATCGATTGATTAAGAATAATCATCAATATCTTTAACCGACTTCCCAAAAGTGAGGTTCTCAATTCGGATGTTTAACTTTGTTTTTTTTTTAATGTATGTTCGGGCATACCACCGTCATATATAAAACCATTTATTCTAAAATTCATTTTTGTTCGAAAGAAGTATTGGGATTTATGGGTAGAGGTGGACACCAATGAAAGACCGTTTTATAAGGGTTTAAATAATACAGTTTAATTACCCTTTACTTGTTAAATTGGAAGGTGTGTTTCAGTAATACTTTGTGATACATGTGTTCCCTAGCAGGGCTGACGCGATTGTGTATAGTGACCAGGTCACCAGATGGGATTTCGGTCTCAACTAGGTATCTGAGAAGGGTTCGGAGACAAAACATATAATATAAGATTAGACAGAGACAGACATAGATTTGGTTTTGTTAAACTACAACACGCCCCCTCAAAAATAAATTATTTTCTTTTTAATTACGACATACTCGTAATAATACCTATCTCATACCATCTTTATACAATAATAAAAACACACACCTTCCTTTTTCTCTCTCTGGGGAAAACAATATCATCATGATCCAACATTTGTTGCGCAGAATTAGGGAAACCCAGGAAAACCTAATCAAACCAATTAATTTTATCATCTATTATAATATTAAAGTTATTCATCTACTTATTATAACCAAGCTCTTATAATTAAAACTACCTTAATTATAACCAAGCTTTTATAATCAACTTATCTGTAGCATTACAATCATGCTATTATAATTAACATAAGTTATCATTCTTGTAATTATAACTAAGCCTTTTTCAGCTTCACATTTAGCCATGTAGTTACCTATTTTGCTTTTATGTACTATGTTGTTATCATAGTTTACTGCCCATTTGTGGCATAAAAATTACATTGTGCAATTATCAAATACTTTAAAGTTAAACAAGTAACTCGTAGTACTTTTTCTATCCCTTCCTCTCGGACCTCGATTCCGAGCTGACGTGTTTTTGGACCCCATACAGTTTTTATTCTAAATATTAATCAGTATTTACCATTTAAATGCGAAGTAAGAAATTAGGAGTGCATACACGTAAGGAGCTAAGCTACGCTACACAACGTAATCCTCTGCCAATACAAGCTCCGGCCTGCTGCGCGTGACCATCTCCCTCACACAGCGAGCGTACCGCTCACTGACGAAGCCGATTGAAGGTACGCGCCTCTCTGGCCCCGCCCTTGCTAGCGTCACTCTAGGCGAACACTACTGCCACCGACTTTCTGCGCGCCTAGTACTTGACGGTGCTTATTATCCCAACTATTTACGATTAATAATTTCTAAGCATTTGTTATGCAGCCTTGTTTTTGCTGTTGAACCGAAGATACCATCATTTAAATTTTGGTCGATCTGCCATTGCTACTTTTGGGCTACTACAAAACTGTCTTCAGCCTCCCTTTATACCTGCTCTCCTGGTAACTACGTGGTGGTCTTTACGGAATTATGCCCATTAATCGTACATCTCCTCCATTACCTATACCTATGTCACCAACTACAACTTCGACCGAAAGCTTAGCACCTGTACTGACACACGACGCAACTTTACACCAATGTCAATCAGCGCCTGATCTTTCTAAAATACCAACAAACATCACAGAGCGTAAAAAGAGGAAGTTTGAAGGTGGGGAAGACATTGCGCCAGTAATTTTGTCTACTTTTAGTACCTTCTCTGACAAGCAGGAACTTCGCTTTGAGGATCTAATGGAAAAGATTGGCAGCATTATTGTTCAAAACTCAGAGCTAAAGCACAGTGTCGAGATCATGTTGTGTAAATATGATGAGTTCCTGGGGCGTATTGCTACTCTGGAGGCGGAACGGATGGATGACAGAAAAAAGATTCAACTACTAGAAGAAAAGTTAGAGCAATTGGAGCGTAGGACTCGATTGTCGGGTATAGAAATCCGAAACATACCTAAGGCTGGTGAAGAGACTAAGGAAGACCTTTGCAGTCTAGTCCTCAATATGGGGACGTCACTAAATATTGATATCGAAAGCTCCAAGATAAGAGATGTATATCGACTAAAATCGAAAGACAACTCCCACCCGATTATTGTGGACTTTACCACGGTTGTCACTAAGGAAAAAGTCACCAGTGGAGTTAAAAATTTCAATAGATCCAGGGCTAAAGAAGCTCAACTTAACACCTAAAAATAAAAGGCATTGTGGCACCCGTATATGTCGCTGAGTGCCTTACATACCGAGCACAAAGACTTTTTTATATTGCCAGGGCTTTCCAGCGGAGCCATGGTTATCAATTTTGCTGGACTGCCAATGGTGTAGTGTACCTTCGAAAAAAGGTCTTCGGAGTCTGATGTCGAAAAACTAAAGTGTACCGAGTGACTAGTCTTGAAAATTATTTTGTCATTTTTTTTTTTTTTTTTTATTATCAATAGGCTCGCGCTTGACCACTATCTCACCTGATGGAAAGCGATGATGTGGTCGACGGTGAAGCACGCTTGCCTAGAAAAAACCTATTCACTCTTGACTTAAAGACCCCTAGATTGTAGCTATCGGGAAACACAGACTCCGGCAGGGAATTCCACTCCTTAGCTGTACGCATAATAAAAGTGTCCCCAAAACGTTTTGTGCGTATGGGTGGGATGTCCACCATGTACCGATGACGCATCACCGTGCGTCTGGTTGTCCGATGATGGAACGGGCTGGGCGGAATTAAATCATGCAATTCCATCGCACACTCCCCGAAATGTAACCGATAAAATACCGACAAGCTGGCAACTCGGCGACGATGTTCAAGGCTCTGGAGCTTTGATTTGACCAGTGCTTCATCGCCGATGAGTCTCTTGGCCCGCTTTTCGATCGACTCTAGTGCATCTAGCTGATATTTGGCAGATCCGTCCCAGAGATGAGAACAGTACTCCATGCACGATCGAACTTGCGCTTGATACAAGTTGAGCAGCTGTTCCGGCGTGAAGTACCTTCGCACCTTCGCAAGGATCCCCAACTTTTTTTTTTTGTCATATTATTGTATTTCTAAAATGTGTTTTGTGCATGCCTCAATTTGTTCGCTTTTAATCTGTAACTCGTGTCCATCTACACTCAAGATTAAACTACATACTCACTTTTACATACTTTTAGAAAAAAAGAGTAAACTTTGCAAATGTCCCTGTACGCATAACTCTGTTACGTTTGACTTTTTTTTTTATTTTGGTTGCTATCTTTTACTTTGCCCCATTTCGTATAGAGACTCATTTTTGGTAACTTAGATAGCTTAACAAATGATATAGATGATTGCTCTGTGTCAAAAGTATCTATCAGTGATCTAGACCAATGCCATGAGTTGATTTATTTTTCGCCTGGCAATCGTCTAACCATATTCACGCAAAATATTCGCAGCATAAATTGTAACCTCCCTGGACTTGTGTTACTGCTTGACAGGTTGAAAGTGAATTGTGACATAATAGTCCTCATTGAATGCTGGTTATTAAGGACAAGCATTATTCCTACTTTACCAGGATACCAATCGTTCTCTACTTTGAAAAACTTTAAACAGAATGACGGAGTGACTATTTATTACAAAAACCATATTGAGTTACTGTTTGAGGAACCATCTTTTCAAGAGGGAAACTGTATTGTAACGCGTCTTGGCAAACATATTGCTATTGTTTCTATATACCGCTCTCCCTCTTGTAAAAATGTTGACCCGTTTCTAGACTCTTTACACGAAACTCTTTTGCAGGTTGTGGGATCGAACAATTTGATTTTAATTGGAGATATCAATATTCCTGTCAACGACTCGAAAATGTATCAAATTGGAGAGAAATATTTAACTCTTACAGCGTCTCACGGATTACTACTTGGCCATAAAGAAGTAACTCGTAGTGCGAGTGGTACATGTCTTGACCATGTATTATTAAGAAGTTCCTACCGTACACATACCATAATTCCTACAACTACTTTAACTGATCATTACCCTGTGCTTGTATGTTTAGATCTTAAGGTACCACGAACTCCTACAAACACCACGTACAATGTAACCAATGAGGAATGTTTAAGCAAAGACATACTAAAAATCGATCTAATTCCGATTTTCCAGTCCAGCGATCCCGATTTCTCTCTTAACTACTTAACCAGCTCAATACAGGCTGCCATGAAAGAAAACACTGTTGTTGTCAAAACATGATATGCATGAGAAATAGAGACAATGGGTTAATGAGATGCATGAGAAATAGAGACAGGCTACACTATAAACTAAAATCTTCACCAGATAATCTCACTCTGAAAGTAACATATACGCGATACCGGAATTTTTGTACTGAAATTTTAAAGAAAGTTAAACGTGAATATGAAAAATCGGAGGTCGAAAAAGCAAAAAATGATCCTAAAAAGCTCTGGAAATGTCTTAAAGAAATATCTAATATGAATATAGTCTCTACTTACCCTAATCACCTTTTGAAATTAAATTCCTCACCCGAAAAATCTCTGGACTCCATAAATCAGTACTTTGTTAACATAGGCAAGACGTTAGCTGAAAACTGCTTGAACCCACACGATTTCGCCTCACCGCTATTGACGGGCTCTTCCACTACTAGTGCACGACAACTCATTTGTGCTGGAAGATTCAAGTGAAGATGAGATCTTTCGCCTTGTAATGGATTTGAAAACGGATTGTACAGTGGGCCGAGATAATATATCAAATGGATTTTTGAAGAGACATGTTGTCTTCCTTGTCCCGTCGCTTACTTACATTTTTAACCAATGCCTCCATACAGGTATTTTCCCTTCCCAATTGAAAAACTCTGAAGTTCGTCCAATTTGTAAGGGTGGTGATAAAAATGATGTCTCCAATTATCGTCCGATTTCTATTCTACCCGCTGTTGGAACCTTTTGATCGTGGTGGAGAGGAGTTTAGGTAAATGAAAGTCTGACGTTCAAGGTGACTGTCTATTATTGATTACCAGGAAATATTGTATACTGTGCACTCCTTATACTAAGTTATACAGACGCGAGTTAATGCCACGGCGTGGGGAGGACGACTGACTGGCCGCTAAACTATATGCGCGGGGAACATTCTGTTTTGCCTTGTTAGCATTTCTGTTACCTGTAGTTCCTACATACCTCCCCCCTTTACAAAATAAAAAAATATATTATTTTTTTTATTTTATAACATAATCGCTGCCATTACAATGAAATGAAATGTAATCATCTACTCATAGTTGGCTGGCGTTCGTCTTGCCCACGTGTGCATACATACATTGTTATAGTTATATTTTATTACGTTACCGAGAATTGTTATCGGTAGTCTTACATGTAATACAATATATTGTTTATACATACCATGGTTTTTTATTTTAACTTTCGATACATTGTTAGCGTTAATATTATTTTATTTTCTAAGCACACTACAATTTTTATAGACAGATTTTTACCACTAAGGTATTGGGTATTGACAATAATACCTTACTTACTTTTAATATTCTATGTTACTGTTACACTAAGTCACTAATTATTCACTGATGGATTCACTGTGCCTTTTTTTCATTATTAATACTAAAGTTACACTGTAATCACGCATATGAAGCTTGCGGTATGGTGGACTGCGGGGCTGTTGCGCCTGCAGGCAACACAGTTGTCAATTCCTTCCTTATCCATTTCTTTGCACGGGAACAACATTGTTTGCCACATAGACAAATACACAATATCAGTAGGGCGATACCGATCACCATTATGACTATGCCGAACATTTCTAGCTGCCTCTCCATGTCTCCGACATGTTTTGCATTATTTGCTCCTTGTTGAGCAATTATGACTTGATCATTTTTAGTGTTATAATTTCCCATTGTGAAGACTATTGAAATATGCTTTTTCCACAACTGGATGTTAGTTATTTATTGACTTATCAACACACAAAAATTGGCACAATGATTTCTACATCAATTAGCCTATGGCAACAAAAATCGCACCGGTAGCTTTACACGTCGACCACTGCGCGTGGTATGTCCCATAAGCGGAAGCGATTTATCTTCTGACACGTTCGTATTGTCGTTTTCTATACATTTTTGCAAACAGTCATCCTCAATATTTTGATCGTTATCTTGTAACATGTATGCTGGTTTTAGTCTGTCTATTGATAAATCGCTTTCTCTATTAGGTAACTTAACTCTAAAAACCTTATCATTTCTACTTAAAACTTTATATGGGCCATCATAGGTAGGACAAAGTGATTTTTTTATCATCTCGTTTCTTACAAAAACGTGTGTACATGTCTTTAAGTCTTTACTAACAAATATATTTCGTGAATCGCTTTTCGCTCTTGACGGAGGCCGCAACTTGTTTATTGCTTGCCGAAGCTGTCCTACATAAGTGCTCGGTTCGTTAACCTGTTGGTCGTGCACGTGGAAAAAATCCCCTGGCAACCTGACGGTTTCACCATATACCATCTCTGCCGCACTACAACCCGAGTCACTTCGGCAGGCCGCGCGAAGTCCCAACATAACCGTTTGCAGTTCGTCTACCCAATCTAAACTACCTGTCAAACGTGCGGTTAATGCGTTTTTCAACGAGCGATGCCACCTTTCTACTAACCCGTTACTCTGAGGGTGGTATGGGGTTGTCCTAACTCGTTGTATGCCTAATAATCTCATAAGACTGTTAAAAAGGTCGCTTTCAAATTGCCTACCCTGGTCTGTCGTTATCCTATGTGGGCAACCAAATCTGCATATCCAATGCTCGTAAATAACCCTAGAGACCGTATCAGCCGAAATGTCTGAAACTGGTATTGCTTCAGGCCAACGCGTGAAACGATCTATCATGGTTATACAATAACGATGTCCATGCTGTGACGTGGGCAAAGGGCCTACGATATCTGCGTGAAGATGTTCAAACCTGCTACATGGCGGAAAACTACCTAAATCCGAAATTGTGTGCCTCGTTACTTTCGCTTTTTGACACCGAATACATGCTCTCGTCCATTCGTTAATATCTTTATTCATTCCTGGCCAAAAGTACCTCTGTGCAATCATCTTCCGCGTTGTGCGAACGCCAGGATGACTAATGTTATGAATGTTTTCATACGCCACTTTCCTAAATTTCCCTGTAAGGTAAGGTCTGGCATTACCTGTTGATACTTCGCAATATATCTGTTGATTACTTTCCGGCATAACTATGTGTCTAAATGCCAATCTACTGCTGACGTCTCGTTCTACTGTAACGCGATCGCGCACCTGCGCATGAGCTAATTCGCTGTAATCGAGCACCGTTGGACAAACAATAGACTCGACGCGTGATAAGGCGTCCGCAACGGTATTTTCTGGGCCTTTTACATACTGTATGTCGCTTGTAAACTCGCTAATATACAATAATTGTCTGGCTCTCCTTGGAATTTCCTTATCGTTCCCTACCTTAGTAAACGCGTACATTAGGGGTTTATGATCTGTGTAAATGGTAACTTGTCGCCCCTCTATCAAGTTACGGAAATGAACCATGGCCATGTAAATTGCAGATAACTCTTTATCATAGGTACTATATTTCTTTTGTGCCTCTGACAGTTGCTTCGAGAAGTAGCCTACTGGTCTCCATTGCCCGCTTATCTTTTGTTGTAGTACTGCACCTACGCATGTGTCTGACGCGTCCGTCATGATTGATAAAGGCGCGTCCACGCTTGGGTGAAACAATGTTGTTGCTTTTTGTAAGGCTATTTTACATTGTTCGAAAGCTTCTATACTTTGGTTATTCCATGCTATTTTTGTCTTATCCTTTTTCTTTGCATTGTGTAAATACTTATTAAGTTCTGCTTGATACTCTACAGCGTGTGGTAAATGAGACCTATAAAAATTGACCATACCTAAGAAACGACGGAGTTGTTCTACTGTATCCGGCCTTGGGTAGTCTGTAATCGCCTTAACTTTATCTGGCAATGGTTTAATTCCGTCCTGTGTTACCTCGAATCCCAGAAATTCTACTCTAGATTGTCCAAAATTGCTTTTGCTTAGATTTATAGTTATACCAACCTCGCTGAAGCGTTTAAACAGTTTATGAAGATGCTCCTTATGAATATCTTCGTTGTCCGACGCCACGATGACATCATCTATGTAACAAAAAAGTGCTGACTTACCATTTTCGTTCTTTATGCGTTCTATACCTCTGAGTACATGTTGATCCATGAACCTCTGAAAGGTTTGCGCTGCATTCCTCAAACCGAACGTCATGCGCGGAAACTCCCAGAGTCCGAAAGGTGTTGCTATGGCAGTTTTTTCTATATCTTCTGGTGCAACGGCTATATTATGATAGGCTCTATTTAAATCTAGTCGCGAGAACCAAGTCTTACCTGATAATATATACGTGAAGTCACTAACTCTAGGTATAGGATAACGGTCCGGCTTTGTTATGGCATTTAACGCTCTATAATCTCCGCACGGGCGCAGTTGCCCATCTTTTTTAGGGACAACGTGTAGCGGACTAGCCCACTCTCCCTGTGAAGGCCTACATATGCCTAATTCGTTCATTAATTGGAATTCTTCTTTTACTTTATTATAACGGTCCGGCGGTAGCGGCCTTGGACGCGCGTGTACCGGGGGACCATTTGTTATGATGTGATGCACTACCGCGTGTGCTGGTGGTTCTTTAAACGACATTGGTTTGGTAATGTCTGCGTATTGTTCCAGCAATTCACGGTAGGGATTATCATCTTGTATACTTTTGACTGACGCTTCATCATACCGTATGATTGACCCATTTGACCTTAAATTCGTTACACTATCTATTAGCCTTTTATTATGTAAATCTACAATTAATTTGTGCGACTCAATAAAGTCTGCACCTAAGATTGCTTGCTTGACGTCACTAACAATAAATGTCCATCTAAAAACTCTGCGCAAGCCTAAATTTAGCTCTAGGGATTTTACACCGTATGTTTTAATTTCTGTATTATTTGCAGCGTACAGCTTATAACCGCTTTCAGAACGCACACAATTTTTAACACTACTCACCGGTAAAACGGAGACATTTGCACCTGTGTCCACAAGGAAATTGATTCTTGACTGCCGGTCTTTTACGCACAAACGATGGTTCCCTGTTGGGGTAACGCAATCTCCCACCGAACAAGATTGCACCGCCTTCAGTTTCCCGAAGTCGAGTTCTCCTTCCAGTTGCATGGTTTCGTACATTTCTTTGCCGCTCTTCCGTACGCATAATGGTAGCTACATAGCCAGTCTGGACTCTCTGGAGTGCGGCGTGGTCCTCTTGACCTTGACTGTGATCTGCGCCAGTTTCCACGCTGTACGCGTCCCCTACTACGCCCGCGTATCTCATCCACTTCTCTCCGTAGTTCCTTTAATTCCGTAGTCAATCCGCTCATTAGAGTCGCTATGTCGGGCGTTGCTGACGACGATGTCGAAGAAATGGTGGCTACTTCTCCGCTTTTCAGATTCTCCATGACCTTGTCTGCCATTTCCGCTAGTTTGTCTATTTTTTGGTCCTGACATACCGACAAAACTGCCTTTAAGGATCCAGGCAATCGTGAAATCCACAAACGCTGTAAGGTCTCTGCTGATATCTCTGTATTTTGCGCCAGCTCGGACATACGTCGTAGCAGATGGGAAGGGCGTTGAGACCCTAAGTCCATTTCGCTAACCAACTTTTGAAATTGTCTTTCAGCACTCTCCTCATAGGCCGCCAACAGCCTGTTCTTCAACGTACCATACTTGTTATCGGTCGGGGGTTTAAAAATCAAATCGCTAACCTGTTGTAAAGCGTCTCTGGTCAGTTTTGATATCACCAAATGAAATTTTGCTGCATCCCCTTGCTTCTGTGGTTCCATGGCGGACTCGAACTGTGCGAACCACATCCGTGGCATGTCGGTCCAAAACGTCGGCATCCTGTCCGCGACATTTATGCTATCCAGTCGGCCTGACGGTGATGGTGCTGGCTGGCTCATCTTGTGGAACCCTTAAAATGCCCGCCGATAGGTCCCGAGTCGACGGGGAGTCGTCTTCCGCGCGTGCGCACTTTATCACTTTACTGCGTACCGTTCGTTCACTTTTACACCCTGTCCGTTTTTATTTTCTCACAACCACGTCTTTTAAATCACGTCGGGGTCACCAATGTTGGAACCTTTTGATCGTGGTGGAGAGGAGTTTAGGTAAATGAAAGTCTGACGTTCAAGGTGACTGTCTATTATTGATTACCAGGAAATATTGTATACTGTGCACTCCTTATACTAAGTTATACAGACGCGAGTTAATGCCACGGCGTGGGGAGGACGACTGACTGGCCGCTAAACTATATGCGCGGGGAACATTCTGTTTTGCCTTGTTAGCATTTCTGTTACCTGTAGTTCCTACATCCGCCATCTCAAAATACTGGAAATGATAATAAACAATAGACTCGCAAACGCTGACTCGTAAGTTACTTCAGAGTCAGCGTTTGGCTTTGATATTCTTATGCAAAGCATACAGGACGGTTAGTACTGAGGCCTTACCGGTACTTGCTGGCGTACTTCCGGTCGACCTTGAAGTGCAGCGACGTGCTGCAATGTACTATTCCGCAAAAGAGACCATGGACGCGGACTTTTTAACGCGGAGTGACCGTGCCAAAATCTCTAGATTATTTAAACCACATATTGACGTCTGGGAGGAACTTTTATCGGAATGGCAATGTAGGTGGGATAATTCCATCAAGGGCCGACACCTCCACCAATTCTTTCCATCCGTTCGCGTGCGGCTGGCCAGGACGTGGCTGGAGGTGGATCACTGTGTTGCCCAATTTCTCACAGGGCATGGTAACTTTAAAAGTAAATTATTTTCCTTCAAGCTTGTTGCCTCGCCATTATGTCAGTGTTCTACATCTGACTGTGAATATATACAATCTGCACATCATATCATAAGGGAGTGTATTCTTTGGCAGAATGAACGCAATACTATGTTGAATAATGTACAGGCTGTATCAGGAGCCGTTTACTATACGGACCTTGTGGAAACTAGAACAAATTTCCGTGCGTTCAAGCGCTTTTGCCATACCTATTATTGGAATCAAATATAACAGCTCACAATGTTAGGACCCATTAATATTAATGCAAATTTTTATCCGTGGTGCTTGGCAACTGGGCTTATCCCAGTTGTAAACGACCCTTTGTGCCTATTGGTCTTGTTTGTTCTGTCTCCTGCTTGATATGGAGGGAAGTGGAAATTTGTGTTTTTCTTACTCCTCCATTTTCTTTTCTGATTAATTTCGTTGCGGGATCCAAGACAGTTAAATTCATTCTCCGGGACTTCGTCGAGCTTCATTGCCTGGGCGCTTTTCTGGTGGTCGCCACTGTTGATTCTGGCTTTCAGGAGTTGCAGTGGTTTGGGAATAGTGCGGAGGGATTGTCCCAAAAAAAAAAAAAAAAAGACTCGCTAAATTCTTGGAACAAAATAACCTACTTGCAAATAATCAATTTGGCTTTAGAGCAAATAGATCTACCGATGACGCTGTCTATTGTCTAACCAAATTTGTGAGCACTAACATGGACAAGGGGCGCAAATGCTTGTCTATCTTCCTCGACCTGAAAAAGGCTTTCGACACCATTTCTATTCCCATCGTAATTACGAAGTTGGAAAAGCTTGGAGTGAGAGGACTTCAACTCTGACTTTTCGAGAGCTATCTCACGGGGCGGACGCAGCGTGTTCGAATAGGGAGTCATGTAAGCGCTGATCTTCCGGTGTCATTTAGCATTCCCCAGGGTAGCATTTTAGGCCCTACACTCTTTCTCATTTATATTAATGAGCTTACTAGTATCGACATTCCCAGGGCAGACATCATATCATACGCTGATGATACAGCTCTTCTTTTTGCTGCCGATACCTGGGATGAGGCATTTACTGCTGCACAGAATGGCTTTAATATAGTAAACCAATGGCTTAGACTTCATCTTTTGACCTTAAATACTGATAAAACCAAATACCTTACTTTCAGTATACGCCAATCAATACAGGTAGGGAGTAACTACAACATAGTCCCTCACCAATGTTCCCTACACACGCACTGCACTTGTGAACCAATAGAACGCGTTAATTCGATAAAATACTTAATAATACTCTTCGACGCCAATCTCGGCTTCAAAGACCATATAAAATTAGTCACCGCTCGAGTCAGAAAGCTTATATATGTTTTTAGGAAGCTGCGATGTGTGGTTGATGTTTTGTTGTTGAAACAAATCTACTTTGCTTTGTGCCAGTCAGTAATCACATATTGTATTTCATCCTGGGGAGGAATTCCGAAAACGTTAATTAAACCTATTGAGATCGCTCAACGCGCAATTCTGAAGGTCTGCGCTTTTAAGCCTCGATTATTTCCCACTACAGAGCTATATAAATACTGTGAAGTGCTTACAGTTAGACAGCTCTACATACTCACAATAATTTTGAAGCAACATCAAGACTTACCATACGACACCAACATTATACATAGGCGTAGGAAACAATTGGTGTGTACTCGTGAACATAAACCTGTAACTACTTTTGTTAGAAGATTTTTTGTATTTTTGGGTCCCTATATCTATAATAAAATCAATTATATTCTGGATGTTTACTCGCTTAATAGAGTTTGTTGCAGGGAAAGGGTGAAAAAGTACTTATTGACCTTAACATATGATGACACAGAGAGATTATTTACCGTACCAGAGTGAGCAGGGTCCTTTTGCAATTTTTAATATTTTAATTACTCTATATACTCGTATATAAACATCAAAATCTCATACGCGCTTACTCCACATACATCTCTTCATACAACATCACACGCACACACACAACCCAACACTCACCGTCCATTACACTATTACTCACCATTCTTCATACATACACATCAACTCACTTAGTTTAGTTTTTTTAGCTTATTTTACTTTATTTTTAACCGACTTCCCAGAAAGGAGGAGGTTCTATGTTCGACATTATGTTGGTTTTTTTTTTTTGTGTATGTTCACGCATATCTCCGTCAATTATGGACCGATTTTGAAAATTCTTTTTTTGTTTAAAAGAGTATGTTTCGAAATTGGTCCCATTTTAATTTGTTGAAGATCCGATGAAGAACTTCGAAGATATGCAACAGAACTATTCAATAAATGACGGCAAATCTCTCGGGATTGCTGCAATTGCATGTCTGTTTATTGTTTATACCATTTCATAACATAACATTATGCCAGTACGCTCTTGAGGGGTACGCAGATCTCTCATTTCACTGGTTATGTTCAAGTTTCATGAAATTTTGGCGTTATAGTTACCTTACTGACTTGCCTATTAGGTAGGTACAACTAAAAAGTGAAAAATAAAAAAACTTTTTGCAAAAAAATACTACCGACTTTAAATACAAAACTACAAAGTGAAAAATAACTTTATTTTTTGAAGTCGGTGTCCATAACGCAAAAAAATTGCTACCTACGAAAGACACCGACTTCAAAAAATAAAGTTATTTTTCACTTTGTAGTTTTGTATTTGGAAGTTGGTGGTATGTTTTTGCAAAAAGTTTTTTTTATTTGTATTCTTTAATTTAATAATGCTGTACTCGTTAACTAAATTTTTGTATACATATAGCTTTCTAAGAGGTTTGGCGTATACCGAGATACAGGTTTTTACCTAGTTCGGTTGCAGATGCTTCTACATTGTATAGAACTTATAATAGATTGCTAGTTTTTAAGTTCTTATTTTATGTACAATCTGTTTTTGGGTAAATAAATAAATTATTAATTATTATTATTATAAATTATCTATTATGTTACAGCCCATTAACAATGAACAAAGCCACTTCCAATAATTTTGTTTGAAAACCAACTTGAGATTTATGGTTCTTTAAATATCTTAAGACCCTTTTAAGTCTGACCATAATAAACTATTGTTTTTTTTATTGCATACTGACTTAGAAAGTTTACAAAAAAAAAACTTGGGTCAGGTCGGGTGCACAGCATGTCATCAAGCACACAACAAAATTTCTACAAAGGCACTAGTAAGTTCTTACGAATTTAATACTTCGTAATTTAGTTTTCTTTCAACTTGTGTACAATTTAATATTGACTGATTTACTCAAGAACTGTTTACGTCATAACAAAAAGTCATTTTGTTGACATTGAGGTAATAATGTACTACGCACTATCTCAATATTTGTTTACCAGAAAACCTTTTCTCGCATTTCAGTCTTCCATAATAACAGTATGTTTTACAACTATTCTTATAACATTTTTGGGGCCGAGTCACCCACGTCCGTAGGAGTTTACCCTCTGATTCCCTACACGTGGTCCCCAGGTGGTGCAAATCAGGTGACATCTGGTGGTAGGCTTCGGCCGAAGGCTTGCGACCACCCACCGGGCAAAGACGTACCGCCAAGCGGCCTAGCCGTGTTCCGGTACGATGCCCGGTGTAGCCACTAGAGGAGTTGGGTCGAGACAGCTGTTCCACTGCAGGCTGACTAGCCTGACGCGCACTGTTATGGACGTATCGGGAGACTAGTCGCGGAGGGTAGCGGGATCCGAGGCACGGTGCGCCGCTGGCCGACCGCAGGTAGTTGGGGGCCCAAGTAGTGTGCCAGCCACACACGAAAGGCTGCCCCGCCAACTGTCGAAAAATCCCGGAATGCACCATCGTGCTGGTTGGCGACCAGATGGGGAGGGCCCGATGGACATTCCGGGGGGGCTCGGGCGTCCCCGCAGTCTCCAGACTAGTGCCCCAATGATGGCGGCCTTTCAGTGCGTGTCTGTAGGTTAGCAGCGTGGAACCTCGTCTCACTTCCTTCTCCTCTCATCCATTCACTCTTCAATCAATATGAAACTGACAAGCAAAAAGAATACTGGATCTAAACAGCGGCTGCACCCCCTCCCCCACAAAGTGCACCTCACCAACATTAGAGGTCTGCACTCAAATCTCTCTGCAGTCCACTACCACCTGGAGGCTGAGAAACCAGCGCTGTTTTTTCTTACGGAGACGCAGATAGCGAGTCCTTCAGACGTCTCGTACTTATCATACCCAGGGTTTACCCTGGAGCACAATTTTAGAACACGCGCGGGTGTATGTATGTACGCCCGTGACGACACTTGCTATCGGCGTCTCCGTAACCTTGAGGACTCCAGATTCTCAACGCTGTGGGCTCTCGTGGACACAGTTCTGGATAAAATTATCTACGCCTGTGTCTACCGTTCGCATTCAGGAGATCAGGAGACAACCAGGCTCACAGAGTACCTTAGTGAGGCGGCTGATGCGGCACAGCAACGGTACCCTTCCGCCCAATTAGTGTTACTGGGGGACTTCAATGCCCACCACCAGGAGTGGCTCTTCCCATACCGGTGCACTGACCATGCTGGACGGGAGATGCGTAAGCTTTCGCTTGCGCTAAATCTAACCCAGCTGGTCCATGGGGCAACAAGGGTGCCGGATGTTGATTCGCACACGGCCAATTGCTTGGACCATCTGCTGACAACAGATCCAGACAGATACTCTGTGTCGATAACTTCACCATTGGGTAGTTCCGACCACTGTCTGGTGAAGTCTGTGTCCGTCTACTCCCCGCCCGATCCCAGCCCAAGAGGCACTCGGCGGGTTTGGCGGTACAGGTCAGCAGATTGGGATGGCATGCGATCTTTCTTCTACTTGCTTTTCTTCGGCTGATCCTTCGTCGTGCGCGGACGCCGTGACGGGTGTGTTGCGTCAGGGAATGGAGTACTACATTCCGTTCTCTGACGTAACAATGTCCAGCGTTGACCGGCCATGGTTTGGCGCCGAATGTCATTGCGCCGATGCCCTTAAGCATGAGGCATACCTGGCATGGGCTGACGCACGATCGCGCAAAGCGAGTGACGTGGATCAGAAGAAGAGAGCCTACAACAGGGCTGCCAAGTCCTGCAAGAAGGTGTTGCGAAGGGCTCGGTTCGACCACATTAGCCGAATAGGCACCAAACTTGCTTCTTACCCAGCAGGTTATAAGGCGTTTTGGTCCCTGGCTAAGTCGGTCGAATCGAACTTCTGCCGTCCCTCACTACCACCACTGCTGAAACCTGATGGGTCACTGGCCCACTCCGCTGAAGAGAAGGCAAATTTATTTGCCTCCCTTTTTGCGGAATCTTCGCGTCTGAATCCTGGTGATTCGCGGCCCCCTCCTTCTCCTGATGGATGCGAGACGAGTATGTCGGACATTCGCATCCATCAAAAGGACGTCCGTAGGGTGCTGCGAAACCTCGACGTGAATAAGGCTAGTGGCCCTGACGGAATACCAGCTATAGTTCTTAGAACCTGTGCGCCTGAACTGTCTCCGATCTTGACACGCCTATTCCGCCTTTCTTATGAGACTGGAAAAGTGCCGAATGCTTGGAAGCAAGCCAACGTACAGCCCGTGCCCAAGAAGGGCAGTCGAGCTGATCCGGCTAATTACAGACCCATCTCTGTAACCATGAGCGTATACTAAACACTAAACTCCTGGCATACCTAGAAACTAATGATATCCTTAGCGACCGCCAATACGGCTTCCGCCGAAATCGGTCTACTGGGGATCTTCTAGCGTATGCCATTCACATATGGAGTGAGGCCATCGAGAGGCACGGGGAAGCGCTTGCCGTCTCTCTCGACATCTCGAAGGCTTTCGATAGGGTCTGGCACGAAAGCCTTATTAGTAAGCTTCCTTCATTCGATCTGCCCGGTGGTCTGTGTGATTGGATTGCAGACTTCCTGAGGGATCGGTCCATTCGAGTGGTTATCGATGGCTGCTCGTTGGACAAATTGGATATTAATGCCGGCGTCCCTCAGGGGTCGGTACTCTCGGCAACACTGTTCTTGTTGCACATCAACGATCTGCTAAAACCCGGCCTAAACCTTTGGGTATGCAGACGACAGCACTGTTGCTGAGAGTTACTTGTCCAACGCACGTGCTACCGGGCCACTGATCCGGTCTCTCCGTGAGGCCATGGTGGAGCGTTTGAACTTGTCCTTGCAGGCAGTCTCCGAATGGGGTGATGCCAATCTGGTCAAGTTTAATGCTGCTAAAACCCAGGCGTGTCTTTTTTCCGCTAAAAAGAGCCAATTTCACCCGGCTCCAACTTTCCGTGATGTAACCGTGCCAATAACGGACCATCTTGAGCTTCTTGGCGTTACGCTGACATCAACTCTCAATTTTGGGCCATACATTGAGGCAAAGGCTCAGCTGGCTGCCAAAAAGTTGGGGATCCTTGCGAAGGTGCGAAGGTACTTCACGCCGGAACAGCTGCTCAACTTGTATCAAGCGCAAGTTCGATCGTGCATGGAGTACTGTTCTCATCTCTGGGACGGATCTGCCAAATATCAGCTAGATGCACTAGAGTCGATCGAAAAGCGGGCCAAGAGACTCATCGGCGATGAAGCACTGGTCAAATCAAAGCTCCAGAGCCTTGAACATCGTCGCCGAGTTGCCAGCTTGTCGGTATTTTATCGGTTACATTTCGGGGAGTGTGCGATGGAATTGCATGATTTAATTCCGCCCAGCCCGTTCCATCATCGGACAACCAGACGCACGGTGATGCGTCATCGGTACATGGTGGACATCCCACCCATACGCACAAAACGTTTTGGGGACACTTTTATTATGCGTACAGCTAAGGAGTGGAATTCCCTGCCGGAGTCTGTGTTTCCCGATAGCTACAATCTAGGGGTCTTTAAGTCAAGAGTGAATGGGTTTATTCTAGGCAAGCGTGCTTCACCGTCGACCACATCATCGCTTTCCATCAGGTGAGATAGTGGTCAAGCGCGAGCCTATTGATAAAAAAAAAAAAAAAAAAAACATATTTAAATTAGCGAACTTTACAAGATCGTTCAAATAACTTAAATACAGTCATTTTGATATATGATTTAACATACATAACATTGCACCTATATTCCCCAAGGGTTAGATAGAGGCTTAGTACACTATATTATAGTACAACCACATTTTCTTCAGTTACATAAATGCTCATCAAAACATGATTTAACATAACATCACGCCTGTGCTCCCAGAAGGCTTAGACAGAGGCATAGTACACTATAGTATGTATGCTCTAGGAATTGGCGTGACAAATTTAGACTTGTTTTAGATGAAACCCCTCGTTTAACAAAATATAATAAAAGCTGTTTATCTATGGCTGTACACATATATAATAAATTACCATGTAAACTTAAAATACTTAATAGCAGACTGTTTAAAATTAACTTGTTTAAATGGCTAAATGATAATAATTTTTATAGCATTAAGGATTTCTTTGAACATAAGTTGTGTTAATCATTTTGCATGCTTTAGTCTTAAGCAAAACATGTATGATCTCACCCTTAACTCATGTAACACCTTTGTATACCATGTTTTATGCAATAAAATAAATAAATAGTACACCCACATTTCAACAGATAAGTCCAATATTATAGGGAGACTACTTTTAATCCTTTCACTCCTTCTTATCTGGCAAGAATTATCGAAATTTTCTTTTTATCAGTACAAGTTTTATTAGAACTTTGTTTATTAACATCGTTTGGCTTTAGTATCTATGTTATTAGAGTCTATTATAGTGAATTATACTACTTTTAATCCATTCGTCAGATTTCAAAATATCTGATTTTAATTCCACTGATTATAAAACATCCAATTTTCAATCACTGGATTTAATTTCATCAGTTTTGGATTTAGGACTTTATCTGTTTTGATATCGTGTAGTATTTAAAGATCTTATTTTAATTCCACTGATTTGAACCACCCAATTTTATATTTTTGGATTTAGTGTAGCTTTTAGGATTGCCAAAACTGTGAGAATTAATTGACACTGATTTTTGACGTCGTCACGTCAATCAGTTTTGATATGGAAATGTTCGGTTTCATTTCCTTCAAATTTTAACGCAGCCCTCGACTGAAAACTCGCTCATTATGACATTCCCAACTGCTTCATTTTTTATTTTACTCTTTATGTTTCATACTTTCAAACTCTATAGCAACTTAGATTATCAGATCAGGTGCTATGCTGAAAAGGTTAGCACTCCTTTACATCTTTACCTGTTCGCTGATTACTTTCAAAATCGAAGAAAAGACGAAAGCATCATACCTAACCGATGGAGTTTAAATATCAATGCCTATACGGTCTACGACTCATTCATATAAACAATACTTAAGATACGGTTTCGAGAGAAAAACAAAATTGATTTGTGCAATCCTGACAATAAAAACATTTATGAAAACGTTCGAGTTGAATTTCTTGCTAAACATAAAAAATTAGGAGCTTACGCTGTTTTCGAACGAGATTCAGACAAGATTTTTAGTTTGAAAGAACTGAAAGAAATTAAAGATACCGTAGATAAGATTGAAGCAGGTACGGAAAAATCAGGTTTCATTCATAGTGTAGCAAATGGTTTACCGAGATTCATACACAAAACATTCACTGAATACTTCGCCGCACAAAATATCTGCGATTTACTCAAGACAGAAACTAGAGAAGATAAGCTAAAATTGGCATGGGATTTCATTTTGAATGAAGTGTTTGAATTCTATAATGATATTCGCGATATTTTATGTTATATGATTAAATCTGATCTACGCGCTATCGTTAAAGACCATGAGGAAATTATTTTCGACTTGCTAATAGGACAATGCAAAGAAGTCTTTACTTTTTACGCAGATGACTTTAGAAAGTATCCGTATTTAAACATCAAAACTTCACTGCCAGAAGCAATGTACGATGAGTTCGATGGCTTTATGTCTAGAACGTTCAGTTGAATCACTGGCATTGTTGTAAACTTATTAATTGCCGACAATAACACTAAACTGAAGAAGTTTACAGATAACTGGGAGTCACTAGGGGAACTATCAAAAAGGCTGTTCATAAATAGGCAAAACGGCATAAAAAATTTGAACAAATTCGATGCGAAAGTCAAAAAGTGTCCGAAACTTTCATTTAAAAGAGATGTGGAGAATCCAGCTAAAGATATACTGAAGCAACTTATGTTTTCCACGAACCAGGCGGACAATTCGGACATAGAGAAGTTGAAAAACGAAATAGTTGATCATCAGTGTGCTAAGGTGGATAAAATTAGAGTTAAAGTCTACACGGTCATTTTTCAATATCTAAACTTAATAAAAAGGTGGTGGAAGGTGTCACAAGCCACAAAAGCAACAATACATTATGAACGTTTTCGAAGACGAAATTATGGGGCAACCTCTTGGGCAGTACCATTTAAACCTAGATACAAAACTAACAAAAAGCTTTAAGTTGCTTAAAATTGAAAGATCATCCTTCAGCTACAATTTTCGTTACAGAGAACATAGCGCTAACGGTTGGTGAAATCGTGCAATCATTAAATTTTATTAACCGTATAGTGATTAATTTGAGTTTATTTCTGCATCTAATGTACTGCAACCGTTTATTATTGTTTTTCGGATCGCTTTTCCACTGTTTAAATAAAGTATATTTTTCTTCAATAAGTATACGCAGCTTATCAGTAACCCACGGCTGCGTTTTGCGTTTAGGGCACACCGTATTTTAGAACTTTTATAAATATCGCCAAAAATCGCGGACATTTTAAGGTACTACTCGTTTGACTTTTGTATCTTTTTGTGTATAAGTATATGTATTACTCCCGTCGCCCGAGGTTTACTCCCGTCCGTATATCTGTAACAGCGCCGACCAATCTATGACATTAAGTTTTGTTATCGTATTTTGTTTTACATGACATCTGAGATGCCCGTAACACAGTGGTCGGCTATCAGGCTAGTGAGTGTGTATGCGTACGTCGCTCACTCCACCACTGGCACTGACAGTCTGGCATTTCACATGAAGACGTGGTCGATGCATCACGCCACTCGCCTTTGCTCGACAATTGCCTCGCACGTTATGTCTTGGATGCCACACTGAAGTGCTAACTCTGCTAATGTATTTAAATATAAGTTTTCTGAAGAATTCAGTTCATTCTCCAACAAGTTAATCTTGCAATCACCAACTAGTATTAAATCAGTGCTCATGGGTAGTTCACTAATAAACTTTTCTACTTCTCTAGTAAAGGTGCGTTTCTTTGTGTGTGGTGGCCTGTTGATTACCAATAGATAAGCGTTATAAACTCAAAAACTCCGGGTCGCGGCGCCCCCAACCCACAGAAGACTCAATCTGCGATGGACCGGACTGTCTCGCTCCCTAGGGAGCAGGGACCACGGCACCCAGTGCACCGCCAGCCGAGAGAAGTCGCCACCACCGACACGACACCAGAGGGAGCCAGGATAGGGGCAATGTGCTCCGACTCCCCAGCATCACCAACCTCATCGCAAAAGTACTGTGCCCCCACGAAGCGCCGTCCTTTTGCGAAAATCCCGGCACCCGCAGATCGTTCTACGTCCGCGCGTACTCCTGCGACAAAGTTTTCAGGGGAATGGGCGGGCATGTGGCACGTGATTGCCCACGTCCTAGAGAGAAGCCGGCCACTTTCGCAAACTGCAAGGGGCTGCACCCCGCTAGCAACATCAAATGCCCAATATTTCAGCGTGAAATTAAAAACAGGTGGGCGGGGACTGTCGCCATCACGACCGCCTCATCATGCCGACCTCAGAAAGAGGCACAAACAGACATGCAACACACAACAGAGGCCCAAGGCACTTCGTAAATGGCGGCAGCAAACGGGCCCACCCAACGAGGCGAAGCTACCTCCACTCGGCGGAGGAAGAAGAAGAGGGGGGTAAGAGTAGAAATCCTAACCCTCAAACTACACAAGAAGCCACCCCTGAGGCTGTCCCTGCCTTAGATAAGGTGCGGGCAGAACATAACAAAAACGAGGCGACTGCTAGTACCGGCGCCGCGCTAACCAAGCGCCACCTGTCGGATAAAATTGGTACTACTAGAAACTCAACCAATCCGCCAGCACTAGCAAAACAGGGGCAGCCAATAGAATCAAGGCTACCACAGACACTCAACAGCAAAATAAAGATTTTACTGCCTACGCCATCCAGCTCCTCATGGACCTAATTAAGGCCATAAAGCAGGGTCGTCTTGATGTAGAGCAAGTCATCCTCGACGGCTTGGCCGCGCTACTAACATTGTACTATGGCTAAGCCGCACGGCATCGGTCAATGTGGCGACGCCTGAGGGAGGCCTATGTCCAGCAGTGGACGTCTTTCGGCTGAAATGATGATGATGATGAAGCCGCTGAGGATGTTACACTGGAACGCTCGAGGCCTCAGGGGCGACCTCAAGCAGCTACTCACTACAACCGAGCATCCTACCATACTCGCCAGTGGAATTGCAAACACCCAGCAAGGAATTCCTATCACGCGAACCAAGATGAGAGGCGGCTCCTCGCGGACGCGGAGGCCCTCGGATACACAGTGTCCGGCCCAGAGACGCCCACCCACTATCTACTTTTTATCCCTGTATTCCCACGGGAACGGGAACTACGCGGGTGAAACTGCGAGGCATCCGCTAGTTTGAAATAAAACATTATATTTTTGTACAATTTTTTATTTTTTATTATACTACTGTTACTGTATTCGGAATTACAATGAAAATATATCATGTTAGCCAGCAAGGCTATAATACATAGCGAATAGTTTTATCACATCAGCAAATATATCAGATCAATTCATCCATAATCATAATAATTGATTGGCACTGATAAAAAAATGGTTACATCAATGTTTACACACACATACACATGTACGTGGTGGAAATCCCACCCATACGCTCAAAACGTTTTGGGGACACTTTCATTATGTGTACAGCTAAGGAGTGCAATTCCCTGCCGAAGTCTGTGTTTCTCGATAGCTACAATCTATGGGTCTTTAAGTCAAGAGTGAATAGGTTTTTTTTAGCCAAGCGTGCTTCACCGTAGACCACATCATCGCTTACCATCAGTTGAGATAGTGATCAAGCGCAAGCCCATAGAGGATAACAAAAAAAATGTTAATTCGATTTGACGTGCATTATGTTTATTCGTCATTTCATTGATTTACATAGATTTCATAACAATACAATATTGTCATTTACATGATTTTACACCTGATATTATTATTTCAATTACATAGTAAATAACGTTTTCTTGTACAGATAAATTGTGGCAGAACAAATTATATATGAGAAATAAACAAATAAAATAGAAACATTCATTACTTTCTAAGTTTATCTTGGACATCGCTGACATTGTTGAAGGAAAACATCGAGTGAAAACCTGAACTTATAATTGATATAAGTTTAAAATTGCCAACCCACCTTGAGCAAGCATTGTGATTAATGCTAGTGCCATCTCTTAATGAGAAGAGGCTTTTGCGCTGCTTGGAGATAGTAATAATCTGGTATTATATAGGAGTATGTATTCTTATTTTTAGCCTAAACTGAATCTTCCATCACGTAACACCAGGAACAAATGAGATTGCCCATTTCGTATGGGACCTTGGACCTTTTAAAAGTGGCTGTTGTATATTGTAGAAAACACATAAATTCATAATTAGAAAAAAAAAATATTCATTCAGATTTAAGAGATATGATTTTTCTGTTTTATGAATTAACCCTTATTACAATGCAATAAGATGCAAACAAATGTCAAAGTAGAGTAACCTGATGTGTGTTGACCGTAAATATATATATGACACGGACGGAATTAAATAGTTTAAACAATTATTCAACAACAAATAAAGCCGATGTTTAGGATAATTATTTAAATCAAGCACACGATACCTCATATGGGACCTGTGTTAGGGCAACATCCTTTGGATGATGATACAAAATTACGTTGTTTAGCAAATACTTTAACTTAAGTGAATAACAATTAAATCAGAGTTATGTATAACATTTCCCTAAAAAAGTAAAGAGTCTTTAGTGAGTCACTAAATTCAGGATATAATGCCAAAAATTATGAATGCTTAAAAGATTCAAATTAAGTCGTCACTTATGGTAGTAAAGTAGGTAGTAGGTTTAATCTTTTAATACAAATATATAAACAATAGTACAAATAATAAGGTAGCCTATACTAAAAATAATCTTAACTAATATGTACCTACGATTATTAAGGGCGTTTCTGAATTTTGTGAGTTTGTTCAAACTTGTAGGGTAAACTCTGGAAACTCCACATCTATTTGAAAAACATATTTCACCATTTGTTCCATTATTTCTATAAATTATTACGACTACTAGGCCTATGTCAGACTTCTTATGTTGACCTACGCATATCTAAATACTGAGAGCTCCTGCTGCCTGTGATACAGGATTATCCTCGTACAGGCCTAACATTATTATACCTACTTAAGTTGTCATTTTCAGATTAATACCGTGTGTGTGTCTTTCTGGGTTAAAAATAAAGTATTTACACCTCCTCTGCTCTAAAAACGGCGAAGCGAAACATCGTGAGGAAACCGGCATGTTTTAAAACCCAAAAATTGACGGCATGTGACATCAACAAACACGCACTGCGCCTACGTGGTGGATTTAGGCTAATGCTACGTTAAAATGCCGATGATGACACTTTCCATTCCCCTTCTCCTTCTTCCTCTATGATCGAATCTAAGCACATTTCTAAATCTTGTAACATGGCTTTGGCACTTTCTAATATAAATTTATGAGATTTTTCACTCATCTGAATCAGGCTACATCCTTGTTTTGCTTGGAAAAAAAAGGTCTGTATTGTTGCTACCAAAGTCTCTTTTATTACAAAGATAGTTCGTTTGTTTTCGAGAAGTTTTGCAATATGTCCCAATCTTTCAATCCAAATTTTATCAATGTCATCGCAAAAAATTATAAATAGTTCACTTTTGTCTGCTTCTACCAATTCTAATTCGTATTTGTACTCATCTGCTGATCTATTTAAAATATGCTCTAAATTCAAAACAGAATGGTTAATATTGTTGTTAATTGATTGCTCAATTATTCGAACTGTTTGCCTAGTCCTATTTGTAACAAAAATTATGTCTGAAGATTGATCATTAAATTTTATCATATAAGTTTGGTGCGTACTATAGTATTTAAGCGGTAACAACATTATTCCTGCCACCATCCACCATCTTGGTATTAAGTCGAGATATTGAAGAATAATCATGTAGGCTGCATGTCTGATATCATCCACCTTAATAGACTGATGATCATATGTTAGGTGATTCAAAATTTTCTCTATGCCCGTATCGTCCGCCCGGTTTGTGGAAAATAAAAGTCTCTTCATGTTATATTTTATGTAATCCTTATCATCTTTCGGAAACATATCATTCGAATCAAACTTCAAATGTTTAATACCGCTTTGCAATTTTATTAACAGCCTTTTTGATAGTTCCCCAAGTGACTCCCAGTTATTAGTATATGCGTGGTTTGTATTATTTTCAGAAAATAATAAGTTTCCAACAATGCCAGTGATTCCTGCTATTAAATAATTCACTCTACATGTAAAGTCATAAAAGTTATTGTTCACAGCTTGTTGCTGTGACGTTTTTATGTTTAAATACAGATACTTTCTAAACTCATCTGCGTAATAAGTAAAGACTCCTTTGCCTTGTTCTAATAGCAAGTCGAAAATTATTTGTTCGTGGTCTTTAACGATCGCGCGCAGATCAGATTTAATCTTATAATTTAGAATATTGCGAATATTTCCATAGCTTGTAAACACTACATTCAAAATGAAAGCCCATACAGATTTTTGCTTATCTACTCTAGTTTCTGTCTTCAATAAATCGCAGATATATTGTACGGCGAAGTATTCAGTGAATGTCATATGTATGAAGTTCGGTATACCATTTTCTACACTATGTATGAAACCTGATTTTTCCGTACCTTCTCCAATCTTTTTTATGGTCTTTTTAATTTCTCTCAGTTCTTCATCGCTAAAAATCATGAATAAATCATCATCATGATTAAAAACAACGTAAGCACCTAATTTTTGATGTTTAGCCAGAAATTGAACCCGAACGTTATCATACATTTTTTTATTGTCAGGATTGTATAAATCAATTTTATTTTTCTCTTGAAAACGTATTCTAAGTATTCTTTCTATGTATGAATCGTAGACCGTGTAGGCATTGATATTTAAACTCCATCGGTCAGGTATGATGCTTTCGTCTTTTATTCGATTTTGAAAGTACTCAGCAAGCAGGTAAAGATGTAAAGGACTGCTAAAGTCTACAAAATACCACCCGAAACCTCTGACCTTGTAATTATATTTCCAATTAAGTTGGTTATAGTTCTTAACAACAAACTCTGGACAGAGGTTAATTTCTTCCCTCAAGTGAACTAGAAAATGAAAACAAACGATAAGGAAAGGAGAATGATGGTCTCTTTTTAAGATACCATCAAAAATATTTTCGGAGTTCATAAATTCCATAAAACTGCATACATTCTCATATTGTTTTTTCGTCAGGTCTCTTAACAAAATATTATATTTCCAAAACTTCTCCAAATACTCTTCTTGTTCAGACAATGAAAAATATTTTATTTCATACAACTTTCCAAATTCTTTCTCTAGTTTCGATATTATTTTGTCATAAGGTCTACTCGTGATCAACATTTTATGTTTCTGTGAATAATTTCTGACCGTTGTAAGTAAAGTTAACACTTTATCCGTGTACGTCGGACAGATTTCATCGAAGCCATCAAATAAGAAAATGATTTCTTTTCTATTGTAATAGTCTAAGAACATTTTAAGTTCGAAAACAGTCCACTGATCGCCTGTACAAGATTTTAGAATTACTACACCGTTTGATTCTTCCAGTTCCATCGAAAAATCATTGTTTCTCCTCTGCTTCTCAGTCACAACTTCACAAAAAAACATTAAAGTCTCCAAATAACCAATGTTTGTTTTATTATCTTGCCACCTGCTAAATTTTTCAGAGTGAATCAACAAATTTATTCTTACTATCCACACTGTTGGATTCAGTTCTTTTGTTTTCAGTGACAAGTGAGTAAGGAGAGTTGACTTGCCCATACCGGGTGTAGCTGTTATTACTGCCACGTCATCGGCTATATCATTTAGTGTTCGTAAGTACTTAATTTCAATACTTCCTTCCAAGTCACGGCTAACGCGTCTTTTGATGTACAAATGTTTAATTTTTTCATAATTTGAATTACTGTTTGTTTCGCCTAGACCAATCAGCTCGTTGTTCATGACTTTATTTAACACCTCTCCTTCAACAAAACCTATGGAATGTTCGTCTATGATCGAGTCTAAGCTCAATTCCGCGTCTTGGAATACAACTGTGGCATTCTCTAAAATATTTTTTTGTGTGTTTTTACTCATTTGAATCAAGCTACATTTTTCATCGATTACTACATTATTTGCTTGTGCAAAATGAGTTTTTATTGTTTCCACTAAAGTCTCTCTTATAACAAAGATTGTCCGTTTCTTTTTGAGTAGTTTTGCAATATCTTTTAACTTTTTCATCCAGTTTCTGTTTATGTTATTGCAAACAATAATGATTAGTTGATGTTCATTTGTTTTTGTCAATTCTATTGTAAAGGTTTTATAATCTTTTGCTGGTAGATCTAAAATATATTCTAAATTAATAACAAAATAGTCAACGTTTTTTAATGATTGCACCATTTTTGCAACTGTAAGTGCACTGCTCTCTGTTATAAAAATTGTAGCTGCAGGTTGATCTACCAATTTTAAGCAACTCAAAGCTTTTTCGTTGAATGTATAATCTAAATTGTTTTTTATTTTTATCATATAAGTATGACTTAGGATTGACATAAGAGGTTTGTCTACTATCAGTGCTAAAGCGTTATCATAATGTTTGCTTTGTTTTGTTAGATATGACGCCTCTTTTAGCATCCACCATGTCTGTATTAACTTGTGATATTGTTGAAAAACTGCTTCAACTGTAACTCGGACGTAATCCACCTTTAGACACTGCTGGTTTTCTATTTCATCTTTAAGAATATTTTCTACGCCCATTTCATCCGCCTGATTCGTGAAAAATAGAACCTTTTTCAAGAAATCTTTTGCTAAATTCTCGTCCTTTTCATCACTTTTAATAGAAAGTTTTGGAAAGTTTTTGACTTTCACATTGAACCTGTATTCGCGCAAATTCTTAGTTTTGCTTTGTAACTTCATGAATAACCTTTTAGAAAAAAAATCTAGTGTCTCCCAATTATCAGTGAACTTCATCAGTTGTGTGTTTTCTTCGGCAACTAATATGTTACCAACAATGCCAGCGATTCCTCCGTTAAGTTTCAGAAGTCCACCTCCCAGGGACTCATCTAAAGTAACGATTTTATCGGCACCTGATTTAGTGATTAATTTAGTGATTTCGATGTTCAGGTGATCCAGTCTCCTTTCGGTTCTACTCTTCTTAATTTTTATTGTTATATCTTTATTGCCAAATGCAGCCGGCACTTTAAATTGACGTGATGTTAAAATATCTTTCGCTGGCAAATCAATGCTGTTTTTATCTAACTTTCTTATTTTGAGTATCGCTTTGTAAAGCGCTCTTTTGAATAAAATAATGAACTCTTCATCGCTTTCGAAGAACTCCTCTCGAAAGCTTGCAAGTCGGTGTTCGTCGTCTTCGTTCAGAGATTGAATATCTGAAACTTCGATAGCTTTTAGCGCCACAAGGACATGGTAGCGTAATATGACAACGTCCTTCATAGGCAATATAGAATTATCTTCTTTACACAGAAACTGACCCATAAGTGTGGCTAACACAGTAACTTGATCTTTCAACATTTCTATATCCTCATCATCATCACAGTCAAATGTAAGTTTTGGAAACGTTTTAACTTTATTAAGAAACTTATAATCGTGCAAATTTGGGATTACAGACTGTACTTCAAAGTACAGCCTTGTAGCTAAATGATCTCCTGAAACACCCTTATCTGCGAATTTCATGTATTTAGGGTTTTCATCGGAGACTAGAATATTACCAATAGTGCCAGCTAAACCTGCGTTTAAATTCAGGAATTTTTCTCCTATCGATTCATCTATTACTATTATGTTTGCCGTTGGTGACGCTTTGATCAAACCCACCAGTTTATTTTTCAAATTATCTATTACGGATGCAATGAACACTGAAGGTTCGACGTTGTCTTCTTTGCCTCTTATTGTCAAATCTTTATTTCCAAAGGCAGTTGGTACTTTAAAGTTCCGATTTTTTAGCATAACCTTCGCTCCGAATTCTATTGCTTCATTTACTTGTGACTGTAGAACATGAATCTTTTCAAGTTGTCGCCTCAAATCTTGAGACATCGATTCACTAACGAACTCCAATTTTAACTTTTTGTCATTATATATGACAACATTTCCGATCAGACTACCAAGCACCGTGATATCGATCGGTTTAGCAAATAGTGTTGAAAGTAAAGTATTGAGTTCTGCGTCTTTCAATTTCCGTCTTTTTAGTATTTCAATAAATAGTGTATCTTTGAATAGTATTATGAATTCATCGTTGTTGGTAAAGAAGTCGGTTTGAAAGCTTGCGACTCTATGTTCATCTTGTCCATTTTTTAATTTGATATCCGAAACGTCTAACACTTTTTGCACCAAAATTACATGGTACACTAACATCAGCTCGTCATTCATTGGCATAATAGGACCATCATTATTCTTGTTTTCCTGTTCCTCCTCATTATATTTGCCATTATCAGAAAGAAACTTTGCCAGTTGCACTGCAAGCGCAGCAAACTGATCCTTCATGATAGTGTCGCATAAAAACACAATATCTTCTTTCTTATGACATGGCTGCAAGCCTTCATCACCAGTACCTATCTAACCATTTAATTTGCCAGCAAAATCGCTTTTATACTCCTTAGTATTAAGATCAGCTTTGGCAGTGGTATACATTATGAAGAGACATTCTAGTTCGTGAAAGTTTCCTTTAAACAGGACATCTTTGTTATCTGGTTTGAACAAGCGGCGTATGCTTAGGTAGCTAGAAAACCATTTAGCCAAATCATGTTTCCTGTTAAGCGTAAGTTGAACGTTGTTGCCTTCTCTATGTTTCGCTTGTACGAACACTGCTACTGGTTTGTTTCCACCTTTAACCTTAATTGTGGCTCGAATACAGATATCGTCGAAAGTTCCTATGTCAGATACATTGCTAGCTAAAGTATAGTCTTCGATATCGTCATCGAATTTAGTTCGGTAATGTATGAGACTGATTAATTTCGTCTCATAGAGTTGTCCGCGAATGCCGGCGGTTCCTTGTCGTTTTTTATACATTTTTTTTAAATATGTTTTATCTTCAATCAATCTGCCTAGCCCGTCGCCGGAGAGCTTCCAATCTAATCAGATATAGCGGTATACCAGTGTTTAATATAGAGTGACAAGCTATCTGTCCAGTTACTGACTGGGTAGTCTGTAACTAGATAACTCGTTATTCCTTTCCAATAACGGAAAGAAAGAAAGGGTTGTTGTGTGTTTTGAGGCACGCTAATATACCCCTCTTTTTATGTTCAATATATTTACCCGTCCACAGACTGACCTTTACAAATGTTGCTTAACCTTGAAGATCTGGATTGATGCATTTGGCGTTAAAGACTAGTAATTTCACTTTTTTTACATATATAAATGGCCAAGACTGATTGGTGCAACTGTGATTTATAACAATCTACTTTATCTTGCCTCCAGGAATGGAGATACAAACATGTACGTGGGCGCACCATGGACAGGCAACCCCGCTGTCACCCTGCTGACTTGCTGATATTTTTACCACGAGATGATCTTTTCTAGATAACTTAAATTGGAACGCCCTCAAGCTAGGTCGAGCGAAGACCTTTACAGGGTGGCTAGCTCCAGCCGAATGAGACTCGTCGAAGACCGAGTTAAATGGCTTGCGATTGGAGAGCCCTGTGTCCAGCAGTGGGCTGCTGTAGGCTGATGATGATGTCGATGTGCTATCCTCAAGCAGTTCGTGGTGATATGAAAATAGGATCTTTACCAATTACAGCGTATTCCGCAAACCATTTTGTCTGTTCTTCCTTATGTGTTTTATCTTCGAAGAATTAAGTTTGTTGTACACCTTTTTGTTCTTCTACAAGTTTGAAGATCTGCAAAATAATATACTCTTATTTAATGAAAGTGGATTCGGATCAGATGCAGACTAAAATGCTATTTAGAATCTGAAAATGAACTTTCTAAAATGTAGAATCTGCAGTATTCAATCCTTTGTTTCACATTCTTCTTACTTTCTATATTTTTTTCAAAAAATAAACACTATAAAAATAGAAGCCCACCTGTATCGGGAACGAGGTCCAAGCTACCGGCGGTCCAGGCCCTAGAGAGAGAAATCTAACAATACGAGCCGTGACCAGAAGTACTGCTTTTTCAAGCCCTTGACCCAAACGCATAACGAGAGCTTCCTAAGGTGATGGTCTGCGTGGGCCTCTAAGGGGAAGGTCCTGGTCGCCAGGATTGGATGAGACCTGTCTCTGCCAGAAGTAGTTAGGGCTTTGCTGGCAGAGACAGAAAACTGAAGGGAAATGGCTGGCTTCTGTGAGACCGTGATGGTCCAAAAGAATGCCGCCGAGTGCGACCGTGAGAGCACTCTCACGATCCCACTCGGAGAAGAAGGCGTCGTGGAGGCAACCACCTCGACGCCTAAAACGCCGTAATCCCGTCTACAACATAGGTAGGCGGGACACCGGGGTCACGGGCGGCCAGATTGGGGACTCTGTCCACCCAGCATGTCACTCCAGATAAGACCGTAAGACGGTGGCACAGTGATCACGTACTACCGTGCACAGTGAGGTTCAGGGGAGACGCTTTGCAGTCTCCCCAGGGATGTGCCTTAACAGGCGTTGCACACAGGTGCTCATGGTAAAAATCCCACACCCCTTGACCTTTTTCTCATAGGTCTAGGCACCTTTTGAAGGTATCCTTGGACAAAAAAGAAGTTTTTTGTCGAGGCTTGTAGCTATTAAGACAGTGGCTGACACGACTAGTATTCAATTATTATAAGTATTTATTATACAAATTTTTACTGCGCAAAGTTCGGCGATTTGTTGAAATTTTTCCGTCATAATTCGAAAGTTGTGCCACGGCTTGTGCCGTGTAAATGAAAATAAAATATGAATTCGAAAGTTGTGCCACGGCTTGTGCCGTGTAAATGAAAATAAAATATGAATTCGAAAGTTGTGCCACGGCTTGTGCCGTGTAAATGAAAATAAAATATGATTTAGAATATACATTTAAAGCCTTTCCGTATTATATTAATCCTCTATGTGTATGTGTTTCCTAGCGTGATCGCATCAGAAATGAGATAGCCCACTGTTTCCGACATAACCAATTTTTCTCGCAGAACGGATGGTCAATGGGGCCGAAAAGATCTGGAGTGGCGACCGCGTACCGGCAGACGCTGCATTGGAAGGCATCTCACTAGATGGGCCGATGACTAGGTTTAAGGTTACTGGAATCCGGTGGATGCGAGATGCATAGAACCGGCCGATGTGGCGACACTTGCTGTTTTTACCTAACTGTAGAGTTTGGAAAACCTTGAGAGTACCGCCATTGAAAACAATCGATTCCGGTCAATATTGGTCATGGAAAGATTCATCTCCTTTCCTTTTTATATGCAATACGTAAATTCGTTTTATGAAGATTCCAAACTGTTTCCTTAGCCGAATTCACTTATGCAATTCGGCTGCAGGTCTCGATAGAGAAAGTCTTTTAGAGTGTTGCCTGTAAGAACTCTGTCATGACCTTTATGATTTCCTTTAATTTAACTATCAAACAAATGCCATCGATTGAAACTACTTCGTCAACGTTTGAGGCTAGATCAATTTATTTTATGTCTTTATTGCGTATGGTTCTAATGTAAATTAAACTAAGAAGTTTTGTCTCTTACCATTGTCCACATATTCCGGATGTGTTATCTCGCTTCGAGTAATTTTTGGGGACGATTTCCGTCGAGCTCGCCATTTTGTAAGTAGACAGTCGATGCGACAACACTCACAGTCGCAGGACCTGTCAGTCAGCAGGCACCATTGAACTCTCGAAGAATGCCTGCCTTGTTACTGCAAGTATGGTAATCTGTAAATAATAAAAGTAAGATTATGAACTCGAAATTTTAACTCGTCATTTATTTGCCCGAAAGATCTTGTCTCGCTCACAACTTACTGAAACCTTAATGAAAAAACAAATGTCTTGTAAATTTGATATCAGGAAACACCGTAAAACATTGTGAAGAAATCTGGACTTATCGATACATCTATATCTATACATATGTCGGAGGAAGGTATACGATTAATAATTAGGAACTAAGAATTAAGTAATTCTCTCCGCGTTTCTAGAATTTGAGGTGGGAAATCTTCTTTCATGTAAATAGATTTTTCTTTGTATACATTTCTTGTTTTTTAAAATTGTGTTCTTCCTGCCATAAGTTCTAAAAGTTACGACGATAGGTCTGACTTTGTTTTTTAGGTATTTAACCATTCTGCGAACCATCTTTAATTCTTTTCTGTCGCATTCCAGCTTTAGCTCGTATTTAATAGTTTGTAACACGGTTTCTTCCAGCTCCTGATACAACTTTTCACCTTCTTCTACCCCGAAGAATATGGCATTTCTTTGCCCAATGTGTTTTACTATGGCGCTAATTCTTCTGTCATGTTTGGAGTTAGTTTCCTTAATTTGTTCGTGTCCCCTTGTAATAAAATAAGATGTTGATCTATCATATCATTTATTTTGCTCGTGATACTTGTCTCTAGATTTAGCAGTGATTTTTCCGTATCTCGTTTGATATCTAATCTTAGTTCTCTAAAAAGATTTTATATTTCCGACATGGTGGCACCCTCTGCAGTGATGCCCTCTAAAAGTAGAGTGCCGTACTATGTGCACTGGTGCTCTTTGTGTAAGTATGCTTTGGAAGTAGTTCCGCTAAGCGGGGGCAGATGTCACTATTCCTTACTATATCTTACTGTTTAGTTTGTTCGCTAGATGTCGCTACCCGCTGGAGTTATTCATCGATTTTGTGTCATGGATGATTGTGAACTATTGAACAATTTCGTATTGTAAGTTACTATTGCAATATTTTTTTGTGCTATTTCAAACGGAAAGTTTATTTCAATGTTTTTAATACAGTTAAAATAATGTTCACACGGTTTTTATTAGAGCACAACCGGCTAGTGTTTCTTCAAAATATCATTGTCATTCACAACATTTTGAACCTACCATACTTAGGTAAAAATATAATAAAAAGAAACAAGTGAAAATACTTACTAAGGGTATTTTATATAGGTATCCACTAGCAACGTCCCGGTCTCGCATGGCTCAATTTATATAATTAAAACCTTCCTTCCTTATTGCTCTTTGCATTCGTGAAAACTGTATCAAAATCATTGAGATACTACGTACTAATAAATTACCTCAATGATCAAAACCACTTGCGTGGTTTAGAAGAAGTTAGCGGAGAAATAGAAATGACGTCAACATACGCAGGCAGCGAATTTGTTATATAGTCATCGGCAAGTAACTTGGCAAGAGTCGTTGGATGCGCAGAAGTCGTTTTTAGGTCCCCTTGGTAGTGAAGCGGGACGCGGGGTACAAGGTCACGCCGATCCGAGCGCGCGATTGGTGGCTCAGTCGACCCTTGCCTCCCGCACCCCGTCCTCGCTCCCGATTACACTTGCGTGCACGAAAGTTGTACACTTTGTTTTTGTTATGATTTTGTTAAGTTAGTTTTTGTTAGGAGTAGTTGTAATTGTTTTGAATTTAGTTTCTATTACGACTGTTACTTTTTATTTTGATAACAATGCCTTAATTTTTACATTTTTTTCAAATATTTTTTTATAACTTGTATCTGTAAATATTTTATTCATAACACCTAATAAACTTCACGAATTTCTCTCCTTTATTTAACTTTCCTCTAAACATACATATTTAAAAATAAATGATGGCCATAACCATTGAAAAATTACAAGTAAAAAAGTGACCACTTTTTTGTGGCAATAAGTGTACCATGCGCGAACTTACCCCCACTAAGCCAAAACCTTGCCAAGATACGTGCCGATGACTATACTATTATAGAAGTGTGTACTTACTGTCCATTTGTTTTCAACAGGCACCTTAATTATCGGACAATTAGGTCCGCCTTTACACTGGTACTTGATTTTAAAAGCACTATTTACATGAAAATAAACAAAACCTACTTAGGTTCAACTTTTCAGGAATATCAATGGTTTTATGATACTCTAAATTAGAGGAATACATTGAATCTATTTTTGTATCGGTATAGGTTATAAAGCAAAAATAAAAAACAATAATAAACCACAGACTACTTAGAGATATGTAATAAACTTGCTCGAGCGGAGTGCGTCATGTAACCTTGATAAGGAGATACATACTTAGTTGTAAAACTTTTTTTAACACTGGCAACATTTCATTACATTTTTTTAAATATATATTTTCAAATTTATTTGTTTTATCCATTCAAGTAGTCAAATGTTTTTACATGTAAGACCCAAGCTAACAAATGTAGTCACAAAGACGCCATTCAAAAACTGATAACTTACATATTTCTGATCCGGGTTGACCAGTAAAATTTATTAAATATGCAAAAATCAAGTAAAAATATTAAATTATGCTCCTAACCTTTTTTTCAACACAACAGTATTCATTGTTCGCTTTCGAGACGGATTTTTTAACATATGAAGCAATGGATTAAGAAATTTGTAATTTATTGTATTACGCAGTTATAGAGCTGGTAACACTAGCTATACGCTGACAAGTTTTTGGAATGGGGATTCCCCGTCCTAGTTGCGTGCGCGCATCTTACTAGATCAGGGATGGTAAACCTTGGTTGGTAACCGTGCCATTGTTATATCCTTACTAATCTATACTTAATATATTAAATGCAAAAGTAACTCTGTTTGTCTGTCTATCTGGCCTTTACACGAATAAATGGCTGATACCTGGGAAGGACATTGAGTCGTTTTTATCCTAGTAGTGTGTTTCCCTCGGAATGATAAAACACGTATTAGGCGGGCATAGCCGCAGGTAGATCCACTCCCGGCTACCCTCTTATCTTGTGGAGGGGCCGAGAAATAACTCGGACACTTCGACCCATTGAGGTCTATTGGCGGCGCCCTCGTTCGCCTTGTGCGCCAATGACGTCACAGCGCCAGGTGCAGTTATTCTGACCGAGCAGTACTATATGTTACCTCCACCTTACCTTTCGGGTAATACGAGCGTTATGTTAAATTTATTTGCAAACCGAAATTCCTAACGCTTACAGTTTTATGTTTGTTTAAATAAAATTACGCGTGCCATGGGTTCACCTTCCCTGTGTAGTACGATTAGCCGAGACATGACGTAACCACCTGATAGTGCTGTCCCAGACAAACAGATAGTTTTAAACATAGGTAACATTTGACATTAGTAAGTTTTTTTGGTCATTCTGCAAATTTGTTATTTGCTTCTGGTTTGTGCCGAATATTTTTCTCTTTTGTTTTCTTTCAGGAATCGAGCATCATTTTGGGATGAAAGGTTAAGGTTATATAGGATTTCCTAGTACAAGAGCCAGGGCAGCACTGATATTTTTGTATTGAAGTCATATTTTTGTCATGAAGATGTGCGGCCTATCTACTGACGATGCTTATCAGCGGAACAAGTGGCGCCTCATGACCAGGAAAGCCTACCCCGAGTAACGGGAAGTGGCGAGGTGGAAGAAGAAGAAGGTTAAAAATGGCTTACTCCCTCCATGAACTGTCGTCCATACCTATAAAAAAATGTAGATTTCATCTTTCATTGCAAAAATATCGATGATGCTTCTCAATCGATCGATTCTAGCGACAGGTCTCGATTTATCGACTTATTTACTAAATTATGTCTTACAACATCACTACTGTTTAGTTTATGTTATCATTATTTCTTTGTTGCACGTAGACCGCCACAACTTAACGATAATAGTACTTTGATAGTGTTATTTATATCTATACTTATGTGAGTACTTGTATCCTTGTTATATTACACCAAATATTTGGCACACGGGGAAACCAAGGCCACTTGTACACGCTAAGAAAAGTCACCAGTGCTACGCAAGAATTCGTGTCGTACACAACCAATTCATGTAGGAATGTTTTTGAGATTATCTTGTAGGTATTTGAAATACTCATGTGCGTGTTTTCAACCTTTTGGTATTATTATGTGTTACTTTTATATATACGTTGGCTCAGGTGAACCTCTTGAAAAAACGACTGAAAATATAAACATTTTCGCCGCACTTTTTTAAACTAGTTCTGTTTATATTCAGGGTGGGATATCTGCTGGATCAGCTTTGAATAATGTTCCTTACTCGACAATTATTATTTCGAAACTTTAAGAATAATTATGAGTCTTTAATACATGAAAAATAAAATATAAGGTAATGTCGTTTCATGTATGATATCAATCGTGAATATAAATACGTGACTTCGTAGATTTAGTTTTTTACATTCCCCGTAAGAAAAATAAAAAGTATTTTAAAAATAAGGTTGTACCTCAAGTTTGCAGTGTGTCATTACTTTTCAAAAATTTTATCCTCACTAGCAACATTATCGGATGGAAGATCAAGGGGTTTGATAATATTGTTTTTTCAAAAACACAATGATGCAATTTAAATTTTTAACTAAATCTAATCCTTTGAATGTTTTTCGCTTATCCTCATAGTTTCGGATTTGGCCATCCACGTCCACATAAAAAAACCCACCTTGTATAGAACTACCGAGAGATTCGCTACTATCATTAAAAAACCATGATAAGAGTAAATTAATTATAATAATTTCATTTTGGAATAATCGATACGAAGATCGATGATGAAGAAGAAGTAGCTGCCGCCTATATCATCCAGCCATATGCTGGCTCCCTATATCATGACTTATAGGGAGCCAGTGATATTTATGTGTAAAGTAAGTAAAAGGACACGTCACTTATAACACTACTAGCTTTTGCCCGCAACTTCGTTCGCGTGGAATAGTGACTTCTGATGCCGACTCTTGACCAATAGATGGCGCTGTATGTCCGGAATAAATTTTATTTAATATTTTATTTTTTGTAATAAAAACTATCCTATGTCCATTCTCAAGTTCCAAACTATGTCTGTACCAAATTTCACACAAATCGGTTCAGTAGTTTAGGCGTGAAGCAAAGACAGACAGGCAGACAGACAGACAGACAGACAGACAGACAGAGTTACTTTCGCATTTATAATATTAGTTTGGATTGTTACAAGTGACGTGCTGCCTACTGTACTAGGTACACCACTGATAGTACTTATTTAAGGCATTGCAATGATTATAATTTAGCATCTTCTGGTCTCGTTCTATCCATCGCTTATCGGACAAGATTAAGGTCAAGAGCAATCAGATGAGGAATAAAAACATATATGTTTTATTTATTTACAGATAAACTACTTGAAAAGAAGAGGAATATCGACAAACTGCCGACCCAAGAAGATATGCAAGTCGATTTTTGTGACAATGTCTCACTCCACTGAACATTCGTCTAATCATGTGAACAAGCAAGGTAACAAAGAAGGAAAGAAAGGAAAAAGACAGATTTATACGTATCAAAAGCGTGCTGGAACATCAGGGATACGCGGCCAGCTATACGAGACCAAGCTACTCGGCGAGTGTCATGCTGAATTTCGACAGTTAATTATTTCGACAGAGTCTCAATTTCGAAAAACAATAGTTCGACAAATCATTGCTTCAACAGAACATATATTCGACTAGCATTAGTTCGACAGATTATACTTCGACAACACACATCTTCGAAGAACACTACTTCGACAAAACCATTCCTCGATATGCACTTGTTCGGCGGATCTCTAGTTCGACGGAACATAACTTCGACATAATACTGCTCTGAAATGTGACAATACGACCACGTGTCGGCTTTCGGACTAAATTGAACTGGCTGCTGATTCGGCGTCTTCGAGATACTCATATCCTATTTCTTCTCTATACTATCCTAATTCTCCTCAATACCTTCGTGAACGCTTTGGGTACTTTGTCCCGAGGGGTAAACCCTGTCGCACTTCCACTTCTCTTCTCCTTCGTACCCCACGTCACACTTCTAGCCGCTATGATGGCTTCTTCTCTGTTACTGCAGTGCGTCTCTGGAACTCTCTACTACATTCCCTACGCGACTTCTCTGAATTTCTTCAAGAGGAAAATCAAGGATAATTTTCTGACTCGCACTTGAGCGGTTCTTTTTTTTTACGTAATGTCTCGCGGGCGTTGGTAGCCTTTTTGACCCCTACAGACTAGAACAACCAAGCCTTAAAGCAGTGTTACCATTATATAAATTGTACATGCTGAAATCGGAAAGCCTGATTTTCAGGCGAGAGTAGAGTAGCTTCGCGCATGCAAAAACGAATAGGCAAGAAGTTATTGTAGTCAGTCATACTCGATTTTTTTCGAAGGAAAGATTTATTTATTTATGCACAAATACAAAGGCGGACTTAATGCCTTAGGCATTTCCTACCAGTCGACCTTAGGGTGGTGTAGAGATAAAACATGGCAGGTGCAATTAACTGAAAGAACGAGTAGAAAAAATAAAATAAAAAGAAATTACTAAACTTTCTACTTAAAAATATTGTTCGCGACGGGGCATCACAAACAATAGTAGTATAGTTTGTTGTAAATATAAAATGTTATGAACAAACATACGTCTGCTTACCCCAGCGCGCTAGCTCGTACTAAACAGTTTTAGACGAGAATTTTTCTTTTATAGTTTTTTCAAACATAAAATTTCGACCACTTTTTGAGGCACTAAACATTAAGTTTTAGTGTATATGAGTATGTATTAAGTAAATATGGGGTCTAAAGAGTAAATTAGAATCGTTACATACATACTAAATGCGGTAGTTACGGAAAGAAAGCAAAATCAAAACAAGTCAAATTCCGTAAACACGACCTACCGCCATGACAGTTTAGTTCGAAATGAGCAGTCAGATGGCGGTGCACGATATATATAGTCTGGCGCGTAAGCAGACAAATTTGGTATTTTAGAATAGCGTTTTGAGGGCTTTATAATAGCCTATAGTACCTAAAATACGGTTATCTAGTATAATTAGAATTAATATACTATAGATAAAATGTGTAAGTAGTATTTTAAGCAAATAAAAAATATTTGTTTACGTTTTTTGGACCCCCCGAAAATGGCCGGGTCGCAAGTATCGATAGGTGCGCTCTGCCCACCTACCAATCGTATTATTTACCTTACACATTTATTTTGTTAGGAAACACCACCTAGGTGTTCTAGATAGTATACCTTGGTGCTATGACTGAAAAACTGTACATAATAACAGTACATAGCCAGGTTTAAAACAGTTTCACTCTGAGATGGTAAATACATGCATTTTTGCTCAAGTAAGTAAATAGAATTTTGGTTATAAGCGTTTTAGCGCTTCTAGGTGACCTGGAACTGTGTCCAGGCCCTATATATAGATGGCATCTATGTAATTCTAGTACATAGATCTTACTTACTTGAAATAATGTGTCTGTATGTGCCAGCATGGACGTTTCTACGCGTCTGCCAGAGGACCCACTACCTTCAGACACACTTGGTGCCTGAAGGATTATTGATATGCTATCTGAAGCATTACCTTTGGGGACCCTCGGGCACACGCCTGGACTCAGTCACAACACATAGCTACTATATAGCTACACATACACACACAGAGGCGTTAAAGCCGTGGAACAACACGATATTTTCTATTTCGGCCGCTTCCCGGCATCAGAAGTCCCAGAAGGGCTGGTGGTACACCCATCAGGGTACTACCATTCGATAGCCCAATTCTCCAGCTTCCCAACCACATTTTTGGAAGGAGCCTAGCTCTGGTGGTTAGGGAACTAACCGACTTAATATAGTAAGAGGTTCCATGGTTTTCTCGCATCGTCGACCACATCAGAGTGAATACTGGATCGAGGGTTGGAGCTGTATCCACCGGACTTCCACCATGGGGTAGCCCATCGCGAGGGCTATCCGATGACGGTTGGTGAATGCGGATCCGCCCACCAGCTCGAGTATAAACTCACTAAATATGCCGAAAACAGGCACTGAAGCTATGTTTTCGCACTTTCACGTGGCTGTGCCCGTGGAGGTGACAGATGAAGCTGTGAAACTGTCACAGATCGACGGTCCAGGAGTAGGGCTACAAGTCCCTCGCTGGTACCCTGGCACTAAAGTGCACCATTGTATTGTAAAGTAGCATATAAAGCTACAAACTGACAGAACTTCCCCTTATTAGGCGTTCTCCACGCAAGGGCTCCGTGAAGGTAGCAGATATGAACCTGGACCAAGGTCCGGAGGGAAGGTCTTCTCGAGACCTATCCAGAGACACAAGTCTCATCAAAATCGGTTCAGTAGAAGGGGGGTTTCTGTCGGTTTTCAGCGACTAGCCGTAAGGTATTAATTTGTTAATTAAAGTTTATGCGCGGTCGTTGTTTTGAGGTCCTCGTTACGGTCAAGTGTGGTAGTAGGATAGTGCGCTGAGGCACCGTCCTAATCGTAGCCATTATTTCTAAATATTAAATCCACGTCACTTTGCGTAACGGAGACCATGAAGAGACGTCGCTTTTGGACATGAAAACCTGACTTTTTTTTCTGAGCTGGACATCACGCCTTCCCCTCAACATCCTTGGCAGCCTTCCAACCACTGCAGGGTCAATACTTGCTCGAAGACAACTGAACAATAGGTGCAAGGGGCGTCAACGCGTTCAAGCTGAAGCCTTACAACCTTCAGTCAGCCTGGGGCCTTGATCGATCACGTCCGTCCCGCACATTTGCTGGTCCTGTCGAGCCGGATTTTTGAGCAAATGACCTACGCAGCGTTCCAGTGAAGATACAGGCCAATAGGAAGAGCCTAGTTCCAGTGAACAAAGAAGCCTGGCGTCCTGGGTTCCAGTGAAAATACAGGCCAACATTGAAGAGCCTAGTTCCTGAGAACAAAGAAAACCGTTGTCCCGTTCCTGAGAACAGAGAAGCCTGGCGTCCTGGGTTCCAGTGAAAATACAGGCCAATATTGAAGAGCCTAGTTCCTGAGAACAAAGAAAACCGTTGTCCCGTTCCTGAGAACAAAGAAGATAGACGTCCCGTAACCTTGTTAAGTGGGGTTACATTCCTATTTCTTTATCGAAAGTCAAACGTATCGTTCCTGTGAAGCTTGTGCCTGAGAACAAAGAAAACCGAGGCCCAAGCCAGTGAAAATTCCTGAGAACAAAGAAGCCTGACGACCATTGCTGAGAACGTATCTACCCTCAATATAAATCTGGTAAGAGTACACACCTACACAAAGTACCGACCGGGGTACGTAACGTTACGTTCGTGAGAAAAGTTCCAGTGAATAAAGAAACCTGACGTCCCCCTCGTAAACCTTACAAGTGTCGAGGTTAAGATCATATTTCTTTAACAGTCAAAAACAGTGTAGAAACCCAGTAACTGGGAGATTAGCGTCGTCAAAAGGCGCGCGTACGTTTGACCTTGGTTAGTAGAAGCTTCTAGAGCGACTACCGGAGTGAAAAGTGCACGTGTGGTTTGGGACCCACGCGTGGACTAGCTCTAGAACATAACCATTTTTGCTGGGACGCAACTGCCTTTCCTGAGCCGTTTCCTGTGGTGCCTAGCTGCTTCCAGAGAAGCATTTCGTTCCGATCAGATTACCGTCGCAAAAAGACGGAATTTTGAGTTGCCTCTGTTGTGTAACCTGCATACTGAGAAACAGTAGTATCTGAGAATACATAGAAACTGTATCCTGAAGGAACAAGTAGATTGCCTGAAGAGTTATCGCTGAAATTTCAGAATCGGAAATTTCATATACAGCGTGTCGAAAGCTTGTTTAGGAGATAGAACGAACATACAAACGTTCATAGAATTCCTGAAGGATTACGGCTGAAGGATTATCGCTGAAGCGCTATCCTAGAGGAGGCTTACACACAGAGGCATATTGTATAGTCGTGTGGGCGACTTGTTCTATAAAAAATAGAACGAAAAATAGTTCCTGTAAATTTCCTGAAGCGTTATAGCTGAAGACTTATTATTGACTTAGAATTTGTTTGGAAACAAATAGTCATATAAGAGACAGAAGTTCTCAATCGAAGCTTGGACCTTCGATAGCTGGAGTCTGGACTGACTACTAACGTCAAGTGTTAGACAGAAGTTTCTGCGAGTGGTATCAGACCAGCTGGTCATCCTTGAAGGCTGCTGGAAAGGTTGACACGTATAAAACAGTAAGTACAGTGAAAACTTACTCAAGTGCTTACCCCTTGTGGGTCGATAGTAATATAGTGAACCTGTGTCGTGTCAACATAGCAGTTTTGAAGCTGATTTGGGACTTATAGTTTTGAAGACTGAATAAAAACTTATAGTCTGAAGGATAACCCGGAGTCAAGAGGGCCAGAGTTAACCCGGAGTTAAAAGTTAACCCGGAGTTTAAAAATATTTTTTCAATTTTGAAAAAGGAAGCGAACCCTCTTCGAGTCAACGATTTAAATTGGACTTAACCCGGAGTTACGACTTAGGTTTTTCGAGAAAAAACTTGAAGTTTGGACTTAGCTGTTTCGAGTCGACGTCTTGAAACGAAGACTGGACTTGGACATAGCCGTTTGGAAGCTCGAAAATAGACTTAACCCAATCGTACTGAAGTCTAGAGTTGGACTTAACCGTTTCGAGCTGACATTTTGGACCAGTCGGAATGCCGATAACCAGATCGCAGGACAAGAGACCTGAGGCGTGGACAGTCGCCATGGAGCGACCGGGTGCAGGTATACACCATCAATTGCCCCCACGCTCGCCGACAACGACTGATGGGACTGAACAGTCCGCACCGAACAGGAGCCCAACCGTGTCACAGATAGGTGACAATACGCCCACACACCAAGAGGAGGAACCACAGGAACCGAGCACATGCAGGAAGGCATCGAGAGAAGAAGGATCTTCAGAAGGAACACTGAAGCCTTCTGATGAAAAACAAAGGATCCAAGACAAGACCTTTGTACATAAGGAAATAATGGCTACCCGGGGTGACGCCCGTAATAAACGTTGGAGACCGCCGTCTACAAGCAAGACGACCCGGTTACAGGGAAGAGTCTCTAGAGCTCGCGAAAACTTACTGAAGATTAAGTTGGAGCTCGCACAGTTAGCCCTTCAGAGAGCAGAAGAAGAACCTTCTGAAGCGGAATATATGGATGACAGAGACTCGAATGAAGAGTACGTGCGTTCCTGGCTCGAAGAGGCGCCAGAGCCCACACCGTTGAGGGAGGACGACGTCGCCAATGGGAAGCAAGATAGGCCCACACCGTTGAGGGAGGACGACGTCGCCAATGGGAAGCAAGATAGGCCTCCACCTGCGAGCGGCGACGCTGTAATGGACTCCCAGACCCATATAGACCAACCACAGACGAGGGCTAACATAGAACCGTCTAGGACAGAGCCGTCCAAGACGGAGCCACCAGGGCAAACAGAAGCGAAAGAGTCACTCCGTCCTTTTCTAACGGAGTTGACATCCGCTATAGTGTCGCTAGCCGACAGAAAATTCGAACCATGGACGCCTAACCGAACGGCGTCGCAGGTTATGTTGACTCTGCCGAACTTCGGTGGAGCTCACACAGCATGGCTGACCTTTCGAGCCATTTACGAGGCAACTGTTGCCTACTTCAGCGACATTGAAAATACAGCAAGACTCAGAAGGAGCTTGCGTGGTCGCGCACTGGAGACAGTGAGCTCAGAACTCATCGGGAACGCGAAACCGGATGAAATCATGAGAGAATTGGCGCTACAATTTGGACGTCCCGACTCAATAGCTCAGGCTGAAACCGACCGACTCAGAGGGCTGCCACGCTGCAGCGAACAGCCCAAAGACATATGCACCTTTGCAAGTCGGATCAGAAGCGGAGTCGTCACTTTACGGGCCCTCAAGAAGGAGCACTACTTACTCAATGCTGAGCTGATGCGCCAGTTAACTGAGAAGCTGCCCAATTCTCTACGTGTACAATGGTACAGAACGTACACAGAAAAGTACAAGTCGCTGCCAGACCTGTCACTCTTCAGCGACTTCATAACAGAACAAGCTCACTTCTGCAGTGCATTCGCCCCGCCTGAGGACATCAAAGTGATGGACTCTCCCGCGGGAAAACGCGTCATATAGAGGACGCACATAGTTACCGACAAGCCGGTAAACAAATGTCGAATTTACGACAAAGAGGGTCACTACGCGTCTGACTGCTCAAAGTACAGAGACGCAGCAAGTGACAAAAAAAATGGGAGCTAGCCAAGCATACAACTTGTGCTATCGCTGCCTTAGATACCGTCGTAAGAACCACAGCTGCAGCAAGAAGCAGTGTGGCCTCAAGGGGTGCACCGCCACGCACAATCGACGACTTCCTTACAACAGGAAGCCTCAGACAGAGAAGTCGCAGGAAACGGTGGCTAGTTCGCGAACTAATTCGAGTCAAGCTCTCCTGAAGATGATACCGGTCCGGGTCATAGGACCGGCGGGAGAGGCAGACACATACGCACTCCTTGACGACGGGTCTACCGTCTCGCTGATCGACGAAGCAATCGCTCAGCGAGTAGGAGCAGTGGGCCCAATTGAGCCACTGAAGATCGATGCCATAGGACACACTAGGATCGATACTCCACTATCGAGACGAATAACAGTCGTTCGCACAAGCCAGTTGATTAATCGGGTGCCCTTCAATGCGCGCACCATTTCGAAGCTCAACCTGTCTCCACAGGCAGTCAATCTTAAGGACCTGGCACGATGCAGGCACCTTCAAGACTTGACGTCTGAGCTTATGTATCCGGCGGGAGTACCGAAGACACTCGTCGGACAAGACAACTGGCATTTGCTGCTGGCCACTGAGGTCCGTAGGGGACCAAGAGACCAACCCATCGCGTCAAGGACCATGATGGGCTGGACATTGCATGGTGCACACACCAGAACACTGGGCCAGCAGGTGCATTATGTCAACGGCACGCAGTCCGTTGTAGGGCGAGACACGGAACCACACCGGCGGTCCCGTGAAATCTCTGCCATAGCTGTATAGCCGATTTCTGACCCTCAGAAGAGGGCAGTAGGCATCCTGAACCGCGACATAAGGCGGTTGGATCGTGTCAACGGAACTCGGAACGTTGACGCGGGGCAAGATGCGGAACTGAACGAGCAGCTCCGTGAATTCTTCGCCAGCGAAATCTATGTACAGCCGGTTTCTGACCCTCAGAGGAGGGCAGATTCCAACCGCGACATAAGGCGGTTGGATCATATCAACGGGATGCAGTCCGTTGAAGGGCGAGACACGGAACCGAACCGGCGGCTCCGTGAAATCTTTGCCATAGAATCGTTGGCTATCAAGCCAAATAAGCCAGCTTCTGACCCTCAGAAGAGGGCAGAAGACATCCTGAACCGCGACATAAGGCGGCTAGAGAGCGGGCACAAAGAGACCCCTATGCTATGGCGGGAAGAAGCCATAGAAGTGCCCGACAGTAACGAGACAGCTCTTACAAAGCTAGTCTCCATCGAGAAGAAGCCGGGTAGGAAACCGGATCTTCAGAGACATATAGAGGGCGTGAATGACGCCATCACACGGCGCTTTCACCGACCATATAGAGGGCGTGAATGACGCCATCACACGGCGCTTTCACCGACCATATAGAGGGCGTGAATGACGCCATCATACGGCGCTTTCACCGACCAACAGATAGACCAATAGAGGTCGTGAATATCGCCATCACACGGCGTTTTCACCACGAACGAGACACAGACAGAGCTCCGAGAGGCCTCCCGAGAGGAGACCAGTCGCCGAGGCTGCCTGCCGGTGCTCCAAAACCGGCGGGAGCCCATAGCTGCGGGCCTGGCCTGCAGGAGGCCACCCCGCCCCCGTCGCTGACGGCCAGCCGCCACGCAACCCGTGGCCGCGAGGCCGCATCCAGGCCATATACCCTGGGCCTGATCGAGAAGTCCGGACCGCTGAGGTGCGCACCACTGGCGGCACTCTAAAGCGTCCGGTGAAGAAGCTCATTCGTCACTACCGAAATGAGCGTAGCAGAGTTCCCGCGGCGAGAGCTGAGCGACGTGTCGCTGAGCGTCGTGGCACGCGCGCTGCCGACGTGCGTCGCTCACTATGCGTGATGCAGCGCCGCGTCAACACATCGGGTCGACACGACACTGCACGGCGGGAGAGATGTTCGCGACGGGGCATCACAAACAATAGTAGTATAGTTTGTTGTAAATATAAAATGTTATGAACAAACATACGTCTGCTTACCCCAGCGCGCTAGCTCGTACTAAACAGTTTTAGACGAGAATTTTTCTTTTATAGTTTTTTCAAACATAAAATTTCGACCACTTTTTGAGGCACTAAACATTAAGTTTTAGTGTATATGAGTATGTATTAAGTAAATATGGGGTCTAAAGAGTAAATTAGAATCGTTACATACATACTAAATGCGGTAGTTACGGAAAGAAAGCAAAATCAAAACAAGTCAAATTCCGTAAACACGACCTACCGCCATGACAGTTTAGTTCGAAATGAGCAGTCAGATGGCGGTGCACGATATATATAGTCTGGCGCGTAAGCAGACAAATTTGGTATTTTAGAATAGCGTTTTGAGGGCTTTATAATAGCCTATAGTACCTAAAATACGGTTATCTAGTATAATTAGAATTAATATACTATAGATAAAATGTGTAAGTAGTATTTTAAGCAAATAAAAAATATTTGTTTACGTTTTTTGGACCCCCCGAAAATGGCCGGGTCGCAAGTATCGATAGGTGCGCTCTGCCCACCTACCAATCGTATTATTTACCTTACACATTTATTTTGTTAGGAAACACCACCTAGGTGTTCTAGATAGTATACCTTGGTGCTATGACTGAAAAACTGTACATAATAACAGTACATAGCCAGGTTTAAAACAGTTTCACTCTGAGATGGTAAATACATGCATTTTTGCTCAAGTAAGTAAATAGAATTTTGGTTATAAGCGTTTTAGCGCTTCTAGGTGACCTGGAACTGTGTCCAGGCCCTATATATAGATGGCATCTATGTAATTCTAGTACATAGATCTTACTTACTTGAAATAATGTGTCTGTATGTGCCAGCATGGACGTTTCTACGCGTCTGCCAGAGGACCCACTACCTTCAGACACACTTGGTGCCTGAAGGATTATTGATATGCTATCTGAAGCATTACCTTTGGGGACCCTCGGGCACACGCCTGGACTCAGTCACAACACATAGCTACTATATAGCTACACATACACACACAGAGGCGTTAAAGCCGTGGAACAACACGATATTTTCTATTTCGGCCGCTTCCCGGCATCAGAAGTCCCAGAAGGGCTGGTGGTACACCCATCAGGGTACTACCATTCGATAGCCCAATTCTCCAGCTTCCCAACCACATTTTTGGAAGGAGCCTAGCTCTGGTGGTTAGGGAACTAACCGACTTAATATAGTAAGAGGTTCCATGGTTTTCTCGCATCGTCGACCACATCAGAGTGAATACTGGATCGAGGGTTGGAGCTGTATCCACCGGACTTCCACCATGGGGTAGCCCATCGCGAGGGCTATCCGATGACGGTTGGTGAATGCGGATCCGCCCACCAGCTCGAGTATAAACTCACTAAATATGCCGAAAACAGGCACTGAAGCTATGTTTTCGCACTTTCACGTGGCTGTGCCCGTGGAGGTGACAGATGAAGCTGTGAAACTGTCACAGATCGACGGTCCAGGAGTAGGGCTACAAGTCCCTCGCTGGTACCCTGGCACTAAAGTGCACCATTGTATTGTAAAGTAGCATATAAAGCTACAAACTGACAGAACTTCCCCTTATTAGGCGTTCTCCACGCAAGGGCTCCGTGAAGGTAGCAGATATGAACCTGGACCAAGGTCCGGAGGGAAGGTCTTCTCGAGACCTATCCAGAGACACAAGTCTCATCAAAATCGGTTCAGTAGAAGGGGGGTTTCTGTCGGTTTTCAGCGACTAGCCGTAAGGTATTAATTTGTTAATTAAAGTTTATGCGCGGTCGTTGTTTTGAGGTCCTCGTTACGGTCAAGTGTGGTAGTAGGATAGTGCGCTGAGGCACCGTCCTAATCGTAGCCATTATTTCTAAATATTAAATCCACGTCACTTTGCGTAACGGAGACCATGAAGAGACGTCGCTTTTGGACATGAAAACCTGACTTTTTTTTTCTGAGCTGGACATCACGCCTTCCCCTCAACATCCTTGGCAGCCTTCCAACCACTGCAGGGTCAATACTTGCTCGAAGACAACTGAACAATAGGTGCAAGGGGCGTCAACGCGTTCAAGCTGAAGCCTTACAACCTTCAGTCAGCCTGGGGCCTTGATCGATCACGTCCGTCCCGCACAAATATATACTTAGATACATACATATAGATATAAAATTTATACATAAACAATGTCATTGAGAAACCGAATCCAACAAACTAACTGTGTCAAGTTTCTGCACTAAATGTATGTCTGATTTTTCGACAATAAATGTATAGGGGTTTCATTATCCTAATGTGCCCAGGGCCTCCAATAGGTTTAAGTCGGCCCTGCCTCATCGGTTTTGTTTTCTTTCTTTTAGATTGGTCACTGCCTGCCTACAACTTTATATAAAGCGAAATTCAATTATGATTGTCACATATCAGAGCAGTATTATGTCGAAGTTATGTTCCGTCGAACTAGAGATCCGCCGAACAAGTGCATATCGAGGAATGGTTTTGTCGAAGTAGTGTTCTTCGAAGATGTGTGTTGTCGAAGTATAATCTGTCGAACTAATGCTAGTCGAATATATGTTCTGTCGAAGCAATGAGTTGTCGAACTATTGTTTTTCGAAATTGAGACTCTGTCGAAATAATTAACTGTCGAAATTCAGAATGACACTCAACATTTATAAAGATAAGTGTACAATGGGCGGTCTTATCGCACAGGGCAATCTCTTACAGACAACCTTTTATCATAGTGTTTTAAAAATCTCTGTCAAATAATCATTCTCCCGATCGAAATTGGTGGCCCATCTCAACGAAGATTAGCCAAGTACATCACTCCCAAGTGATGTACTTGGCTAATCTTCGGTAGGCGGGGGTGGGATAGATTGACATTTCGGGTGCTCAGCTATCTTGACAGTGCTTTTGACTCATCCGGCGTAATTACAGACACAATAGAAAAACAATTAAACGGACGCCTTATAAGGTTGCGCGCCGTCTGACAAAGTCAAAAAAATCTTCTCTCTCATAATATTTATGAGAATAACAGAAAAACCCAATACAGTCTGTCTAAAAAGTCATGAAAAAAAAGGAAGGCGCCACGATCATTTAGATAGTATCACTGTAGATGTCGACAGAAAAGTGTTGATACTTTATATTTTTTATTTAATAGTAGTTTTTAGGGTTCCGTAGCCAAATAGCAAAAAACACAACCCTTATGGATTCGTCATGTCTGTCATTCTGTCTATCCGTCCGTAATTCCGTATGTCACAGCCGCTCTTTTTCGAAACTATAAGAACTATGCTGTTGATACTTGGTAAGTAGATGTATTCTGTGAACCGCATTAAGATTTTCACACAAAAATAGAAAAAAAAACAATAAATTTTGGGGGTTAGAACTGTAACTTATTTTTTTTTTTCATCGTACGCATTCGTGTGGGTATCTATGGATAGGTCTTCAAAAATGATATTGAGGTTACTAACATCATTTTTTTCTAAACTGAATAGTTTGCGCGAGAGACTCTTCCAAAGTGGTAAAAAGTGTCCCCCTCCCCCCCACCCTCTAACTTCTAAAATAAGATAATGATAAAACTATAAAAAATATATGATGCACTTTAGTTCAAGTTCCACCGAAAATTGGTTTGAACGAGAACTAGTAAGTAGTATTTTATAATACTTCATAAATCGTAAACCGCAATTTACTAATTACGGAACCCTTCGTGCATGAGTCCGACTGGCACTTGGCCGGTTTTTTTTATATTTATTATGAAAGAAACCATAACTATAAGGCACTAGCTATTGCCTGAGACTTCCTTTGTGTAGCATTAGTACTTCGAATAGTCAATTTTTATATTTCGCGGTAATATTGTAGGTGTGTGGGCCACCTTACTTGAGAAATAATTAGTTCACCATACACATTTCCACCCCCATAAGGATGATATCTTGGGTAAAAACTATGCTATGTCCTTCCCCGGGTCTCAAACTATCTCTAAACCAAATTTTATCTAAATGGGTTCAGAAGTTTAGGCATGAAATGGTAACGAACAGACAGACATGCAGAATTACTTTCACATGAATAATATTTGTAGGGATTGTCGGCATGCAAAAATAAAAAGAAAACTTGTTATATTGAGTTTATTTATGAATTAGAATCTAAAACATCTGACTCCAAATATTCGACTCCCGAAACGTTGCCTGAAAACCCTGCTTCTTCTGAATCAACGATCTGTTTTTTTAGGTCGGCCCATCTTTCTTTTTCCAAGTTAACAAGAGTTACGAATTCACCTCCTCCTCATAAAATCTTCGTTCACTATGCGCCGAATTGAGCTTTTGGAAACGCCTGAAACAATTAAAGGCATGTTTAAATAACATTTAAAATACCATATACATAATAATTACATTACCTAAATCTCTGAGACCTAAATAAATCAATTAAGAAGGATCAAAACAGTTCATTGTATAGTATAAATCGTAGGTAAATTTGATAACCTCAAAGAAACATACTACCTAAAATATACTAGATAGATATAAAAAAAGATACTTATAAAATAAAACCCGCCAAGTGCATGTCGGGCCACGCGCAGTATTAGGGTACCGAAGTTGCTTAGTAATGCGGACTAAGAAGAGGGTTTTATGTTGTAAAGGCGCGTACGCACGTACGAACACGAACATAGCGAACACAAACACCAGACCCGAACATTTGGTTCGTACGTATGGACGGCATATTCGAACACGAACGCAAACATAGTTCGAGTCGAGTTCGCGAACAACAGTCGTGACGGCGCCGTTGGAAGTGGTCGATTGTGAAGTAGCGGAGAATTTTTTAAAGCTCTTCGAACACCGTCCATACAGAACACACTACAAGGATCGCCGCGAACATGTTTGACGAACAGAGTGTTCGATGTTCGATAGTGGTACGCACGTGCGAACCAAGTTGTTGCGTATCATGTAACGCAACAAATTTGTTCGTACGTGCGTACGCGCCTTTACGTGAACATTAAAACAGTATCATCGGCTCACAACATCTAAAAACCGTTGCTAAACGGGCTTACATAGGACGATGGTAACTGAAGAATGAGTTATAAAATCCAAGTCAGCAAGTGAAGTTAGAAAAAATATTATCTATTTGGGTACCACCGTGGGTAGAGGCAAGCGTTTATAATAAAGATTTACAACCAGCGTCACTTAATAATTTTAATACTGCAGTATTGCCGTTACGGAGATAGTCTTCGTTAAAATCTCCAAATATTTACAAACCGAAAACAATTACTTTAGTTCTAGCTGTCCCACGCAGCTTTGCTCCCGTCAACTGGCTACATACCTACCCTACCCTGCCTACCCTACATACTTATAATTTTGTCCGTTTTTGCAACATGTTTCATATATGCTCCGCTCCTATTGGTCGTAGCGTGACGTTATATAGCCTATAACCTTTCTCGATAAAAGGACTATCCAACACAAAAAGATTTTTCAATTCCAACCAGTAGTTCCTGAGAGAAGCACGTTCAAACAAACTAACAAACTCTTCAGCTTTATAATATTAGTATAAATGAGTATTATCAAACAACCTATTCAACTACCTACCAAAAATATAAGGTATTATTTTCCTTGATATTGAATTTCTAACTTCTTCTCTAAATCTTGAAAAATTTAATGACCTTTATAACTTAAAATGAATGTAAGAACGAATTTAAATTTTATAGAACTAATTTAAAGTATATTTGGTAATTGATAGAGTCAATTAATATAGGTAACCCAGCCAATGCAACCTCTTTACAGTACCTACCTACTTTATATATGAATGACGTGACAAACTCCCGCACAAAGCATTCGTGACAGCCGCGACTGTTCTCGGTCCAATATTGCCCATTATTCCCTGTAAAATCGTAATGTCAAAGTGTGAGTTCAAAATGGCGCTTTGTTCGAAGTGGACTCTCTGTCTGCGGCGCGCCGTCGCATATGTACTTTGTGCTCCTATCCATCGAATGTATATTGGCTCGACGTGCCAGTAAATCGAAAGCTATTCAACCTAAAATATTCAAGAACACTAAAAGAAGGAATATAAAATGTAATAAAAACCAAAATCACATCTGATGACTTCGGGGAATTAGCCATCAGGTATATGACATTCGGAAACAAGCAGTAAACCCATATGAAGTACGTCAATTGCGATACGAGTGCACGTTAGAGCCACGGGGAATGGTTGGTTCGTTCCTGGATCCTCCCAAGCACGCTCCTTGTTTCTCTCTTTCGGTATTTGAAAAATTTGAATGCATTCACTATTTCATTCTCGAAAGTAGTTATTTAAGTATTTTTTTAATGGCACTTGTACAAAACATTTACTGTTCCAAGTACATTTTTTAAGGTGGTCGACTATTACTCGTAAACTTGTAAAACCAAGGTACTTAGCTGTGATAGTTTTCCTTTTAATTTAGTTATTTATATACTACTGCCGTGAATTTTACACATAGCCAAAAGTAACCATTTCGCTGGCAGGTGGGGTGGGACACTTATCGAACGATAGCCCACACCATGGGATAAACGAGAAAAAAAACATCCCCACTTTACGTATACAGGAGGTAAACAAAAAAAAATATTTTTCATGATTATATTTAACTACTTTATCGGAATTCTTAATATGTATATCCGTGCCAAACTATAGCTGTCTAGTACTAAGAGTCCCTGAGCTAGGCTGCGGACGGACAGACGGACATAGCGAAACTATAAGGGTTCCTTGTGGTGGTGTTCCTTCGGAACCCTAATAAAAACAATATTGACAAGAGATTACATTTCCTTTACCGTGATTAAAATGATAAAATGTGAATCTACATACCAGTTAACTTTGCTGTTCGACCGTAAACATCGTTCAATTCGGAAAGCATGTTCCCGGCTTGGAATTCGGCCATAGTGTAGTGTGTGTGTGTGTGTTTAGTGTTACATACTCTTTGCATACACTCTTGAAAAACTGTATATACGATTTGTCTCGGACTGCTCTTAAAAACATTCCGATTCATGATGGTCACAAGTTATGAAATCTAGTATCGTATTAATTAATTAGCTAGAAAACTAGCACAGAGAAACTTATTTAAATGAAAGAAAACTAGACAAGTTTACAAAAAAAGCTAATAGTGCTTACACACGTTCGGATTTGGTCCGGCCGAACCGCGGATTTGTGGGCGGAGTTAGTCCGGCCAAGACCATATCCGAGCGTGTGTAGAGTGGTCCGCGAGACATTATTATTATTAATTGATTCCGTCTCGGTCAACACAAGCGTGTGTAAGCGAGAAAGGATTTGTGGACGGAGTTAGTCCGGCCCGTAGACATTAGTTTCTCTGTCTACGGTCCGGCCGGACCAAATCCGGACGTGTGTTAGCACTATAAGACGTGACAGTGGTGACAGTTGGTGACAGTTGCACTCGGTTTGACTAGGTCTATGGTTTGACTCATGACTGGTTTGACTTGAGTTTGATTGATCGAAATTCGGTGTTGACAATTTATTAATAAAACATATATATACAATCGAATATTCAAAAAAAAAAAATACCTATATACAAATACAAAGGGGAGACGGAAAAAAGCTCATTGTGCATCAAAAAATTCGTCCACATCGATGTCAATGGGAAACGTGCCCAGAACGCTGGCAGCATTGCCACGTTGAATGGCAATGCTGATTCTCTGGCCGAAGAAAAGGCCAGCCCTCTGGTCACGTGAAGAGTCGACGAGCTTTGTGCTAATTTCCCGAAAAACTCGATGCGCACTCGGACCCCATGGACCTAATGTTTCAACCCCAAACGGCTCAAACATATAACTTCCAATAAGGTTGTTATATTTGCACCGTTTGAGGTTTTTTGCACCAGCAGCAGCCGCCCCAGCACAGCCTGCCGTGCTTAGAAGATGGGATGGCGCAAGGGTGTCGACACATGTTGCATCCCACACCAAAGGTCTACCCACCTTCCAAGGCATAATGGTCATCCCGTCTGGTCTCTTCCCATCGTCGCGTGCCAAGCCATTGGGTTCTAAAACTGCTGGCACCCCGGCGGTGACAAGGCTGGCGTGCCGTGCTATCCGGCCAGCGCTCCTACTGCAGGATAGGCCATGGTGACCGAGGCGGTCGACTGCTTCACCACATTGACAACGATGTGGAGCTCCGCTAGGAGCACCCACTTGACAATTTAATCTCTTGCTACGCCACTGACCTCTATCATACAAGTACGCTGGACTAAACATACTATATGAAATGACAGTTAATTTTTGTGCTGATTCAAAGCGCCCCGCTCGAGGTTCTCAGGAACTAAAATTGACACATTTAGAGATAGGTTAATACCGATATTTCTCAAAATTAGGTAATACTAATATATTCGCCTGGAAATATTATAATATTGTAACTAATATATCAGTAGGTATTAGTGATATTTTAAATTACACTAATATCAAAATAGTAGACTTGGCAAGGCGTATCACTCATCTACTGTATTAACTTCTCGTAGTATGTTAGAACTAAATATCTCATATTGGTATTGGTGATAAATGTTATATGAATGCCTAATAATCAGTAATAATATGTTCAAAAGCAATGTGTAATACTAAATTCTGGAATCATCATCATGATCATCCACAGCCCAACTTCGCCCACTGCTGAGCACAGGCGTCTCTCTTGTACTTAATCACCACGATCCTGAGCCTGGAATTAATTCTGGAATAATATCATGATAATTATAATGTTATTAACAAATGTTTTGAACTCAAACAATTTATTATCTGCATCTGAAACAGAGTTGAAAACTGATATAAGTCTTCACCTTGCTGGAATGCGATGTCACTATTATTTGCACCTTAACACTACAGAGACAGGATCTGAGCGATGAGAGCGAGAAATACATCCGATGTAAATGATTATCCATCTCATTTATTATTATTATTGTATAAATGATGTTCCCTTCACGAATCCGATGAGCGCCAACCGAGTGAATCTGAACGATTGTAAGTATTAACCTAACTGGTGTACTTGAGCGAGGAGATACTTGCTCAAAAATACAAGTTTTAAGGATAAGTTGTTAGCCTGTCCCCATATTTAAATCTCACTGATCTGACAGTAATGCGCTTTAACTTTACTAGCACGCTATCCACTAGTTTATAGCTTGCAATCGGACTGAAAATATTTTTCAGTTAATCTTTACAGCAATTATTCTATTACTTAAAAATGAATCATAATAAAAATAACTGGGATGTTTTTTTCTCTTACGTATTTAATTATTCTCACGATCGATAAAGTCCATAAAGTATTTTTTTACCGAAAGCTGTGTCCCATCTCTAATATTAGTTCCATGTACTCTCACGTTAAGTCACGTTGCTATCAGCGCCAAAATGGCGAAAATCAAATGTCTTCATTTTGTCATCGATAATATGAAGTCCAGCGTACTGGTATGATAGAGGTCAGTGTGCTACGCGCAAAAGCTACTGCTTTTGAATAAATTAAATTCCCAAAACATTGTTTTCATGATTTTCTTGGTAGACTGAACTTACTTCTTCGCCCGACCTGGAAATCAAACCCGGGTCCCCACGTTCAGCATTCAACGCAATCAACAGAGCAGTTGAACAAATCAAATAAAAACTAACCAAGTGCGAGTCGGACTCGCGCACGAAGGGTTCCGTACGATTATCGCAAATAACGGCGAAAATATCACGTTTGTTGTATGGGAGCCCCACTAAAATATTTATTTTATTCTGTTTTTAGTATTTGTTGTTACAGCGGCAACAGAAATACATCTGAGAAAATTTCAACTGTCTAGCTATCACGGTTCATGAGATACAAGTCTGGTGACAGACGGACCTGGACAGACAGACGGATCTTGGAGTATTAGTAATAGGTCCCCGTTTTACCCTTTTTTTTTTATTTTTTTTTTTTATTTGAGATGGCAAACCCATCTCAAATAAAAAAAAAAAAAAAAAAAGACTCTTGACTCTAGTCTAAGTCATAGGTGACAGAGACAGAGTCCACGATGGAGTGAGCTTACCCAGAAGGAGCCTGTTTACTCTAACTTTGAAGAGATTCGGGTTGAATGCGTTCGGAAACACAGACGCAGGTCCATTCATTCGCTGTGCGTATTATGAAGGATGTTTGGAAGCGCTTGGTGCGAATTGGTGGAATGGCAACAAGGTAAGGATGGTAACTTGCAGTGCGTCTAGATGTCCGATGGTAGAAGGGTAGGTGTCCTTTGGGTACGGTATCCTAAAAATAACAACATGGCCCACGGTTTGACCATGGTTTGACTGTAGCTAGCGGTCAGCAGCTGGTGAAAGTCTTTTGTGAGTCCTCACTCTTTAATGTGAGTATTCCAACGCGTACTAGGCTGGGTTTTTTTGGGTTGGCAATGTAGTACAAATATATTTTTTTGTTAATGGCAACAATATTCCGTATAACTTCTGATTTGTTTAATAGTAACACTGAAACACTGATGTCATTCCTCAAAATTTCGATATCAGATTTTCTTTCTTTAATGGCATTGGAGCAGGATAACATAATCGAATTACATAAGCGTGTGACAAGTACAGCTATATTTTCTTTCTTACAAGACTGAATTTGTACCTAGAGCTGGAACGTCTCTATTGGAAAAACGTACCCGAATGTGGAATTCACAATAGTGAAAGAAATTGTTAAAAAACTAATTTAAAATATAGATTTATTTCCAAATTTAGCCGACAATGGAGTTAAACGATGTGATAGTCAATCAACCCGTCGTGATCGACAATGTAAATACCTGTTAATAAACTAAATGCTAACTATTTTCATCTAGTCGACGATGCAAGTTTTTACGCAATAAATCTTGTTAAAATCGATTTCAGAACCATTTTTATTGGGTTTTATTTATAATCGATAGGTTCTAAAGGTTCTAAATCGTTTATATACATGCTTTCATACATTAGTTAACAAAAATGACTCATCATCTCATTCCTACCATATTAGTGCTGTGTACGTATTAATTTTAATGTTGCCGGTTTTGCCAGGGCTCCGGAGTAATCAAAGCTGGCTTTGCTGGCGATCAGATACCGAAATGCAGGTTCCCAAACTAGTAAGTGTCACTTTTACAATAAGATTCTCATTTTTTTATACCTGTCATGCAAAAAGTTTATATTTCTTATAGGAAGCTTATTATAATGCCGCAGAAGTTACTAAAAGCTATGTGCCTCATCATAACCAAGGCAGTTACTAAACTCTTCTGTAAATAACCATGGAAAAAAGGCATTATTTTGATGTTATTTCCATCAATCAGTCTAGAGTATGCCCGACTATATTTGGGTTGTATAATCTGCATTAAGAAGACGGAGCTATAATACTACCAGCCTGTAACTGTCCCACTGCAGGGCGAAAGCTTCTTCTCATACAGAGAAGGCACATGTATTAGTCACCATGCTTGCTAAATGCGGGTTGGAGATTTCAGACTTATATCAGATACCTATAGTCCAGATGAATGTTTTCCTTCACCATCTTAAGCGATATCCAAGGTATACTAAAAAAGTATGTGTATATAATATCCAGTGGTAATGGCCATGGCTAACAAGTTGTAGCTCGTGATTTCGAACCCAGGCAGGCGCTTTACGTTGAGTAAATTATTTCGTCACCACTGCTCTCAAACTGGTGAAGGAAAACATTGTGAGGAAACTGGTATGTCCTAGAACCAAACATTCAAAAACATGTGACATCCACCAACCTGCACTGGGCCTGCGTGGTGGATTAAGGCCATGCCCATTCCCTCTGTCCCAGCAATGGGAACATAAAAACGTCAGACCACGTGACTTTAACATTCAGATGTGTTGTTCCCGTGTACATTGTATTTAATATTTCTTGTCCCACAGCATAGGCCGACCGAAGCATGTCAGAGTGATGGCTGGAGCTTTAGAAGGGGAACTCTTTGTGGGTCCTCGTGCCGAAGAGCATCGAGGTCTACTCAGTATCAAATACCCTATGGAACACGGGATTGTTACCGATTGGAATGACATGGAGCGAGTGTGGAATTATATTTATAGTAAGGTTGGTAGAACTGCTTGAATAATCCTTACCAAGAATATTCAGATTCATAAATCAAGGTTTAAAACAACATACAGAAACCCCTAATTAAAAAACCATTACTGAAAAGTGTCAAAAAACCATTACGGAACTTGGGCTCATTTGAAAAAATAGTTGTATCTTGATGAATTAGGTTGTATATTGTAAAAAAATACACATTATATTCATAATTAGAAAACATTTTTTCAAGAGAGGGTTTACGAGATATAACGATGTTTCTGTTCCTGAATTGAACCCTTATTACAATGCAATAAGGTGCATACAAATGTCCAAGTGAAGGAACCTGATCTGTTGTTGTCTGTACATTATAAAGTTCATGGATGGAAAAAAAAACACAAAATATAATAAAGGTTATGCCTTGTGGCATTAAGTCCGCCTATGTACCACTGTTGTACATAAAGTTTAAATAAATAAAATATAAATCCTATTTTTGGATAATATTGAAATCGCAGACACGATACCTTACAAGGGGCCTGTGTGTGGGCATCTCCTTTACCGTGGTCGTATGCCACCTACCGTAACAAAACAATACATTCTGCAAAGTAGCATACGACCACGGTCAATTTACGGGAATATTTTCTAGTCTCGTATTTTTACCCGACTCCCTGAAGGAGGGTAATGTGTTTATCAGTCTATGTATGTATGTTTGTTCCTATATGGCGTTCGAGAGACCAAACGCGTCGGCCGATATTGGTCATTCTTACGTCAATCGATTCGTCTTAATCCTGCGAATGTCACTGGCTACATTAAAATTGGAAAATAAAAAAATGGCGGATTCTGGGCGCCATATTGTGAGGCAATCTTTTTTTTTTATTCTAACCCAACGTGTCGGGTATCAAAATAAAGGGTTTTAAGAGGTAATTTCATAAATATATAACACTTGTATGTTTAAAAGTACCTGATTAAAAAAAAATATGACTAAAAAGTTATAAATAAAAAAAGGGTAATTAAAAAAATTTAAATACCCGACTGCTTAAAAAGCGAACTCTAAAGACCTAAACAAGAAGAAAATCATGCTGTGATGCAGTCGGAGGATATATCTGGTTTAGAACGACGAATCAGCCAGATGGCGAACATGTATCCATACCGCATGCATGCATACATACTTACATACCGATCAACAAACATTGCAACGCCGCGCCGTAGTCGGCTAAAAATTAATTTTCATGGCTTTGACGGGATATGTCTCGCAAACGGTACGCTTGACAAAATAATGATGTACCAAACATTTCCTTCCTTTTAAAATACCTGTTCAATGATACCACATATGATGGGGTGGGCGTTCATTTTTTCTTTACTTCGGGCTCCCTAGAGGGCGCCATATTCTATTTAATGTGAATTCGCATAGACCAGCGACAAACAAGGCGCTTCCAACAACATCTCATTTGTCTAATTATTATAAGTAGTTTAGAAGTTATGAGGGAACAGATGAACATACGTACATACCCACCCACATACCTGTCAAAAACATAACCCTCCCTTTTGCTTCGTAGTCGGGTAATAAATGCGGCTTAAACAAACCTGGTGAAATTTAAATGTACTTTAGGTACACGTCTGCGTACTTTGGGGAATTTGGGTGTGATGTTATGTAAATTTGTAATCTGTGCTAAAAAAATGTGTTTTCTTTCATTCCTAGGACCAACTGTCGACATTCTCAGAGGAACACCCCGTCCTGCTAACGGAGGCACCTCTCAATCCACGGCGGAACAGGGAGAAGGCCGCTGAAGTGTTCTTCGAGACCTTCAATGTACCAGCTCTGTTCCTGTCCATGCAAGCTGTGTTGAGCCTGTGAGTAGTCTACTAAACTAAGAAATTGTCCCAAAAGAACACACTTACCTGGAGAAAAACTGCTCTATTTGTTATATCTGGTGGAAGTATTTTCAATATCACTTGATGTTGAAGACATTTTTAGTGAAATTTGGAATTTTTTTCCCGCGTCCACTTTTATTTAGTCTTTATTAGGTATAAGGCAAAGATCTTGTTGCTGCAACAGCCAAATAGTATACGATACTTTTGTTCTACAGTTGTACCATTTTCAAAAACATCATTTACATTGTCTCGATTTCGAAGTAATATTATAGGTACCTGGCTGTATGTTCAGAATGCCTTTGCTTGTGTTTTAGAATTTATGACGATTCGCATAATGTAACCTGATGTCGTTATGGGTATCATAATGAAACCGCTGTCAATTTTGTAATTCGAATATAACGAAACCGAAGTAGAGTATTTTATGTCCGGTTTCAAGAACCAATCTATCTCTAATCTAGGGATGTTCCAAGTAGTCGGTAAAGCAGACTATCCGGTCACTTTCGTCGTCGGCGACTATTCGGCAAAGAGCGCCGACTATCCGGCTTCTTACATTTTATAGGTTTGTTTTATAATGGAGAAAAAAATATCCATACGCGAGACTTTATTTTTGAAACGATTCAATTTCATTTTAAATTTAATTATCAATAACAGTATTGTTTTTACTTAAAACACCGCTCTGAGCCATGCAAAAGCACACATCCAGAAACAATGCGAAGTAAACAAAACATTAATTTTATATCAGGAGAGTATTTTTAGGGTTCCGTAGCCAAATGGCAAAAAACGGAACCCTTATAATAATAATAATAATTCTTTATTGACATAATGAATACAATTTAGATTATAGGATTCCCTAGCACCTGCGCTAGTAAAAACTGTGTTGCCGGTGCTAGTGTCTTCCCCGTAATAAAGTGACAGTAATCTTACATCAGACAGAATAAATAAATAAATGAAAATAATAGAAAAGTTAACAAACGTGCTACTATGTTTGTGTGTTTTTGTGTATGTGTGGGTGTGAATTTGTGTGTGTTTTTGTACGTGTGTGTGTGCATGTGCTGTGCAGGATGGGTTATGTTTTTATGAGGTTTTCTACATCAGTATAGTCCATTGACTTTAGCCAGGTATACAGAATTATTTTAAATTTATTGTTATTCAATTTGCTTACCTTCTGGACTTTAGTTAATTTATTATAGGTATGCGGAGCAAGATAAGCATAGTGTCTTCTAGCAAATGTTGTTCTAGTATGAGGAACAGGGAATCTTTCCACGCGCTTTTCTGATATTGGCAGGTAAGGAACAACTTGTTTGTGGTATCTTCGTAGTACTTCGTAGGTGAATATCTTTCTCACAGACAATACTCCAGCCAGTTCGTAGACTGAAGATGTGGGATGTCGATACGGTAGGTATAAAAGTACTTTCAGCACCATACGCTGTGCCCGCTCCACTCCTATCATATGAGTTTTTGCCGCACCTCCCCATGCGCAAATGCAGTATCTGATGATGCATTCGCACAAAGCTCGGTAGGTTTGTACAAGTAGAGTTCTATTTGCAACTGTGCGCAAGTTTTTAAAGATATATACTAGTTTTCTGATTCTAGCTATTGTCAACGTGAGATGCATAGTCCAGGTAAGTTGGTCATCCAGCGTGACACCCAAATACTTAATAGAGGCGACTCGTAAAAGCGTCATGTCTGTCTGTCCGTCCGTATGTCACAGCCACTTTTTTTCCGAAACTATAAGAACTATGCTGTTGAAACTTGGTAAGTAGATGTATTCTGTAAGCCGCATTAGGATTTTCACACAAAACTAGAAAAAAAAACAACAAAAATTGGGGTTTCCCCATACTTAGAACTGAAAATCAAAACTATTTTTTTTCTTAACTGAATAGTTTGCGCGAGAGACACTTCCAAAGTGGTAAAATGCGTTTAACTTCTAAAATAAAAGAATGATAAAACTAAACAAAATATATGATGTACGTTACCATGTAAACTTCCATCGAAAATTAGTTTGAACGAGATCTAGTAAGTATTTTTTTTTTTAAACGTCATAAATCGTAAACCGCAATTTACCAAGTACGGAACCCTTCGTGCGCGAGACCGACTCGCACTTGGCCTGTTTGTTTATAAATATGTCATGTTTTCATATGTTTTACTATTACCTTGTAATAAAGTTTATATTTTAGTTTTTATTTAGTCGATAATCTGAAAAGCATGTTGTGGCCTTCTATAATTGAGGGAGTGCACTTATAAATGTTTATAAACTATATCTGTGCCAAATTTCATCTGAATCCGTTCCGCCGTATTTGCGTGATTGAAACACAAACCTACACATTTATAATACTAATGGTTTCCGCCCGCGGCGTCGCCCGCGTTTATATTATCCCAAGGTAATAGGTATCATTATATCTGCTTTTTGCTATTCCTGACTATAACCTATTTCTGTGCCAAATGTGCCAAATTTCAAACAGGTCGGTTCCGCCGTTATTGCGTGATTGAAACCCAAGTATACAAACTTTCACATCTATCTTCTATATATATAAAAATGAATCCCTATTTCCCTTGCTCACGGCATCATGCGTGAACGGCTGGACCGATTTCGCTTATTCTTTTTTTGTTGTGTTTGTTATTGTTAGGAGAAGGTTCTTATGAAAAAAAAAAAAAAGCAACAAAAAGGGTACCTTACCTTCATATGTAGGGTAGCATGTAGGTAGGGTAGGGTATGTAGGGTAGGGTAGGTAGGGTTGGGTAGTTTAGGTAGGGTAGGGTAGGGCAGGTGGGGTAGGGTATAGGTAGGGTAGGATAGGTAGTGTAGGGTAGGTAGGGTATGGTAAGTAGGGTAGGGTATGTAGGGTAGATGAATGTTTGTTGTTTTTATGGCAAGACAAAGTTTGCCGGGTCAGCTAGTTATATATATAATTCTATTGTAAGTGTGTATGTCACTGAACTCCTCCTAAACGGCAGGACCGATTTGAATAAAAAATTTTGTATGCGTTTGGGTGGCGCCCTGGATGGTTTATTAGATTCACAAGAGGGTAGGGTACGATAGGTAGGGTAGATGAATGTTTGGTGTTTTTATGGCAAAACAAAGTTTGCTGGGTCATCTAGTAAATATATAAAAATCAATTGCTGTTCGTAAGTCTCGCTAAAACTCAAAACTGCTGGACCGATTTGAATAATTATTTTTCTGTTTTGTTAGCCAGAATACAGGGAAGGTTTAAAAACAAAAACAAAATAGGTACGTAGGTAGGGTATGGTAGGTAGTAGGTAGGCGGTACTACAAAGTATTAATATGTTCTATCACAGATAATATAATACTAGCATATTCTATGTACCTCGTTCAGACTCAAACTCTAAAGCATTTATTACAATTACATAATAGCTATTTATGCAACTGTTACGTTATGGACGGTCTTTTAATACGAGTGCCATTTTTCGGTACAAGCGTAGCGCGTACCGAAATAGGTGGGCACGAGTTATTAAAAGACCAATAACGTACAGTTGCATACAAGATTTTATCTACGAAGGAAGGAATAAAACACAGATATAGACAAATAAGTATTTCAGGAAGTGTGATTAAGTATTTCATTTCTCATATACATGTCTTGATTTTTCTGGTAGTAAATTATTTGTAGCCGCAACTGCTCTATTTGTTATATCTGGTGGTGTATTTTCAATATCACTTGATGTTGAAAACATTATTAATAAAATTTGGAATAAAATTTCACTCAGAAATTTTTGCCCGCGTCCACTTTTTATTTTATTTTTTATTTAGTCTTTATTGGGTATAAGGCAAAGATCTTGTAGCTGCAACAGCCAAATAGTATACGATACTTTTGATCTAAAATTGTTCCATTTTTAAAAACATTATTTACATTGTCTCGATTTCGAAGTAATATTATAGGTACCTGGCTGTATGTTCAGAATGTCTTTGCTTGTGTTTTAGAATTTATGACGATTCGCGTAATGCAACCCGATGTCGTTATGGGTATCATAATGCAACCGCTGTCAATTTTATAATTCGAATATAACGAAACCGGAGTAGATAAATAATTTTAAGGTACTTTTGAATTGTCAAACAAAACTTGAAGCTAGTTGCACATACGCAAGCGTCAGTAGGTTTATATGGAGAAGAATGTGCTAGAAACTCCACGGACACTAGAATAGGATTAATCAACCCCCTTTTCAGTGCAGGCCTACTCTCTGTGAAAGGGAATGGGCCGTAATCCACCACGCGGGCCCAATGCGTGATGGTGGATGTCACATGTCTTCGAAGTTTCGGTTCAAAGACATGCCGGTTTCCTCACGATGTTTTCCTTCACAGATTTGAGAGCAGTGGTGATGAAATATTTTACACAAAGTAAAGCGCCTGCCTGGGTTCGAACCCACGGCCTATAACATTGGGCCACCACTGCTGGCCACGGACACTCTTTTTCTATATCTATACTAATATTATAAAGAGGAAAGATTTGTATTTTTGCATGTAACGGACAAACTTGAAAACTACTGAACCGATTTCAACAATTCTTTCACCGTTGGGAAGCTACACTATCCCCGGGCAAAGATAATATAATACTACAGTACAGATACCCAATCCCATACAAAAAAATGTCACCTCCTTAAGTCGGGCTATTGGTCGGGCTATTTTTTCTTTCTCCATATTTTTAACAGGCGGCAGCACCAGTGACTCTTTAATAGCCCGAGACTGTGGTTTTCTAACGCCATCTAGTAGTTTGCCTAGATACTAAATCATATGGCAATTTGAGCGAGGAATCGTATCATGTAGGTACTCAGAGACGTTATTTGCCAGTTGCCCTTGAACGCTTACTTCGTATTCGTAATAATAACATTAGGTATGTTCGGTTCGGGACAGACTCCGCTCAGACCGCGGTAACTTCTTAAATCTAAGTGGTCGCATTGTGTAGCGAATTTCACAATATTCACGAATATTCCAAATCAATCATAACTATAGAATTCGTTGCAGAATTAAATGTAGGTAGTTGTCTTGCTTCCGCGGCAACGGAATGACACAAAGTAGGTACCTACTTCATGTCATTTTATTATTCACTATAAGGGTTATCCTTTTTTACCCGGCTGCAAGGAAAGGGTTATGTTTTTCGCGCGTATCTTGTATGTAAGAATGTATGTAATATTCTTTATTACCTCGTATCTTTCAAACCACTTGACGGATTTTTATAATTAAGACATCGTTAGATAGGTCTTGGCCACCCAAATATTCTTAGATAAGTAACATAAAAAAAAATGGCGGATTTTGGGCTCCATATTGTAGAGGTTGCAATTTTTTATCTTCGTAACCCGTCGAGTGGGGTATTAAAATGAAGGGCTTTTAGTGGTGATTACAAAAATACATACCACGTATATGTTTAAAACAATTTATAAAAAAAAAAAACCTAAAAGTTGTAAATAAAAAAAGCTAATTTAAAAATCAAAAAGGAAACGAACTAAAAAGCTGTAAACAAGTAAAAATCGTGCTGTGCCGTTGGAGGATCAGGCAGTTCGCGACTAGTTGTTTTCTTGTTTACAGCTTTTTAGTTCGCTTTTTAAGCAGTTGGGTGTTTGATTTTTAACCGACTTCCCAAAAAGGAGGAGGTTCTATGTTCGACTTCAAGTTTTTTTTTTTTTTTTTTATGTTCCCCGATTACTTCGTCAATTGTGGACCGATTTTGAAAATTCTTTTTTTGTTTGAAAAAGTATGTTCCGAAATTGGTCCCATTTTAATTTGGTGAAGATCTGATGTAGAACTTCGGAGATATACAACAGAACTCTTCAATAAATAAAGGCAAATCTCTCGGGATTGCTGCAATCGCATTTCTGTTTATTGTTTATACTATTTCATAACATAACATCAAGCCAGTGCGCTCTTAAGGGGTACGCAGATCTCTCATTTCACCGGATATGTTCAATTTTCATGAAATCTATTTTGGCGTTCAAGTTACTTTACTAACTTGCCTATTAGGTACAATCGGCCAAAGCTATATCTGATCACCGTAAGGACTAATTTAGCTTGCAGGGCTCGCCCGCTAAATTAACGCCGACATACTCATCAACCAATAGCATCGCAGCATCGGGTGACTGTTTCTCTAGTACCTGTCAGCCCCTTGTTTTTGTAATAAAAAAAAGACGGCAAAAATTCAAACAAGTCATTTGGCTATGGTCGACGCAAAAAGGGCGGACGCAGCTATGGTCATCTTGAGCACGGGATTTTGTTTTCAAAGTGATCAGATGTAGCTTTGGCCGATTGTACGTACAACTAAAAAGTGAATAATAAAAAAACTTTTTGCAAAAAAATACTACCTACTTCCAAATACTAAACTACAAAGTGAAAATTAACTTAATTTTTTGAAGTCGGTGTCCATAACGCAAAAAAATGGTACCTACGAAAGACACCGACTTCAAAAAATTAAGTTAATTTTCACTTTGTAGTTTAGTATTTGGAAGTCGGTGGTATTTTTTTGCAAAAAGTTTTTTTTGAAAGTTTGCTTTTAGCTGTCGCTTTTATACAGTTTGCGTTTCATGGAAGTTTCAAATTGTCTTTACTTAACTAAACCTGAAACATATTTACTTATAAAGGCTTGCTAACATTTATTAAATAGATAATTATTTCAGGTTGGTACTTACTCGTAGATATATAAAGAACAAGATGTTTTTACAAAAATGATTACTTTTAATACTCACCCCCGCTGTCACATGAAATTGCTAGCGCGTAGTGGCTCACGAAGTGTTTCGAGCCGTTATTAAGTTTGAATCAAACTGTACCTACTATGCGACGCGTAAACTCGGACGGCAAGCGGCATACGCGTCGCATCTCATATTTTAGTACCCGTGCGATTTGAGTAGGCCCTAGCGCGATACGAGTCCTGTTCCAGCGAGGTATCTAGTTAATTCGACGTGTAAACAAGCTTCACAAAAAAGTGATTTTAAATAATAGACCAAAACTTTAATATTTGAAATTACGCCTATAATAAATAATATCTTTTAAATTACGCCTATAATAAATAATAACTATCCTACAAAATGAATCTTACGATGGATATATAGTTTAGGACAAATTGTGAAACACGCCATCTATTGCAACGAATTCAAAACAAAACGAAAAGTCGATAGCTACTTTCAACTAATTTAACATACAAAGTCTTCACTTATCTTTTTTGTTCAAAAAGCCTGATTAATGAGTGTAAATGGATAAATTAACATTAAAGAAGCAAGTTTTGATTTTTACTAAACTTATTTCAGCCTGAATCTGCTGTTAAACATTTTTAATTGGTTGTTACTTTCACATTTGTTACCTATGCTGCCATCTATGATCTTTTTTTAATACTAATTATAATTTGTATGAGTTGATACCCCATGCCCCGGGTGACATAGGCTTCTTTTTATACCTGTATTCCCACGGGAACGGCACTATGCGGGTAAAACCGCGAGGCGTCAGCTAGTAATCAATAAAATTTTATTTTCTTGTTGGAAGTTGACATAATTATTAAATATTGTTCACAGATACGCCACAGGCCGCACCACAGGCGTGGTGTTAGACTCAGGGGATGGTGTCACACACTCTGTGCCTATTTATGAAGGTTTCGCGATGCCCCACAGCATCATGAGGGTGGATGTCGCCGGGAGGGATGTCACGCGCTATCTGAGGTAAGCTACTACCTCTAAACTTACTTTTTAGAAAAACGGGCATCATTTTCAAAAATCGATAGAGTATACCGCACCCTTAGGATGAAAAAGACACACTCGTACGGTAGGCTTATTAAGTATGAAACAGCAATCAGCAATAATTGCGCAGTCATCGCACGATTGCTTTGTCATAAACATCAGGCTTACGTAATCAAATATTTGCTAATCGTTCGCTGTTTGTCAAATGCATTTATTTCGAAAAATCCGCCAAAGACTCTAAAACTTCTTTACTTAGCAATTTGGGAGCGTTTGGCAGTCAACCAACAACAAAAGCAATAATAATCACAATTTGACATCCAAATTTGATTGTCATAATCGCGATCACACTGTTTCAAATGAACATTTTATTAACTAATTGCTCCATAGAGGCAGTACTATCGAAAAATTGCTACAGTGTCACTATCGCTGACACATAATTCGGATTCGCGATTGAAGAGCAATTATTGCGCAAAAATTGCTATCGTTTTGATCTTGCAAGATACCTAACGTGGTCGCTCACAAGAAGGCTTAAAGTTACCCAAAAGGCAATGGGGAGGGCTATGCTCGACGTTTCCTTGCGTGATCGAATCAGTAATGAAGACATCCGCAAGAGAACCAGAGTTACCGACATAGCCCGAAGAATTACCAAACGTATGTGACAGTGGGCAGGACTAGTGGTGGTTAATATAACGTAAAGCAACTTAAAGTAGCGTGCTTATTATAAATAGCATAAAGCAAACGCTATCTCGGAACACACTTGGCGCTATACGCTATTTGCTTAATTCGTTATAACGCAATATCGCGCGCAACGCAATAACGTAAATAAAGCAATAAGCTTGAGGCGCCGGGCGCGGCGCGGCGGCCAGTCGTTGCATGCTATCGATTGTTATCGGTCGCGCGCGTAATTTTAGATCCCGCGCGGCTCACGTAATATACCTACGCTATTTTGCTTCGTGCTTTTTATTGTAAACAGTGATAAGACACTTAATATTGACTAAGTATAATATTATATATATAGTCGTTCTGCACTAGCCCGACGTCACTATCGTGCCCAAAGCTCACAAATTTATAATAGGGTCAACAAGAACCTCGCAATTTACAGACTTACTGTGCATAGGGTCAAGCAGAGCCTTAAGCCATGGTTATTGTCCCTCAGCTGCGAGGAAACAGAGCAAATATTAGTGACCATCTCGTGAGACAAATCCTTCCACTCGTACAATACACGTATACACATTACCACATCGTGCGCACACACTAACAATCACACACACACACACACACAAATACACTTGCTCAAACACATCTTTGATTTTTATTTTATTATTAGTTTGAATATGTACCTTAGTTATAATTTTACCCTGCTAATCTGCATAAGAATAAATTGTAATTGATCACCGGAAGAGGGCACTGGCTCCTGTAACACAGGTCAATCACCTAGCACAGGAGTCAGGGAATCCATGTATTTGTATGTTTTCTAAGTTATATTATATTGTGTAAGTAAGGACGATTTATTGAGAGATTGTGTTGTTGTTTAATCTTTTGTTTTTGTGTGTGTATAGCAGACGAAAATGTCTAAAAGGAATAGTGATTTTCCAATATGGAACTTAAATTAGTGAAGTAGAACTGAAAGTATAAAGGAAAGTTCATTGTTTACTTTTACTGCTCCATTTTATCGTAATAAATTCATAAAAGCGATGAAATATTTTAAGCATGTTGTCTGTCCAACGAGTCCAACGCTAGGGTAGGAGCTGCGAGTTAACAGTCACCGCGCTGCTTTGTTCGTGTCCGCCACGCGCCCGTGCGTTATAATAAAGCGTGTAGAATAAGCGCTTAAAATATAAAGCATTAAGCAAGTTATTGTCATATAGCTAATTGAACACTACTAGGCAGGACACATTGCTCGCAGAACGGGTGGCCGATGGGGCCGAAAAGTTCTGGAGCGGCGACCGTGTACCGAAGACATAGTGTTAAAAGGACACCTGGAGGAATGACCTGGTTAAGGCTGCAGTGTAAAATTGTCATATAGTGCCTTTTAAAATAAATTTGATTATTATTATTACTCGGTCACACCATCCCTAAATAAACCCTTTCAATTTACAGGCTCCTCCTACGTAAGGAGGGTGTGAACCTCCGCACATCCGCTGAGTTGGAAATAGTCAAAGCCATCAAGGAAAGGGCTTGCTACCTTTCTCCTAACCCTCTGAAGGAGGAGACTTTAGAGACGGAGAGGGCTCAGTACACACTGCCAGATGGGACGGGCTTGGAGGTAAGAATAATAATAAGGTAATAATAATAATCTCTGGTTGTTCTCGGCTAGCTAACGAAGAGTACTTGCTTAGGCACAACCTTGTAGCCAGGATTATACATCAGCATCTGCTCTGTGGCATCGGAGGTGCCAGACTACAGGTATGTGCCCGACCCAGTTCTCAAGAATGGCAATATCACATTGTACTGGGATCGGTCTATCATCACTGACAGGATTATTGTTAACCTCGTGAAAGTCGATAAATATAAGCAAATCAAGTATCTTGACTTGGCTCGCGAGGTTGTCGACATGTGGGATGTGGACATAGCGATCATTGTACTGATTTGTATCAGGCAATGGCTTAATAGCCACGAGCCTCGACCAACACCTTAGGAGGCTCTCGTTAGGCGGCTGGGTCAAGGGCCTTATCCCGAAAGCAGTACTGCTGGACACGGCTCGTATTGTCAGGAGGTTCCTCTATCTGGAGCCCTGACTGCCGGTAGCTTGGACCCTGTTCCCGATACCGGTGGGCCACTATTATTTATATTTTAGGAATTATTTTTTTAATATATTTTAATAAAGAAATGTGAAAAGATTATGTGAAATACCTAGGACTACTTCTTGATCGACGCCAAACGTGGAGGCAGCACATAAAGACCAAGCGAGATGAGCTCAACTTGCGCTACAAAAACCTACACTGGCTATTAGAGCGGAACAGCAAATTATCAACTGACAACAAACTTCTTATATATAAAACCGTTCTAAAGCCTGTGTGGATGTACGGCATCCAGCTATGGGGGAGTTGTAGCAATTCTAATATATTCATCATCCAGCGCATGCAAAATGTGATTCTGAGATCCATATACAATGGGCCTTGGTTCATTACAAATTGTGAAATAAACAACCAATTTCAAATGAACTCGGTGAAAGAGGAAATCTTGGCCATAAGTAAAACATACTTGGAAAGGCTGGAGAGGCATCCAAATGAACTGGCCACTGGTTTAACAACACGCACGTACCGGAAACGTCTCAAAAGAAAAGACATTCTGTCTATACCATCTTGAATAGCATATAATGCATACTAAACCTATGAGTAGTTGCTCTCACTGGAAAGCACACTCGAAATGCCAATTGTCACTTACCACATCTGCTTAAAGTACTCAAGACTGATTGCAGATACAACAGAAAAAAAAAATAAGAAGAAACATGAATATAGGACATTATAATATATTGTTTTTCTCCACAAAGGTTGACTTAAAATCTACTTATAACTATGTTACAACATTTTTGTTAGAAGCTCCTTTGCGAAAGACTAGAATTCGTACTCGGTAAATCCTGTTTTACGGATATCTAGGTCCTCACCCTAGACTATAATTTCCTATTGTTATTGCAATATTACTAATTAAATTCGATTTGATTTAAATTGATAATAAAATTTTATTATTCAGGTAATTTTAAATCAATCACATGCACATTTAATTACAATTATATTACAACAATTATTTCAAATCAAAATGATGGTGTGGTTACCTACATAAGAGACTGCTTAAATGTTATTGTAGAGCAACCGATGCTCAATGATGCAAACTGTTTATTACTTAAGTTTAATGGTATAGCAGCGTTTGTCGCCGTATACCGGTCTCCATCTAAAAGAGATTTGACACAATTTTTAAGTAGTCTCGACCATTTGTTATCAAACTTATCTCAATATAAAACTGTTGCTGTAATTGGCGACCTAAATATAAACATTATGTCCAATTGCACCGACTACTACGCTGACGAATACCTGACTCTTTTGGCTTCTCATGCAATGCTTCCTGCCCATAATCTTCCAACGAGACTTTCGAACTGCCTGGATCATGTGATTCTTCGCTCCCATACCTCTGCCACCACTCTTGTACTTGACTCTCTCATTACCGATCACTCACCTACTGTTATTTACTGTAACCTGAAAATTAAAACTTATGCTCATAAACAGTCTATTAATAAAATAGACTTCCCTGCGGTGGTCGAATGTATTAAAAATACTAATTTTTCATCAGTTTTAGAATCTCAAGATCCTAATTCAGCTACGGAATACTTTGTGTTAACTATGTCCTCTGTCATTAAATCTCACTCCCACACCTCAGTCATTCCCAGCAAAAAACGTATTATTAAGCCGTGGATTACTCCTGGCCTTCTGAGATGTATACGGCACCGTGACAAATTGTATCGTGCATTTAAAAAACACCCGGATAATGAGTCACATAAGTTGGTTTTTCACCGTTATCGCAATTTCTGTTCCAATATTTTAAAAAAAGTTAGACGCGAATATGAACGCGCCGAGTTTCGGAAGGCCAAAGGTAATCCTAAAGATACATGGCGGCTTATTAAACAGATCGCGAACCTAAATCAAAACAGGTCAGCAGCTTCGGAACTATTAAATTGCTCTGCAAATCCCTCTCAATCGGTGGATAACGCAAATGACTATTTTTCTAACATAGGCAGACAATTAGCTAGTCGAATTCAACAAACAGATTTTTACAAAAACCTTGCCTCCAGTAATTTCAGCTCTTCTCAATCTCCTCCTTTACACTCAATGAGGTTGCTGGAAGTGGATAGTACTGAGCTAGAAAACATTATTATCGGTCTCAAAGAGAAAAGTTCTGCTGGTCTTGATGGTATAACTTCAGCTGTTGTGAAAGCTACGAGATATACTATTATTCCAATTCTTGTCCATATTTTTAACTTGTGCCTCGCTAAAGGTACCTTTCCCGACATTTTCAAAACTGCGATTGTTCATCCCATCCACAAATCCGGAGACAGAGACAGTGTCTCAAACTACAGACCTATCTCTGTGCTTTCCACCTTTTCTAAAATTTTCGAAAAAGTTATAAATATTAGACTCACTAAATACCTCAACAAATTTAACATATTAGCACCAAATCAGTTCGGTTTCAGAAGTGGTAAATCCACAGATGATGCTGTCTTAGAACTTTCCGACACAATTGTGGACAATTTTGAAAATAAGCGTAAAACTATTGGTATCTTTTTAGACCTCTCAAAGGCTTTTGACACTGTCTCTGTCCCCACCCTTCTTTCGAAGCTGGATGGTATGGGAATTCGCGGTACTGCATATGACTTATTCAGTAGCTATCTAACAGGCCGTAAACAGTCCCTTAAGATAGAAAACTATGTAAGCAGAGAAGAACCTCTTACTTTTGGGGTTCCACAGGGCAGTGTACTGGGGCCAACCCTATTTCTCATATACGTGAATGAGCTGTGTCAGTTACACCTACCCAACTGCAAAATTATTACCTATGCAGACGACACAGCTCTAATAATTCATGGTAGTGATTGGAGTGAGGTTCAAATAAACTCAGAACTGGCCCTAAACTGTGTCATGAAATGGTTAACCAAAAATCTCTTAACCCTAAATATTAGTAAGACCAAATTCATTGCATTTTCCACCAATAGGTCTAGTCAACCTGCAATTCCTATCGTGATTCGTGCTCATACATGTGCTACCTCTTCTCCAAACACTACTTGTAACTGTCCTAAACTTGACAGTGCTCAGACTATCAAATACCTGGGTATTTTAGTGGATAGTTACCTTAAATGGAAACAGCAAACGGATGCCACAGTTACACGTCTAAGGAAGCTTATTTATGTGTTTAAGAAACTTAGATCGGTTCTTGATTTTGACAGCTTAATCACTGTATACTTCTCGCTAGCTCAGTCGGTATTAGGTTATTGCCTTGTTGTATGGGGAGCAGCTCATAAAACGACAATGTTACGAGTTGAACGCGGACAGCGTGCGATACTTAAGGTTTTGGCAAAGAAACCGATGCGATATCCAACAACGGCGCTGTATTCTCTGTGTCAGGTTCTCACTGTAAGAAAATTATTTATACTACAGGCCATACTCCGTAAACATTGCCAGCTGGCCTATGATCCGAGTATCGGCAGCACAAAACGCCGGTCTGATAGGATATGTGGTATAGTATTTCGCAGAACTGAAGCGGCACGTCGTCACTTTAAACACATTAGTTCCAAAATGTACAATAGAATAAATAAGAAAATAAATATCTACTCGTTAACTAGGAAAAAACTCAAAATTAAATTAAATATCTGGCTAAAACAATTAAATTATGACGAAACAGAAGAACTTGCGGAAGTATAACTCTCACAACCCATCACACGCACACATACAAAACATACACAAATTACACAAGCACACACACACACACACAACCTCTCTTCGATCCACACAAATCCATTTTATTTTACTTATTTTATTTTACTAATAATTCACGTCTGCATTTTTGTTGTTATTATATAATTGTAACTGGAACAGTTTTACTTCCTTACCTGGAGAGGGGCGTTGATAACCGCGACACAGTTTTATACTACTGCGGTTATCATCGTTTCAATCTGTTTATATCTGTACGTTTTTCTTGTTCCAAATAAATAAATTTGAATTTTGAATTTGAATTTACAAGGTTGTCTATAAGAGATTGCCCTGTGCGATAAGACCGCCCATTGTACACTTGTTTTTGTGAATGTTTTCCTGTGCATATTTTGTGGTGTACATTAAAGTATATAATAAATAAATATAACAACTCAAATCTTCTTCTATACTAATATTATAAAGAGAAAAGATTTGTATGTAAAGAATAAACTTAAAACTACTGAACCGATTTCAAAAATTCTTTCATCGTTGGGAAGCTACACTATCGCCGGGTGACCTAGCCTACTTTTTATCCCTGTATTCCCACGGGAACGGGAACTACGCGGGTGAAACATTTCAAATAATTTTTAATTGGTTCGATTTGTGTCTGTCCCGAATAACAGAATAACTATTAAAACATATATTAACGATGTTATTTGAAGATTCATTTTCCCCTCCGTTTTGCGAACACAGCGCCATCTCTGATACATAACAGAATACAGGAAAGACTTATAAACGAAAAAAAAGTTAAGACAATCTAAGCTAAGTGACATCATTCAAAATACAATATGGTGGACTCGCAAAGATGGCGGACCAATTTTTTATATGCACCTGATGATATATGGGTATCTAAAGAAATGGTTTGCCGTCAAGAATACGAATAAACACATTACCCTCCTTCGGCAGTCGGGTAAAAAGGCCGTTGTTTTTTTTATTAATAGTGTTTCTCTTTACAGATTGGTCCGGCCAGGTTCCGTGCTCCAGAAGTATTGTTCAGACCTGATCTCATTGGCGAAGAATGTGAAGGTATGTTCAAAACCACTACTTTTTATAAGATCTAAATTACCTTGCTTTCGTATGTCTGTCCGGCTGAAGTCGGTTGTATTTTTTGTTAAAAAGTTTTTTATTTTTCACTTTTTAGTTGTGGATGTACCCACAACAAAATAGTGAAAAATAAAAAACTTTTTAGTTGTGGGTACAACGGACCAATTCTCCAAAGTGAAGCCAGAATAGATTAACCCAGAAACATGAAACTTAAACATAAACGGTGGATTTAGAGTATACCAGGGTGAACTGTTCACACCTGCGTACCCCTTTTAAGTGTGATGTTATGTTATGAAATGATGTAAACAATAAACAGACATCCGATTGCAGCTATCCCGAGTGGTCTGCTGTCATTTATTGAAGAGTTCTGATGTATATCTCCGAAGTTCTTCATCAGATCTTGACCAAATTTAAATGGGACCACATGACAAGCACCAGCTTTCAAATAAAAAAAGAATCATCAAAATCGGTTCACCCAGTAACAAGTTCTGAGGTAACACACATAAAAAAAAATATAAAAAATACAGTCGAATTGAGAACCTCCTCCTTTTTTGCGAAGTCGGTTAAAAAAATAAAACGTCTTATAACCAAAAATTCGAAGACATGTGACATCCACCAACCCACACTGGGTCCGTGTGTTGGATTACGGCCCACTGGGCTCACAGAGAGAAGCCTATGTCCCAGCAGTGGGCACATTATGGTGTACAGTAATTAAAACAGTTTTTCGGTTTTCCAGGTCTTCATGAAGTCCTAATGTTCGCCATACAGAAGTCTGACATGGATCTTCGAAAGGTGTTGTACCAGAACATCGTGTTAAGTGGAGGGAGTACCTTGTTCCGGGGTTTCGGAGACAGGCTCCTGGCCGAGATTAGGAGATTAGCACCTAAGGATATGAAGATTAGGGTAAGATACTTTAGATGGTAAATTTTGGATGGATGGATGTATGTTTGTTAATCAATCTCTCAAGTGCTCACATTTAGCACAGAGTTAGATTATAGTCTGGAATTGCGTATCGAGCTAGAGATGCCGCGAATACTCGCTATTATTCGGTATTCGGCACCACTCGTATTTTTTTTTTGTTATTCATCGAATACCGAATAATGGTGACTATTATTCGATATTCGACTATTCTGTTTCTTGCGCAATGGTTCGCAGAGCCAACTTCCGAGACAAAGATTCACTGTGACTACTATACAAGCTTCATATTATTATCTTGCTTTTGTATGTGTCCGGCAACCAATAATCCATTTATCAAGCACTTCCTGGCATCCGATTGCAGCCCCGGATCTAAGGGGGGGCAAACCGGGGCACTTGCCCCGGGCGGCAGTTTCATGGGGGCGCCAAATCCTTGAGACAAGAATTCGAAATATCGAACAAATGAAGCCTCTTTTCCTACAATCTCATAGGTTTTTATCAAGTAATCGAATCTTAATATAATACTAGCTGACCCGGCAAACTTTGTTTTGCCATAAAAACACCAAACATTCATCTACCCTACCTAACATTATCTACCCAACTCTACCTACCCTATCCTACCTACCCTACTCTACCTACCCTACCCTACCTACCCTACCTACCCTACCCTACCTACCCTACCCTACCTACCCTACCCTACCCTACCTACCCTACCTACCCTACCTACCCTACCTACCCTACCCTACCCTACCTACCCTACCCTACCCTACCCTACCTACCCTACCCTACCTACCCTACCCTACCCTACCTACCCTACCTACCCTACCTACCCTACCCTACCTACCCTACCCTACCTACCCTACCCTACCCTACCTACCCTACCCTACCCTACCTAAACCTACCCTACCCTACCTACCCTACCCTACCTACCCTACCCTACCCTACCTACCCTACCCTACCTACCCTACCCTACCTACCCTACCCTACCTACCCTACCCTACCTACCCTACCCTACTTACCCTATAAACCTCACGGAGCCCGAGACCTTTCCAACGAATGCAAAACCGTGGAAATCGGTTCGTGCGTTCTGGAGTTATAGCGTCAGGTTATTGTGACTGTCAAATAATAACAGACAAATAATTAGCAATAAATTAAAATTGCGACTATAATTTGAGATTTAAACTATCCTATCTCTCAAGTTGGATCGAACTGCACATGGTGTGCGAATTTTATTATAATCGGTTAAGTGGTTTAGGAGTCCATTGAGGACAAACATTGTGACACGAGATTTATATATATTAAGATATTTGAAATACAAACTTTTCTAGCTTAAAGCTAACTTTTTTAGGCATTGAAAACAAAACTGCCTATGCGACGAACTTTGTGGAGCTAATAGATTCTTTCGCAGAAAAGAAAGCAAGCCGTTTAAAGTTGTAGTCTTTCCTGGTTATATATTTTTTCTGTGTTTCTGTTTTAAGAGTATGTCACAAATGAAAGTTATTAGAGATAGTAAGAAGTGTAAATTTATTAAAGGATTATTATTTTAACAAATGGTCACAAAAATGCTACTCAATGGCAATTTTAACAGATTTTCTCAAACACTGAAGGGAAGGGGCGCCACTATCAAGGTTTTGACCCGGTTCGAAAAAATTGGCGATCCGGGACTGTCCGATTGACAAGTTGAAACTTGTCGTACTACTAGGAAACATTGAAATAATGTGGTACTATTGATCTGGTCTCATGTTGGAGCCGAAAGGTGGCCATAGCAACTCCTCAACCACACAAGATAGCACCATCATGTTTGGGCTCATTGGATGTGTATTGCCAAGCAATATTTAGAAAAGCTTATTTGAAAAAGATTATTACTATATTTTTTTATAAATCCTTCTTTTTAACCCCCAACGGCAAAAGAGGGGTGTTATAAGTTTGATGTATGAATCTGTGTGTTTGTGTAGTCTGTGGCATCATAGTTCCTAAACAGATGAATCGATTTTGATTTAGTTATTTTTTCTGAAAGCTGACTTTATCGAGAGTGTTCTTAGCTATGTTTGATGAAAATCGGTTCAGCCGTTCAAAAGTTTTGGGCGTTTTACTGTTTGAATCGGGGTGTTTTCGCAAGATTTCGTGTCATAATTACGTTTTCGATAGATTGTCGATTGAAGCGTCTCTATCATCAGATTTATATGTAGTTTAAAAAGCATGAAATAAAAAAAAGTCGGGGGATTTTGGAAATTTTTACATATCTTACTACTAGATAAATTATGTAATCCTCGACATTCAAATGTCGGGGATATTGGGTATTTTTACTTATCTATACTAATATTGTAAAGAGGAAAGATATGTATTTTTGTATGTAACGAATAAACTTAAAAAAAGTCGGTCCAGTAGGGACCGATTTCAAAAATTCTAATTTTATAATAATAGCGAATAGCGTCCTAAAGATGATTAGTGAGAGAACTGTTCTGCTCAGTATGTTCATTGGACTCCATGTGTTGCGAGACCGATGAGCCTACTGTGCAGGGTTTGTTATGTTTCTTCTTACATTTTGATTATTTTTGGGTTCCGTAGTAAAAAAACCAATATGAATTACTAACATAGTTATAAAGTTCTTGTTACTAACAACCTTGCCTTGTCTATGGACTTTTTAGTCTGAAATATATATATTTTTTATTTTTTTTAATAGTGTGTCGGAGGTTTCTTAAATTTAACTTTTGCTCCACAGATCTCAGCGCCACAAGAGCGCCTCTACTCCACGTGGATCGGCGGTTCGATTCTCGCGTCACTCGATACATTCCGGAAGATGTGGGTCTCTAAGAGAGAGTATGACGAGGAAGGACACAGGGCAGTCCATCGCAAGACCTTCTAGACTATTCTAGAAGAATCTAGAACATTAAGGCTCATTACCAGAACGGGATAGGTAGAGTTTATTTATCTGAACTTTACATACATAAACTGTGTTCCACGAAGGGGTCTTTAAGTCAAGAGTGAATAGGTTACTTCTAGGCAAGCGTGATTCACTGTTGACCACATCATCGCTTACCATTAGGTGAGATAGATTATGATATAGATGTCGATTCTGTTCTCAGTTGATAGTGCCCGGTTTTTCTTATGTGCGTGTGTGGGTGCGGTAGTATAAGTTGCATAAATTATAAAAGAGTTTATAAATAGCTAAAATACGCGGGTGGTGATCGTTTCGTATAAACCGCTGCTTCACATAGCTGCCTCGTACCCTCGGCCGCGGGCTGGTGTGTCATCCATCCTTGGCACCTGCTTTCGCTCGAGGTTGGGAGGCCTGTGGGTAAAAATGAATATGTTGCTTAATATTTTAAATTCTAAATGGTTAATATTATTGATGGATGACACACACTTGGCTTCTATCAGACACTTACCTTCTATCCTTCTGCCAACGTCCTTATTTCACTTTGTTTCGCCGCTCCGACAAAATTTAAAAAAAAAATTAAAAATGATGTACATATTGATCGCAATATTTCTCAAACTACCCGAATATAAAAATAACTTTTAATATTAAAAGTTACTTGCAATCCGTCTATTTCGCTCAGCTGCTCACGGCATAATGTTTCGCGCAAAATTATTATACATACCAATACCTGTATAGTTTATAACACACTAACTTATATTTATTTACCTGTACATATTCAACACCGTAAAACTGATTCACATCCGTACACTTCAACGTAAGGTTCAGTTGAAAACCAGCGTCAGGCAACTCCCAGTTGTCTGGCATTTTGCTGAACTGGACCTTTTTGGCGCTGCCGCGGGGCACACTATGTATGTAAATGTTGTAAAATTAAGATTTATTTGTACCTACATTGTGTGTATCTGTGTGTGCCAAATAAACTAGTTTTCTTTCTTTCTAGATAGTGGTCAAGCGTGAGCCTATTATAATAAAAAAGGGGTAGAAAGATATGCACGTACAGTAAGCACTCATTTCACGGTCGGAATTAATATAGAGTGGATAATACCTCTTCTGAAAATTAATTAGTTTTTTATAAAATCTAAGTCATTTTCACACTTGCTTGCAGGCAGAGTACAATGACTTCTTGGCTGCCTTGAGTGCCTGAAACGTGGGTACACGCGGGACAAAATGGATTTTAATTGCTTCTGTAATTACTGCATACAACCGGTTAAGATCATCCCTTGTTTCAAGAATGTATTTTCTGACGAATATATATTTTGATTTGATCGTGACGTATTAACTTATAGTTTTCCTAATAAGTATTTTTAGTTGGAATTCGAAATTTATAGAACCCCAAAAAAAATGTATACTTAGAAACAATAATTTCTTACGGATGTATTCAAGGACAAATAAAATCGTCATTGTTAAATCCCGGGATTAATAATACGTCACGACTATTATTAAATAGATAAATTGGTTCGGTATTTCAGAGGTGGTATTATCCACTCTATGTTACTTGTATTCAACGTCCAATAAAAGAATCGTCGTTGTTAAATCCCGGGCTAAATTAAATCACAATTATTATTAAATTATTTCGCTATTTCAGGGGAGGTATTATCTACTCTATGTTATTGAAGTTAAGTTAAATATATTATATACTCACCTGATGGTAAGCGATATTGTTGTCGACGTTAAAGCATGCTTGCCTAGAAGTAATTTACTGAACAGCTTATACAGTTTGTGAGTTTTCTGAAAAAAATTGGATAGTGATGAAAAAAATCAGATTGTGTAACCGTTTTTCAAAATAACTTTCACATTTAAACGACGTCTAACAAAACTATTGTATTATAAAATTAATAATATTAAAATTATAATGAAATAATGGCTATCGCCTCACAAATTTGAAACCATTGGTTAATATTTTAACTATTTTGGTTGATTTAACTTCGGATCAAACAACTGGGCCTAAAAATTGCAAAGATAACTTTCGTTTCGGCAGTCGGTGTTGCAAAGTCATAAACCAAGATGGTTATTTGGGTGGTAAATATTTCTCTGCGTAAACCATGGCCCACTTTCCTTTTTTATGGCGTCGGCGAATGGTTTTGCCTTAACTGAATATTGGGCCAAACATAACATCTAAAGTCACCACCAGATAACAAAAAAATAAAAGTCGTTAACACCTGCCTACCAATGTATTCCAATATTACAAAACGATACGAAAGAAATGTATAGGCAGTGTCGCTAACACGATCAGAACAAACGTATCGCGGTAAGGGGCGACCTTGACCCTTTCACTTGGCATTCAGTAATGCGTTAATATCTCATAAACTTGTGGACCTATTTACATGATTTAATCGAATCAAATCGTTATACGCCTATACCTTTCATTTGAGCTTTCTACTAAGCTTTTAGAAGTATTTCATAGGCAAATTATGAAAATTTAATGAAATATAAAAAAAAAACTAGGAAATTTTCAGTGTTATCATACGCAAAATAACAGTATTTTAATATGAATATTTATGTCATTAGTACAACTAACCGCACGGCAGTGGTAACAAGTTGAACTTACAAAATCGCCCTTATTGCTACTATTTTTCAGTCGGGTAGATGAATAAATAATATTGGACACGTATTTTTTTCATTCGTAAACAAAGAAAAGCCTTCCACCAGGTGGACCGATGACCTGGTGAAGGTTGCGGGGATCCGCTGGATGCGAGACGCGCGGGACCGGTCAATGTGGCGACGCTTCGGGGAGGCCTATGTTCAGCCGAGGACGTCTTTCAGCTGAAATGATGAAGCTTTTATGTAAAAATATTTTTCAATTAAGTTTCTATATTATAAAATGGCATTGTCACGAGAACCAAACGGACACTGGGAAGTGGCTCAAATTTGATTACAGACATCGGGATAGATGAAACAATAATAAAAGCTTGCAAAATAACGATACAGTGCCTTGAAATTTCGCGGTACGTCACTCCTTAGTACACATTTTACTAAGAAGTGACGTCACAAACTTTGATGCGCTTTTGTCTTTGTCATTAAGCTTTTATTTAACTTGCAATGTATGTATGTAAATGTGTTCGGGTCAAATCTTGCAACTGAATTTTAAAGCAGTTATCCTCCATCGATAAAGATGAAGTTTTGCATACACGTTTAGTTTGGATGACAATTTATGGTTTGCTAAGTGATATCATTCTAAATGCAATATGGCGGACGGCCCAAGATGGCGGACTAGTTATTTTATGTGCACTGCCTTGATATGGGTATGGATTGCTGAGAAGAATACGAAAAAAAACTTGTTTTGAAAAAAGATTTGTATAAATGTTTTTATATTACCTTGCTTTTGTATGTGTTCGATAACTAGTAATCCATTTTTCAAGCACTTCCTGGCATCCGATCAAGTTAAAACTTGGCGTTCTTATGTAACTTTGGAAACATTGAAATAACATGGTACTATGGAGCTGGTCTCATGATGGAGCCGGAAGGTAGCCATAGTAACTCCTTAACAAGCAAGTTAGCACCATCGCGATTGGGCTCATTGTATTGATAATAAGCAATACATTTAGTTCAAAAAGCTGTTTGAAAAGATTTTATTTACTTACTAGCGGACGCCTCGCGGTTTCACCCGCGTTTTGCCCGTTCCCGTGGGAATACAGGGATAAAAAGTAGCCCATGTCACCCGGGGATAGTGTAGCTTCCCAACGCTGAAAGAATTTTTGAAATCGGTCCAGCCATTTCGGAGTCTTTAAAGAACATACATACCTACATACTAGATTATTTTAATTGATTTGTTACAGCAACAAAATACGTGTCAAATATTTTTTGAGTAAGTGTAAACTTCAAAATATGTCAAATGCCACATATATGTAGAAATATTTTGGCACGCAATATAGAACTCTGCTTTTACCCTTAAATGATAAGCCTTATTATATAAAAAATGGCGAATATAAACTTATTATCGGTTGCTATAAATGTTACGTTAAGCGAGATTTTTAATATTTAAGACAATTCTTTTTGTATTTAAATAAATTATTATTTTCGATGTGCCTGTGTTTTTATTTATTAACTAGCTTCTGGCAGCGGCTTCGCTCGTGTGTTTTCTTATCCCAAGGGAACATTACACCGGGATGAAAAGCATATGTGCTTTTCAAGACAAGGTCAAATCTATCCGCTCTACCATAGCCTCTCAAGGAACGAACTTCATCCACGCTGGTTCTTGCGCTGGACAGGTATCTCTCTGAAACAGTACTGACATCTGCGTACCCAACAATACCAAGCTGAAGTAGGTCATTGATGTGCAGCAGCAAAAGAGTTGCAGAGAGAACAGACCCCTGAGGAACACCGGAATCAATAGCCATAAGGTCAGAGGAGCAGCCGTCTATGACTACTCGGATCGCCCGTTCGCTAAGGAAGTCTGATATCCAGCTACAAAAGCCAGTGGGGATGCCATACGCAGGAAGCTTACTGAGTAGGCTTGCATGCCAGACCCTGTCAAAGGCCTTCGAGATATCCAGCGATACAGCAAGTGCTTTGCCGTGTCTCTCGATGGCTTCGCCCCAGCAGTGCGTGACATACACAAGATCGCCAGTAGACCGTCCGCGGCGAAAGCCATATTGACGGTCACTGAGGAGATTATTGTCTTCAAGGTAGGTCAGCAACTTACTGTTCAGTACCCTTTCCATAACTTTGCACAGAATGGAGGTAATGGCGATTGGACAGTAATGGATAGGGTCTGCACGGTTGCCTTTTTTGGGCACTGGTTGCACATTTGCAAGCTTCCAGGATTTCGGCACCGTTCTTTTTACAAGAGAGAGGCGGAACAAGCGTGTCAACACAGGAGACAGTTCGGACGCACACAGCCTCAGCACTATCGCTGGAATGCCGTCAGGCCCGCTGGCCTTGTTCACGTCTAGACTGCACAATAGGTACTCTTCGGACCTCTTTAGCGTGCACAGCGACCTCTGGCATCGAAGAGTCACAATGAGGTACAGTAGGTGGTTGCTTGGATCCAGCGTCCAGACGTGAATTGCTAGCAAAGAGAGATGCAAATAAATTTGCTTTCTCACCTGCAGAGTGAGCCAGCGACCCACCAGGTTTCAGCATTGGAGGTAAAGTGGGACGACAGAAATTCGATTCAACCGCTTTAGACAGGGACCAAAACCGTTTAATACCCGGAGGATGCGGTGCCAGCTTGGCCCCAATACGTCCAATATGGTCAAAACGTGCCCGACGCAAAAACCGCTTGTAGAACTTGGTGGCAGAATTAAAAGCTCTTTTCCTCGCGCGAACCCTACGCGCTCTAACTTTGCGGTCGCGGGCCCCGACCCAGACTTGGTAGGCAGACTCTTTTCGACCCTCAGCGTGGGCACATTCTGCATTATACCAAGGTCGGGATTTGTTACCGAGCGGAATGTCGGGGAATGGAATGAAATACTCCATTCCCTGCCGAATTACATCCGCAACCGCGTCCGCACAGCTCGAGGGGTCACCCGAGGAGAAGCACACACGCCGCCAAGGATAAGACGCAAAAACTGCCGCATCTCGTCCCAGTCTGCTGACTCGTAACGCCATACTCGCCTCGTGTCTCTAGGACTCTCATCTGGAGGAGAGCAAGTCGATACGGATTTCACCAGACAATGGTCAGATGTCTCCAGCGGGGCTGAGACCGATACCGAATGACTGTCCGGATCAGTTGGCAGCAGAAGGTCTAAGCAATTGGGTGTATGGCCGTCAACATCCGGTACCCGCGTTGCCACATTCACTAGCTGGGTTAGATCTAGCGATAGAAAAAACTTGCGCGCCTCTAACCCGGCATGGTCAGTTTTCCGGTACGGGTACAACCACTCCTTATGATGGGCGTTAAAGTCCCCCCGAAAATTAAGCTTCGCTGTTAGGTACCGTTGCTGGGCTATGTCAGCCGACTTCATGAGGCAGTTAAAGAGCGCTGTCGTCTCCTGGTCACCGTCGTGCGATCGGTAGACGCCGATGTAGAGAGACTTCTCCACGCCAGTGTCCACAAGTAGCCATATGGCAGAAAACCGATTTCTCAAAGCAACGGAGACGACGACAACAAATGGCATCGCGGACGTACACACAGACCCCAGGTTGCTTCTTGAACTTGTGTTCAAGAGAGTAACCCGGGTAGTTGAGGTACGCCAGGTTCGACGGGGTTGTTATCTTCGTCTCCGTTAGGAAAAACAGGTGCGGCTTCTCGGTCTCAAGGTGGTGGAGGACCGGATCGAGATTAGAGTGCAAACCCCTGATGTTAATGAGGTGCACTTTTAGTGGGAGGAAGTGCAGCCGTTGTTTCATCATAACTATTCTATTTTGCATAACTACTCTTTTTTTTTTAGAGTTTGCTGGGGAAGAAGTTAAACTATCGAGGCGCTGCTCAGTGAACCAAGTGGAACACTGGAGTTATCCCAACCTATGGGGAACTCATATGGAGACTTCAGGAACGCCCGAACCCCCCCCGGATAAGGCCACCGGGTCCTCCCATCCAGTCGCCAGCTGGCACGGTGGAGCATACCGGGATATTTCGCGAATTGGCGGGGCAGCCTTTGGCACGTGGCTGGCGTGCTACTTGGGCCCCCTACTGACTGCGGTCGGCCAACGGCTGGCACCGTGCTTCGGATCCCGCTAACGTCCAAAATGAGTTACCGGCAAGTTTTGCCCAGATACCAAGACCGGTTCTGAACAGCGAATCTAACATCCTCCTTCTCCCCCAAAGGCATTGGCAGTCCCACACACCGACGGAACACAGGAAGCCGCTTGGCGCCGGACTCCGGTGGGATGGTGGCCCCTTGCGGAGCCTACCACCGCTTAAGTGGGATCGTTCAGCCGTATGACAAGCAAGCCTGTGGTGCCGTTGCCCGAAATGTACCGCTAGGAGGAAGATCCCATACCCATCCCTTTTTTGTACCCATCCCTTATTATGTACTCCTGTATTTAACCAAAGGAGGAGCTCATGCCTTTATCATAACAGCCGCACGGGGCGGTCGTCAAGGTTAAGCAAGGCTTGCCGAGGATGGGTGATCATTTATTACTTACCGATACTCCTCCGTGCCTTGGGAAGCAAGTTAAGGCAGTTACGCAGTACATCCGATCCGTGTCCGTGTGAGTTCCGAGTTCAAAATGATCTTCCCTACAAGAAATACTACTGCTACTTCGGAACCGATTTAGTGCGGAACCGCCCCTAAGCTGTGGGTACCAGCTGTCATTTGTAGATTTTTGACAATCGATAGTAGTCAGAAGCCAGCCAGCCGATGTTACTCAGTTACTGGGTTGTGGAGGTCAGTTAAGCAGTCGTTCCATGTAAAACACTGGTACTCAGCTGAATCCGGTCAGATTAGAAGCCGACCCCAACATAGTTGGGAAAAGGCCAGTTAGATGGATTTTGACCTGCAGCTGTATGTAACCAAAGGCGCAGACAAAGCTCACACGATAATAAACAAGCAGATGTGGCAATGTGCCGGCCAAAGTAGCCGTAGAACCGTTGACAGGTGGGGTAGACATGTTCTCTAGTGGCGACTACGAGTTTTTGTCCGTCAGGTAGATTAATAAAAAATATTGGACACGTAATTTTTCTTTTGACACGTAAACATAAAGCATCGACCACATAGCCACTAGACGCCTAATAACAGGCGAGCGATGTCTGTCAACACATATGACTAAAAAGATCATATACAGGTAATACTGACAGCCACTCGACAATTTCGAATTAGTAGCGACCACTTTTGTGAGCCATAAACACTTCCGTGTCAGTCAATAAAAAATTGATGAAATAAATTTTATAATGGCCTCTTGTACAATACGTTGCTATGGTAACAACAGCCAGACATCGAGTTTCCGAAAAAATAATATAACATTAAATTGATAAGTTAATAGTTACATAAACATAATTAGATTTAATTTCTAATATTATTTATCGGAGTTTATATTATACTGGTCAAGTTTGTAGGTGAACACGCCCACCGCATGTTTGCGTCTCTTTCTTTTTAAAGTATTTTTTTCGCTATCTCTTGTCCTCTATAATTTCGTAAACAAAACTAGTGAAGCACCATATCCTATGACCAAATCTGTTATCGATAGAACTAGAAACCTTACAAATACAGACATTAAATTGAATAGTTTATTAATTGTGAAACGATTTTTTGATTACGTTTTTTACTAATATTTAATATTACTATATTTAAGAACCAACAACCGAAAAAAAAGTTATGTTTACCTTTAGAATTTTGTTTCGTTTTTTTTAATTTTAGCATTTTATGTTATTACTAAAATGTTAAAACGCCGTATAATTAATAATAAAAACGGTAATATTATTTAAAAAAAAATACAAATACTATTTATAAAAATCGATACCTTCCTGGTTTTATTTAAACCTGTCCCACCCTTAATGATGCGTATGACCTTGGTAAGGGACCAATCAGAGCGCAGTACCCCGTGCCTCATACCTCAGCTACTTGACAGAATTGTTTTGATGTATTAGATCAAGCATTAGGCGTCTAGGGGCTATGTGGTCGATGACATAAAGTGAGGCGCTCATGGCTAAATAATAACAGCCGCACGGGTCGATCTTTAAGGTTAAGCAACGCTTGCCGAGGTCGGTCCGTTATTGGGTGACCATAACATGAACATACCGAGTTTCCTCCGTGCCTCGGAAAGCACGTTGCCGTTGGTCCCGGCTGTCATTTAAAGATCTTTGACAGTCGTTACGAGTAGTTAGAACCTTGAGATCTGACACCAGTCTAGCCAAGGGGTATCGTGTTACCCAGTAACTGGGTTGTGGAGGTCAGATAGGCAGTCGCTCCGTGTAAAAGCTGAACCCGATTAGACTGGAAGCCGACCCCAACATAGTTGGGCAAAGGCTAGGCAGATTGACGTAAACATAAAGTGGCGACAATTTAATGCGTTGAAATATCGTGAAACGTCACGCCGCTATTACACTTTATACTACCTTAGTGACGTCACAAGCCCCCACTCCTGAACTTTGATGCGCTATAACTTTGTAAATTTTTATTGATTTGGTAAATCAAAAAATACGTGACCAATATTATTTGATAACCTCGCTGATGGACTAACAAATAAATAACATTTTTCTACCCACGAAATATATGTTTCCTCAGGCTAGGTGGTGCAACGATCTTCCCAGGGTAGCTGGTAGCAGCTGGATGTGAATTGCCGAGAATCGATATAAATGGCGTGAGTTAAGGAACCCCAATCCCCCAATATTAGCTTCATCAGCCAATAATTATATTATATTAGAATAACAGCTATATGTCAGCATATAATATCTAGGACATGCGTCATTAGCAGAGATGATTGGTTAGCAATAAGATTAGTATATAAGATCAACATTTTGTAGAATTAAGTAATTACTGTCTTGCTGTAACTGGGATCAAATAAAGTTTATTTTTAAACTCTTCCGTTGTCGCTTACTTAATTGGCGCAGCCGGTAGGATCTCTGTAGTCAGTCTGTCACGTATCCACATCTACGGGAAGCAGCCGACGTCCGTTTCAACGGTTCAGCAGAGATCACCGAACAAACAAATACATTAAGAAGCCACATCAAGCCAGGAGAGGACCAGGAGCCAAGCAGTAATTCAGGGATCATGAAGATAGCTGCGGAATTGTGAGTAAATCTTTTCACCTTCCTCTCAGCTCTTCCATTTGCATCCCAACCTTGTATTAATCTATGTTGTGTGTATTATTAGGGATTGGACAACGCCGTAATAATATTTTATAGATTGTTAGTTGTAGTAAATAGTTAGGGATAATTTATTAATTTTTGTGCTTACTTTTTGTGAAGCTTCGTTATTTCACTTCATAATGGAAGGTATAAACCGTGTTCCGCAAGAGATGGTAAACATAATTCCAGTATTTAATGGCGATGTTAGAGCGTTACCCTTATTTATTAAAAAATGTGAATACATTTTAACAACATTCCAAGGGAGCGTTGTACAAAACAATTATTTATTTCATGTAGTAACAAGTAGATTAACAGGCGAAGCAGCTAGTTTGGTAGGCGAAAGGGACTCTATAAATACGTGGGATGAGCTAAAAATGCTGTTAAATCAACACTTTGGCGACCCACGTACTGAAGATTGTCTAGCAATGGAGTTAGAATCCTGTAAAATTAACAAAGGTGAAAGTTACTTAGATTTGTGTCATAGGATACAGCATATGAGAAGCATTTTATTTTCCAAAATATCAGAGACTATTGCTGATGACTCTTTACGGAAGGCTAAGCAGATAATCTACAGTAATAGGGCGATGAATGTTTTTCTATTCAATTTACCGCCATTCCTAGTTAGGTTAGTTCGTTTACGCGACGTTTCGACATTGGAAGACGCGTTGAAAATTGTTTTAGAAGAACAGAACTTTCAATCAGTCTATAATTCTAAAACAAACGATCACCGCAATTATAATAGATCTAATAAAAATATTTTTTCCGATTTCAATAGTGCGAAGTATAATTCGCAGAGCCTATCCAGTGCAGTTGCACCGAATAACGCCACGAGTAGTTCAATTACGATGAACAATTCGCAGCAGTTTAGGAATTATAGGCAACATTATAATCAAAATAATTTCAATCGGACAAATAATAATGATCATAACAATAGGACAAGTAGGTCACAGTTTCCGATGGCGCAACAAAGCCAACAGTCCACGGCATATGCACCGCGAACGTCACCTTTTGCAGCGCAAGCATCTCCGCCGGGTTCAAAGTCGAACACTGACGTTACTATGCGCACTGCAAGTTCACGCCGTGTTAATTACACTAATAATCATAGCTATAACGAACCAAGTTTTGACAACTCAAATAATGAGTTCCAGGAAATTCCTGAAGATCCCAGACAGGGAAATTTTTGTATAACCGCCTCTACCCTAGAGAGCGAATAAAAATTAATTGCAATAAACGTCTTAACTTACCACACATAGTTGTACCAGAATTAAATGCAGTGTTTATGATAGATACAGGCAGTGTTAGGTCTTTCATAAGCCCACACATTGCAAACAAGTACTTTAGGGATCGGTTGCAATATGAACCCTTCGAAGTTGTTAGTACTCACGCATCGAGTGTTCATAGCGAAACGGCATTTATTCCTTTACCAGCTACGTTTTGCAGTAAGGAATTTCATAAATTTTATGTTTACAGTGTTGATGATAGGTATGATGGGTTAATAGGTAGTAACCTACTTAAACAGTTACAGGCAAAAATAAACATGGAAAGTCAAGTTTTGCATTTAAAAAATGCGAATATTCCAATAATATACGCACTACCTATGAGAGAGGTATATCAATTGCCATCTCGTAGTGAATTAAGAGTTAGATTGCCAGTCAACTTACTAGACGGGGAAGCTATACTACAATTTAAACAATTTTCGGAAGGGATTCGAATGCCCACCGCATTAGTTAAGTGTATTAAAGGTTACGCATCAACCGTTATTCAGAATTATACGGATGAAACCAGAACCTTAGTGGTAACAGGACCTTTTACGGTCGAGCCTTACAGGCAGAACCCATCTGTTCACATTAATTTTACAGAAAATAACATAGAAATAGACAGGATGCTAACAGATAATTTAAAAAAATTACAGTTAGACCACATGAATTCTGAGGAACGTAAAACCATCGAAGGGCTATGTAATGAGTATAAGGACATATTTTATTGTGAGAATATTCCATTAACGTTTACAAATCAAGTAAAACATAGAATTAGAACAAGGAATGAAGATTCTATAAATATTAAAGCACATAGGTTACCTCCCATTCAATCGAAAGAAATTAGGAATCAGGTAGATAAAATGTTAAGGGACAATATCATCCAGGAATCACACTCCCCCTGGAGTGCTCCCGTACATTTAGTGCCAAAAAAATTAGATTCATCAGGACAGCAAAAATGGAGGTTGGTAGTTGATTATAGACGACTCAATGAAATTACTACCGATGACAAATACCCTTTGCCCAACATAAATGATTTATTTGATATGCTAGGCAATAGTACCTATTTTACTACCTTAGATTTAGCTAGTGGATACCATCAAATCGAGGTCCAGAAAGAAGATAGGGCGAAAACAGCTTTCAGTACACCTTCAGGACATTATGAATTTAACAGGATGCCGTTTGGGTTAAAAACAGCACCTGCAACATTTCAGAGGGCTATGGATAACGTTCTAAGAGGTCTCCAGGGCTTACATTGCCTGGTATACCTTGATGACGTCATAATTTTTTCTAAATCGCTGACTCAGCATGTAGAAAAACTTAGAGCAGTTTTTGATCGTTTTCGGGCGACAAATTTAAAAATACAACTCGACAAATCACATTTTCTTTGAAAGGAAGTTCTTTACTTAGGGCACACTATTACAAGTGAAGGATTGAAGCCAAATAATGATAAAATTGATGCAATCTTAAGATATCCTATTCCAGAAACAGTTACACAAATAAAAAGCTTTTTAGGACTCATTGGTTATTATAGGAAATTCATCAAAGATTTTGCAAAAATAACTAGACCTTTAACAGCTTGTTTAAAGAAAGGTCGTAAAATAATTATTAATGATGAGTATAGGGAATGTTTTGAAACATGTAAAAAACTTTTAACAAACGCACCTTTATTACAGTATCCCGATTTTAGTAAAAGTTTTATTTTAACTACCGACGCATCGAATTTTGCAATTGGGGCTGTATTGTCACAAGGATCAATAGGCTCAGACAAGCCAGTAGCATATGCTAGCAGGACTCTGAGTGACACAGAAGTAAAATACAGTACTATTGAGAAGGAGCTTTTAGCCATAATATGGGCAGTTAAGCATTTTAGGCCTTATCTATATGGCAATAAATTTATTATCTTTACAGACCATAGACCATTAGCATGGCTGTATTCATTAAAAGAACCCAACAGTAAGCTCACGCGTTGGCGTTTACGCTTAGAGGAATATGACTACGAGGTTAAGTACAAGAAAGGGCCTCAAAATACAAATGCAGATGCCTTATCTAGGATTAAAATTAATGCAATTAACGACGATTTAGATTCGATATTTGTTAACGTAGGTGATAGGAAAGAGCGAATACAAAAAATTATAGATGAAGAGCTGCAATTTGACGAAACGCCCATAGAAACGATAGAACTTTCGGATTCTGATGATGGCGTCACAGCTAATTCAGTTTCAAATAGGGAACATGAAGGTATTCCTATTTTAAATGAAGCTGTAGATACTAAAGCTAGACAAATTTTAGTTCACTCATGGTTTAAAGATAAATTGACAGTAAAGGATATTTCTAATAATAAACAGAAAATTTTTGAAGTTCACTTACCAACAAATAATGACAAATTAGTTAAAGACTTTCTAAAAGAATATATAGATCCTAAACATAAATATCATATTTATTTTGAACATCCATCGTTTAGAAAATCTTTTTCAAACATGGTTATTAACTTGTTTAAAAAGGGTTCAGTTAAGTTAACAGAATGTACAGAAAGAGTGATCAATTTGACAGAGTCAGAAGAGGATCAGAAAGAAGTTATTATGAAATACCACGACGGGAAAACCTGTCATAGAGGCATTAGGGAAACTTTAGCTAAACTTAAGAGATATTATTGGTGGCCAAACATGAAAGAAATAGTTACAACAGTTATTAACAGCTGCGAAATGTGTAGAAAAATGAAGTACGATAGAAAGCCCATTAAACCTCAAATTCAGTTAACCCAAACTCAGAATAGTCCATTCCAAGAAGCTTTTATGGATCTATTATACATTGAAGGAAAATATTATTTAACTATTGTAGATGCTTTTAGTAAATTAGCACAGGCAATAGAGGTACCTAATAGGAGTACACCAGAGATAGTTAGAGCATTAATTAAATATTTTAGTATTTATGGATTGCCCAGTAGAATAAGTTGTGATTCAGGGACAGAATTTAATAACATGTTAATTAAGGAAATGTTAAGTCTATACAAAATAGAATTGCACATAGGGACTCCAAACAATCCCAGTTCTATGGCAATAGTCGAGAGATTCCATTCTACTATCATCGAAATTTACCGATTAGCAAAATATGAAAAAAACGATTTAGATGCAGCTTCCGTTATGACGTATGCTATTATGGCATATAATAACACCATACACTCAGCGACAGATTTTACGCCTTTTGAACTAGTCTTTGGGCATACCGATGCCGGAAATGTATTTAATGTCGATAGGGAGAAAAATTTAACTCAGAAATTATTATTAGATCATAGGAAACGTCTCAAAGTACTATACGAATTTGTAACAGATAAATTAAACACAGATAAACTTAAGGTAAGAGATAGGAAAGGAGGTGAAGAAACACCAGTCCTTAAGACAGGAGATACTATTTACATGAAGAATACTAGGACTAGGAAAGCTAAGGAAAAACCTCGCTATGAAAAAGCCGAAATCACTGGTGAAACCGAACGTAATATAGTGCCTGTAGAATTAAATAAAAGACCAACTAGAGTGGCGATAAAAAATGTAAAACGTCCTCCACAGGTCATGCCTAGTACTTCTGGTACTAGTGATGTCAGGATTCACGCTGGAACTCCAGAACTTCACTCGGAATCCGGGGATAGCGTCGTTGAAGATGGGAGTAGCGGTGAAGAAGAATAATTATTGGACTATATTTAAGATTTTAGATTTAGAATCCTTAAGCTTACAAATAGATAATAATATTCGCGATTTTAGCAATATGAAATCGAAAATTATAGAAAGCAAATTAAGTAATGAAACTTTAGGTATAGAAAACCAAATCGAGTATTTAATAAGACTTACTAAAGATAAATTATATCAAATTTTACCCCTTAATCATAGAAACAAACGAGCTTTGTTCAACCCTCTGGGCTCATTTGTAAAAGCTATATCTGGTAATTTAGATGAAGACGATGCAATTAAATATGATAAGGAAATCGTTTTACTCCAGAATAGAGAACATGCAGTCGAACGTAAAGTGTCATCAATGCAAAAAGCTTTCGATAAATTAGTTAATGACTCAGAAATCATAAATTCAAATATTAAAAGATTAGGCTCACACACTAATGGCATAGAAAAACTAGCTGAAAATGAATTCAAATTTAACAAGTTACTACGAATAATAGATACTATGTACCAAATTTTAAGCAACTTTCGAACTTGTTATGAGAACATACAAGAAATAGAGTCCGCAATCGCCTTTAGCAAACTAAATGTTTTGCACCAGTCTATTATAAATAGCACAGAACTGTACAGCAGTTTAGAAACAATTAGTAAACATGCTAGGACAATATATCCAGTTAGTAAAAGTAATTTAATAAAACTAGAACGTAATATCATAGTCAAATCATATTTAAATAACAATAGATTAGTATTTGTGTTAGAAGTCCCTCTAATAGACAACGAAACATATAATTATTATAAGGTTATTCCTATTCCTATTTTCCATTCTCCAGACACTTTTACCATTATTCCCAAATACCCTTACCTAATGGTGAATCGATTGAAATACATGCCCGTGGTAAACTCATGTACTGAAATTGAAAATGACAGATTTCTTTGTGATGAAAGTAATTTAGCTCAGAATCCAGTCGAGACCTGTATAGAACAAATTATGTTGATGAAGAATAACTACAATAGCTGCGTAAAGAATCGTATCAAGATAGAAAAGCCTAAGGTGCAGAAGATAACGGATAGCCAATGGTTGGTCTACACAGAGGACAACCTGATCATTACCGAAAACTGCAATGAGGAAATCCGCAAATACAACATCTTTGGGACCTATATCGTGACACTGAGTCAACAATGCGAGGCGCAAATAGGAGGAGTAATTGTTGGTGCCGCCACAAACACTACAATTTCCAGTTTCAAGCTCCCATTGGTCGAGATGCCAGAGCTTCAACAAGACATACAGACAAGGACGGAGAAGGTCGACCTAAGAAACGTGGACTTTAGTGACGTGAAAGAATTGTTACAAAGTGCCAAATTTAGTGAAAGTGACGATACAACCCAAATAGTGACAATAGAAATTAGCTTATGGACCATTTTAGAGTATATCATTATCATAATAATTATTGTCGTCATCTCATACAAATTAAATGTTTTTCGTTTTTGCCGAAATTCTCCGAAGTCATCTGCGACGCCTTCGGATAATTTCTCTCTTAGGGAGGGAGGAGTTAAGGAACCCCAATCCCCCAATATTAGCTTCATCAGCCAATAATTATATTATATTAGAATAACAGCTATATGTCAGCATATAATATCTAGGACATGCGTCATTAGCAGAGATGATTGGTTAGCAATAAGATTAGTATATAAGATCAACATTTTGTAGAATTAAGTAATTACTGTCTTGCTGTAACTGGGATCAAATAAAGTTTATTTTTAAACTCTTCCGTTGTCGCTTACTTAATTCGTGCGATTGAAGAGGCCATGTCCTGTAGTGCACTTCTATAGGCTGATTATGACTTGTATAGAATTCAATGCGGATCTTTGTGTCTCTGAAGTTGGTTGCTATTTTTGTGTCAATGTTGAAGGTGAAGATAGCATTGTACTGTCTCTTTCACTCGCTTACGTTTGTCGCATCGTCCTATCTCGCTTACTCTATGCAGTATACTTGATGACAAACTGTTTCTTGCGCAATGGTTCGCAGAGCCTACTTCAGAGACACAAAGATCCACTGTGTCTACTATACAATAGGACGCACGACAGTGAGTGGTAACAAAACCGGTATAAGTTGGCCTCGTATTCTATTGAAACTCCGGACTACACTAGGCCAACAAAAAATCAAAGTGTTACCTCTGAAGTACGGTGGATTATGAATTATACAAAAACCCGACTGCTTGGTCAGCCAGCTCGCGAATATGTATCCTCCGACTGCACAGCATGATTTTCTTCTTGTTTACGTCTTTTTAGTTGGCTTTTTAAGCAGTCGGGTATTTTGATTGTTTGAATTGACCTTTTTTCATTTATAACTTTTTAGTTAACATTTATTTTCAAATTAGGTTTTTTTAACTTATAAGTGTTTTATATTTTTGAAATCACTCCTTAAAACCATTTATGTTGATACCCCACACGATGGGTTTGGAAGAAAAAGAAAAATTGGGACCCCACAATATGGCCGCACAAAATCCGCCATTTTTCTATTTGCAATTTTAATGTAGCCAGTGATACTCGCAAGCTTATGACGAATCGAATGACGTAAGAATCATCATACATACATAGACAGATAAAAGCATTACCCTCCTTTGGAAGTCGGGTAAAGGGCACAAGCTCTGTGCTACTTGGCCCAGTCTTTGTGCTTACTCTTACTTTGTGTATTTTTTAGGGTTCCGTACCCAAAGGGTAAAAACGGGACCCGTACTAAGACTCCACGATCCGTCTGTCTGTTCCTCTGTCACCAGGCTGTATCTCATGAACCGTGATAGCTAGACAGTTGACATTTTCACAGATGATGTATTTCTGTTGTAGCTATCACAACAAATACAAAAACAGAATATAATATTTAAGTGGGGCTCCCATACAACAAACGTGATTTTTTTGCAGTTTCTTGCGATTATGGTACGGAGCCCTTCGAACGCGAGTCCGACTCGCACCTGGCCAGTTTTTTTTAAATTTATTTGAAATCCTCAATCCGTTCCAAGTGTTTAAAGCTTGTGTATTATAAATAAAACCAAGAATAACAGAATAAAGTATTTTATTTAGATATATTTATTATTTGTATAATATATTATATTTTAGGCTTGAAACCTTCTTAGAACTCGTCATTTTCAAAAGGATGGAACTTGTGGCCCAAGGAACTGAAAAAAGAAAGGATCATCAAAATACCCATATTCACTCAATTTACACATTCGTGCTGTTTGTTAAGGTGTTCGGTTGTATGTTCCATATCTTGAAAATATATTTAACCCAATACAAAAATTATGATCACGATTCGATTACTAGTTTCGGAGAAATGCGTGGACAAAAATGCATACATATACCAATGAAATTCGGCATGTTTAGAAGTCCACATAGTGTAACATATGTGAATATTGTGCAAGTGCAACAATATTACATATATACGCGTCGAATTGATAACCTCCTTTTTTTAAGTCGGTAAAAAAAATTGATATTTGATCTTCACTATATAATAAAGAGGTAATCGTATCTTCTCTAAATTTACACTTAATGTGCCCGGCAGTTGGGAGTATGTCATGCTCTCTCATTCGGTTCCCTACATGATGGTTGAGCTGAGTGGTGCCGATCCATGCGTCATAATCGTGAACAGGCACCGTCATTTGGAAGTGGTTATAACTTAGTTGCCTCAGCCTGTTTCTGAATACTTATTGTATTTTTGGGTTATTTGTTTTACTCTCTTTTACGTGCACGTCTTTTTACATCGTTCTCACATATTATGTAACTTTCCAACAAGAGCGATGTAACCAAATACTTTCTTACAAAATTTTACTGATTGAAAAGAGTGTCGGTGGAGTTTCTTGCACGTTCTTCTCCAAAGACCGATGCTTGCGAATGCGCCTGACCGGGGTATCGAACCCAGAACCGCACGCGAGACTAAGGAGGCAGTTACAATACTTACGCAGTCATCGGGACTAGTCTTCCATTGCAGTCGAACGAGTCGATCAGGCTGACGTCTTCCTGAGACAGCTTGAAGTCGAAAACGTCGAAGTTACTCGCGATGCGCGACTTCGTCACCGACTTCGGTATCACGATCACTCCACGGTCAACTTGGTATCTGGAAACAATTATTAAATTTCTCTTATTTCATACTAATATTATAAATACTAAAGTTTGGATGGATGTCTGTTACTCAATCACGCTATAAAGGCTGAACTGATCTGGATAAAATTTGGCACAGAGATGGACTATTGTCTGAAATAGCACATACGTTACTTTTCATGTCAGTATAATTTTCCCTTGGGATAAAAAATACTTTTGACGTGGGCGAAGCCGCTGGCAGATACTAGTAATATTATAAATGCGAAAGTAACTCTGTCTGTCTGTCTGTTACTGTGTGCTTAAACTGCTGAAACGATTTAGTTGAAATTCGGTATGGAGGTAGTTTGAGATCCTGGGCAGAACATAGCATTTTATCCCAACTTTTAACGCGAGCGAAGCCGCGGACAGTAGCTAGTTATATACAGAGGGTGGGCAAAAAAACGTGGATCAAACGAAACAGGGCGATAGTTGAGGTAACTTGTAATAAAAAAAATACAAAAAAAAGTTTTTTTCAGTTTTAGGACCTACTGCAAATAACCCCAACTATCGCCGTTTCGTTTGATCCGCGATTTTTTCCCATCCCGTATATTGATTTTTATTATTATTATAGACTAGCTGACCCCCGGGGCTTCGCTCCCGTCAACTGGCTATCTACCTACCTACCCTGCCAACCATGCCTACCCTGCCTACCCGGCCTACCCTGCCAACCCTGCCTACCCTGCTAACCCTGACTGCCATGCCTACCCTGCCTAGCCTGCCTATCCTGCTAACCCTGCCTACCATGCCTACTCTGCCTGCCCTGCCTTCCCTGCCTACTATGCCTACCTTGCCTTCTCTGCCTACCCTGCCTGCCCTGCCTGCCGCGCCTACCCTGCCTTCCTTGCCTATCCTGCCAACCATGCCTATCCTGCCTACCCTGCCAACCCTGCCTACTCTGCCTACCCGGCCAACCCCGCCTACCATGCCTACCCTGCTTACCCTGCTTACACTGCCTAGCCAGCCTAGCCTGCCTACACTGCCTACCCTTCTTACCTCCTATTTTTTATCTATCATCAATGGTTTTCTCAGCGCACGCCAAAGAATGAATTTTATTGGCAACATTTTCCTACCTTGGGTTACATTATTGCAATTTTCATAAGGATCTCTAATTTTTTTTGAAAATTTATTATAGCCTATGACACTCAGGAATAATGTAGCTTTCTACTGGTGAAAGAATTTTCAAAATCGGTTCTGTAGATCCAGAGATTACCCCTTACAACGTCACAAACTCACAAACTTTACCTCTTTATAATATTAGTATAGATATGGTCGCGCTTGACCACTATCTCACCTGATGGTAAGCGATGATGAGGTCGACGGTGAAGCACACTTGCCTAGAAGTAACCTATTCACTCTTGACTTAAATACACTAGGTTGTAGCTATCAGGCAACACAGACTCCGCGGGGGAATTCCACTCCTTAGCTGTACGCACAATGAAAGTATTTCCAAAACGTTTAGCGCGTATGGGTACTTACCTAATCAGCACTTGGGCCACAGTCTTGCCCAGTCTGTTGGCGATGGCCTTCAGTTTGGGGTCATCTAGCAGGTTGGGGTCATCAGGCTTGGCCCAGGGTCTGTCTGGTGACCCCAGGGGAGAGTACGCTGTGATCTTGATGTTGCGTGCCTCGCAGAAGTCTTTCAGGCGTTTCTGGTTCAAGTAGGGATGGCATTCCACCTGAAATTATATAAATAGTTATTAATGTCATTTAAACCCTTCGCTCGTCTAATTAGCAGACACAATAACAATAGCTTACGCTCTAACGGCAAAAGACGCGTCATGGGGGAAAGTAGAATATATATGTAGGAGGAGGGGCTGCGGACAAATCCCCTTTAGCTAAATCATTCAGTTTTGTTTAATTGGCAACATTTAGCTTCTGATTCAGATCTCAGTTCGATTTAATTCGATTGACAACATTTTATTTTTCTTATGTCAAAATACTTGTATTCGATTGGATGTTATATGCGGTACCTGGCCGGATGAGTTCTTCAGCCAATGAAAACCGCGGAGGGTCTATGCTGGCTCTCTCGAGTGGAATCTCTCCCCAGAATTCGCGAAGATAGAAAAGAAATGCGCGGGCGCGCGTTTTAGAATTGTGAAAAAACAGTTGAGAAGTAGCTTAAAGTGGCGTGTATGAACTTAAAAAGTGTGTTTTTGTTGAGAGAAAGCGAAAAGATTGGTGACCGAATCCGCTGTTTCGTTATTGGACCAAGGACTATTTACTTAAATGGCTTAAGTTACCTGCTTTGCGCATGCATTTTACCCACAAGACCGAGGGTTTGAAGATAGCCCAGCCCTCCTGTTTCCGATATATATTATTAAAATTTTTGTAATGTAAAACGACACGGTTTGGCAAAGTAAGTAATTGATTGGCTGCTGGGCTGTGTATCAAGGATTCGATTCCCGCACAGAGCCAATATTTGTATGGCTTATAGATAGTTGTTCCGGATCTGGCTCAGTTCCGTCTTTACCATAGGGGCACGTGCCCGGGGCCCCGGTTCATTCAGGGGCCCCCAATTTATACAATAAGCTGCAATGGATGTGAAAATGAGTCCTTATAATTTACGTCGGTAGGTCAATATGCATTCAATTCATTTTATATTACAAGTAATATCGTTTTTGGTAGGAGTATCTTGATAACATGTACTTCAATAATAGTTACTTAGAGGTCTCGCGCAAAATCGTTTTTTGTATATTATGCTGATAGCACGAAGCATACTAATTTGAATATGGTCCGGTTTTCAGCTATTCAAAAGGGCCCCAAATTCGGTGTGCCCAGGGGCCTCCGTATGATTTATGACGGCCCTGACTGTTTGTGTCTGTGAGATTAATTGTTTGAAAAGCGCACCCACAATAAAGGAGAAATTCCAAGTGTGAGGCCAATTACAAAAAAAAACTATTTTGCGTGGCCTACTATACAATTACCACCGATGTGTTTTGGGAAATTAAGTACATATATATGATTTTGAAAAAGTCACAATAGAAATGTATAAAAAGCGACATCTATGGAAAGTAGGATATACTACGATGTTAACGTGCGCCGCGTGCGCGCCATCTCTGTGACGTCAATAAAACTGCTAAGATATTCTAACACGAAATAAAAAATGATTCATAAGCATATCGAAGAATTTCACAACTATGTTAAGTGTCAGAATTGTGCAGCGGTATAACAGCTTGAATCGTGATTTATAGGGTCCAGGTTCGATTCCTTGATCGCCCTAACGATTTTATCAAAAAAAATACCGTTGAGTTTTTAGAAAGTATAATGTTTGTGGAACACGTTTGGAAGTTTAAAAAGATTAATAGGTAGGATTCGATGGATATTACCTAGCGGTCGCTTGCATGAGAGCCGTCAGTTTTTTTATTTCTTGTTAGAATATCTTAGTAGTTTCGTTGATGTCACAGAGATGGCGCACACGCGACTCACGTAAACATCGTAGTCCTCCTATCCATAGATGTCTCTTTTAATACATTTCTAGAAGGTGAGGTTTCTCTGCTGCTGTATTTACTTGCCCAGATTTGAACGCACGATCTCAAGCACGAGAGGCGAGGTCTTAGCCACTGGGCCACCACGACCGAAATACTTACTTACTTTATTTACTTTCCTTCTGGAGCACGAATCGCCAGGAAAAAATAGATGTTCTCACCTGATTGGTGACGGGAACAATCTTAGCGTTCTTCAGGAGTCTCTCGATCTGCTTCGAGTTGAAGTTGGAGACTCCGATGCTCTTCACTAGGCCTTCGCCCACGAGGGGCTCCATGGCCTTCCATGTGTCTACGTAGTCCACATCTGAGTAAAGAATGTTGTCGGATTTGTCTTTTGGGAACAACTCGCCGTCTTCCTGATAAATTAAAAAAAAAATATGTATATGATTTGAAAGATTTAGTCTAATAAAAGTTAATTCAAAAATCCGACTGCTTAAGAAGCGAACTTAAAAGACGTAAACAAGAAGAAAATCATGCTGTGCAGTCAGAGGATACATAATCGCGAGCTGGCTGACCAAAACCAGATGTCTTTTTTCTGTCCATTCTTTTTATTTCGCTTCTTAAGCAGTAGTGTTTTTGATTTTTTTATTTTCCTTTTTTTTTTTTTTAATTAGGTACTTTTAAATGTTATATATTTTTGAAAACACCTCTTAAAACCTTTTATTTTAATACCCCACACGGTGGGAAAGAAAAAAAAATATTGGGCCCCCACAATACGGCGCCCAAAATTCGCCATTTTTCTATTTTCCAATTTTAATGTAGGCAGTGACACCCGCAGGATTAAGACGAATCAATGACGTAAAGATCATCAAAATCGGCCACCGCGTCCATCGGTCACCTCCTTCGGCAGTCGGGTAAAAATATAAAGAAAATAAAAAATATCAGCCAGAGTGAGTGGACCCGTCCAGTCATTTGTCATTAGCTGATGCAGATGAAAACGCACCTTGTAAGCCTGGGGCCAGTGAATGAGGTACAGGTCCAAATACTTCACGTTGAGGTTCTCTAGCGTCGTCAGTAGAGCTCCCTTCACCAGGTCCGGGCGATGGAAGGTGTTCCATAGCTTTGAAGTTAAGAACAGGTCTTCTCTGGAAAGACGATCATGAAGTTAAAGCACGGAGTCCCAAGACAAAGTAAGAAAATTTACTTTTAAAAATAATCACTAGATGGCGTGATATGCATTGATTTATTATTGAATTTTGTGTCACTTTCTTGTTTAATCAAGTCTCCTAAGCACAAAATTATGGAATATTCAGGCAGGTTAATTCACATTCCAAAGATTATTTGAATGGATCATTTAATATACATTCCAATAGATGGCGCTGTATAACAGTTTCGAGGCTTTCAGCTCAATTTTTTTATTTGTATTGTACAATTAAACTGTATAATATTGCACTTTTGTGTAATAGTTTGTAAGTCACCTTTGTGGAAGAGAAATAAATATTTATGTTATTTTATGTATAAACGTGCAAAAAATACTATAAAACAAATCGACATTGTATATAAAGAAAAAATATTCACGAACCGAGTAAACCCTTTTACTTGCAAGTCACTGCTAACACCATCTATCGCCAAGAAGCGGAACCGAAATCGTTCGATGTACTTTTAGTAAATAGTTCGAAAAAGGTAGTTACGACGGCACTGTTTGAATATGAGAAGAGGCATCTGTATGCTAGTTTTATATTATCTGTGGTTTGGAGTGAAAAATTTAATCAAAACTAAATACTTAACTGTATTTATTGTTTATACATAATACTACTATATAAATTTTACTGTATTTCTAAAGCGTTAGCATCAGGTGAGATAGTGGTCAAGCACGAGCCTACCAATTCCAAAAAAAATGGGGAAAGTATGCGTCACTACACTACTGAAAGCCGGTTGCAGACCAAGAGCTAAGCTAAGTTAGGTTAAGCTTAGGCTCGCATAGCTGACGCAGTTTTTTATACTTGTGTACAGACTGAAAACTATGCAAACTACGTACACAAGTATGAAAAACTGCGTCAGCTATGCGAGCTAAGCTAAACTAACTTAGCTTAGCTCTTGGTCTGCAACCGGCTTAAGGCTGCGTTTCCACCAGAGATGTGCGAGGTAGCTGGGTGGTGCGAGGGTGCGTAGCGAGGCTTTGGAACGGTGTAAGTGTTTCCACCAGAGATTTAATAGGCCGCTCGCGCTCCGCTCCCATCTCACCTCATCTGTAACGTGCCCGCTACACATCCTCGCACCGCCCATCTGCGCACCATTTCACAGCGTCGCTACGCATCCTCGCACCGCTCAGCGGCCTAGCACAACTCTCATCCGATAAATTGCTAATCTTAAGTGGCAGTGGGCCCGGCACATTGCTCGTAGAGGGGATGGTCGTTGGGGTCGAAAAGTTCTGGAGTGGCGACCGCGTACCGGCAGACGCAGCGTTGGAAGGCCTCCCTCTAGGTGGAGCGACGACCTGGTCAAGGCTTTGGGAGTCTGGTGGATGCGAGACGCATAGGACCCATCAGAGTGGCGACGCATGGGGCAGGCCTATGTCCAGCAGTGAACCACTTTTGGCTATAATGATGACTCACCTCTTAACAGTACCATCAGCAATCTTAGCCGAGATAGCAGCACCGACCTCCTTCTCGTTACCATAGACAAACGCGCAGTCTATGTGCCTGTAACCGATGTCTATGGCATTCTTTACAGCTTCGGTCACTTCACCTGGCTTTGACTGTAAAACAAGACATTTTACGATAAGTGGTTATGGTAAGTTCAAATTTGTTTTGGTGTACAATAAAACGGCCATCTTTTTTTTATGGTCTTTAGGCTCGCGTTTGACCACTATCTAAGATGAAGCACGCTTGCCTAGAAGAAACCTTTTCACTCTTGACTTAAAGACCCCAAGGTTGTAGCTGTCATGGAACAAAGACTCCGGAAGGAAATTCCACTCCTTAGCTGTGCGCACAATGAAAGTTTAGCAAAACGCTTTGTGCGTATGGGAGGGATGTCCACCATGTACCGGTGGCACATGGCCGTACGTCTTGTAGTCCGATGATGGAAAGGGCTAGGCGGAATCAAATTGTGCAGTTCCGTCGCACACTGCCCGAAATGTAACCGATAAAAAGGTGTATCTAGGTATCTCTCTATAGTCTATACCATCAAAATCATCCATACCATCAATCTTTCAAGTTACTGAGTTGTAGACGATCTGACTACTACAACCCAGTAACTGGGTAACACGATACCCATTGGCCAGACTGGTGTCAGATTTCAGACTTCTGACTAGCCGTACCGACTGTCAAAGATCTTCAAGTGCTTGCCGAGGCACGGAGGAAACTCGCTATGTAAAGATGGTCACCCATCCACGGACCGACCTCGACAAGTGTTGCTTAACCTTGAAGATTGACCCGTGCAGCTGTTATTATTTAGCCACGACGGGCTCCTCGTCTATAGTTTTAATACAAAAAAAAAATAAAAACAATTTATGTAGGTGTTTAATCCCCGGCATAATGTAACTTGGCAAGGGAAGGCATGTTTCGCGAACTGACCCACCACCATATAGAGCGAACGGAATGTGGACGCGACGCGATTGGTCAGTCGATCCTTGTGTCAACTGACCAACCAATCGCGTGCACGGAACGTTCCCAGCGCCCCGCTTCACTACCAACGAGACCTAAAAAACTACTTCTGCGCATCTAACGACTCTTCCCAACTTAAGTGCCGGGGATTATAATATCTATACTAATATTATAAAGCTGAAGAGTTTGTTTGTTTGAACGCGCTAAGCTCAGGAACTACTGGTTGAAATTGTAAAATTATTTTTGTTTTGTATAGTCCATTTATCGAAGAAGGTTATAGGCTATGTAACATCACGCTATGACCAATAGGAGCGGTGCATAAATGAAAAATGTTGTAAAAACGGGCAAAATTATTCCTTTTTGAGATCTTCCGTTGCGTGCGCTGCGTAAACGGTTAAAGTTACGCAAATATCACCCATGACGGGATTGTTCCTCATTAAAAGTTAAAAAAAAGGCCGCGACAGTATATGACTATCTTTTAAGATTGACTTAATATAACCTTTTTTTAAGGTAATCAAATTTGTTCGAAATTAATACATTATTTGCGTATAGATTAATTCTTATTCAAATAAATAGTTTAACAAATTGGTAGGTAGGGAAGGTCGGTAGATAGGTAGGGTAGGGTAGGTAGGTTGATCGGTAGGGAAGATGTGTAGGTTGATAGGTAGGGTAGATAGGTAGGTCTCTGGAACCTCTTCTGTTAATACAAGCGTGATGTTTTGGCGGTATGTATTATTTATTTAATTCGTCAAAATTTATTTTAACAGAGTATTCAGTTTATCTCAGTGTCAGCTGTTATCGATAACCCTAGGTTAATGTTATCTAATACTACATAAGTATATGGCGTCAAATAACTGATTAACTTTATGATAACACTTTGCGGTAACAACCATTTATTATTTGCAGATAAACTTATAATCAAATTATTGTATACTAGCGGACGCCTTGCGGTTTCACCCGCGTAGTTCCCGCTCCCGTGGGAATACAGGGATAACCATAGTCTATGTCACCGGGGGATAGTGCAGCTTCCCAACGGTGAAAGAATTTTTGAAATCGGTCCGGTAGTTTTTAAGTTTATTAGTTACATACAAAAATACAAATCTTTCCTCTTTATAATATTTTAGTATAGATCTATAATAGACAAGAAGGAGGATACATAATCGCGAGCTGACTGACCAAAACCATTTTTTTTTTTTTAAATAGAATTAATTTTAAACAAATAAGTGGTATATATTTTTGTAATCACCAACCCTTCATTTTGATACACCACACCATGGATCTAGAAGAAAAAAAAAGTGTTCCCCTACAATATGGCGTCCAAAATCCGCCATTTTTGCCAACAAGCCAGTGACATTCGCAAGGTACAAATCGATTGACGTACGTATTAGTGATGGGCGATTACTACTAAAACTAATCGAATCAGTCGATTGTTCAGTTTAGTCGATAAAAGTCGATAACAATCGATGTTAGTCGATTAGTGTAACTACTAATTTGTAGCGCAGCGCACCCATTACTATACACGTGCGACTGCGTTAGTGCGTAGTCGTACTACTAAATCAGTAATTACAAAATGTAAGTTGGTGCGGCGAGCGTGCGCTGCGCTACAAATCAATTGTTAAAAAAAGTTGTGCGCCACTACTTACGTACGACTGCAGCTATTATGCGATTGTAGCTAATAGATTATTCAATATATCTACTAATCTCCAATTCTCCATCAGTTGAGGGAACATCTATTACGAAAATCAGTAGTTATGGACAAATGCAATATAGTCTCTATCATATCCCTTAAGTTTTTGTGAATTATTTGGTGTTCATTAGGCAGCGACTTTTCTGACACGGTCTTTCTGCTTGGCAGTTCATAATTCGGCTGGAGTATTTTCACAAACTAATTGAAACCTTTGTTTTCTACGAGAAAAAAAAGGCTGATAGTCAGTTACTATCATCCGGATTAAACCCTTGTCATAATTTTTTCTATCTATCTCCTTAGTAGACGCCGCTTACAGTCTCAATTGTCGCGGTTTTTTTGCTGCTGGAGGTGCTATTGGTGCCACCACGCTCTGAGTCTCCAAAGTGCCTGACGGCTGGGGTGCAGCAGGTGCACTTGTTGAAGCTACATTTTCTTGGGGTTTGATTTCTTGTTCATGCTGTGCCAATTGCACGGAATGTTTTCTTTTTAAATGGTCCTTTAAGTTAGTTGTATTTTTATGATAGATTACAGAATGTGAACACAACTTACATTTAACTTTATCAATATTTCCTTCTTTGTTTTTGTCAAAAAAAAAACACACTCTCGATTTTTTAGGCATCACGTCGAGCGTTTAATATAAATAAACCGCGCCCGTGACCTTGCTCTAAAAAAGTCGAAGATCAACTACTAAAGTAAACGAATTGAAGTACCTCCTAATACTAATAAACTTAAACATAAACAATTGACGCAACGCAACACCGCCCCGCGCGGCCGTACGCAGTTACGCACCTAAGCAGTTCACCGCATGTTAGTAGTTCGTCGATTGTTATTCGAATAATAATAGAAAGGAACTACTAAATTGACAATCGAATGAGCAATAGCATAATTTTCGATTCAGTCGATTGCTTTGTTTGCAACAATCGCCCATCGCTAGTACGTATCATCAAAATTGGCCGACGTGTTTCGTCTAACACCACTTATGAACATACATCAATACAAACATCCTAATCTTATCTCACTAATATTATAACGGCGAAAGTTTGTGAGTGAGAGAGTGTGTGTGTGTGTTTGTATGTTTGTTACTTCTTCTCGCTTAAACGGCTCAACGGATCTGGATAAAATTTGGCACGGAGATAAATTAGTCAGGAATAGCGCATAGGATAGTTTTTATCCTAGGAATATGTTCCCACGGGATAATTTTCGACTTTCACGCGGGCAGAGCCGCTGACAGAACCTAGTACTTTTATGTACACGTGAAAGTTTGTCATTATCGATTGATGTTTGTTACTACGGAACAAATACTCAACGGATTTTGATGAAACTTTACATAAATATATGTAAAGTTTCAGTATGGGAGAAGTACTAATTTCACGCGGGCGGTAGTTAGTACATACATACAAACAGGGTAAAAAGACGAACAATCAATGTCACGAAAAATTCACGGGTTGTTGCGGTAGGCGATTATTTGAGGTTGTATTTTATTAATTTTATTTAATTTTAAGAAATAAGCAGTGCTATTGTTTTGATGTGTTGTCTTTATGTATTATACAGTGTGTACATTAATTATTAAATAAATAAATAATATTTTTTGTAACTAAAGTACTTATTCTTTTTTCTCTTTCTGGTGAAGAATTGTCAAACTTAAGTGGCAGTGGGCAGGGCACATTGCTTGCAGAATTGATGGTCGATGGGGCAAAAAACTTCTGGATTGATTGATGCGATGAAACGCTGGATGCGGGACGCAGGGGACCGGCCAATGTGGCGACGCTTGGGGGAGGCCTATGTCCAGTAGTGGACGTCTTTCGGCTGATATGATCATGACGATGAACTTAGGTCACCCCCTAATACATAGATATACAAAAACAATAATACTCATATATATAAACACATGCTTTTTTTCTATTTGCACATTCATGCATCTAGTACATCATACATGAGTACTGCTCAAATGGCCTTTCTGAAAACCTTACTTATATATGACATTTAGAAAATGAATTGTTCATTACGAAATATTCTCACCTACCCACATTCAAAGAAGATAGCAGATAACATCTGAAGAGGATTTTAAGTGGTTTTCTAATATGTTATCAGAACATCAGTGATAAAATATTGTCTGATAGACGTATCAAGTGCTGTGTTATTAAGTTGTCAAAGGAACTCTAGTTTTGGGGGGAAAATAATGTTTTATCATAGATTATGTAGACATAGACCTTATAGGTGATGTTCTTTAAAAAGGCCAGGTGCGCAGTACTCATAACCGGCGTGTGTGTATGACTAGATGTATGAATGTGAGTGAAGCAAAAGAAGTATGTAAGGATCGTAGCAGGTGGCGTTCTGTAGTTTCTGCCTACCCCCATGGGAAAAAGGCGTGAGTTTATGTATGTATGTATGTTGGTTTTCTTTAAAAGGCCTTCTTTTTTTACAAGCTTTTATTTAACTTGCATTGTATGTATGTATGTAAGTGTGTTTGGGTCAAATCTTGCAACTGAATTTTGAAGCAGTTATCCTCCACTGATTAAGATGAAATTTTGCATACATGTTTAGTTTGGATGACATGGATGGCATGGTTAGCTAAGTGACGTCATTCTAAATCCTTATGGTGGACTAGTAATTTTTTGAGCAATGCCATGATATGGGTATCTAATGAAGGGCTGAGAATACGAAAAAAGATTGTTTTTTTTTTTTTAATGAATTATTTTATTTGATTGGAAGTTGGTTTTTTGTTGGTGGTTGGTTGGTTGGTGATTGGCAGGTTCGAAAGTATAATGGGAATTGAAAGGGACTGAAATAAGAGTCCATAGAACCTTAATTATTAAAGTAAGGGGGAAATATTTAAAACCGGTAACTTGATTTTGGGGTTTTTTAAGGGGGAGGATAATAATCAGAGATGTTTTAGTCAAATTGTTTACCAATGACAGTACTTTCTAAGGGAACTGGCTTATCCAATCATTGTTGTGGGTAAATTTGCATTTAGAATTCGAGATAATTATCAAATAGAAGAGTAAACTCTCTTGACAAAGTTTAAATTCCATTACAACACATAGTTTTAAGGGCCGTTTTAATACAAGTGGTCAATTTATAAATCTAACTAAAAAAAGACAACTTTATAAGTCGATACTTGAGCTGGTGGCGTTGAATTAAAATTGTCTCAACTAAATTATAAATTCAATTGAAGTGTTGGAATAATAATGTCAAGGATTGCATTGTTAGAACTAAATAAATATAAATGTCTGAACTAACAATAAGAACTGAACATTCTAGAATGAAAAATACGTGTTATTAGCCTGGGAAAAAGTTGTTTTCATATTATTTTATTCACATAACCTTGGATACAAGTTTGAAAGGTTTTCTACAATGAAATAAACAAGGATTTTACCTTCCATGTACCAATTCCAAGGATGGGGATCTCGAGGCCGTTATTGAACTTCACTTTAGGAACTTTTAAAGCCATTTTGCAGTGGTTTTGAAAAATTAGGAAAATTTTTAATGATTAAGGATACCGGCTGTCAAAGTGTCAAAACAAATTGACAATGAATGAATGACATTCATGACATTGACAATGACATGAAAAATTTAAAACTGATTTTGGGTTACCATCTTTTATATCAAAATTACTCATAATTTTTATCCCGTTTTTTTTAGGATTCGTTTGGAATAGATAAACGACAGGAGTGGGGCCTCGGCAAAAGGTAGTGTTTTTCTAACTTAATGCTTACGACTTTGATCACCGGCGACTTCAAAATCGTATGACCACACAGATTCTGACAGGCGATTTGTTGTGTTTATTTCAAAAACGGGACCCAGCTCTTTATTTTAATAACATGCTTTATTGCGGACTACCTAGCCTTGTCCTGCAGCCTCGTTTACTTGGCATAACCCGATTTAAAGGAAAAGTGCATCTTTTTGAGCTAATAAGTATTATACTCAGTGATTGTAGGTTTCTATCAGTGACACTTTTCATAAATGCATCAATCATCATGAGAAGCGAGGTCATTCCCTGTGGCTAAGACCACGCCTCTCATGATTGAGGTCGTGGGCAAGTACCAATGTGTATTTTTCAATTCATATTTACTTTCTAAGTTAATCTTGGACATCGTTGACAACGGTGAAGGAAAACATCGTGAGGAAACCTGGGCTTATAGTGAGTTTATTATAAGATTGTGCTCCATTGGTGTAATTGCTGTAAGGCATTCCAGTGCGAGGATAATAAACTAATAAATAAATCATGATTTTTTTAATATAAGTTTAGATATGGGACTTTAAGTCATGCCTAGAAGTAACCTATTCATGGTTTATTAACGGCAAATGTGTTTCACCGACAACCACGTAATCGCTTACCATCAGGTGGAGATAGTGGTCAAGTGCGAGCATCTACTTTTTTCTAAAAACTGGCCAATTGCGAGTTGTACTCGCGCACTGAGGGTTCCGTACAAACAGCTACATTCACCAAAATAATTAAATAACATTACTGAAGTTCATAAACTATAAGACACCGAACATTGCTGTAACGATAAGATAAACAGAATTGAGGGACAAAATTGACTTTGCCGTTGGAAAACTGTAGTCGCCATACATCGGTAGCTCACATCGGTACACAACCGGTAACTAAGTAATTTTATTGATTTACATACTTATCAGCAAACAGTGAAATTTTAACTTCAAGGCCTTGGCTTCTCATGGTTTAAATATTTAATGAATCTTCTTACTTAATCGAAATAACAACGAACAATTTTTTTTTAAATTTCCTTTACAATACACTAACACAAAATCTCTAGGATTGTTATACTCAAAAAAGTAAGAAGATCAGTAGGTATATGTCTGATGAATTTGAAAAACCTAATGTACCAAGGACAATTAGGTCATTTTAGGCCATCAAAACCCTTTTACTCATACCAGGGTGGGTGTATGACTAGATTTATGAACGTCGATGAAGCAAAAGCAGTATGTAAGGATCGTAGCAGGTGGCGTTCTGTATTTTCTGCCTGCCCCCACGGGAATAAAAGCGTAAGTGACTAATTGTATGTATGCAGAAACCCCTTTTTCAAACAAACTACATCTCCGGGTTTATTTAAGAGTCGTAAGAGCTTTCTCTGCAGGCTGCAGCACACTGGCTAGCCACTGAATAAAAAACCATAAACTTGAAAATATAGAAAGAAAAGAACCCCTGTGCGAGACCAAAAAGGCTCCTATCTCAGCATGTGCAGCGATATTTAAAAATAACAAATATGCTCGTTACTAACATACCGCTCAAATTCCCCGAAGTAAGCTAACTTTGCGCGACCCGCAAGCTTATTACGTAAAAAACAGCAATCAGCAATCATCGCGCGATCAAACGCTTTATATCATAAAAGTCGGCATTACCTACAGTGTAGTTGTATGGTTGAATGTCGTAATAACCGAAACAATAAAAAAGCTATTGTCTTGCGTGGATCCACGTTTCACACACAAGGGGTTAAGGATGTGTAGGACCTACCTACCCATCCGTTTACTAATCGCTCGCTGTTTGTCAAATACACTTATTTCTAAAAAAAACGCCATATACTCTAAAACTTTTGTATTGCAGAGCAATTATTGGACAAAAATCGCTATTGTTTTGCTCTTACAAGATAAATATTAAGCCTGCGGTAATCGACCCCACTCTTGCGACCACTTAACCAACGAAAACGAAAAATAACTCAAACTATCGCCCAGCGCGGTACCCGTCAATAATTAAATCAGCCAATTTCCTCCTGCGTTTATCCCAATTGATTTGGGGATCGGTGCACCATAATGTCTTCTTCTTCCTTAAAGCTCTACCAACCGTCTTTTATGTACTCATCAACTTCTTTGTAGCCATGTTAACTTTCACGCAATCCATCCATCTTTCCTTTCAAACAAGATTAAAAAAAATTAATGAATTATAGCTTCCAATATTCATTAAAACATTTTTTTTTTCAAACAAAAAAAAAGCTTTTTACCTAGCTGTCATCCAAACTAAACGTGGATACGTTAATTTATCTTAATCGGTTGAGGATAACTGCTTTAAAATTCAGTTGCAAGATTTAACCTGAACACACGTACTTAAATTCATTTTAAGTTAATAAAAAGCTTGTAAAATAAAATACCCCTGATCCTGTCCAAAACATGAAATACACATAGAAATATCCCAAGTATTACACCTGCACTATGGCTTGCTATCTAAAGAGCTTTACCGCCAACTCTAACAGAAAACAAGGTTGCTTAAAAAAAGTTTTTTTAACAAGCTTTAAAAATTGCACTGTCACAAGAAAAAAACGTGTGTGCAAAATTTCAGCTCAATTGAATACTGAGAAGTGCGTCAAATCTAACTTGCAAGATTTGATTACAGACACCGCAGCCTAATTGGGTAAGTGTATTTGTCAAGGCAAAGGGTTTGACCCACATGAAAGAGTATGACAAATTCTCTTTAAATAATTAGGTATTGCCATTGCCAAAAATCATTGGCGCTATAATTGGAAGATACTGTTTTTGAAAGAGTGTATGAATTTTTGGCAATATCTAATTATCTAAAGAGTATTTGTCTTATTCTTTTACGGGGTCAAACCCTTTGCCTTGCCGAATTCACGAAACCAAATAAAAACTATAAAAAAAGTACTCACCTTCCACGTTCCAAGCCCGATCGTAGGATAAGTTTGTCCATTATTGAATTTGATAGTCGGAACTCGCGCCATTTTTACCACACGACTTGACTGCGAGGCAAAGGAGTACAGAATGACGGCCTACACAAGGTTAGGTTATCTGTTATTCTGTACAAGCGAGTTATCTATTTATTATTTGTAGTTCAAGAAGATAAATGGTTGTTATATAATCAGCGGTGTGTTTATAATGTTTTTAATATTATTTATTTGATATCTTTTTTATGGCGTTATCTTAGTGTCATGGTGTAATATTCCGTAGATCAACATAATTTTACAGTTGGTTAATACTTAAATAGGATGACTGAATGTGTTCTTATTCTATGTCTTTGTCCCGCGTTACTTGGGGTCGGCGCATCGCTTATTCCTCTTCCATACCATCCTGTCCGTCGCGCTATAACCACAGATAATATAATACTACACTATAATTGCCCGAAATTACTTTTCTTTTCTTGACCCATTTCTATACAACAAACTGAATAATCTACTCTCAATTCATACTCATAATAAAACAACTTTTAAAATAATGATTACTGACTGGCATATCACTTTAGATTATACCCAAATTGAAGATGTTTTCAAAACCATCTCCTAACAAAATGTTCCCGTACAACATACACCCAATTTCCCCACTCCACACACACTCACTCAACATCACACACACTCACCCCGCACACGACATACATTCACATATTTCCTCCCTTGCATGCATCCATAATAAATTACTTTGTTTCACTATCGTTATTTTTGTAATTTGAATTTGTATGAGCGAAATTTTCAATGTAATGCATGAAATTATTTGAATATTAATGTAATTCAGTTCGTCTCCAGTTGACAATTATTATGTAAAACTTTGTTTTGGGGTGCCTGGTGACCTAACATACAGGTTTTGTCAAAAAACTTAGTTTAGGCACCTGTCTTTCCACAAATTAATTATAGGTACAATTATATTTGTAGACTCCTTAATCTTTTGTCTGTAAATTTGTGGTAAGAAATAAATAAATAAATAAGTTATAATCTATAACTGAATCCCTTTTCTTTAATATCACTCCTCACACAGTCCATCCATATTTTTATTGGCCATCCCCTCCCTCTCCATCCATCCACATTTATATCTCTTTTAGTAATACCTACGTCAAGAATAAATCCATTCAAATAGATAACCTACGACTGTAGACTGAGAGCTAGGCTTCAGGTCGCCAGTACATCCGCAGTTCTGTTGATATAGCAGGCATCTGAAGCGTCTGACTCCGGATACCTCTGCCCAGCATGGGCAATCACTTCGGGCATGTTGCCTACATAAAAATCTCATTCGCTCACGTTTTAGGAGTTATCAAATCATGCCATAATTATTATCAGTTCATGAAATTGTTTTTGTGTGTTTGACCCCAAACTCCATCCGCCTTGTAATTAAATAATGTTTTTTAATAGTTTTATTTTATAACAAGACTTAAAATTAAATTAATAATTTTAAGTCTTGTTATAAAATAAAACTACATTTGCTAAGGCGGAAAAATAGTTACGTGTCGTAAAGTGGCATGGCGCGGGATCCACTAATGGAACTACTTTGTTCCAGCCTGCGTCATAACATCACAAGGTTACACACGAGTTTTCGCTTATTTCTCGTGTCTCCTGTGCGGGTCCCAAATAAAGACTTTTATTTTTAGGGTTCCGTACCCGTGCCCTATTGCTGTCACTCACGTGTCTGCCTGTCCATCATCTGTCACACAAATAAATTGTTGGTAACTAGGTAGACTAAGTATGGCAGTAGGTAGGATAGATTAATATTATGTATAAACATGCCAAATTATAGCTTTCTAGTACTCAGAATCTCTGAGCAAAGCAGCGGACGGACGGACGCACAGCCGGACATGGTGAAACCTTGTACTTTTTTAGGGTTCCTTGTTGACTACGGAACCTTAAAAAAGTACAAAGACAGACTGCGCTGAGCGTGCCCAACCGGAAGAGTTACCCACTCAGCATTTCCTACAACAAAATGTGTTGAAATGTACTATTTCCTACAACTGGGGGATGGCACATCCCCCAGTTGCGTAGCTTGCGTTTTTGCCGCCCGGGACGACCTGACATTCACCGATCTGATAACTTTGACCTGACTCTGCCGCCTAGCCCCTTTTGCCGCCTTATGGCTCCACTCGTTGCCGCCCCTGAATCGCGCCGCCCGTGGCCGTGGCCCCCCGTTCTACGATGCCATACCCCTCGGAGCGAGATTGAACGACCTGCGCCAGAAGGCGGCGAAAACTGGGCTCAAAATTAACATCCGGAAGACCCCGAGGATGCGTAGGTGTAAAGAATTCTAAGCCGATGTTAATCGGCACAGAGGTTGTGGAACGCGTCCACAAATTCATGTACCTCGGGAGCGTCGTGTCAGAGACTGGAGGAACTGAAGAGGATATCACTTCACGGATCGCCAAAGCGCGAGCTACTCTCGCACAGCTGAGACCTGTGTGGCAATCGCGGCAACTGACTCGAAGGGTTAAACTCAAAATCTTCAGGCCCAATGTCAAATCCGTGTTGCTCTACGGGTGCGAAACGTGGAAGATAACAGGGGACATCTCGCGCCAAATCCAGGATTTCAGGTTGACGCGTCAACCGATGTCTTCGTTGCATCCTCGGTATTTACTGGCCCGAGATTATCTCTTATGTAGATCTGTTGGAGAGATGCACCGAGACCACGATCGACCGCCAGATCAAGCTGCGTAAATGGAGTTGGATTGGTCACACACGCTCCGGAGGGATTCCGATCACATTCCTAAACAGGCCTTGGATTGGAATCCTCAAGGAAAAAGGAAGAGAGGTCGTCCCCGTCAATCCTGGCGAAGTACCGTATAAGCTGAAGCGACGAGCATCGGAATGACGTGGAGCGAGGTGAAGCGCGAAGTTCAAGACCGGGTCGATGGAGGACTACTAAATAAATTGTTGGTAACTAGGTAGACTAAGTATGGTAGTAGGTAGGATCAATTAATATTAAGTCCGCCTATGTACTTGTGTGTGCATGAAGTATTAAATAAATAAATACTACCCCAGCTAGGAGCCATAGGATCAGAAGTCAAGTCAAAGTTACACTTCGGAGGATACAATCATGCTATTATTTAAAATAGCCAACAGCATAGCTTCTGTTCTGCATGGATCAATAATACACATCTATAATTGTATATTATATGGCGTTCTCCACTCCAAGGTCTGAGCTATCAAAGTTTAATCTATTGGCAATCCATCGATTTTACTCAATAGGGTACCTACACTAGTTACGAGTGTTAATAATGGACTATTGTTTTGTGCTCTTGAAAACTTAGCTCTTTAAATTTATATTATAACTAGCTGTCGTCCACGTGGTATTAGTACCTGCTTCTCCCAATCCATACTAATATTATTAATTCGAAAGTAACTATCTATCTGTTACCTTTTCACGCCTAAACCACTGAACGGATTTCAATGAAATTAGGTAGGGTAGGGTAGGTAGAGTAGGGTAGATAGATTAGTGTAGGATAGAGAAGGTAGGTAGCCAGTTGACGGGAGCGAAGCCGCGGGGGACAGCTAGTACGAGTATATTTATAAATTACTAGCTGATAGGCTTGTCGAAAAAATATCGATACAAAATATTCAATATCGAAAAACGTATCAAAAACGATATTTATTAGCAGAATATTTAACAGAATTCAAACCGTAACAGATAGGAACGAACGGAAAATTACTGTATTGTTACAATGTTTTGTGAGAGCAGTGGTGGCCCAATGATATCGGCCGCGACTTACAAGTTGTAGGTCGTGGGTTCGAACCCAGGCAGGCGCTTTACTTTTTGTAAATTATTTCATCACCACTGCTCTCAAAAACGGTAAGGAAAACATCGTGAGGAAACCGTCATGTCCTAGAACCAAAAAATCGAAGACATGTGACATCCACCAACCCGCACTGGGCCCGCGTGGTGGATTATGGCCCATCCCCTCTCACAGAGAGGAGGCCTGTGTCCCAGCAGTGGGAACATTAATAGGCTGATGATGTGTGATGTGATAATGTTTTGTTAGTGTTCCGTATGTGTGTATGTGGCGGCCACGGATGCAGTCACTCGTTACTCACTTTCAAATGTTTGTTCTTTTGCGTTGTGTGTGTGTGGTGCGTGTCATCTTCTAATATTTATAGAAGATTGCTATTTAGTTTTTGTTATTTTCAAATTTTGCCTATTAAACAGGAATAACGATTAAAATACTAATAGATTCTCATACATTAAAATAATGTACATTTTGTATAAAAATTCTACTTCCAACAAAAAAAAAAAAAAGAACCTAAAATCTCTGAAAATCGGACCGATATATCGATTTTTTTTCACTTTCGACATCCCTACTAGCTGACCCCCGGGGCTTCGTTCCCGTGAACTGGCTACCTACCTACCATGCCTACCCCACCTGCCCTACCTACTAATTACCCGACTGCCGAAGGAGGGTAATGTGTTTATCAGTCTATGTATGTATGTTTGTTCCTATGTGGCGTTCTAGGGACCAAAAGCGTTGGCCGATATTGATGATTCTTACGTCAATCGATTCGTCTTAACGCTGCGAGTGTCACTGGCTACATAAAAATTGGAAAAGAAAAAAATGGCGGATTTTGGGCGCCATTTTGTGGGGGAATAAATATTTTTTTCTTCCAAACCCATCGTGTGGGGTATCAAAATTAAAGGGTTTCAAGAGGTGGTTTCAAAATTATATAACACTTATATGTTTAAATGTAACTAATTAAAAAAAAAACTCAAAAGTTGTAAATAAAAAATATGTATCCTCCGACTGCACAAGCATGATTTTCTTCTTGTTTAAGTCTTTTTAGTTCGCTTTTGAAGAAGTCGGGATTTTTGTTTTTTTTTAATTACCTTTTTTTTTTATCTATTATCAATAATTTTCTCAGCGCACGCCAAAGAATGGATTGTATATAGGCAACATTTTGCTAGCTTGGGTTACATTATTGCAATTTTCATAAGGATCTCTAATTTTTTTGAAAATATATTACAGCCTACGACACTCAGGAATAATGTAGCTTTCTACTGGTGTAAGAATTTTCAAAACTGGTTCAGTAGATCTTTAAACGGTGCCCCCACACTAGGAATTTCTTCCTGTATCTTGGGTGCGTTTACAAACATATAAACTCACATACACAACACCCAGAGCCGGAACAACTATCTGTAGGTTATACAAATATTTGTTCCGTGCGGAAATCGAACCCGCGACACGCAGCGCAGCAGTCAATTGCTCAACTACTGCGCCAACCATGCGCCCAAATTCATTTTGATTATCCCTTACAACCTCACAAACTCATAAACTTTACCTCTTTATAATATTAGTATAGATATAGCCTATGTGTTATTCTGATATAAACTATATGTCTGTAAAGTTTCATCAAAAACCGTTGAGTAGTTTTTGCGTGAAAGATTTACAAAAATCCATCCATTGTCCACAAAGGAGAATGCTCATGGATGTATGGAATCCCGTACCATGATGCATCAAAATTAAACTTTGTTTTTATAGACTACACTGACCATGTTAACTCTTACAAAAGTTCTTTATGAAAACAAAACCCGGATTTCGGAGTTATTTTATAAAATCGAAAATAACCTAAAATTTGGTCTATTTTGTACGACGCTACCAACGACGTAATTTATATAGACACGATATACATGGATGTTATAGTTATTTATTACACAAAAGAAACGATTACTAGTTCGTCTTTTCATCAAAAATCGATTCTATTAGATACATTCTATCTACATCTTTATGACCGGCCAATTAACCATAGATAAAATAATGATAATCTTTTAAATAAAGATTCTATGAGATTCTATTATATTCTAGTTTATTTTTAATTAATTTAGAATCGGTTAATTATATTTTTTAAGTGATCATGACTCTTTCAAAAATCAAGTGTAAGTTAATCATATCATGTGAAACGGAACGTCATTTAAAGGGAGTAGTATAACAATATCCATACTTTTAATGTCAACATTAAATTACCTGTTCAAAAATCAAATCCCCGACGCGTAATGTCGTAAAAAAATATGAAACTAATTACTATATAATTTTGGTCTTGATGCGTGAGACTTTTTGGTACCACTTTTGGTCATTCTCCTTTCACGTCAGGAAAGTACCTAGGATTAGTAAGATAGTAAGATTAAATTTCAACTGGCTTCTTCCACGATGTCTCCGGATTCTGCTCATTTTCCGGGACCCAAATTGTGCATGTCAATCATCATGGCTAAACTAACCAAACTGTGGTTGGTTTAGCCATGAAAGACATGCAGTAGATTATTATTATTAAGTACATACTTACCACAGTGACCCACAGTGTGATTGCGGAGCCACGTCCCCAAAAATGCCTCACACCTTTTGTCGTGCTCTCTGTGCAACTACAACTGCACCTTAAGGTTGCACTAGTCGATCATTCTTCCATACAAACGTAGTCTGGCAATTACTTCCACTGTTTGACGATGTGCGTTCAAAATAAAAAAAACCCGCCAAGTGCGAGTCAGACTCGCGCACGAAGGGTTCCGTAGCATTATAGCAAAAAACGGCATAAAAATCACGTTTTTTGTATGGGAGCCCCCCTAAAATATTTATTTTATTCTGTTTTTAGTATTTGTTGTTATAGCGGCAACAGAAATACATCATCTGTGAAAATTTCAACTCTAGCTATCACGGTTCTTGAGATACAGCCTGGTGACAGACAGACAGACGGACCGCGGAGTCTTAGTAATAGGGTCCCGTTTTTACCCTTTGGGTACGGAACCCTAAAAAAATGATATCAATTTGTTTCATCATCATCTAGCCCTGTATGGAAACAAAATGTTAAAAAAATAATAATTTGAAAGTTACGAGCGTCGAAATTTTCATATTTTAACACTCATTTTAACGCATCTTTGGGCGGAAATAAATACCGTAAGAAGGAAAATTGCAAAACGGCCTCCATACAGGGATAGATTAGTAGTTCAACAACAGATACCTACATATAGTCGTTTTTCATGATATCCATACTCCCAAAGGTCTGTTTATAAAATTTCGCGCGCTCGTTTTCGTCCCAAATCATCATCCATTTCGCTACAAAGGCGAATGGCAGGCTTGTATGGGAATTTCGTACCGCTAATAAAATTTCGTGTTTGGGATATTTTTTGTTTTAATTGGTAATTCATATCATAGATAATCCCTTTTTAAATTCTTAGATTTTAGAACTTGGGATGCAAAAGTAGTAACCAGATTTATTTTTTAAGGTTATGTACTAGTGTACCAATGTAGTAAATTGTTACATATTGTGTAAAGTTAATGTTCTAAATTGTTTGTTGCTATCTTTGTAGTGTTTTACTTATCATGAAGTAGGTAGATTGAGATGGGGATCGTACCTACTCAGTGCATTAGGAGATACCTATGTCCAGCAGCGGACTGCAACAGTTTAATAATGATGAGTTTGATTATATTTAATGTTATTTCTATTTCTAAATAATTAATTATAATTTCAATATTTGTGTTATTTTACTTAAGGCAACTTCTATAAACATAACTGCGTTCAGTTTACGATTTTATTACGTTTATTTATTAAAATGTTTTTATTGTTATTATGAATTAATCCGAAGTTCTTAAAATAGTAAACTTACATGAAAATAAATGGTTTAGTTGCCTTAATAAGTGGTATAAATTCTATAGCCAAAAAACAAAAAAGTATGCGGCACAAAATCTGCCGTTCACCTTTGGAAAAGTGCCAATTTGTACGCGAACTAGCTTCTTACTGCTCATCACAGCATCTATCTCTTTCGCACGTGTTGTCGAAAGAGATAGCATGCATTTCAACCTCGCGCACAAAATAGTTCGTGCCGTCGCGTCGACTAGGGGAACCTTAAGTTTATACTTTATTGTTCACCACAAATCGACCAATAATATAATAATACGAAAACCCACATAGCGTCTTTCATCTCGCATGTGATTGGTGGCTGTCAAACCCTTTGCCTTTTCGAAATCACTTAGGCAATTATGCTGCTGGACGTCATGCACCGTCACCTGGATATTTAAAGTGGGGTTGCCAATAAATACAAACATCAAAAAGAATATATTACAACATTTATTTCGTATGCGATTACACTTTCTTTCAACACATTGAGCAATCGAAAAAATATATTGCTTTCCTCACTCTCCAAGTTCTTTTAAAAAAATATACCGAATTTGATACTACACCGACCGGTGCCCGATAGAGAATGTACACAACCACTATCAATTTACAATTCATAAACCTTATTTCCTTTACACAAAGTTCAGTTTCGTTTGCAACAAAACTGTTGTTTAAGACCTTCATATCTTTTTTTTGTTTGAATTTTTTTTTTGCGTAGTTTTTATCATTTTGAAGTCGACTTTATTTTCTTATCCTAAAAGTTGACATTTGTTTGTTGCTATTATAATATGCATTGTTCGTTTCAAATAGATCACGATTTTCTTCTATAAGAAATATTATTTATTTTTCTATGATATAATTAATCACAGAGCCCTGAACCAATGATACATCAAGGCATTTTATTCGTCTTACAAAAGCAGCCCACTTCATGTATCCAATGACTACTACCACAGATAATATAATACTAGCATACATATGCATCATACCATACAAAAAAAACCGTGCCGACGTAATTAGCGTTTTTCATCTGATTATACTGATTATTTTTTGATAGAAATCGATCGCGTTAGGTGCCGTTCCACGGCGATAGATAGATCACCATCTATATCCGTGGAACGGAACCGAACGCGATCGATATACAAAAAATAATCAGTATAATCAGAACAGTACGTGGGCACGGTTTCTTTTTATGGGATGAGACACCACTGCTACTACACACTAGAAGTGACTGCCGAAGCGTACAATAAGATTCGGTACTCTGTGATATTATTCAATAAAAAATAGTCCTATAAAATTAAAAAAAAAAAAACATTACAAACAATAAAGGGTATGGTATACCCTTAGGCCTTATTGGGAAATATTGTACGCACAATGTATTATAGATATGTATTACTAAATGTTTTAAAAAAGCATTTTTTTTTAGTTTTGTACCTCAGAGAAATAACGTAACATTTTGCCGCTCAAAAACATTATTTAAAAACAAGTTTATTAAAAATTGTATAGACACCTGAAACACACAGCTCAAGTCAAAAAAATTGAAAATGTAACGTCACGTACACAGATATAAATCAAACTAGATGACACGATTGTATGTACTTCGCGTGTCAAAAAACGGAGTAAAATTACGATCAATGATCATAATTTGAGCTTTTCATTTAGCATTATCGGCACCGGAAATCCACCGAAATCTAGAAAAATGCCTTTTTTCAACACACTTACTTGCTCATAAAGTGGCTCTAATTTCACCGCAATTAGGCACATAATGACACCTGTTATCAAACTGTAACTTTTTCACTAATATTATTCACAAGTGAGATAAAGAGTTTCTTTTATTTATTTATTGGTTGAGTTGCTTTGTTCTTAAAAAAGTTTCGATACAAAAAAGATCGTGCTCAATAGTACAAATGCAACACATTTCATGCAACTTCGTGTTTAAATAGATAATTTCAAATTGTACGTGTTTAATAAATAAAACTTTCACTTAAATATAACTTTTGTTTTTGTCTGTAATAAAGAAAACTTGAAATTTCCCATTTTATACCTGGCTAAAACGCTATCCGCGAAAAGCCAAAAAAAGATAACTCATTATTTTTAGTCTATCGCCATTGTTAGATGCGCGCGCATAGGAAAACTGAATAATTTTGCCCGCCATTGCGAAAAATTTTTCACAACTGTTTTTCATTGTTGGAAATGATTTTTTTGTATTATTTTCTTCACAAGTGTGTTGAAAAACGTCGTATGATACACGTGTGTATTGATGATTACCGTCCTCGGCTCTCTTAAGACCCTCACCTGACGGCTCGGGTCTCAATGGCGCCTCAGCGGTAATCACCAACATTACACACTTGTACCATAATGTACTATTATGCCATATTGAGCTGTAAAGACTGTATAGAAAAAGTTGGCCGAGGCATTGGAAATGTTTTCTTTCATTGGTAAGTAAATTTGTTTATAAATTGTTTGTGAAAAAGTGGCACACTTGGTTTTCATACAGATGCGAGGGACTTGCGTTATCTAGTTAGATTTATGTCTGTGGTCACGCAAGATTTTTGTGTTATAAATACCAAATAAATTCACGAAAAGACGCGATGTGGATTCCGTCTGTGTGATTGGTCGATTGTTCATGCTCTTTGACCTTTGCCTTGCCGAATTTGTTACGCAATAAGGCTGCTGGTCAAAGAGTGGGAATCCGATGGATGCGAAACGCACAGGGTGTCATCAGTGTGTCGACGCTTGAGGGAGGCCTGTCCAGCAGTGGACGTCTTTCGACTGTAATGATGTTGAAGATGATGGACAAAACCGGGGCGGTCCACTAGTTATTAGGCTCGCGTTTGACCACTATCTCACCTGATGGTAAGCGATGAGGTAGATTTAGTGATGAAGTCAATTATTACTCTGGAGTTTAAATCATTTTTTTTCCACATTTACTAGGCTCTATATCAATACGAAAGGCTCGGTCAAAATGCTCATGTATTTTTTTTTTTTAATTTTCTTCTATAATTATTCGAAAACTACACAAGTTCGTAACGGTAAGGTCTGATCATAAAAACCCTAGGAAGAAGTTCAGTCGAGATAAATGCTTAACATTATAGTTTCACTCAAAACTCATAGATGGCGCTAGTGTCGTATGACCTGCGTTGATCTTGCGAAGAGCGGGTTTTCACTGCCGAACCATTATAGACCTTGCAGTTGTTGAAATAAAGTCCTATCCTACTATAATTATGCATACACTTTTTAACGGAAAAGGTGTGATCATATTTTAAATACAGCTTCTGTAAATGTAGAAGTCAACTTTAAAAAAAAATATTGTATACCCCATAAAAATTTTGGTCACGTGACGACAACTTTGTATGGAAAATCCATTTTTTGGGGTTTGTATATGGCTTCTGCCCATGTATACGGACGACTTTCTCCAAGGAAATCATAGTCAATTCTCAACAAAAAATTGTATATCCCATACAAATTTTGGTCACGTGACGACAACTTAGTATGGAAAATCAATTTTTTTTGTGAGTTGCATATGGCTTCTGCCCATGTATACGGACAACTTTCTCCAAGGAAGTTAAGACAAAAAAGAAATTGTATCTCCCATACAAATTTTGGTCACGTGACGACAACTTAGTATGGAAAATCAATTTTTTTTGTGAGTTGCATATGGCTTCTGCCCATGTATACGGACAACTTTCTCCAAGGAAGTTAAGACAAAAAAGAAATTGTATCTCCCATACAAATTTTGGTCACGTGACGACAATTTTTTTTTGGGATTTGTCTATTACATCCTTGGAGAAAATTGTTCATATACGAGTACTGAAGCAGTATTTAAAATATGATCACACCCTTTACACCCTGTGTACAAATGTGAAGGTCTGTATATTTGATAATAATTCGCGCCTCAACGGCTGAACGGGTTAGAATGAAACTCGGCATATGAGAACACTACGACCTGAATATGGCCAACATAATATTATATTTTTTATCTCGGTATTTTTCCCCGTAGGACAATTTCCGACATGCAGATGAGCAAAACCGCAGTTATAACCTAGTTAGAAATAAAGAATCTACCATTATAATGGAATCGAATTCAAGTCAAGCTTTTTTCGACTGTATCTTAAGTACCGCAAAGTCGATATTTGTTCAGCAGTGCCTTCACCGCCCCTAATTTAGAATTCTGACATTCAAACATCGAAATCATGATACAAAATAATAAATTTTTCACTAATATTATTCACAAGTGAGATAAAGAGTTTCTTTTATTTATTTATTGGTTGAGTTGCTTTGTTCTTAAAAAAGTTTCGATACAAAAAAGATCGTGCTCAATAGTACAAATGCAACACATTTCATGCAACTTCGTGTTTAAATAGATAATTTCAAATTGTACGTGTTTAATAAATAAAACTTTCACTTAAATATAACTTTTGTTTTTGTCTGTAATAAAGAAAACTTGAAATTTCCCATTTTATACCTGGCTAAAACGCTATCCGCGAAAAGCCAAAAAAAGATAACTCATTATTTTTAGTCTATCGCCATTGTTAGATGCGCGCGCATAGGAAAACTGAATAATTTTGCCCGCCATTGCGAAAAATTTTTCACAACTGTTTTTCATTGTTGGAAATGATTTTTTTGTATTATTTTCTTCACAAGTGTGTTGAAAAACGTCGTATGATACACGTGTGTATTGATGATTACCGTCCTCGGCTCTCTTAAGACCCTCACCTGACGGCTCGGGTCTCAATGGCGCCTCAGCGGTAATCACCAACATTACACACTTGTACCATAATGTACTATTATGCCATATTGAGCTGTAAAGACTGTATAGAAAAAGTTGGCCGAGGCATTGGAAATGTTTTCTTTCATTGGTAAGTAAATTTGTTTATAAATTGTTTGTGAAAAAGTGGCACACTTGGTTTTCATACAGATGCGAGGGACTTGCGTTATCTAGTTAGATTTATGTCTGTGGTCACGCAAGATTTTTGTGTTATAAATACCAAATAAATTCACGAAAAGACGCGATGTGGATTCCGTCTGTGTGATTGGTCGATTGTTCATGCTCTTTGACCTTTGCCTTGCCGAATTTGTTACGCAATAAGGCTGCTGGTCAAAGAGTGGGAATCCGATGGATGCGAAACGCACAGGGTGTCATCAGTGTGTCGACGCTTGAGGGAGGCCTGTCCAGCAGTGGACGTCTTTCGACTGTAATGATGTTGAAGATGATGGACAAAACCGGGGCGGTCCACTAGTTATTAGGCTCGCGTTTGACCACTATCTCACCTGATGGTAAGCGATGAGGTAGATTTAGTGATGAAGTCAATTATTACTCTGGAGTTTAAATCATTTTTTTTCCACATTTACTAGGCTCTATATCAATACGAAAGGCTCGGTCAAAATGCTCATGTATTTTTTTTTTTTAATTTTCTTCTATAATTATTCGAAAACTACACAAGTTCGTAACGGTAAGGTCTGATCATAAAAACCCTAGGAAGAAGTTCAGTCGAGATAAATGCTTAACATTATAGTTTCACTCAAAACTCATAGATGGCGCTAGTGTCGTATGACCTGCGTTGATCTTGCGAAGAGCGGGTTTTCACTGCCGAACCATTATAGACCTTGCAGTTGTTGAAATAAAGTCCTATCCTACTATAATTATGCATACACTTTTTAACGGAAAAGGTGTGATCATATTTTAAATACAGCTTCTGTAAATGTAGAAGTCAACTTTAAAAAAAAATATTGTATACCCCATAAAAATTTTGGTCACGTGACGACAACTTTGTATGGAAAATCCATTTTTTGGGGTTTGTATATGGCTTCTGCCCATGTATACGGACGACTTTCTCCAAGGAAATCATAGTCAATTCTCAACAAAAAATTGTATATCCCATACAAATTTTGGTCACGTGACGACAACTTAGTATGGAAAATCAATTTTTTTTGTGAGTTGCATATGGCTTCTGCCCATGTATACGGACAACTTTCTCCAAGGAAGTTAAGACAAAAAAGAAATTGTATCTCCCATACAAATTTTGGTCACGTGACGACAACTTAGTATGGAAAATCAATTTTTTTTGTGAGTTGCATATGGCTTCTGCCCATGTATACGGACAACTTTCTCCAAGGAAGTTAAGACAAAAAAGAAATTGTATCTCCCATACAAATTTTGGTCACGTGACGACAATTTTTTTTTGGGATTTGTCTATTACATCCTTGGAGAAAATTGTTCATATACGAGTACTGAAGCAGTATTTAAAATATGATCACACCCTTTACACCCTGTGTACAAATGTGAAGGTCTGTATATTTGATAATAATTCGCGCCTCAACGGCTGAACGGGTTAGAATGAAACTCGGCATATGAGAACACTACGACCTGAATATGGCCAACATAATATTATATTTTTTATCTCGGTATTTTTCCCCGTAGGACAATTTCCGACATGCAGATGAGCAAAACCGCAGTTATAACCTAGTTAGAAATAAAGAATCTACCATTATAATGGAATCGAATTCAAGTCAAGCTTTTTTCGACTGTATCTTAAGTACCGCAAAGTCGATATTTGTTCAGCAGTGCCTTCACCGCCCCTAATTTAGAATTCTGACATTCAAACATCGAAATCATGATACAAAATAATAAATTAAATTTAAAAACTCACATTCTAATGTCAAAATTCCAAATTGTTGGTTAGCCCTTCATGTTCTGTCTGAAGTTGTCATATAATATCAGCATAGGACTAAAGACCGGTTTCTGAATTGAATATTTGTATAAGAAATTGTCTAATGTCGTTTTGATGCAAAGTTCGACGGGTTTTCAGGGCTACAGTGAGGAAAGTAGCCAACTTCATATTCTCAATTCAGAAATCGGCGTCTAATCTGTTCTAAGGTCCCAGGAGCGTCCTAAGTGCATTTTAAACGTAAATTTACAACTTCTCATGACATTTACATACATTTACATACAAAAGATACTCTAATCATCACAATTTTAAATAAAAAAAAAAACTAAACTATAGGAAAATGAATAAAACTTCATATAAAAGCGAAACTGCCTCACAATTGAGCAACAATCTCTCAATCACAATCCAAAGGGCTTTGAAGGAATTTCGTAATCCGCAATTAAATAATGCAATGAATGTTGTTGAATTGTCACAATAGTTAGGTAGTTGAAAAAAATTTCTATTCAGTCCGTCAGTTAGATAACCTAAAAATATTGGACACGTATTTTTGCCACGTAAACATAAAGTAACAACGATACAGTGCGTTGAAATATCGTGTGACGTCACGGTGTGCTACACTTTATACTGACAAAGTGACGTCACAAGCTCCCACCTTTTTACCTTCATGCGCGTTATCTTTGTCAATTTTTATTTCTATACTAATATTATAAAGAGGAAAGATTTGTATTTATGTATGTAACTAATAAACTTGGACCGATTTCAAAAATTTTCACCGTTGGGAAGCTACACTATCCCCGGGTGACATAGGCTACTTTTTATCCCTGTATTCCCACGGGAACGGGAACTACGCGGGTGAAACCACAAGGCGTCCGCTAGTATTTGATCAAGCAAAAAATACTGTGTCCAATATTATTTGATAATCTCTTTGAAGGACTAAATAGAACTATCATTTCTATTACACCGTTGACTAAATAATAATTTGTAGTTGAGTGTCTGTCAAATTCTATTTTAGCTTGAAAACCTGTCAAATTCTCTATCTTTGGCCGAGTTTCGCTTTCATACGAAGTCTTACACAAATTTCAAATTCCTAAAAAAAAAATAACACAACAAATACATCATTATAAATGGCTAACATTTACAATCTAGAATTTAAAATGAATATCAAATTCGGTACGTCGTCATCACATAACTCCGCCGGACGGGCGACGCCCGGGGCGGGCACTAGTATGTCCTTTCCACTCACTTTTTACTATAGAACTATTCTCCTTTTAACCGTTTACTGATCTCTTCCTGTTGTAACTCTCTCCATTCCTTCTTGGGCTTCATTCGTTTGAGTTGGCCGTCCCTGGGGGAAAAAAAAAAAGATTTTTATATCTATACTAATATTATAAAGAGGCAAAGTTTGTGAGGTTGTAGGGGGGTAATCTTTAGATCTACTGAAACGATTGCAGAGAGCAGTGGTGGCCCAGTGGTAGCCGCCGCACCTAAGTATCTGTGTGTCTGTCTGTGACACCATAGCGCCTAAACGGATGAACCGATTTTGATTTAGTTATTTTTGTTTGAAAGGTGATTTTGTCTAGAGTGTGCTTAGCTTAGTTTGAATAAAATCGGTTCAGCCGTTCAAAAGTTATTGGCGTTTTACTGTTTGAATCGGGGTGTATTCGCAAGATATCGTGTCATAATTACGTGTTCAATAGATTGCCGATCGAAGCGTATCTACTATGTACTAGATAAATTATGAAGAATGAAATAAAAATGTGATGGAGGTTTTTAAATTTTGAAATTTTTCCAGCTTTGGTCGTGAGTTCGAACCTAGGCAGGCGCTTTAATTTGTGTAAATTATTTCATCACCACTGCTCTCAAAACGGAGAAGGAAAACATCGTGAGGAAATGAAAATGTCTTAGAAACAAAAATTCGAAGACATGTGACATCCACCAACCCGGACTGGACCCGCGTGGTGGATTACGGCCCATTCCCTCTCTGTGAGAGGAGACCTGTGTCCCAGCAGTGGGAACATTAAAAGGCTGATGATGATGACAGAACCGATTTAGATGAAGGGAAGGACATAGGAAGGTATTTATTCCCTTGGGATGATAAAAAACATTTTACGCGGACGAAGCCGCGGGCAAAAGCTAGTCTTTATATTATATACAAGTAAAATTTAGAAATAAAAAAATATCCGACACATTTTTATTTCATGCTACATAATATATACAGTAGTAGACACACTTCGATCGACAATCTATTGAAAAAGTAATTATGACACGATATCTTGCTACAACACTCTAATTCAAACAGTAAAGCGCCCATAACTTTAGAAAGGCTGAATCGATTTTCACCAAACATAGCTAAAAACACTCGTTATAACAAACCAAATCACAATCGGTTCATTTGTTTAGGATCTATGACACACAAATACACATTTTAAACTTATTACAGATAACCTCTTTTTCTGTCGGGGGTTAAAACTATGCTAGCGGAGGCACGGGGTCCCAGCGCCAACAAACAAAATTTGGTTCAAATAAATCTCACTAGATGGCGCGATATGCATCGATTTGTTATTAAATTGTGTGTAAAATTATCATTTTCTGGAATTGAACATTAAAATTGTATGTTCTCGTTTAATCAACTCTCCTAAGTACAAAATTATGGAATACTGGGCTCTTAATTCACATTTCAAAGATTATTTGAATGGATGATTTCAAATTGATGCCAATAGATGGCGCGGTTTTAAATTTCTGAGGCATTCCACTCGATTTTGATATTTGTATTGTGTATGTATGTACATTGTACCAAAATGTGTATTTTGGTACAATGAAACTGTAAAAACGTACAAAAAAAAATACTCTAGAACAAATTGTCTCTGGATTTTAAGGAGAAAAATAGTCACTAACCGAGAAAATCATTTTACTTGTAAGTCGCTGATAACACCATCTATAGCCGTGGAACGGAACTGAACGCGATCGAAGTACTTATAAAAATAATCATCTTAATCAGACGAAAAACGCTAGTTACGTCGGCACGGTTTCTTTGTATGGGATGAGGCATCTGTATGCTCGTGTTATATTATCTGTGGTCAAGGTAAAAATTGTGGATGGGAGACCATTTTAGGTAGACAAAGCTGAAATGTCTCAAGCGCCTGTAATAACACCATCCCCAACTATTCAAGTAGGAACACAGCAACGCTGCAGTAACGGGTATGATTTCTATTTCTTACCAGCGTTTGTACTTATAGCGCTCTCAATGTACTACGCTCCATACCACAGACATAAATCTAACTAGATGATGCGGTTGTATGTACAACGGAGTAAAGTTACGATCAATGACCGTAATATGAGCTTTACATTTAGCATTATCGGCACCGGAATTCCACCGAAATATAGAAAAATGCCTTTTTATGCAATATTGAGCTGTAAAGAATGTATAGAAAAAGTTGGCCGAGGCCTTGGAAATGTTTTCTTTCATTCGTAAGTAAATTGTTTGTGAATAAGTGGCACGCTTGTTTTCATACAGATGGAGGGACTTGCGTTATCTAGTTAGATTTATATCTGTGCTCCATAAGAACTCATCGCGCCATGTTTGTGCTATCATTCCCCAAACAAATTGAAAGATTTAGTGTCCGAGCGAAAGTTCGGTTTCGGCAAAAAAACGAGTTTCGGTTTCGGCGGCAAACCTGCCGAAACTACGACCGAAACCGAAACTGCATTCGGGAGTTCTCGCGCTGTGATCGGTCATGTTTGGCGCGTTAAATCCAAGCGAGTAAGCGACGAAGACATTTTGCCGCGTCCACGTGCTTTTTCATTGTAATAATCAACTTGAATATCATACCAATAAGTGAAGTGCATAGTTTATGTGATTTATAGATAAAAACTAGCTGACCCGGCAAACTTTGTTTTGCCATAAAAACACCAAACATTACCCTACCTACCCTACCCTACCTAACCTACCCTACCAGGTCTAAGGGGTATGAAAAATAGATGTTGGCCGATTCTCAGACCTACTCAATATGCTCACAAAATTTCATGAGAATCGGTCAAGCCGTTTCGGAGGAGTACGGGAACGAACATTGTGACACGAGAATTTTATATATAAGATAAAGATATTTTTACCTCCAAATATGATCCTTTTAAGGAAGTTTCGATCTCGGTTTCACCCGAAACTGTGACTGTTGCTGAAATTCGGTTTCGGTTTGAAACTAGTTGTCTGTGCTGTCATTTCCCAAATAAATTGGACGATTCATTCAGGCATTTTCAATTGGATGATAAGGGCCAGGCTTATAACTCACCACATGAGGTCCACCAGGCCGCCGCGCCGCGCAATGACGGCCTTCACTCTGTTGGCGAAGTCGACAGCTGTCTCGTCGGCCGCGCGCGTCATGGCCGGCAGGTACCACACGTCGCACACGATGGCCCATGACGTCATCATGTTGAGCAGGTAGTGCAGCATGCCGTAGCGGGAGCTGTTCCAGAACGCGTCGCCGAAACGCGGGTCGTATCTGTGGAACGAATTCGTTTTAAATTATACACGTCGTCGGCCCGTTTTAGATGAAAACTAAAACTGTTTCGAAAACAATGACAAAAATTCTTTATTTCAACTAGGCCACATTAAGCGGCACTTTTGAACGTCAAAACTATAAATTTAAAGTTGATAATAATTGGTTCTACTGTACATTCGGAAAAGTTACTTGTTGCGATAGCGTCGCTAAAAAGGATAAAATGCCGGGAAATAATGTCATAAAGCAAACTTGAGAAAAGACATAATTTTTCACATAATACTCTTTTATTTTTCTTATCAATTAAAACTAAAGTGATGAATTGTTCGAAATGCCTTACATACCTAGCTAAGAAATTACGCTACTAGCCTCCTATATTCGCTAAGAGATGGCGCTACTAGCCTCCTATATTCGTCAAGAGATGGCGCTACTAGCCTCCTATATTCGTCAAGAGAAGGCGCTACTAGCCTCTTATATTTGCCAAGAGATGGCGCTAAGCCTCCCATATTCGACTAGAGGTGGCACTACTAGCCTCCTATATTCGCCAAGAGATGGCGCCAAGCCTCCTATATTCGCCATGAGATGGCGCTACCTTGTCTTATAACAATATTATAACTCACTTGATAGCGACGGGGTAGATGGTGCCGCCGACTTCAAAGCTTCCCTTCTTGAACTGCATGACCGACGTATTGTTGATGCAGGTGCCTTCGGGGAAGATCAGGATCGGAGGATTGTCGGGCACTGATATGTGTTCTTTTAACCTAAAGAGATAAAACTAAATCTCAAATTCACTGACAGTTAACATATAACTTGTACCACTGGGGTAGAAGCTGGATGTTTTTCACTAGAGTTCCTCTTACAACAAAGATGATTTAGTGCTCACAACATCCACAGGAAGAATTTATAAACATGCACCCCCCCCCCTAAAGGGAATAAATAGGGGTTGACAGTTTGTTTGGAAGATTGACAAAGTTGCCGATAGAATAACCAATCGAGCAAGAAGTTTGTTAATAATATAATACCAGCCTGTAGGTGTCACACTGCAGGGCAAGCTGTATGAGGGCTTCCCATACAGAGAAGGCACTAGCATTAGTGTTGCTCAAGGCAGGATGGCAATAAAAAAAAACATCTAGTTTCCGCTCACAGCTTCCCCCGCGTGAAAAGTGTTTTCTCATACCAAGGGAACATTATAACGGGATGCAAAGTAGTATTTGTATTATGCCAGACGATAATCTATCTCTGTGCCAAATATCATCCAGATCCGTTCAGCCGTTCTGGCGTGATTGGGTAACAAACATACAACCACACACACATCCATCCAAACTTTCACATTATTTTTCACATAACTAAACAAAATTAAGGGAACTGCAATTTGTTTTTTATTTATATTACAGAACTGATTCCACAATACAACCTGTTTATATTCCGAGTACTTTTACATCCTGAAAGATTACCAATATCCTTACCTTCTGGCTACTGCATGTCTGTCTTTAACTTCGGATCTCTCAAACCAGATGTGTGGCGACGCCCTAGCAAGCGCTCTCTGTAGGATTCCTAGAAAACCATTGTGTCTTTGACCGATCTGAAAATAGTTATAAAATCTATCAATATATTGTTTATAAGTAGTCAAGTCAGAGAGAATAGGTTACTTCAAGGCAAGCGCGCTTCACCGTCGACCACATCATCGCTTACCATCAGGTGAGATAGTGGTCAAGCGCGAGCTTATTGGCCTGCGCATACTGGCAGACGGGACGGCAGAGGATTTTAAATTTATCAATTGAATTTAATAGTTATCTAATCAAAATAAGGCATATATTTCAATGCTCGTTTCGTCGGGGTCAATTAATACATTTAAAATCCTCTGCCAGTGTGCGTCTGCGCAGCCCATATCTATAATTAAAAAAATACGTTACATTACTTCTGTATTCCACATTGAAGGGATGTACAGAGATGTTCATACGTCACATCTTTACAGAACACACTCCACTTCTGGACATTTTACTTCTCGACAGTCAAGTCTATTGCCATCAACTGCGCACAAATACAGACTGCGGTCTGCTACGGAGAGTTTCTTCATTAAAACATCCACTGCCCGACTTGGGACTCGAACCCAAGTACTTACGCTCAGCAGTAGCACTTGCATCCACTAGACCAAGGAAGCAGTATTCTAATTTACTCCTTCCACTGCTGGTCTTAGGGCTCTCTAAGCATCGCTAAAACTTAGTGTTGTTTTACCCACATACAGGTAATAGAGAATATGCATGTAATTTTTTTTATTTGCTAAATGAGATACAGTACAACTATTTTCTTAATGTCCCTCGGCAATCATCGCATTTCCGAATACAAACGAATGATAATTTCCATGTCCATCAATTATAAGATTTATCGTGTATAATAATTTGAATTCAGTACTAAGTACAGTACAACTAGTTTCTTAATGTCCCTTGGCAATCATCGCATTTCCGAATACAAAACAATGCTAACTTCCAAGTCCATTAATTATTAGCTTTATCGTGTATAATAATTCGAATTCAGAACTAAGTACTTTATTGTTGTTTTGATTTCCGTGTGAAATATATAAAGCTGTAAAAATAGCAGCTTTCTGCCCATTTTTAAATTAAAATGACTGTAAGTTAAAATAGTATTAACAATTCCATATTTGATTAAGTTGATTGAGAGCGTCCGATCTGCACCAAGTGCAACAGGCAATTCATAGAAAGCCGACGACTGACGAAACACTAAGTTTGCCGAGGGACATTTAGAAAATAGTTGTACTGTACTTATTAACTGTAGTATATAATATGTTTTTTTTTAATATCTTGATCAGAGACGAAGTTATAAGGCGTCAAAAGTTCAATAAGCAGATGATTCCGACGTGCAATCTAAGCGATGTCAGATAGCACGACGCCCATACAAGTTACAACGGGGTACCTAAAAATATTGGACACATATTTTTTCTTTTGCCACTTAAACAAAAAATTACGGCGATACATTGCGTTGAAATATCGTATGACAAAGTGACGTCACAACCCCCCACTCCTCAACTTTGGTGTGCTTTATCTTTGTCAATTTTTATTTATTTGATAAAGCAAAAAATACGGGGTCAATATTATTTGATAATCTCATTGACGCACTTAATAGAATTATCATTTTTCTATCCAGGAAACATCCGTACTGCCATAGAAAACAAACGGTGTTTTCATAGAGAGGGATAGATATTTAGTTTTTCGATCAATTTTGATTCTGTTTTCACTGTTAGTATTCTATTTTAGTATTTTATCGATAAACTGGTCAAATAACAAATATTTTATCATGCATATTCCCTATCCCTGATATCTTCACCAGGCCATTGGTTCATCTTTTGGGGGAAGACATGCCTTTAACAAATCGCCACCCATAAGCTTATTTGGCCTTATCTGCAGTTTTTTAACTTTCGTTATAGTTTAACCATAATGCATCTATTTGCATGTCAGTCTATATGACAATAAATAAATTTCCTGTCGAGCTATTTAAAAAAAAGTGTTTCCGAGATTCGAACTCGCACCATCATTCTTGTAAAGTGGTCTATACTATATTAAAACTTATTTTAAACGGTTTTAATTCCAACTAAGGCCCATCCTTATGTCTAGAACATTACATTTCACATTCTGGGGTTCGAACCCCACCCCTTATAATTAACGACCATAGCATGCAATAACCCAATCATTGGGTATACATTCACATGGCACCCAAAACATAAAACACAGACGTCTCAACAACATTTTATAAGAATGTATCCCGAACTCCTTAAGTGCCTAAACGTGGATGCACGCGAGACACAATTGTTTTTTAATTGTTTCTTAAAGTCAGTATTTATTTTTCTAAGAATTCCCCGCGAGAGATTATGTGGTTGGAGACACAGATTCCGTTGCGGGGTTTATAGTGCTTGTCGTGGTACCTTATCACGAGTGTTATGTTATAAGACTCACCAGCGAGTAACAGTTGTCGCACATGAGCACGAGCGCGTCGATAGGGCTCGTGTGGTTGGAGACACAGATTCCGTTGCGGGGTTTATAGTGCGTGTCGTGATACCTTATCACGAGTGTTATGTTATAAGATTCACCAGCGAGTAACAGTTGTCGCACATGAGCACGAGCGCGTCGATAGGGCTCGTGTGGTTGGCGACACATATTCCGTTGCGGGGTTTATAGTGCGTGTCGTGGTACCTTATCACGAGTGTTATGTTATAAGACTCACTAGCGAGTAACAGTTGTCGCACATGAGCACAAGCGCGTCGATAGGGCTCGTGTGGTTGGCGACACATATTCCGTTGCGGGGTTTATAGTGCTTGTCGTGGTACCTTATCACGAGTGTTATGTTATAAGACTCACTAGCGAGTAACAGTTGTCGCACATGAGCACAAGCGCGTCGATAGGGCTCGTGTGGTTGGCGACACATATTCCGTTGCGGGGTTTATAGTGCTTGTCGTGGTACCTTATCACGAGTGTTATGTTATAAGACTCACCAGCGAGTAACAGTTGTCGCACATGAGCACGAGCGCGTCGATAGGGCTCGTGTGGTTGGAGACACAGATTCCGTTGCGGGGTTTATAGTGCGTGTCGTGATACCTTATCACGAGTGTTATGTTATAAGGTTCACCAGCGAGTAACAGTTGTCGCACATGAGCACGAGCGCGTCGATAGGGCTCGTGTGGTTGGCGACACATTTTCCGTTGCGGGGTTTATAGTGTGTGTCGTGGTACCTTATCACGAGTGTTATGTTATAAGACTCACTAGCGAGTAACAGTTGTCGCACATGAGCACAAGCGCGTCGATAGGGCTCGTGTGGTTGGCGACACATATTCCGTTGCGGGGTTTATAGTGCTTGTCGTGGTACCTTATCACGAGTGTTATGTTATAAGACTCACCAGCGAGTAACAGTTGTCGCACATGAGCACGAGCGCGTCGATAGGGCTCGTGTGGTTGGAGACACAGATTCCGTTGCGGGGTTTATAGTGCGTGTCGTGATACCTTATCACGAGTGTTATGTTATAAGATTCACCAGCGAGTAACAGTTGTCGCACATGAGCACGAGCGCGTCGATAGGGCTCGTGTGGTTGGCGACACATATTCCGTTGCGGGGTTTATAGTGCTTGTCGTGGTACCTTATCACGAGTGTTATGTTATAAGACTCACCAGCGAGTAACAGTTGTCGCACATGAGCACGAGCGCGTCGATAGGGCTCGTGTGGTTGGCGACACAGATTCCGTTGCGGGGTTTATAGTGCTTGTCGTGGTACCTTATCACGAGTGTTATGTTATAAGACTCACCAGCGAGTAACAGTTGTCGCACATGAGCACGAGCGCGTCGATAGGGCTCGTGTGGTTGGCGACACAGATTCCGTTGCGGGGTTTATAGTGCTTGTCGTGGTACCTTATCACGAGTGTTATGTTATAAGACTCACCAGCGAGTAACAGTTGTCGCACATGAGCACGAGCGCGTCGATAGGGCTCGTGTGGTTGGCGACACAGATTCCGTTGCGGGGTTTATAGTGCTTGTCGTGGTACCTTATCACGAGTGTTATGTTATAAGACTCACCAGCGAGTAACAGTTGTCGCACATGAGCACGAGCGCGTCGATAGGGCTCGTGTGGTTGGCGACACAGATTCCGTTGCGGGGTTTATAGTGCTTGTCGTGGTACCTTATCACGAGTGTTATGTTATAAGACTCACCAGCGAGTAACAGTTGTCGCACATGAGCACGAGCGCGTCGATAGGGCTCGTGTGGTTGGCGACACAGATTCCGTTGCGGGGTTTATAGTGCGTGTCGTGGTACGTTATCACGGCGGAGATGCAGCGTGATAAGAAGTTAAAACACATCACGGAGACCGCGTAGTTGACGCGTTGCTTCGTTTTTCCGTCGGGTAGGGTACCGACGCACGCCGTGCATGCTACTAACCACCAGACCTATTGGAAGCGTATGGGATGGTAGATATGACCCAGACATATGATTTTTAAGTCAGTTTTTGCAAGTGTTGAGATATGGATAAACACAAGTTGAGGCGAGCGATATTCCTGACGAAATGAATACTCAGTTTCGGAATTGAGAATTTAAAGTTTAGGAACTTGTCAAACTCTACTTTCCTACAAAATATTGACAAGGTTTTATGCTAAAGGAGAGCTTAGCACGTTCTCAAATTGTAAATCTCAATTCAGAAACCCGGAGGTAGGAACCGAAATACGTTGTCCTTATGTTTGCAAGGAAAATTACGAGAAATTATTCATTGCTACACTGCAGTTATCAGCATAATTAACATTTGAATGCAACGGCTAAATATACATTGCAAATCACGGCATATTTTCGCTTACTTACTGAAGTTAACGACAAATTTTACGTGGCATATTTTCTGTCTAAAATTACACAAAAGCATTGCAAAAAGTACACCGAACTTTCTGGCGCCTTTTCATATTTCTCTGGCTTTCTTTTAAATAAAAATCCAACACTTACAAAAACTGTCTCGGACAATACACAGATGAATTTATGAGACAAGTTTGAATATACCTTCATTATAGGATGTTGATACTATAGTCGGAAAAACAACTCTATCACCATTACAATAAGGTATATTGTAACTCGCCTTTAAGATTAGCTCACACCGAGACGAGATGAAACGCTGTAGCGATACAATATAACACTTTATTTACTAAATAAAAAAGTACACATTTCACTGATCGAATTCCTAAGGTTGTACTCGAATTCTCTCACTGAAATGTGAACCTTTTAGCATAGTAAATAAGGTTCAATTATGTATCGGTACTTAAAAAATGATAGCAACATCGCTTCTCAGTGTGAGCTGACCCATACTCGAAAATAACAGTTAATAATGAACTTATAACATAAGGACAGAAAACAAGATGGATACGGAGAAAGCATTAAAGTAAGAAACATTTACAAATCACAGAGTAAAATATAAGACAACACAAAAAACATAAAAAGCAAAATAAAAACCGCCATACAATAACATCATTGTATTCCTCGAAGATTTACGACTGAGGTGAGTAGCGACATCTATAAATCCAGATACGAACTAAAGACTTGACGTCATGTAGCGACATCTATGAAGCAAGATACGAACTAATGACCTGAAGTTATGTAGCGACATCTATGCCACGACATGCGAACTATCTTGCATCGCGCAAGCAAAGTTTTCGGCGTGATTTGAACATATACAATAGTCCGACAAAAACCTTCGGGCAGTTGTGTATTGCCCACGAGACACAACACTCCGACAGTCTGGTCGGAGGATCCTCACTTTTCAATGGGGATTGCGGGACTTTACAACCATGTTCCGCATACCCCATACCCCAACGTGATCAAGACGATAATATATCCAGAAGAATATAGTTAAATAACATCCCATTTATTTCTAAGCCAGGCATAACATAACAAGACATAAATCAATAACAAGCAACGTATAACCCAGTTTCATTCCAACGTCTCACCCAATTTTAAAACTGCATTGGGTGAACATTACCCAATCTGTACATAACATATACCCCAATGCGGACAAAACAATATTCAATCCAGAAACAATGAATCATCCAATTCCATACAGTCAGAACATCCTACCCAGACAACGTTTATCCCAATCTTATCATGAAGTATTACCCTTTCTGGAAAATACATCTACAAAATGGATTTCAATCCAGATACAAAAAGGATGATTAATTTTACCCATAAGTTTTCCCCATTCCGGAGTTAAAATACAACCAAGCCCATACATAACATCGCCCAATGCAGACATTTCCATTCAAATGTTCTACCCAAAGAACGTATTACCCAATACGACAATTATAACCCAATATGGACACAACGTTTTACCCGATCCAGACAATACGTTCACCCAAACTGGACCCAACATATAATCCAATTCCATGGCGAAATAATGTTTTACCCAGACAACGTCTCGCCCAAAACAGACACAACGTCCCACCCAATTCGTTCTACCCAGACAAAAAAACAACGGCCCACCCATTCGTTCTACCCAGATAAAAAAACAACGTGCCACCCATTGTTACCAAAAATACCTACCAAAGAGTAACAGGTATTTATACTGAGTACGCCCACATCTATAGGACTCGTATGGTTGGCCACACAGAAACCGTTCGCTTTCGGCTTGTACTGCTTATCATGGAACCTCGCGTGAATCGAGAGGCCCCTGATAAGGATTCTGATGCTCATCTTGTAGGAGATCCTTCCTAGTTTGTTTCGCAAGCGGACGAATGGAACCGAACTGACGACCCATGTTGAGAAGACCATGACTAATACCTGGTGAGCAATTGGGATATCATAGATCCGTTAAAACGGTCCTGCAAATTAGGTGAACATTACCCCCATTAGAGACGGACCCGTTAAAACGGTACTGTAAATGTGGTATGAAAATTACCCCCAGTAGCGACGGATCCGTTAAATACGGATGTTCTGTGTGAACGAGCCCTTAGTGAATATTATGCTGGCACACTTGGCATATTTGCCCAAATATTTGCGAAACCGCAACGCAAAACAAACCTTACCACTAATGAAAAAAGGTCATTTTGTCATAGAGATTTGGAGCAAACATTTGTAGATATACGCCAATTATAGTACCAGCATTACAGAATAGCACTACTAATAGATACAAAAGAAATACAGAATATTTGCAGTTGAGTCTTGAAAAAAGAATATTAGTTGCATTAAACACAAAATAGTTAAAAAGTTAAGTACAAAAACATTTCACAAAAATAGAAGAAAATAAGTTGCGAGATTAGAGTAAAATTATTAGTTACAAAGATCTGAAATATACATAAAAATAAATAAATTGAAAAAAATAACAGAAATAACATAGCTGGGGTTGGGGGAGTATTAAATGTAATGTTTAAATAATAATAATATAATAATTATTAAAATATTATTATTTTATTATCTGCATTCTAGAAAGATTATCAAGGATTAGAATATAAAGAGTATTAAAATATAATGATTAAATAATAATAATATAATAATTATTAAAATATTATTATTTTATTATCTGCATTCTAGAAAGATTATCAAGGATTTATCTTATTTAGTACTTGTATGTGACATACAGGGTAACTTTTAATTCGTTGGAAATCTTTTAAAGCACACATGAATTTAAACTACTATTAAGGGAATAATAGTAAATATAGTCCCCGGCATGTAACTTGGCAAGGTTTTGGCGTAGTGGGGGTAAGATCGCGCATAAGGCGCGAACTGACCAACCACCATATAGAGCGAATGGAACGTGGACGCGACACGATTGGTCAGCAGTGTTTCTTTCAGGTAGGAGTAGCCTTACTGCCCCCCCCCGAGGCGTTTGGAACTTAATCAATAGCAATAGGTTGCCGCTCGCTCACTTTCGCGCGTCTACAGCAGATTCACGTATATTCGCGACGAATATCCCTACAATTTGGCAAATTATTTAAACCTGGTATCTTTTTAGAGCTGGAAACCCCTTATTGACGTGCGTGGCACTCAATCAGCCAATCAGTAAATGAGTAGTGCATGACATATTAAAGTAGCCAATCAGAAACCAGAATAGCGCCTAGAAAGAACGACACACTTTCGAGCTTTCCAGAATATCGCCATCCCTTTTCCTCTAACGCTATCACATAAGGCTCTCCCACTCTAAACAGCTGTTTATAGATAGTAATGCCGTGAAATTGAAATTTTTGGAATTAAAATTATAGCTGTGTCCTTTGTAAAGAATTTGTGATTTTTGTAAAGAATATTATTCTTCGTGGCTTTTTACAATGTTACTTTGATAATTTTGGTTCAGCTTATAGCATCTTTTGTTCATTAAAATATTAATAATAATTGGAAGTGAGTTTTAAATATTACTTTGTTTCCTTTATTTACTCGCCCCCCCCCCCAGATCTCTTAACCACCCCCCCGGAGAATTTTGCCTGAAAGAAACACTGAACGTCCCCCGCGTCCCGCTTGGTAACCAAAGAGATCTGAAAAACGACTTGTGCGCATCTAACGACTCTTGCCAAGTTATGTGCAGACAACTATACACTGTAGTAAAAAAAAAGATATCTCGTACCGCAGGGAGGGGTATAAAAATAGGGATGTTAAATAAGTATTATACAGGGTATAATGGACAGCTGCATAAAAACTACATATACACAGGGTGAGCAAATAATCGTGGATCAAACGAAACAGGCCTATAGTTGGGGTCATGAAGGGAGCAAAAATTGTTTGCCTGACCTACTGCAAATAGCCCCAAATATCGCCCTATTTCGATGGACCCACGATTTTCGGCCCAACCTGTGTATTTTTATAAAATGAAAAAAAAAAAAAAAACTACAAAATTCAGTAGCAAGATTTGACCCGAACATACATACAAAAACGCAAGTTAATAATAAGCTTGTAATAAAAGGCTAAGCCAAAAAATAAAAATGTATCTCCCATACAAACGTTGACAACTTTGTATGGAAAATACAAATTCTTTTTTGGGAACTGACTATGTCTTACTTGTGGAGAAAGTTGTTCATTTACTTGCGCAAAAGCAGTTTTATAAATATGATCACACCTATCCATTACACCCTGTATTTTATTTTTTAATCCCACATTTTGTGCTCTTACTAGAATAGATGTTTATGCTAAATAAAGGTAGATGCCGTAAAGTAGCCATGTATATATATAGAAAACCGGCAAAGTGCGAGGCGGACTCGCGCACGTATGGGAGTCCCACTTAAATATCTATTTTTTTCTGTTTTTAGGGTTCCGTACCCAGAGGGTAAAAACGGGACCCTATTACTAAGACTCCGCGGTCCGTCTGTCTGTCTGTCACCAGGCTGTAACCAAAGAACCGTCATAGCTAGACAGTTGAAATTTTCACAGATGATGTATTTCTATTGCCGCTATAACAAAAAATACTAAAACAGTATAAAATAAATATTTAAGGGGGGCTTCCATACAACAAACGTGGTTTTTTGCCGTTTTTGCAATAAAGGTGCGGAACCCTTCGTGCGCGAGTCCGACTCGCACTTAGCCGGTTTTTTTAACCCCCGACGGAAAAAGAGGGGTGTTATAAGTTTGAGGTGTGTTGCTGTGTATCTGTGTGTCTGTGTATCTGTGTATCTGTGTATCTGTGTGTCTGTCTGTGGCATCATAGCGCCTCAACGGATGAACCGATTTTGATTTAGTTTTTTTTGTTGGAAAGGTGATTGTGTCGAGAGTGTTCTTAGCTATGTTTAAAAAAAACGGTTCAGCCGTTCAAAAGTTATGGGCGTTTTACTGTTTGAATCGGGATGTTTTCGCAAGATAAATGTGTCGGGGGTTTTCTAAATTTTTAAATTTTACTTGTTAGTATTTTTTGTTATAGCAGCAACAGAAATACACCATCTACGAAAATTTCAACTGTCTAGCAGTCACAGTTCATGAGATACAGCCTGGTGACAGACGGACCGCGGAGTCTTAGCAATAGGGTCCCGTTTTTACCCTTTGTGTACGTAACTCTTCTGTACAAGATTGACTTGATTGAAAAGAAGACGATTTCGTGAAAAAATGTTTCGAGGGCTACTTTAGAGCATCCACCATAAAATACTGATTTAAACTGAAACAAACCCTATTTTATTTAGACATAATATCTCAGTTTTATAGTTAAAACTCACCCCAATAACGAAGATCATGATTCTGAGCGGCAACAAGAACATGTATCGCACGACGAAGCCCATCGCCCAGATGATCGTAAGCCGCCACGTTAGGAATTCGTATTGTCTGAAAGAGAAAAACATCATTATCACCAGCCTTTTTAATATGCCCACTGCTAGGAGACACAGGCCTCCACTCTGTGAGAGAATATGGGCCGTAATCCACCACGCAGACCCAGTGCGTTTAGATGGTTTTGTTTTTTTTTAACCCCCGACGGAAAAAGAGGGGTTATAACACCCCTGTTTTTAGTTTAGTTTGAGGTGTGTTGCTGTGTGTCTGTCTGTGGCATCATAGCGCCTCAACGGATGAACCGATTTCGATTTAGTTTTTTTTTTGTTGGAAAGGTGATTGTGTCGAGAGTGTTCTTAGCTATGTTTGAAAAAAATCGGTTGAGCCGTTCAAAAGTAATGGGCGTTTTACTGTTTGAATCGGGATGTTTTCGCAAGATAAATGTGTCGGGGGTTTTTTTAAATTTTGGAATTTTACTTGTTTGTAATGGGTTTACTCTTGACTCTAGTCTAGGTCAGAGGTGACAGAGACAGAGTCGACGGTGGAGTGAGCTTACCCAGAAGAAACCTGCTCACTCGTAATTTTGAAGAGATTCGGGTTGTATGCGTTCGGAAACACAGACGCAGGTAGTGAGTTCCTCTCATTCGCTGAGCGCATTATGAAGGATGTTTGGAAGAGCTTGGTGCAAATTGGTGGAACGGCAACCAGGTAAGGATGGTAACTTGCAGTGCGTCTAGTTGTCCGAAGGTAGAAAGGGGCTGGTGGGGATGAGGTCGTGGAGTTCCTGAGCTCACTCACCGAAGTACAGTCTATGGAAGACCGACAAGCAGGCAACCTTGCGGCGATGAGCCAAGCTATGAAGCTAGGCATCCGCCAGTTCAGTTGTATGTCACATGTCTTCGAATGTTTGGTTCTAGGACACGCCGGTTTCCTCACGATGTTTTCCTTCACCGTTTCAGAGCAGTGGTGATGAAATAATTTGCACAAAGTAAAGCGCCTGCGCCACCTACGATACGTAAGTCGGAACTGTTACCATGACTGCCTGCTTTGTAATTATTTCAAACTACCTTCTGTCTACGGCTTCGACTGCGTAAAAAGTGTTTTATCATCCCCAGGGCATATAAACTATCCTATGTCCTTTCCAGGGTCTCAAAATATATCCATGCCGAATTTCATCTAAATCGGTTCAGTAGAACCAGAGATTACCCCCTACAACCTCACAAACTTTATCTCTTTATAATATTAACTAGAGGACGCCTCGCGGTTTCACCCGCGTAGTTCCCGTTCCCGTGGGAATACAGGGATAAAAAGTAGCCTATGTCACCCGGGGATAGAGTCGCTTCCCAACGGTGAAAGAATTTTTGAAATCTGTCTAGTAGTTTTGGAGCCTATTCGGTACAAACAAACAAAAAAATCTTTCCTCTTTATAATATTGGTATAGATTATACATAACATCACGCCTGGGTTCCCCGAAGGGTAAGTTAGAGGAGCACCTGGCACAGGTTTTCGGCAGTTATGTTCAAAACTCAAATTTTATTAATAGAAGCTTGATTGCTTGCTATCACACTTCACACTTATATTATAAAGGCGAAAGTTTGTATGTGTGTTTGTATGCTTGTTATTTTTTCACGCTCAAACGGCTGGACGGATCTGGATGAAATTTGGCACAGAGATAGATTATAGTCTGGAATAGCACATAGAATAATTTTTAATCCGGGTTCACTTTGGATAATTTTTGACATTCGCGCGGGCGAAGACGCTGGCAGAAGCTAGTAGATTAATAATCTGAGGCGCTACTGCTGACCACGAGGACCTGGGTTCCATTCCCGAGTGGAGCAAAGTGTTATCGAGTTTTTCCATCTGGCATTTCTTAGTAGCAGTCCTTCTTTATCAAGTTTCCACACAAAAAAATAAAAGTCATTGATCCGACTTGAACCAAAAAGTATAATTACGTAACTTGAAAACATGTTTTTTTGTTTATGGAGATATTTTGGTCTCAAATGAAATGTAAAGCGATTATATCCGTTTCAATCATGTAAATCGGTCCATTAACTCATTATCGATAAAAAAACTTTTTGCAAAAAAATACTACCGACTTCCAAATACAAAACTACAAAGTGAAAAATAACTTAATTTTTTGAAGTCGGTGTCTTTCGTAGGTACCATTTTTTTGCGTTTAGGACACCGACTTCAAAAAATTAAGTTACTTTTCACTTTGTAGTTTTGTATTTGGAAGTCGGTAGTATTTTTTTGCAAAAAGTTTTTTTATTTTTCACTTTTTAGTTGTACGTACCTAATAGACAAGTTAGTAAGGGAACTTTTTCGCCAGAATAGATTTCATGAAACTTGAACATAACCGGTGAAATGAGAGATCTGCTTACCCCTTAAGAGCGAACTGGCGTGATGTTATGTTATGAAATGTTATAAACAACAAACAGACATGCGATTGCAGCAATCCCTAGAGATTTGCCGTTATTTATTGAAGAGTTCTGTTGTATATCTCCGAAGTTCTTCATCAGATATTCACCAAATTAAAATGGGACCAATTTCGGAACATACTTTTTCAAACAAAAAAAGAATTTTCAAAATCGGTCCACAATTGACGGAGTAATCGGTGAACATACACAAAAAAAAAAAAAAAAACAAACTTGAAGTCGAACATAGAACCTCCTCCTTTTTGGAAAGTCGGTTAAAAATAATGTCATACCAAGTGAACGTGTCAAGGATGCCCCTTACCGCGATACGTTTGTTCCGATTGTATTAGCGACAGTGCCTGTACATATTTTTCGTATCGTTTTGAAATATTGGAATACATTGGTAGACAGGTGTTAGGAGGAGCTCGTGGCTAAATAATAACAGCCGCACTGGTCGATCATCAAGGTTAAGCAACGCTTGCCGCGGTCGGTCCTTGGATGGGTGACCATTTCAACATACCGAGTTCCGTGCCTCGGAATGCAAGTTAAGCCGTAGATCCCGGCTGTCATTTGAAGATCTTTGACAGTCGTTACGAGTAGCCAGAAGCTTGAGATATGACACCAGTCTTGCCAAGGGGTACCGTGTTACCCAGTTACTGGGTTGTGGAGGTCAGATAGGTAGTCGCTCCATGTAAGACATTGATACTTAGCTAAATCCGGTAAGACTGGAAGCCGAACCCAATATAGTTGGGGAAAGGCTAGGCAGATTGATTGATTGTTAGACAGGTGTTAACGACTTGACACTTTAATGCTTTTCTTTAGATATCGGTGGGTGGTCGAATGTTATCTATCAGATTAATAAATAATGATCATGGTGTATCGTGTACCTATTCGCTAAATGATAATTATTTGCCTCATATATTAGCTGTGCATAATTTTATCCTTATCGGTAATATTATTATTGGTACAGTTAAGGTTGCACTAGTCGACTGTACGAACTATTTTGTGCGCGGGGTTAAAATGCTTGCTATCTCATCCGACAACACGTGCGAAAGAGATAGATGCTGTGATGAGCAGTAAGAGGCTAGTTCGCGTACGAATACACACTTTTACAAATTTGTAGCAAAATGGATGATGATTTAGAACGAAAACGAGCACGGGATATTTTATAAACAGACCGTTGGGAATATGGATATCATGAAAAAACTACTAAATGTATATTTTCAAAATAAATTTATTTGCATTGTTGAACTACTAATCTATCCCTGCATGGTGACCGTTTTGTCATTTTCCTTCTTCTTATGGTACTTATTTGTGCCGAAAGATGCGTTAAAATTAGTGTTGAAATATGGAACTTTCGACGCTCATAACTTTCAAATATATATATTTTTCCTACTTTTTTGTTTCCATACAGGGCTAGATAATGATGAGACAAATTGATATCATTTTTTATTTTGAACGCACATCGTCAAACAGTGGAGGATACTCCAGACTACGTTTGTATGGAATAATGATCGACTAGGGTTACCATAAGGGTCAAAAGTGCAATATAACACTCTACCAAAACAGCAGCGGCAATTTTTTTTTTAAACTGAAGAATTTTAACTTTTCACGGTTAGTAGGTATAATCTACTATACTTTGATTTGTATACAACATAATAAACCAGTTGTGGATAATTTAACTTCTTCTAGACATTTGAGTTTTGGGAGAGTGAGACTGCACTTTAGATCCTTGAAATTACTTATGAAAAAGGTACATTTAAACATATAAGTGTTATATATATTTTTGAAATCACCTCTTAAAACTCTTTATTTTGAAAAAAAAAATATGAGCCACTACAAAATGGCGCCCAAAATCCGCTATTTTTCTATTTTAATGTTGCAAGTGACACTCGCAAGGTTAAAACGAATCGATTGACGTAAGAATCATAAAAATCGGCCAACCCGTTTGGCCTCTAGAACGCCACATTGAAACAAACATACACAGACTGATGAACACATTACCCTCCTTCGGCAGTCGGGTAAAAATAAAGGGTCGTATTTTTTGCCGAGTTGGAGCAGTCTTATGTTTATTGTTTTACTAAATATAAAAGGTGAAGTACCTATTGGTCCTAGTGAGGAGGTTCCAGCTTCTCAACTCCTCGGCCTCGAAGACAGAGGTGACCTGGTCTTCAATGATGGACTCCATGCCAGCCTTCACCAGATCCAGGCAGTTCGCCAGGTGGAACTCGATGTTGTTCTGTAATTGTTTAAAAATACTGGTGATTAAATTTAACGTCGTGGTGGCCCAGTGGCTAAGACTTCGCATTTCGTGCTGAGGCTCATGGCTTGAAATCCGAGCAAATATACCAATGTGACTTTTTCAAATTCATATGTACTTTCTACGTTTATCTTGGACATCGTTCACAACGGTGAAGGAAAACATCGTGAGGAAAGCAGCTGCCTATATACGTAAGTGAATTCGGCTAGCAAAGGGTTTGACCATAAAAGAGTGACAAATTGTCTTACATATTGATTATTTCAATACAATTTGTCACTCTTTCATGGTCAAACCCTTTGCCTTACCGAATTTACTTACGCAATTAGGCTACTGGACTTATCTATACTTCTATACTAATATTATAAAGTGGAAAGATTTGTATTTTTGTATATAACGAAAACTTAAAATCTACTGAACCGATTACAAAAATTCTTTTACCGTTGGGAAGCTACACTATCCCCGGGTGACATTGGCTACTTTTTATCCCTGTATTCCCACGGGAACGGGAACTACGCGGTTGAAACCGCGAGGCGTCAGCTAGTAGTTAATATAAGTCTCAAATCGTCATCCCACATTGAGCAAGCGGGGTGATCAATGCTCGTGCCTTCTCTGTATGAGAAGAGGCCTTTGCCCTGCAGTGGGACAGTTAACGGGGGGTATTATTATTATTTATATGCTCGCGCTTGATCACTATCTTGCCTGATGGTAAGCCATGATGTGGTCGACGGTGAAGCATGCTTGCTTACAAGTATCCTATTCAGCCTCGACTTAAAGACCCTCAGGTTGTAGCTATCGGATAACACAGACTCCGGCAGGGAATTCCACTCCTTAGCGGTACGCATAATGAAAGTATGCCCGTTTAGTGCGTATGTGTGGGATGTTCACCGTGTACCGATGGCGCATCACCGTACGTCTTGTATTGTGTATTTATGAAACCAGAAGAAGCAAAAGGACTACTGCATCTATGGGCGTATCCAGCATGGGTCGGGCCAAAGTAAGGAAGCTCGAAAAATAGTAGAAAGTTCAGAGGCGGACCAAGTCTTGGGTGTATCCAGCATGGGTCGGGCCAAAGTAAGGAAGCTCGAAAAATAGTAAAACGTTCAGAGGCGGACCAAGTCTGTCAGGACTCAGGGTGGCAAAAATAAACATGGTCCTTCGATCCGGAACGCAGAAAATCAAAAATGACAAATGAAAGGGTGATTCACTCACGTTATAGTAGTAGATTGCGCATGTCATTACTTGCCAGAATTTGATCCTAATTAGCGAATCTATCGAATGGTGTAATAATACAGCTAGCGTATTTTTTTTCAAAATCAGCGGATTCGATTCCTGGCTACAAATATAGATTTTTCAAAAATCTAATGATGCAGTTTTAGTTTTCATTAAAATCGGCTTCGTGGCTCCTTTGAGTGTTTTCTGCTATTTCTCATAGTTTCGGATTTGGATATCCACGCCCACTGAAAAAACTCGCTCAATCGCGCTATACTGTACTAGCTGACCCCCGGAGCTTCGCGCCCGTCAACTGGCTACCCTGCCTACCCTACCCTACCTAATAATTTGTATGTAGCATCAATAGTTTTCTCAGCGCACGCCAAACAATGAATTTTACAGGCAACATTTTGCTACTTTGGGTTACATTATTGCAATTTTCATAAGGATCTCAAATGTTTTTTTAAATTTGTTATAGCCTATGACACTCAGGAATAATGTAGCTTTCTAATGGTGAGAGACTTTTCATCCAGAGATTACCCCCTACAACGTAACAAACTCACAAACTTTACCTCTTTATAATATTAGTATAGATGTTTTTGACGATAATAAATAGAATTTCTTTTTTTAAATTTCAGCCGTTCTTTTCTTTTGCATAGCAGACAGCAAGTCACAAGATAACGGAAGGTTGAATACCTTTGCTCGATAAGAATACAGTAGGTAGTTATTGATAACATAGTAAAATAAATCTAGTTACGGCTGTTTCCAAGCTGATTGTGGGACTGATAAGATTCATAAGTGCAGTATCAGGTTGGATTATTAAGTGCAAAATAACGAATCAATAATTATTAATAACATAACATTACGTCTGTGTCCAAGAATCAGGCAGAGGCGTATTGTATAGTGCCCGGCACGTAAGTTGGCAAGGTTTTAGCGTAGTGGGGGGTAAGTTCGCGCATATGCCGAGATTTGATAGAGCGACACGATTGGTCAGTCGATTTGTCAACTGACTAACCAATCGCGCGCTCGCAACTGTCCTAAACATTCCCCACGCCCCGCTTCACTACCAAAGATATCTAAAAAAACGGCCAAGTGCGAGTCGGACTCGCGCACGATGGGTTCCGTACCACTATCGCAAAAGACGGCAAAAAAATCACGTTTTTTGTATGGGAGCCCCACTTAAATATTTATTTTATTCTGTTTTTAGTATTTGTTGTTATGGCGGCAACAGAAATACATAATCTGTCATCAACTGTCTAGCTATCACGGTTCATGAGATATAGCCTGGTGACAGACAGACAGACGGACCGCGGAGTCTTAGTAATAGGGTCCCGTTTTTACCCTTTAGGTACGGAGCCCTAAAAACGACTTCTGCGCATCTAATGACTCTTGCCAACTTACGTACCGGGGATTATACATCCTTTAAACTCCTCGCCAAACTTCTGGGCCGCCCAGAACTTGGCTTTCCGATGCGCAAGGCACGAAGCGATGCTGTTTTCGTAAGGATTTAATACCGCGCAGCCATTGCCGAGAACTATACCTTCCTACCTACCAACCTGCTACCTAGTACCTCCCCTACTTCTCTTCTTGCCTACCCTACTTATGTACCAATTTTTTTTCTAGGGTCTTTCTTTCGCGGTAAATCCTAACACCGCCATTCAGAAATTGACTTCAAATGCACAACGCCATCTATCGAATATTCAACGATCCGAGTTGTCCAAGAATTGCGTGTGCTGTGTTATTACCTCTCCATTCCCCTGGCTCGGCTTGGGTTCACTCACGACGCGTTCCTGACTAGTGCTTCGCTTGTAGTTCAATTCTGGCGAAGGACCCAGGATCTCGTGCCGTTCGATCACCGTGTTCAGCGTGCCTGGAAAGAGAGAAGATTGGTGTTAAATGGAGATAGACTAATTTACATAATTACAGTAGATAGCCGGCAGGCTTAATGATAGCGATTTTTGCTCAATAATTGCTCTTCAATAAAGAAGTTTTAGAGTATTTGGCGTTTTTACCCGGCTGCAAGGAAAGGGTTATGTTTTTCGCGCGTATCTTGCATGTATGTATTATTCTTTATTCATCATCAACATCATATCAGCCGAAAGACGTCCACTGCTGGACATAGGCCTCCCCCAGGCGTCGCCACATTGACCGATCCCGTGCGTCTCGCATCCAGCGCCTTCCCGCAACCTTAACCAGGTCAAGGTGGTCAACCTCCCACTAGGTGGACTGCCACCTAGTGGGAGGCCTTCCAACGTATCGTCTTCCGGTTTGCGGTCGCCATTCCAGAACTTTTCGGCCCCATCGGCCATCCGTTCTGCGAGCAACGTGCCCTGCCCACTGCCACTTAAGTTTGGCAATTCTTCGGGCTATGTCGGTAACTTTGGTTCTCCTGCGGATATCATCATTTCTGACATGATCACGCAAGGAAATTCCGAGCATAGCCCTCTCCATTGCCCTTTGGGTGACTTTGAGCTTTCTGATAAGGCCCATTGTGAGCGACCACGTCTCGGTCCCATAGGTGATCACTGGCAACACACACTGGTCATAGACTTTTGTCTTGAGACACTGCGGTAAATTGGACGAGAATATACCACGCAACTTCCCGAATGCCGCCCAGCCGAGTCGGATTCGACGGTTGACCTCTTTCTCGAAATTGGACCTACCCAACTGGACCGTTTGTCCCAGGTAGACATAATCGTCTACAACTTCGAGAGTCGAGTCTCCGACCTTGATAGGAGTGGGTGTTACATGGGCATTCACCATGATCTTGGTTTTGTCCATGTTCATTTTAAGACCCACTCTTTCGGAAGCTCTACTGAGGTCATCGAGCATTTTACTGAGGCTCTCCATGGTCTCAGCCATGACCACTATGTCGTCGGCAAACCGAAGGTTGAGTAATGTATTCGCCATTAACGTTGATGCCAAGACCCCTCCAGTCCAGAACCTTGAAGACATCCTCCAGCGCAGCAGTGAACAGTTTCGGAGAAATGACGTCTCCCTGTCTCACGCCGCGCTGGAGAAGGATTGGTTTCGAGGTCTGATCCTGAAGACGGACTGACATGGTGGCGTTTTTGTACAAACACTTCAACACCTCAATGTACCGGTAGTCGATCTGGCACCGTTGGAGAGACTGCAGTACAGCCCAAGTCTCTATCGAATCGAAGGCTTTCTCGTAGTCCACAAACGCTAAACAGAGAGGCAGGTTATACTCTTCGGTCTTCTGTATAACCTGCCGCAGCGTATGTATGTGGTCTACGGTGCTAAAGCCTTTTCGGAATCCGGCTTGTTCGGGGGGCTGGAAATCATCAAACCTGCGCGCGAGACGATTCGTGATGACTCTTGAAAACAACTTGTAGACGTGGCTAAGAAGTGAGATGGGCCTATAGTTCTTCAACCGGGCATTGTCGCCCTTCTTGAAGAAGAGTACCACCACACCCCTGCACCATGCCTGTGGCGTTTTGCCCTCGAGTAAGACGGAATCAAACAGCTTCTGAAGGGCCCTAAGGACCGGTTTTACACCCGCCTTCAGGAGTTCGGCCGTAATTCCGTCATCACCCGGCGCCTTGTTGTTTTTGAGCTGTTTCAGAGCCATCCTAATCTCGAACAGGCTGACGTCCGGGATACCTTCGGTATAGTGTAGGGTCAATCTAGCTCTTGGGTCGTTTGCTAGACTCGCAACGGGCTTGCTGATCGATGTGTACAACTGCCCATAGAATGTCTCGATCTCCCTGAGAAGCTCCGGTTTGGCGGATACGATCCTGCCATCGTCGGTCTTCAGTTTCGTGAGTTGGCTCTGCCCAATAGCCAGAGCCCTTGAAAACACCTTGGAGCCTTTATTTCGCTCGATTGCGTCTTTAATACGCTCGGTATTGAAGCGGCGGAGGTCTCTTTTCAAGGATTTAGAGATCTGTCTATTGAGCTGCCGGTATTTTCACGCCTCATCTGAGGACTGCAGGATCATCTCACGCCTCTCCTTCATAAGCTTGAGGGTATGATCAGAGAGCTTTTTATTTCTATCTGTACGACGGGTCTTGAAAAACTTAGACCCGACCGTATGGACAGCATCCACGAACCCGTTGCTGTATTCATCCACGGAGCTCCCTAGGCACTCGAAACGATTCTGGAGTTCGAGCTGAAAGCTCTCGGGGTTTTGGACCTGGATCTGTGCTGGCCGGAGCGTGGACTTCATCAGTCGAGACCTTTCAAGCTTAATATAAATGTTCAATGTGCCTCTTACCATGCGGTGATCGCTCCCGGTTTTTACCGAGTTGATCACAGAGACATCATTGAACATTTGCTTCTTGGTTGACATGATGAAGTCGATCTCATTTTTTGTTGCACCATCGGGGCTCTGCCAGGTCCACTTCCTGTGTTCACGCTTTTTGAAGAAGGAGTTCATCATAATGAGGCCCTCCTTCTTCATAAAACTGGCCAGTAGGTGACTCCGGTGGTTCCGTTGTCCAACTCCAAATTGCCCCACTTGTAGCTCATCCTCGTCTCGTTTGCCCAGTTTCGCGTTGAAGTCCCCCATGACAACGGTGAAGTGAGTTTTGAAACCATGCATGGCTCTGTAGACATCCTCATACATGGTCTCTACCTCATCGTCGGGGTGTGCCGAGGTCGGGGCGTAGACCTGTATGACCTTCAGTGAATATAGACAAAGATATTTTATTTCAACTAGGCCACAAAGCGGCACTTTTGAACGTTAGTTACATTAAAATTTACAAGGAATAAAAATTGATTCTACCGTGCATTCGGAAAGTAGCTTGTTATGGAGAAGAACGCACAAGAAACTCCATACTTACTCTTTTAAAAAAAAAAAAATGTTTTTTTTACAATATTTAGGTACATAAGTACATACATTAATAAATTTATATGTGTGAGGACAATGCACCCAGAATCACTACATACTATACTACGTACAGGTACAAAGTATTAAAAGTACTCACACATGTACTGTGCAGTTACATAATAAGCGCTAGAAAAACACTAGCATCCGAAGCAGTTAAGTTAAGACCAATCCCAACTGACGGCGCCCGTTCACGAACATGACGCATGAATCGGCACCACCCAGCTCAACCATCATGAAGGGAACCGAATGATCCAACACACACGCCACCATCAGAGAGACATTTGAGAGAGCATGACACACTCAACTGCTAGGGCAAACACAAGTCAACGAACGACACCGAGGTACAGCAAATGGTAGATTTACAGTTGGGTACATAGTACTCACACACGTGCTGCGCAGTTATACTATACTAAAAGAAATTGAGTCTATATAATACAAATATATTCATACAGTCTTCAGCAGGTCCAACAATTCTACAAAACAATAATGTTCTGCATATCACTTGTTTTTGCGCCCTAGTGGTTGTGGAGCAAGAGTAGCATTGAGCCAAGCATTTTTATCAGTGATGTAATCCCCCAACTTATAATATGCCTGCCTGCATAGTGTGCGTTTTATACAAGTTTTAAATTTCGTCTCATTCAGTTCTAGAATGTGGGGAGGAATTTTATTGTAACATTTTGTACAGTACCCCATGAAAGAAGAGGCTACTTTAGCCAGTCTGAAACCTGGTTGAACTAATTGGTCCCTATTTCTAGTAATGTAATTATGTCTATCTCCGTTTTGACTAAAAAGATGTAAATTTTTTCTCACGTACATGATATTTTCATAAATATATTGACAAGGAACCGTCATGATGTTAATGCCCTTAAACAGTTCCCTTAGAGAATCGCGCCGGCGAAGATTGTATATCGCTCTGATGGCTCGTTTTTGCAGAATAAAAATTGACTCAATGTCTGCAGCCCTTCCCCATAGTAAAATACCGTAAGACATTATACTATGAAAGTAACTAAAATAGACCAGCCTCGCGGTATCTACATCACTAAATTGACGAATCTTTCTAACAGCATAAGCTGCCGAACTTAGCCGCCCTGCAAGTGATATTAAATGAGGACCCCATTGTAACGTTGAGTCTAGCGTGATCCCCAGGAAAACCGTTTTATCGACGAATTCTAGCTTCTCCTTGTTTAAGATAATGTCACAATCAGTACTTTTTACATTCGGCAAGGAAAATTTTACGCACTTGGTTTTTTTACCATTTAAAACTAAATTATTTGCAGTGAACCAATCCTGAACCTGCCGTAGCGCGTTATTTACGTCGTCAACCTGACAAGTACGTCTATTTATTTTAAAAATTAAAGATGTGTCATCAGCAAATAACACCATGTTTAGTTTGTTTTCCAATAAACGGGGTAAATCGTTTATGTATATTAAAAATAAGAAAGGACCTAATATTGAGCCCTGGGGTACCCCCATTTTCACGTTTAACCCCGACGAATTCACACCGTTTATCTGAACTAATTGCTGTCTATCACTTAAATAAGATTCAACCAAACCTAACGCTGATTGACCTAGCCCGTAATGCTCAAGTTTCAGAAGTAATGTTTCATGATTAACGCAATCAAACGCCTTCGACAGGTCGCAGAAGATACCTATGGCATCCTGCGACTCTTCCCACGCATTAAAGATGTGTTTTAATAGGGTGACACCAGCGTCAGTTGTACAACGTCCTTTGGTGAAACCATACTGTTTATCATGCAAGATTTTATTCGTATTAAAATGAATGAGCATTTGATTAAGCATTATCTTCTCAAATACCTTGCTGAAAACCGGCAACACGGATATTGGTCTATAATTATTTGTGTCTTTACTGTCCCCGGATTTAAAAAGTGGTATAACCTTACTATATTTCATTAGATCCGGAAAGACTCCTTGATCCACACACAAATTAAAAATTACAGCTAAGTACGGCGCTATAGTCTGAATAATGGAGGTACAAGCTTTGATGGACATTCCCCACAGATCTTCAGTCGGTTTGATCTTGATTTGCTTAAAAGCTTTTATTACTGTTATGGGGTTTATATGTGAAAAGTTAAATACATTCGGGCAGGCTGAAACGTTCGCGTTTAATAATCCAAAAGCAAGCGCGGGCGAAGAATTTAAGGTTTCAGTAGTTTTAATTGGGATGTTGGTAAAGAAATTTACAAATTCTTGCGCAACTTTTTTGTTATCTCTAATAAGTCCGTGTGTGGTCTCAAGCGTGTAATCAGGATTATTTCTTTTATTCCTGTTCGTTTCATTATTTATAATTTTCCAAACCGTCTTGATTTTATTTTCTGCTAATTTAACCTTATTTCTAATATACAAGGCCTTAGCTGCCTTACATGTATTTTTAAAAATTCTCGAGTAAGTAGCAACATACTTATTAAACGTTTCAGTGTTCATACAAGGCTTAAGGCCATATAGCTCGTAAAGTCTTTCCCTACTTTTTCTAAGTCCTGTAGTCGCCCAGTCACTGAATAAAAACTTAGGGCATACAGTTTTAGTTATCTTCTTAAAAGTGTTATTAAACTCTTTTTGAACCACTGAAAAAACTTCATCATACAAAATATTACCGTCATTCACTGTGAGGTCCTGATCGCTTAACTTAGCGATTAAAGTGCTGTTAAATTTATTTAATTTACCGGATGTTATTGGTCTGGATTGAATCTGCACTTGTTTAATTAGCATATTGGACTCAAATATCTTGAGGATATTCTGAGTATAAGGTACGCCACCCTGGTCGACACACTCGATCTTCACCACGTTGTTCACAAGGGACTTGTGGACGATAAACCCGACACCAACCTGGGACTGCCGGTCACCCTCTCGGAAATAGAGCAGGTTACCGGATTTGAGGATTATCGAGTCCTCCCCCTCTCTTCGGACTTCAGATAACCCTATAATACTCCATCGCAACCTGCTCAATTCCTCTTCGAGTTCAGTGACCTTCTCGTCGGTCCGAAGTGTGCGCGTGTTGTACGTTGCCAGGTCCAGTCGTCTGTGATTGTTGGGGTAGCCGGATCTCGTCCGGAGATTCTTAGCACCCCTTGCCATGCCGTAGCCTCGACCGCTACCGTAGTCGAGGGTAGGCAAGCTGCCGGGTACTAGGGGCCATTTTTTATTTGTGCTATTCATTGGGGGGGTTTTGCCATAATCGCCACGCTTGGCAGGCCGGTTGGCGATCGCAGTATGGTTGTTATAGAAGCACAGAGAACGCTGCTGCCCATTCTCTGGTTTGTCCCTTAGTCGCCTCTTACGACACCCACGGGAAGACATGGGATGGTGAAATTCTTTACGTCCGGCACCATACGGAACGACCATATTCTTTATTACCTCGTATCTTTCAAATAATTTGACGGATTTTTATAATTAAGACATCGTAAGGTAGTTCTTGGCCGCCCAAGTGTTCTTAGATGGTGCCGTTAAAAAAAAAGGAACTTGGCGGATTTTGGGCGCCATATTGTAGGGGTTGCAATTATTTTTCGCTTCCTACGAGTGGAGTCTCAAAATCAAGGGTTTTAAGAGGTGATTACAAAAATATATGCCACTAATATGTTTAAAAGCCATTCAAAAAAAAGTATAACTAAAATTTATAGTTTTGGTCAGCCAGCTCGCGAATATGTATCCTCCGACTGCAAAGCATGATTTTCTTGTTGTTTACATCTTTGCAGTCGGGTTTTTTGATTTTATTAACTTTTTTTTACAAGCTTTTATTTAACTTGCAAATGTGTGTTTGGGTCAAATCTTGCAACCGCATTTTAAAGCAGTCATCCTTCACCGTTTAGTATGGACGACAATGCATGGTCAGCTAAGTGGCGTCATTCTAAATCCAATATGGCGGACGGCCCAAAATGGCGGACTATTTATTTTGTGCGTTACCGTGATATGGGTATCAAATGAAAGGGTTCGCTGAGAAGAATACGGAAAAAGCTTGTTTAAAAAAATATTTTTAATGAATGAATTATTTTTATAAATAAATGCATTTGACAAACAGCGAGCGATTAGCAAACGATTGTATAGGACCTACCATACCTACATTGTAGGTAATGCCGACTTTTATAACATGAAGCGTTTGATCGCGCGATGATTGCTGATTGCTGTTTCTTACGTAATAAGTAAGGACCGGATTATATGCAACATAAAAAGCTTGAAATATGCATGGAAAATGCGTAAAATATGCATGCAAATTTGTAAAATATGCAACATTTAAGTTTTAGAAAACGAAAAATAGGAAAAAGTGGTAGTTTATTTATTTTAAATATTTATATAATTACTAATTAGTGAATTATTGAATCATACATTATCAATACCAAAATGTAACAACTTTATAGACGATAACAATGCACTAAAACGAAAAATTATTTAACATTTTTGTAAACGTAAACAATCAGATAGGTAGGTGTTCTAAATGTATATAAAGTCCCCAATCAATTAAAATATTTTATAAGTGAAAATTGTTAGTGTATATGGGCGAAATTTTAGTAAGAGTTTATTATCACACTTATCAATAGGGTAACCCATCGAATAATATAATAAATATAGCGAAAACAAAAATCATCACTAGATATTAGATATAATATGCAATTTCCGCTGTGAATGGGGTAAATATGCAATTTCATATGCAAATGCATATAATCCGGTCTTTAGTAATAAGCCGCAAGGGTTACGCCAACTGCAGACCGACAAATAGTATAGGTGCGATTATTTTTTAACCGAATTTAAAAAGGAGGAAGTTCAATTCGACTATCACATTTTTTTTTATGTGCGTTACTTCAGAACTTTTTACGGTGTGAACCGATTTCGATGTTTTTTTTTTATATGAAAGCTGGTGTTTCTCATGTGGTCCCATTTCAATTTGGTGAAGATCTGATGAAGACCCTCGGATATTTACAACGGAACTCTTCAATAAATTTAAGAATTTTGAGTTTTTTAATGACAAATCGATTGCAAAATAAAAAATTTCCCTCAATTATCCACCAAAAATTACGAAATATATATAATAAAATGGGTAAATTGCTTGAAATACGTGCTTACAAAAGCCAAATATAATAAATAACATAATTTAATCTTAATGAAAATACCTCAATCAATTTTATAATAATTACTTATTTACTATTCCTATTCAATCAATATATCATACCTATAAACACACATAATTATACATCCAATTTGACATTTGTAATTTTTTTTTTTTTTTTTGATACTATGTAATGTCTTGAAATACTACTGAAGAGGGGGCCACCCCTTCCTCTCTCCTAATTTTTGCTGTGCCCGACGGGGTCCATATTGATCTTTTACTATGTCTATACCATCTTTGTAATACAAATGGAATGCAATAAAGTATTGAGTATTGAGTAAATGACGGCAAATCTCTCAGGATTGCTGCAATCGCATGTCTGATTTTTGTTTACACCATTTCATAACATCATGCCAGTATGCTCTAAAGGGGTACGCAGTTGTGTAGAGTACACTCTGGTTCCCTCATTTCACCGCTTATGTTCTAGCTTCATGTAATTCGGGTATTCTATTCTGGCATAACAGTGGACATTATAGATATTATGATACCACAACTAAAAAGTGAAATAATATACAAACGTGTTTCAAAAAAATACAACCGACTTCCAAATAAAACACAACAAAGTGAAAAATAACTTCAGTCGAAGCAACGAAGTCGGTTGTATTTTTATGAAAAAGTATTTTTAACCCCCGACGGAAAAAGTGGGGTTTTATAAGTTTGAGGTGTGTTGCTGTGTATCTGTGTGTCTGTCTGTGGCATCATAGCGCCTCAACGGATGAACCGATTTTGATTTAGTTTTTTTTGTTGGAAAGGTCATTGTGTCGAGAGTGTTCTTAGCTATGTTTAAAAAAAAAACGGTTCAGCCGTTCAAAAGTTATGGGCGTTTTACTGTTTGAATTGGGATGTTTTCGCAAGATAAATGTGTCGGGGGTTTTTTAAATTTTGAAATTTTACTTGTTTTCTTATGTGATCCCAAAGGAGGTTTTTTAGGCTTTGCGTTTGACCACTATCTCACCTGGTAAGCGAAATTTAATTGACGGTGCTTCACCGTCGCTTTTTAGGGTTCCGTAGCTAAATGGCGAAAAACGGAACCCATATGGATTCGTCATGTCTGTATGTCTGTCCGTCCGTATGTCACAGCCACGTTTTTCCGAAACTATAAGAACTATGCTGTTGAAACTTGGTAAGTTCACACAAGAATAGAAAAAAAAACAATAAATTTTGGAGGTTCCCAATACTTAGAACTGAGACTCAAATTTTGTTTTCATCAAACCCATAGGTGTGGGGTATCTATGGATAGGTCTTCAAAAATGATATTGTGGTTTCTAATTATTTTTTTTCTAAACTGTATAGTTTGCGCGAGAGACACTTCCAAAGTGGTAAAATGTTCCCGGAGAGGGGGGCACATTTTACACTCCACTGTAACTTCTAAAATAAGAGAATGATAAAACAAAAAAAAACATATGATGTACATTACCATGTAAACTTCCACCGAAAATTGGTTCGAACGAGATCTAATAAGTAGTTATAATACTCACAACGGATCTTTGTGTCTCTGAATTGGCTGCAAGAGCCTGCGCAGTAGCTATTTTTGTGTCAATATTGAAAGTGAAGTTATCATTGTATAACTGTCTCTTTTACTCGCTTACGTTTGTCGCATCATCCTATCTCGCTTACTCTATGCAGTTATACTGTTTCTTGCGCGTTAAGTGTCAAAACCTACTTCAGACACACAAAGATCCATTGTGAGTATTATAAACGAGTTAATGTAAAACGCTATTTACCAAGTACGGAACCCTACATGCGCGAGTCCGATTCGCACTTCGCCGGTTTTTTTGCCTAGAAGTAGCCATGCGCACTTTTTATCTGAAGGCACCCAGGTTACATGTATCACGAAACACACTCTGGCAGGGAGTATCACTCCTTAGCTGTATGCGTAATTAAAGTATGTACGTACATTGAGATGACAAGGAGCTCGTGGCTAAAAAATAACAGCCTTACTGGTCGATCTTCAAGGTTAAGCAACGCATGACGAGGTCGGTCCGTGGATGGGTGACCATTTCGACATACCGAGTTTCCTCCGTACCTCGGCAAGCACGTTAAGCGTTGGTCCCGGCTGTCATTTGAAGAACTTTGACAGTCGTTACAGGTAGTCAGAAACTTGAAATCTGGCACCAGTCTTGCCAAGGGGTACCGTGTTACCCAGTTACTGGGTTGTGGAGATCAGATAGGCAGTCGATCCATGTAAAACACTAATAGTACGGCATATGCGAGTAATTTTCTCCACAATGACACAAATGGCTTTGTAAGTGAACTTGCATCATTATTTACGTAAACGTATGCGTTTACGTTTCGAAATAAGGAGCTATTTGAAAGTAATTGTATTACAAGCATTGTAATGGTTGTAAGAGTAATGACACTGTCTTTAAAGTGAATTAACTTCATCATCATTTCAGAAGGAAGACGTCCAATGCAGAACATAGGCCTCCAAAGTCGCCACATCAACTAGGGCTACTGGCTAATTCCGTCAACGAAGTTACGGGCCCGTCCGAAAGTACTCCGGAACTTCGTAGTGAACCCTACTCCGTAATAAAAAAAAATCGGACGGGTTAAAACACATCGGGAGTAGGTACAACTGTCAAATTTTGTTGTCATTCATTAGTAATTCAGGCTCAGAACGAATCATGCATCCGTTATGAAGAATATAAGCTTCCAGAGTTGCCCCATGGATCGGTCATGTGTGTTTCGTATCCAGCGGATTCACGCGGCTTAAACAGGTCATCAGGGCTACTCCTTAACTCCGTCAACGAAGTTACAGGCCTGTCCGAAAGTACTCCGGAACATTTGAGTGAACCCTACTCCGTAATAATTATATTTTTCGCACGGGTAAAAACACATCGGGAGTAGGTACATTCACTTGTCATTCATTATTAGTTCGGGTCCCGAAGAAATCATGTATCCGTATGTGATACGGAGTAGTAGTAGGACACGCCTATAAATAAGGCCAAAACTACGGACTTCGAGCTTAGGGAGTAAACCCCCTGTTGTGTAGGTGACACTACTGAAACATAACAGTCTAAATATGAATGTATTAGGATACCCGGTGAACCACTGCCTAATCCTTCGGAGATATCGGTGTGATATTATGTTGTCTTATTTAAGGGTTTTCCACTGCTTTAGTGTCTTAAAACGATTACGTTCTAAAGCATACTCCTTATTATTGGCTAAATTAGAAGGTATGAAAAAAATAACATGTACATTATTTGTGAAACATGTTTTTATGTGTAACTAAAAGTTTTGCTTAAAATAAAAACATAACACGATATTTTTTCGCTTTTTTTGGATAGGTACTCCTCCAAAACGACTTGGATGTTTAAAAATACTTGAATTTCTTCATAACTGAAATAGCATATTTATGTAAATCAAAGTATATTTTGCAAACAAAACTGTCCAAAAAGGTGGTTCAATATTGATATTCTGGTTCCGAGCGGGCGCACGGCCAGTAGTGCGATAACATTGGGGAATATATACGCCTTAAGGTTACACTAGTCAAAAATTCTTCCATACAAACGCCGTCTAGAGATTACTCCACTGTTTGACGATTTACGTTCAAAATAATAAAAAAACTTTTTTGCAAAAAAATACTACCGACTTCCAAATACAAAACTACAAAGTGAAAAATAACTTTACTTTTTGAAGTCGGTGTCTTTCGTAGGTACCAATTTTTTGCGTTATGGACCTCCTCCTTTTTGGGAAGTCGGTTAAAAAATGATATCAATTTGTCTCATCATTATCTAGCCCTGTATGGAAACAGAAAAGTAAAAAAATACAATATTTGAAAGTTATGAGCGTCGAAAGTTCCATATTTCAACACTAATTTTAACGGATGTTTGGGCGGAAATAAATACCATAAGAAAAAGGAAAATTGCAAAACGGCCTCCATACAGGGATAGATTAGTAATTCAACAATGCAAATAATTTTATTTTGAAAATATACATTTAGTAGTTTTTTCATGATATCTAGACTCCCACAGGTCTGTTCATAAAATTTCGCGCTCTCTTTTTCGTCCTAAATCATCATCCATTTCGCTACAAATATGCAAAAGTGCTAATTCGTACGAGAACTAGCTTCTTACTGCTCATCACACCATCAATATCTATCGCACGTGTTGTCGGCTGCAATGTTGCAAGATTTTGCTTCGTGTAAAGCCTTCTTTACGCTACTCTGGCAAGTAATATACAAATGCGGTAAGTTGATAAAAACCTGTCAAGCAATGTACCTGCTTACTAATTTTATCGGATGACGACAATTTACTAGATTATTCAATCTTACGCAAGATAATCTGAGTAGTGCAGTATAAATAGTAACAAATTATTAAGTGCGCATAAACTGCTGCTGGGCTTATTTGATTGAATAGGGATGTTTCCTGTGTAGATGTGAATGATAATTATATTAAGTCCGTCAGTGAGATTATCAAATAATATTGGACACGTATTTTTTGCTTTACCAAACCAATAAAAAAATACAAAGATACAGCGCATCAAAGTTCGGGAGTGGAGGCTTGTGACGTCACTATGTCAGTATAAAGTGTACTAAAGGCGTGACGTCACACGATATTTCAACGCATTGTATCGTCGTCACTTTGTTTACATGTCAAAACAAAAAATACCAATATTTTTTATTAATCGACCTGACGAACAGGAAACTAATTTTCTCAAAAATGGTATGTAATATTGCCATAACATCTCTAAAAAGTCTCCAGAAAGTGAATTCTACCGGAGACTTATTCACAACTGTCCAGTAAGTAAGTATGTTATTTACTTACTGGACAGTAGTAGGGATAGGTCCGATATATCAAAACGTAACTTATATCGGATATGTGTTAGATATCATATTGATATCAATATCAAAATAACCGATATTACAAAAACTATATCTAATATAACTGTACTACTAATACCGATATCTGAAAACCGAACCAAACCATTTACTTTTCAAAATCAATGACGAACAACGAAAAAACATAATTATGCCCGCGTTAGGCCTTTTTATTCGCGCGATTTTTCGCTCATTCTGCAGCCGATGGAATTGTATGAAGCTGCACGCATTGCGGTAAAAACTACATAAATCCGCGCAAATAAAATCGCAGTCCCGGCTAAGCCTTAAAGTGTTCATTTGTTTTTTTTTCAATAAACAGCTTTCTATTAGCAAGCCAGTTCGAAATTTAAATAAAACCTTTGATTAAGTAACCTCCTTGGTTGCCATGTTTCGGTGAAAAAGATCGTTCCATTTTTAAATGGCATGTAATTAAATCGATATCTGTATATTCCCTTTTTTCGAACAAAATATTTCAAAGTTAAACCAAAAATACTGACTTGCACACAAATTAAGCATACTAAAAAAAACAAATTAAATATACAGTTTAATGGTATTTGCAGAACTATTTTACTGAACGAATAACTATTATCAAAATAGTATATCTAACAATTCCTTAGTTCAACAAACATATTCAAATTTTTAAAGAAAAACAATAACCTAATTTACTTTTAGGAGCATCGTTTATCTTAAATGAAACTCAATTTAACCAGACATCTTTACATAATTAAGTACACAAAAAAATAATCAAGTGCTTACTTAATATGCACTAAACACTAGCACACTGAGTGGTAACCCCACTGTACCATCCCCACCCCACGGAACCCCATGGTTATGGAGATATCCATGGTTATAGTTTTTACGATTACTATTGAAGCAACAAAGTCGACGGAGCCCCGCTGCGCGGGGCTCCTTTTTCTCTCTGCAGGGACTAAAGTAACCTAACATGAAGGAGATGACGGAGGCTGAGTTCGCTCGCTTTGCTCGCTCACTTCAGCTCCCGTCATCACCTTCAAACCTAACCTATCCGTGTCGGGGTGACCTAAACTCCCGAGCTCGCTTCGCTCGCTCTTGGACTAATTAAATTTTTTTGTTATGTAGTTATAGAAAATAATTTTGGAAATTCCGTTGTAATATTGAATAATTTGTGTGCAAATCAGTATTTTTGTTTTACGTAAATAATTTGTAGTACAGTCATTTATTTGATATGCAGTAGGTTATTAGTGGAGAAATTTTGTTTGCTTAAATTTCTAAATAGAGGTGCAGTTAAAAATTCCCCTTTTTAAATTACACGACAGATATGAGTTTACTATGTAATTTATTTGGCCGCTACACACGGCAGATATGGATTTTCATACAACTTTTGCCGGCCGCTGCTCTCATGTATTTGGTCTGTACTGCAATTTCGATTTTTCTCGAAGAAGGTTGTCAAAATAATTCTCAAATTTCCAAGCATGTTTGAGAAAATATAAATAAATGCCCCCGGTAATTGCCCTAATATGAATGTAACCTAAAATATTAATTAAAATTTGTTGTTAAACTTTCTTTCATTTTTGAGAAAAGCATTATACAAGCCTCAACCAGTAAGAAAGACATCCTGGCCTCGTATATAACCGGACCTCACCTGCGGTTCGGTCCGGTTAACTCATACTTGGCCAGGAAGTCTTACTTACTGGATTCTGCAGTAATGTACTATTTCAGTTAACATACCTATTATGATTAATTTATTTGCGTAATATTTTTCGTAGATAATTATTAGTTTCAGACACCGGGTATTAACACTACTAATCATGATGCTTTTTAAAATTCTATTCAAACTTAAGAGATTTCAATCATCTTCCATAAGTGCTATAAAAACGATTCTCGTTATTTTCTTCGACGTAAGACCATAAAACGTTCCAACACTGGTAACTATTTATTTCATAGTGTGAAGAACATAATAAAAATGACTACAATGCACGGAAAAAATGTCATTACTAACACGGAATGGAAATATGTCGAATCTTTTAGAATCCTATCTTAGCAACCGCACACACAATACACGGAGACGTCCAGCATTAATTTGTTTTAAAACCAAATTGGAAAAGAAATACCTATCTGAAGGTAAAATTGTCAAACTCGATGTACCACAGGGCAGTGTGTTAGGACCACCCTTATTTTCGCTGTATATTAACGATCTGCCTAGTCAAATAAAGCATCCAATGGTTTTATTTGCCGATGAGAGCACAGCACTTATAAAATGTACTGGTATTACTCGTTATGCAAATGATATCAATGATACGTTAAAAAGTATTACAAGTTAGCTTGATAAAAACAACCTAGTCATTAACTTACAAAAATAAATGTAATGCACTTCCACCAGCGTACAATTCCAACAAATGTAAACGTAATTCGTACACGGAAAGTGGAACAAATTTAACATTTTGCCAAAACATGACCAATAAGATCCGTGTTGTCCTTCTAGGCTGCCCTCCCAGAATTTCCTCTTTCTTTTCTCATCGTGAGAAAACGGGCATGCCGCAGTTTATAGAACACTTAGAATACAAGTAACATCCACCAACCTGCATTGGGTCCGTATCATTAGCATATGCCCTATAATATCGTATAATATAAAATAATATCGTTTATTTATAACATAAGGCACATTTTACAATAAAATCGTCAAAAATATAAAAGAACACAGTTGCTTATTTGCCTAAACTAGGTTGAACCTGTGTTTCAGGTTATGATAGTCTAATGCAGGTAGCAGGATGTCTTTCAATTAGTGGCTCGCGTTTGACCACTATCTCGTCTGATGGTAAGCGATGATGTAGTCTACGGTGAAGCACGCTTGCCTAGAGGTAACCTATTCACTTTTGACTTAAAGGAACCCAAGGTTGTAGCTATCAGGGAATAGACTCCGGAAGTGAATTCCACTCCTTAGCTGTGCGCACAATGAAAATATTAGCCAGCTTTGTGCGTATGGGTGGGATATCCAATGGACATGCGCCATCGGTACATCATGGACATTGCCCATGATGTACCGATGGCGCTTGGCCGTACGTCTTGTAGTCTGCACACCCTTTCCGATGACGGAAAAGGTGTCCAGTTCGGTCGCACACTCCCCGAAATGTAACCGATAAGAAACAGACAGGCTGGCACCTCGACGTCGATGTTCGAGGCTCTGTAGCTTTGACGCGATCAGGGCATCGTTGCCAATAATTAATAAGCCTCTTGCTTTTAAATATGAAGCTGAGGGATTGTCCTCAAAATGATATTCTTCACCACTACGCGTGAAGATGTAATAATTTACATCAAGTCCAGTAAAGATCATACATGAGCTGGCTGGACCAAGTGTCAACCTGGCCGTTACCACTGGTATGCTTGATCAAAGAACAGATCTGGACTTCAACTCACCGTTCACCCCATTCTCCTTGATGGTAGCTGAAGGTGGTTTATCGTCGTCAGGCACAGGAGGTAGGTCCTCCTCATCGGAACTGTCTGTCCTCTGTATCTTGATCTTTGCGACCTCAATGTGTTGTCTGCCATACTGGAAATAAAGAAAACGAGTTTATGAATCTTCTAAAATCTTAAAAATGTTATGACGAAGCGGTGACCTATGGTACTGAGACGTGGTTGCTCATACTGGACACCCATTGTGCTCACAATGGGATTCCATTGTTGATGCTTTCTGGGATTGTAAGCTGTCCTGCGAGCTCGTTCGGATGCTTTAGCAGTCGGGTTTTGTAATTGTCATGTATCTCCTCATTGACCATAGGAATATTGAGGATTTCATAGTTTTCTGTTGTCTTGACCATGATGCGTTAGATATTTGTTTTAATATATAAATTTGTGCCCGTTGCACTTCCATTTTGTTAGAAGCGCCGGCTGATGCCCAAAGTTGGATGACATATGTCCAGATAGGCATTAGTATGGTCTTGTATATTAGAAGTTTGTTATATATCGCGAGATTTGAGTTTCTTCCAAGTAGACAGAAAATACCTCTGTATTTCAGATTCATTTCTTCTCTTTTTGTTTCGGCATGTTTCCTCCATGTGAGCCTCCAGGCAGGATTGAAGGCATGCCCAGATATTTCATAGTCGTGGTGTGGGAGTTGGCTACCGTTTAGGGTGACCGGGTCACAATCATGCGAGATGCTTGTGTTGGACAACACAAGCATGGCTGGCTCCATCATGACACCAGCTCATGGAACCATATTATTTCAATGTTTCCAAAGTTACATGAGTAAGAAAAGCTTCAGCTTAATCGGATACAGGTAAGCAAGGTATTTGCTTTTAATAAAAAACAAGAGCAGTGGTGGCCCAGTAGTAAGAAAGGCCCCACTTACGTGGCGAAAGTCGTGGGTTCGAACCGAGGCAAGCGATTATCTTTGTATAAATTATTTCATCACCACTGCTCTAAAAACGGTGAAGGAAAACATCGTGAGGAAACCGGCATGTCCTAGAACCAAAAATTCGAAGACATGTGACATCCATCAACCGGCACTGGGCCCAAGTGTTGGATTAAGGCCCATTCCCACACAGAGAGAGTGCCTGTGTCCCAGCAGTGGAAACATTAAGAAGACCGATGATGAATAAAAACAAGTGACTCTCATCTTGGTTAGCTTCTTTTTACACCCGATACAGCTTGATGATATTATGTCAATGTATATACTCGCAGTTCACCTTGCTCAAGCGCAACTAAGGTCACGTTAGTATGTCGGAGTCATAACGAACGATGCGTGTTCTCGTACAATGACCGGATCTTTTTCATTATTCTAGAGCAGTGCTTTTCAAACTGTGGGTCGCGACCCCCAGGGGGTCCCGAAGTTTTAGTTTGGGGGTCGCAGTCGCAGGCCAGGTAACAGTTAAAAGTGAGGGTTATAGGTCGTAGAAGGCTGTGCCTGTTCATTCTTAGATATATGTTACTAGCGGACGCCTCGCGGTTTCACCCGCGTAGTTCAGGGATAACAAGTAGCCTATGTCACCCGGGAATAGTATAGCTTCCCAAGGGTGAAAGAATTTTTGAAATCGGTCCAGTAGTATTTAAGTTTATTCGTTACATACAAAAATACAAATCTTTCCTCTTTATAATATTAATATAGATAGTATATAGATATATAGATTACCTTGGATATGTCTTTGACATTATTTGTATGATTTAAAACATATTAAATATAGACGTACTTATAGATTCAAAAAATAATCCCAAGAGTGCAGTTTGCTCGCCCACTTACCGCATTATAAAATTATGACGGTCCTGAGGGGTCGATACAATTTTTTACTTAAAAGGGGGTCGCATATTCGAAAAGAACACTGTTCTAGAGAAAATTAGTTTTTTTACGCAATGCCGTAATTTTTGAGCGGATTTAGATGCAATTTTGTTAAGATTTTGGTAGAATTAAATTTATTGTTTGATATTTATATTTATTACTTAACTATATATAATGAAACGCTTTAAAACGAAAACCTGTCAAACTTTGCCATTTAAGTAGGCAATTTAAAACTCGCCCTAAGTCTCGAGCCTCTAGAAAGGGTAACATTAACCTTTGGTAAAAATGGTTTCCAGACTTTCAGGCTTCGGAATACCTGTAATGACTGACACGTCTCTCTCTTGGTTTGTTCTCCACGTCTGAGGATCGTGGTCAGCATCAGGATTGCATCTGGAGCGAATGATCTGCCTCCACCGATTTCTGTCCAGATTTTAGAGGAACCATTTTGTTGATGAACGAAAGTGCGATCTTTTGCCTTCAGTGTTCCCAACTACAAACAGTTTTTCCAAATTCTCGTCGCCTCTGCGCATTGTGTGTCCGAAATACGAAAGAATGCGCTTCTGGTGGTCAATTTTAACGGCGCTGGGTCTGGAAATGCATCGAGCATTGGTGCGATTCGCAATCCAAGGTACTCTCAGCATTCGTCTCCAACACTAAATCTCGAAATCATCAATACATTGTCTTTCTCGACAAAACGACAGTCGAACATCTACAAAACACAGCTAGGGCCAAAGGTTGCCCGTGTGTGCTTGCCGAGATACTTAGTGACCTCGGCATGAAATGGATGGTCACCGACCTAAGCAAGCGTATCATAACCCTGTATCGATCGTACCCCGCGGCTTGTACTTAGCCACCATTCTTCCTTCTACGTTTATTTCTAGGATTATGGAAAACCTGGCATTTCTTCAGCCTATTAAGTTCCCTAGTTTATTTATTTACTAGCTTCTGCCAGCGGCTTCACCCGCGTGAAATGTGTTTTATTATCCCGAGGGCACCTTCTCCCGGGGTTTAAAAGCCTATGTGCTATTCCAGACTATAATCTATCTCTGTGCCAAATATCATTCAGATCCGTTCATCCGTTCTGGCGTGATTGAGTAACAAACAGACATCCATCTATCCCAACTTTCGCATTTATATTATTAGTAAGATTTAAAACTTTATGCACAAAGGTACAATGGTTGACTTAATGCCTAATGGTTGAGGGAATCCGCTGAATGCGAGATTCACGGGATTGGCCAATGTGGCGACATTTGGGGGAGAGGGCTATGTTCAGCAGTGAACGTCTTTCGGCTGAAATGATAATGTTCCCTCAGCTGGGACACAAGCCACCTTTTTGTAAGATGGAGTGGCTCGTATGCCACCATACGTATACCACCAATACAGGTTGGTCGATCTCCCTTGTCTTTTTTTATAGTCTATAAGCTCGCGTTTGACCATCATCTCGCCTGATGTTAAGCGATGATGTGGTACGGTGAAGCACGCTTGCCTATTAGAAACCTATTCACTCTTGACTTAAATACCCCTAGGTTGTAGCTATCAGGGAACACAGACTCCGGAAGAGAATTCCACTCCTTAGCTGTGCGCACAATGAAAGTATTAGCAAAACGCTTTGTGCGTATGGGAGGGATGTCTACCATGTACCGATGGTGCATGGCCGTACGTCTTATAGTCCGATGATGGAAAGGGCTAGGCGGAATCAAATTGTGGAGTTCCGTCGCACACTCCCCGAAATGTAACCGATAATAAACTGACAGGCTGGTGACTCGGCGTCGATATTCGAGGCTCTGGAGCTTTGATGCGACCAGTGCATTGTTCCCAATAAGCCTTTTGGCCCGTCTGTCAATCGACTCAAGTGCATCAAGCTGGTATTTGGCAGATCCATACCAGAGGTGAGAGCAGTACTCCATGCATGACCGAACTTGCGCTTTCGCCTCAATTTAACACCAAGAAGTTCGAGGTGGTCCGTTAACGGCACGGTTACACCACGGAAAGAAGGAGCCGGGTGGAATGAATTCTAAATTTTGGTTCTAGGATAATTATTTCGGTTTTCTCACGATGTGTTTACTGTTGGGTGGGACACAAGCCTCCTGTGACAGGGAATGGTACATAATCTACCACCGGGCTCAGTGTGGGTAGTGGATGACACATATTTTCGTTTTTTTTGTTCTAAGACATGTCTGTTGCCTCACGATGTATTCTAGTACTTACACAAAAACACTGACACATGACAAACCCTGCGACATATCACTATCCTATGCTAATAACGTCGACTTTGTTACAGATATTAATTGACTTAACCCTTAAGTCCAGAACCTTGAACATCGTCGCCGAGTTGCCAGCTTGTCGGTTTTTTATCGGTTACATTTCGGGGAGTGTGCGATGAAATTGCATGATTTAATTCCACCCAGCCCGTTCCATCATCGGACTACCAGACGTACGGCGATGCGTCATCGATATATGGTGGACATCCCACCCATACGCACTAAACGTTTTGAGAATACTTTTATTATGCGTACAGCTAAGGAGTGGAATTCCCTGCCGGAGTCTGTGTTTCCCGATAGCTACAATCTAGGGGTCTTTAAGTCAAGAGTGAATAGGTTACTTCTAGGCAAGCGTGCTCCACCGTCGACCACATCATCGCTTACTATCAGGTGAGATAGTGGTCAAGCGCGAGCCAATATTAGAAAAAAAAAAAGTCTTCGTTGTTGGGTAAAAAGTACTCTTGAAAAAAAAAACGTCGTTAAAGAATCTATTGAAATGCTAAGCAATAAAATAACAAGAATGATGACTCATTTTATTTTGTGTTTGTACTCGTATGTGTTGTATGGAAATCTTTTGTTACATGTTTTTTTGTTTATTTTTAGCTTCAGGTAAATAACTCATGGGTAAGTATAAAGAATAATTCAGAATACAAATAAAAGTGCTTTTTCCTTGATGAACAGTTAGGTAAGTAATCAGCAGTAGTAGTGGTTAGTAATGTTTGTCCTGTATGTATTTGTGGTGTACAATTAAGTATATACTTAGTAGTTTGTCTCTTTAAATACAATGAAGCAATAAATCAGGCATTTCTTTTAAAATCCTTTGGATATTTGAAGCATATACAAATTGTGTACTGCGTCTATTAGGCACAATATGCTGTACGCATCGACCTGGTCAGGATGGCGCATGAAACAGTTCTTACATCACAACTGATATAAGTGTAGTTTTTTAGTATCTATTTTATTTACCCACGTCCGTGGGTCACTAGCGGGGTGCCAACTGAAAACCAGCGCTGGGTGTCTGAAACCCAGCAAATGCTGAGTTGGTAATTGGTAACCCTTTCGGTTTGGGCACACCCGGTGCAAATAATTCATAAACCTTGTTTGTACTTTTTTAGGGTTCCGTACCCAAATGGTAAAAACGGAACCCTATTTCTAAGACTCCGCGGTCCGTCTGTCTGTCAGGAGGCTGTATCTCATGACCCGTGATAACTAGACAGTTGAATTTTTCACAAATGATGTATTTCTGTTGCCGCTATGACAACAAATACTAAAAACAGAATAAATTAAATATTTATGTGGTGTTCCCATACAACAAACGTGTTTTTTTTTGCCGTTTTTGCTATAATGGTACGGATCCTTTCATGCGCGAGCCCGACTCGCCCTTGGCCGGTTTATACTATTCTTCTCTGTTACATAGTGATTGTTGTTGTTGGGTTGTGTATGTCGAATAAATGTTTTCTATTATATTCTAAGTGCCCAATATAGAACAAAAAGCCTACACACCGTCCTTGTAAAAATCATGATGTTTTCCATAAATAAACAATAACAAAAAAACTGTACTTCGCATGTTGACCTACTCAACGCATAATCGCCGTCTTCCTACCGACAGTGACGCATAAAAACAATGATTGTTACAAAAGAGTAATATTCATGCCCAAAGTTCAAATCAGTTCCAATTCATTCAAAACATTGTGGTAATAATTATTACTTCACCAGCTGTTTTCCTCGTAAACAGCACAAATTCCACTATCCATCCATACTTAAACTTATATACTAACTAGCTGTCCCCCGCGGCTTCGCTCCCGTTAACTTGTTATCTACCTACCCTATCCTACCTACCCAACCCCACCTTACCTACCTAAATATATATTTTTTATATACAATCAATCTGCCTCGCCTTTTCCCAACTATATTAGGGTCGGCTTCCTAACCGGATTCAGCTGAATACCAGTGTTTTACATGAAACGACTGCCTATCTGAGCTCCACAACCCAGTAACTGGGTAACACGGTACCCCTTGGCAAGACTGGTGACAGATCTCAAGCTTCTGACTAAGATCTTCAACATCAACAACATAACGACTGTCAAAGATCTTGAAATGACAGCCAACCAACGTCTTAACGTACTTTCCGAGGCACGGAGGAAACTCGGTATGTTGAAATGGTCACTCATCCAAGGACCGACCTCGTCAAGCGTTGCTTAACCTTGATGATCGACCCGTGGGACTGTTATTATAGCCACGAACTCCTCCTTATTTTTAACCGACTTCCCAAAAAGGAGGAGGTTCTATGTTCGACATTGTTTGTTTTTTTTTTTTTTGTGTATGTTCACCGATATCTCCGTTAATTGTGAACCGAAATTTGAAAATTCTTTTTTGTTTGAAATAGTATGTTCCGAAATTGGTCCCATTTTAATTTGGTGAAGATCTGATGAAGAACTTCGGAGATATACAACAGAACTATTCAATAAATAATGGCAAATCTCTCGGGATTGCTGCAAATATTCTGTTTATTGTTTATACCATTTCATAACATAACATCACGCCAGTACGCTCCTAACGGGTACGCAGATTTCTCATTTCACCGGTTATGTTCAAGTTTCATGAAATCTATTCTGGCGTTATAGTTACCTTACTAACTTGCCTATTAGGTAGGTACAACTAAAAAGTGAAAAATAAAAAACTTTTTTGCAAAAAAATACTACCGACTTCCAAATACAAAACTACAAAGTGAAAAATAACTTTAATTTTTGAAGTCGGTGTCCATAACGCAAAAAAATGGTACCTACGAAAGACACCCGACTTCAAAAAATAAAGTTATTTTTCATTTTGTAGTTTTGTATTTGGAAGTCGGTAGTATTTTTTTGCAAAAAAGTTTTTTATTATATACAAATACAATAATAAATATTATAAAGAGGAATGATTTGTATTTTTTTATGTAACTAATAAACTTTTAAACTACTGAACCGATTTCAAAAATTCTTTCACGATTGGGATGCTACACTACTTTTTATTCCTGTATTCCCGTAGTAAGTACCCTATATCGTTCCTCCACCTATCCTGATAAATTATTGGTTCACCATAGAAAATTCTAACTCCTTTCCACACCTAAAAGCTCCTATGTCATTCCCAGTCTCCAACTAATGACCATAGTCTATACCAAATCTATACTAATATTATAAAGCTGAAGAGTTTGTTTGTTTGTTTGAACGCGCTAATCTCAGAAACTACTGGTTGGAATTGAAAAATTCTTTTTGTGTTGGATAGTCCATTTATTGAGGAAGGTTATAGGCTATATAACATCACGCTACGACCAACAGGAGCAGAGCATAAATGAAAAATGTTGCAAAAACGGGCAAAATTATTCCTTTTTGAGAGCTTCCGTTGCGTGCGCTGCGTAAACGGTTTAATTACACAACAATCATGTATGTAGAGTAGGTAGGGTTGATGGGTAGGTAGGTAGCCAGTTGACGGGAGCGAAGCCGCGTGGGACAGCTAGTTTCATATAAACCGGTTCAGCGTTTTAAACGTGGAGATATGAATATGAGCAATGGTCTCCTCTAGCCGCTACCAAGCTCTGGGCTTTCTTTATATTCTCGGTAACATTGCGTGCTTATTAACTATTAGAAGGTCGCCGAAACCCACATACCTACTACGCGTTCGGCTATGTTTGTTATGGTTTAGAATTATGTAATGTTGGTCGCTTAATTTCGAAACCCCTTGCGACGGAAGTTTGGCAATCAAACAGACCTGCTTGGAAAGTGTTTACAGCCTATGGATACGTGCAATACCAGAGACAAAGCTATGTCTCATGTGCCGAGACACAGGGTTCCCACGGGCTCAGTGCCGGTTGGTGGATGTCACATATCTTCGATTTTTTGGTCCTTGGACATTTACAAGGCAGACGTGAATGGAATCGCCGGTAGGAGAACCCTAGATGGACGCACATGGATCTTATAGGTGTTCTTCAATAAAAAAATTAATAAAAAAAACAAAAATCGCGACTGCTTAAGCAGCGAACTAAAAAGACGTAAACAAGAAGAAGAACATGCTGTGCAGTCGGAGGATACATATTCACGAGCTGACTGACCAAAACCAGATATATTCTCCGACTGCACAGCATGCTTTTTTTTTAGTTTAGTTAACATTTTTAACAAAAAAGGCCAGGTGCGCAGTATTCATAACCGCAAGCGCGTATACTAACGGTTTGTATGTGTTAAAATCGCGCCGAAAACTTTGCTTGCGCGATGCAAGCAAAGTTTGGATTTGTGTGACGTCATGTAAGATAGGGGCCGCTACAAGCCGGCAAATGCAAAACACATCAGGGACAGTGAAAGAATATGAGGGACATCTTTGCCCAGCAATGGGACAACATAGTTCGAATAAAAAAAAAAAGTTTGGAAAAGGTCCCTAATCTCTGGAAATGTTGTTCCGATCACCCCCCAACCACGAGTGCTAAGGGCAAATTTTTATTTCGGAAAAATACACTTTCATCATTTCTGTGGAATAGCCCTCTGAAGCGTAGTTTGGACTCGGTAGGTGGCGCTAGTATCGGGTTAGGACCCGGCCAGGACAATGTCTGTTCCAGTCCGTAGTTTTAAACAAAGGTCAAAGCCCGTTCAGAAACCACAGGAATCTTTACTAGGTAATCAAGTTATTGTAAATGATTGAACTTCGTCCTAAGACGCATGTTTAGATATGTGTAAGGTCGTTTGTTCACGAGGCAATTTGCGGTCACGATTTTTAACACACGACACACTGCAGACGGTCTGTCCTCGTTCGTTGTTCACTAGACACGATTCTGCAACGACACTGCAATGCACTTGAATTGTTTTATAAGCGCGTGGGTGACAAGCCACGCGTGAGCCGTGCGGTGTGGTGTGTCGTGTCGTCAACAAGCTCATACTTGTTTTGTACAGCCGTTAAATTGTCACCGCAAAAAGTCGCGACGATATAGCGGCAACGACGACAAAACCGTTTTAAAATAGTGTCGCGTGTGGTGCGATATCGTGCAATGAACATACGGTCCATACAAATATATGGAGCCCTGAATCATGACCACATTTTGTCGTGTCGTGTGTCGCGTCGTGAATAAACGGCCTTAGAGTGAATGAGCAATTACTTATAACTAACAGGAATTAATCGGTACAAAGTATTGTCGATCGAAGTTCATAATTCAAACTTGTTTGTTTATGTAATAGATAACATGGATACATAAACTCACACGTTTTTCCCAAGCAGAAGCTACAGAACGCTAACGCAAAAAAAAACTTTTTGCAAAAAAATACTACCGACTTCCAAATACAAAACTACAAAGTGAAAAACAACTTAATTTTTTGAAGTCGGTGTCTTTCGTAGGTACCATTTTTTTGCGTTATGGACACCGACTTCAAAAAATTAAATTATTTTTCACTTTGTAGTTTTGTATTTGGAAGTCGGTAGTATTTTTTTGCAAAAAGATTTTTTATTTTTCACTTTTTAGTTGTACGTACCTAATAGGCAAGTTAGTAAGGGAACTATTTCGCCAGAATAGATTTCATGAAACTTGAACATAACCGGTGAAATGAGAGGTCTGCTTACCCCTTAAGAGCGAACTGGCGTGATGTTATGTTATGAAATGTTATAAACAACAAACAGACATGCGATTGCAGCAATTCCGAGAGATTTGCCGTTATATATTGTAGAGTTCTGTTGTATATCTCCGAAGTTCTTCATCAGATCTTCACCAAATTAAATGGGACCAATTTCGGAACATACTTTGTGAAACAAAAAAAGAATTTTCAAAATCGGTCCACAATTGACGGAGTAATCGGTGAACATACACACTTGAAGTCGAACATAGAACCTCCTCCTTTTTGGGAAGTCGGTTAAAAACTCGAAAATGGCTTGTCCGATTTGCGTTCAGAATTGTCAGGACAAGGTTGCATTGCATCATATCAGCCGAAAGACGTCCACTGCTGGATATAAGGCCTCCCGTAAGGCCTCGGTCTCGAATTCCGCGGGCAGCGGGGCGGCGGCGGCAGCGGAGCGGGAGCGGCAGGATCTTATGCGTATCGTCAAATGGACCGGGTCTCGAAAACAGCGGCGCGGGAGCGGCGCGGCGGGAGCTCTCCCGCGCCGCCGCCGCTGCCGCTCCGCCGCCCGCAAAATTCGAGACCGAGGCCTAAGTGTCGCCACATCGATCGGTCCTGTGCGTCTCCCATCCATCGGATGCCCGCATCCTTAACCAGGTAATAGGTCCACCTAGGTCCTTGAGAGAGGCCATCCAACGCTGCGTCAACGTTTGTATGAAAGATTTTTTTTTTTTGAATATCCACCAAATTAATTTGTCGGTTACATTTCGGGGAGTGTGCGATGGAACTGCACAATTTGATACTGCCTAGCCCTTTCCATCATCGGACAACAAGACGTACGGCAATGCGCCACCGGTACATGGTGGACATCCCACCCATACGTACAAAGCGATTTGCGAATAGTTTAATTGTGCGCACAGCTAAAGAGTGGCATTCCCTGCCGGAGTCTTTGTTTCCTGATAGCTACATCCTTGGGGTCTTTCAGTCAAGAGCGAACAGGTTATTCTTCTAGGCAAGCGTGCTTCACCGACGACCACATCATCGCTTACCATCAGGTGAGATAGTGGTCAAACGCCAGCCTATCGTAAAATAAAAAATAAAATTTCCACACGTAATCACACGTGAAACCGGAGCGTATGAAGAAAATCACTTCAGAACGGCAACTATTTGGCTAATTCTTTCATGTAGTGTTTGTAATTGTCAGGACAAAATTGGTATGAAAGAAAAATAAACCGGCCACAGCGTGTCGGACTCGTGCACGAAGGGTTCCGCACCATTATCGCAAAAACGGCAAAAATATCACGTTTTTTGTATGGGTAATCACTTAAATATTTATTTTATACTGTTTTTAGTATTTGTTGTTAAAGCGGCAATAGAAATACATCATCTGTTTAAATTTCAACTGTCTAGCTATCACGGCTCATGAGAGACAGCCTGGTGACAGACAGACGGACCGCGGAGTCTTAGTCTTTGGGTACGGAACCCTAAAAAACTGGCCAAGTGCGTGTCGGCCTGCACACATTTAAGGTTCCGTAACAATTAATCAATATATTGGTATTTGCTAGTAAAATATAGATAATAATAACCATTATCACCAAATTTCAAGTTCATAGCTCAATGAGAAGTTAAAAAAATATTTTGAACGAAATTTTTGACAGACGACGAACAGACAGAGAGACGGGTACGTAAGTGGCAGCAATAGGGCTCCGTTTTTACACTTCGGGTACGGAAGCCTAAAAACAAAAATAAATGCATTAGTACACACGTGTAAATCCGGTGCGGGTAAAAAATAAATATCCTCTTTGATAGTTCGAACAAGTAATGCTCACAAAGCGAACAACGTCATAATTATGTATAAACGCGACAATTTGTAGGTGTTAGCAATTAGCGTTAATTAACTTTATGTATTTAGTACATTTCAATGTTTGTTATACAATCACGGGACGACTAGACGGATTTGTATACAGGGGTTTCATGACGTGATCAAAAATAGCACTTAGGGTTCTTTACACCCCGAAAAACTTTTAAGAGGGGTGTTTATTTTAGGCTTTTTACAGATCAATGAACCAGATCCAGGATAGCCGACATAGCCCAAAGAATTGCCAAACTTAAGAGGCAGTGAGCAAGGCAAATTGCTCGCAGAACGAATAGTCGATGGGGCCGAAAAGTTCTGGAGTGGCGACCGCGTACCGGAACATCCAGGCGTTGGAAGGCCTCCCACCAGGCGGACTGATGACCTGGTATAGGTAGCGGGGATGCTCTGGATGCGCGACACACGAGACCGGTCAATGTGGCGGCGCATGGGGAAGGCCTATGTCCAGCAGTGGACGTCTTTCGGCTGAGATGATGATGATGATATAGATGCCGCTACAGCGAGCATTTAGAGATTTCTTTGTTTAGCAACGGACTGCTAGAAACTGACGATAGCTGAGGAATTTTAACAGCAAACACGGCTTCCTTTCATCAACCAACACAACAGTTCGCAGAATATAAAATTGAATGTGAAGGCCCCGGTCCATGAACGCGTTAAAAAGCAAACAACATTCTATTTTCAGCACTTCTATCATGCACTAACCGCCGAATGAAAAGTTTACAAATAGTTCTAACGAGTGATGCAGACACACAAATATTTTATGAACGCTCCACATTCACGCATGGATTAGGCACACGAGAAGGCGAGAACTGGGGAAGAACTGCGCGAGAATGCGTGAAAAATGTGTAAATCGGCTGCCCATTTAAAATTCTTTTCCTACCATGAGCTCATAGAGCAAGATTATCAATTGTCATAGGTATGCTGGTATACATCCTGTTAGTTAGCACAATGGAAATACATTTTTCACGCATTTCTTGCAAAGTTCTCGTCTCGTTCTCAGTTTGTTTTGACCCGTATCAAGGTAGCACCAATTGGCTAAAAGGCCAAAGAAAGCAGACTGCGCTGGTACGGCTACATCCTGAGATGTGTAGATGAAATAATAAAGGCCCTAAATGTCCGACCGAGAGGCAGAAGACGAAAGCCCGACACCAGGTGGTCAAGCATGCAAAAAGAGGTCCTGAGAGAGAACACGAACGCCCACACAACACAACCCAGAACAGAGCCCTCCTAGCTAAACGGGAAAGGCGGTTGGACAAGGATGAAGATCTAAGCAGCGAGAACTGTGCTGAGAACCCAGAGTGATACATTGCGTTGAGAGTGTGGATTCAAGATGGCCCTAGAAAAAACGAAGTCCTCGTTGCGATTCTCGGCCGGTTTCCACTAGACGTTTTCCTTCACCGTTTTGAGAGGCAGTCCCATCATTGAGAACGTTGAATATCATCATCATCATTTCAGCCGAAAGACGTCCACTGCTGGACATAGGCCTCCCCCAGGCGTCGCCACATTGACCGATCCCGTGCGTCTTGCATCCAGCGCCTTCCCGCAACCTTAACCAGGCCATCAGTCCACCTAGTGGGAGGCCTTCCAACGTATCGTCTTCCGGTTCGCGGTCGCCATTCCAGAACTTTTCGGCCCCATCGGCCATCCGTTCTGCGAGCAATGTGCCCTGCCCACTGCCACTTAAGTTTGGCAATTCTTCGGGCTATGTCGGTAACTTTGGTTCTCCTGCGGATATCATCATTTCTGACGTGATCACGCAAGGAAATTCCGAGCATAGCCCTCTCCATTGCCCTTTGGGTGACTTTGAGCTTTCTGATAAGGCCCATTGTGAGCGACCACGTCTCGGTCCCATAGGTGATCACTGGCAACACACACTGGTCATAGACTTTTGTCTTGAGACACTGCGGTAAATTGGACGAGAAGATACCACGCAACTTCGCGAACGCCGCCCAGCCGAGTCGGATTCGACGGTTGACCTCTTTCTCGAAATTGGACCTACCCAACTGGACCGTTTGATATGCTATCCTTATATTTACACTAGCTGTCCCACGCGGCTTCACTCCCGTCAACTGGCTACCTACCCTACATACATGACATCATTATCAGCCTATTAATGTTCCTACTGCTGGGACACAGGCCCCCTTTCTGTGAGAGGGGAAGGGCCATAATCCACCACGCGGGCCCAGTGCGTGTTGGTGGATGTCACATATCTTGACATGCCGGTTTCCTCACGATGTTTTCCTTCACCGTTTTTGAGAGCAGTGGTGATGAAATAATTTACACAAAGTAAAGCGCATGCCTGGGTTCGAACCCACGACCTACAACTTGTAAGTCGCAGCCGACACCACTGGGCCACCACTGCTCTCACATCCCCACATACATGATTGTTGCGTAACTTAAACCGTGTACGCAGCGCACGCAACGGAAGCTCTCAAAAAGGAATATTTAGCCCGTTTCTGCAACATTTTTCATTTATGCTCCGCTCATATTGGTCATAGCATGATGTTATATAGCCTATAATCTTCCTCGATAAATGGACTATCCAACACAAAAATAATTTTTCAATTCCATCCAGCAGTTCCTGAGATTAGCGCGTTCAAACAAACAAACACAACTCTTCAGCTTTATAATATTGGTATAGATTACACCAATCCGTTTGGAGCAAGCGTGGTGATAAATGCTCGTGTCTTCTCTATATGAGAAGAGGCCTTTGCCCTGCAGTGGAGCAGTAACGGACTGGTATTATTATTGTTGTCTACCTACTATCAAAATCAGTTCAGTAGTTCAATAGTAACGTATTAATAAACAAACAGAATCACCTTCGCATATTTACAAAATGTTAATAAGGATGTATTCAAAAACCTTATTAATTATTCATGTTCAATTACCATAAACAACAGTTTGTGTACTTTTTTTTTGTTGTTTAAACAGTTAGTGTAATTTTCCTTTTTACCCAAAGTGTAAAAACGGGGCCCTATTACTATGAATCCGCGGTTCGTCTGTCTGTCTGTCAGCAGGTTGTATCTCATAAACCGTGATAGCTAGACAGTTGACATTTTCACAGATGATGTATTTCTGTTGCCGCTATAACAACAAATACTAAACACAAAATAAAAGAAATATTTAAATGGGGCTCCCATACAAGTCTCTAAAATCCCAACGTGATTTTCATGGCGTTTTTTGCGATATGCCACAAGGCTTGGAAACCAGAAACAATTTCGAACCGGTTAGCGCCTTAGACAATAGGGAACTTTTTGTTTCGTTTTTGTTCTGTATTTAACCACAATTAAACGGTTTTAGGCAATAAAAGTTCGAAAATTGGTTCGGTTCGGTGGAATTAACCGGTTATGGGCGGTTTTTAACCGACTTTCCAAAAAGGAGGAGGTTCTATGTTCGACTTCATATATGTTTTTTTTTTTTTTGTTTATGTTCACCGATTACTCCGTCAATTGTGGACCGATTTAAAAAATTCTTTTTTTGTTTGAAAAAGGATGTACAGAAATTGGTCCCATTTTAATTTGGTGAAGATCTGATGAATAACTTCGGAGATATACAACAGAACTCTTCAATAAATAACGGCAAATCTCTCAGGATTGCTGCAATCGCATGTCTGTTTGTTGTTTATAACATTTCATAACATAACATCACGCCAGTTCGCTCTTAAGGGGTAAGCAGATCTCTCATTTCACCGGTTATGTTCAAATTTCATGAAATCTATTCTGGCGAAATAGTTCCCTTACTAACTTGCCTATTAGGTACGTACAACTAAAAAGAGAAAAATAAAAAAAACCTTTTTGCAAAAAAATACTACCGACTTCCAAATACAAACTACAAAGTGAAAAATAACTTAATTTTTTGAAGTCGGTGTCCATAACGCAAAAAAATGGTACCTACGAAAGACACCGACTTCAAACAATTAAGTTATTTTTCACTTTGTAGTTTTGTATTTGGAAGTCGGTAGCATTTTTTTGCAAAAAGTTTTTTTTTGTCGCCTACCCTTCAATGCGCAACGGTGCTGAAATACAAAACTGATTCAGCCGTAAATAAAAACGCGCGCCCCGCCTAAACCGGTTAGTGAGGGTTTTTAATAACACTCTTTTAACGTTAAGACTCCGAACAAAATAATCGTTTTCTTTTTATTATCAACTAGCTGACCCTCGGGGCTTCGCTCCCGTCAACTGCCTACCTACCCTGGCCAACCTGCCTACCTTGCCTATCCTGCCTACCATGCCTACCCTGCCTGCCCTGGCCCTACCCTGCCTTCCCTGCCTACCCTGGCTACCCTGCCAACCCTGCCTGACCTGCCTACCCTGCCTACTCTGCCTACCCTGCCTACCCTTCAAACCCTGTCTATCCTGCCTACCCCTGGCTACCCTGCCTACCCTACCTACCCTGCCCCTACCCTGGCTACCCTGCCTACCCTGATTTTCCTGCCTACCCTGCCTATCCTGTCTACCTTACCTATCCTGCCTACCCTGCCTTTCCTGCCTACCTTGCCTATCCTGCCTACTCTGTTTACCCTGCCTACCCAGCCTACCCTGCCTACCCTACCTATCTTGTCTACCCTGCCTATCCTGCCTACCCTGCCTATCCTGTCTACCCTGCCTTTCCTGCCTACCCTGCCTACTCTGCCTACACTGCCTACCCTGCCTACCCGGCCAACCCTGCCTACCCTGTCTACCCTGCCTTTCCTGCCCACCCTGCCTACCCTGCCTACTCTGCTTACCCTGCCTACTCTGCTTACCCTGCCTACTCTGCCTGCCCTGCCTACTCTGCCTAACCTGCCTATCCTACCTACCCTACCTACCCTACCTACTAATTTGTATCTATCATCAATAGTTTTCTCAGCGCACGCCAAATAATGTATTTTACAGACAACATTTTGCTACCTTGGGTTACATTATTGCAATTTTCATAAGGATCTCTATTTTTGTTGAAATTATTTTATAGCCTATGACACTCAGGAATAATGTAGCTTTCTACCGGTGCAAGAATTTTCAAAACGGTTCGGTAGATCCAGAGATTACCCCTTACAACGTCACAAACTCACAAACTTTACCTCTTTATAATATTAGTATAGATAGGCTCGCGCTTGACCACTATCTCACTTGATGGTAAGCGATGACGTGGTCGACGGTGAAGCACGCTTGTCTAGAAGTAACCTATTCACTCTTGACTTAAAGACCCCTAGATTGTAGGTAACGGGAAACACAGACTCCGGCAGGGAATTCCACTCCTAAAGCAGTACGCATAATAAAAGTGTTCCCAAGTGCGTATACCGATTATGACATTCAATAACCGGTTACTTTTATACCGGTTTCAAGCCTTACTGTGCCACGCTTCAATCAAGCAGTGGGTATTACAAGGCTGATGATGAAATTGATGATGGTAGTAGGAAAGCTGGATGATGCGATGATCAATCAATTCTTAGCGTAAAACACTCAGTGGTCACCCCCCTTTAACTACTGAGATTTTCTATAGTGGCCACCTTCACCAACTTTACGTTATATAAGACGGCACACTATACCAGGCAACCCCTTACGAGGCGTCTGGGACCATCTGCGGTAGGTCACGCCTCCAGAGTACTCGCCCCTGGTACTCAAGAGAAAATGTGAGTCGCATCGTGATTACTCACTACCATTTATCCAGAATGGTACCGGAGCTGAAAAGCCGCTCACAACACGCACCCCAGCACGCCAGCACTAGCGCAAGCACCGGCACCAGCGCACCTTGTTGGTGCTAGCGGATTCAATCCCCGCTAGGGACGCCAGAGAAGCTGGCTACCATTTCTCCAGAATGGTCCCGGAGCTGTCAAGCACGCTCACCTCTCGAATACGAATCAACGCATCTACCTAATGCCTACAGCTGGGTTGCCGGAAAACTAATCCAACGGGTAGTCCTCACACACAGTGGTCAGTCAGGAATCCAGGATGCACTTCCTACATACATTCTTCGGCTTCTTGATAAAATAAACAATTGTAAAAACCCGTTTAAAAAAACCGCTCAAGTGCGAGTCGAAATCGTGAGCCGAGGGTTCCGTACCTAACCATTATACCGCCATAATAAAATTGGAATATAGTTTATCGATGGCTAAGTTTTAAGTGTGTGTGTACTGTAATGATTGAGTTGCTAACGTGTAAACTGGAGCTAGGAAAACAATTGTTATTTTTGCCTAAGAAGATAACCCAATTAAGCTAGCCCTCTAAATTGTATGAGCGCCCATACAACTCAGAGGACTTTCTTAATTGGCGTCAATTATGTATGTATGGTACACCTATTAATTTTCATTTTTTTTTTTTTTTGGAATTTATCTTTATTTGTGCTGTAATATGTTACTTTTTATCAAATTTCATGTTTCTAGGTCAACAGAAACTACCATATAGGTTTTCGACCCGAAACCTATAGAGTACTACTTCCGGTTGACCTAGAATTACTACTAATTAGGAATTTTGGTAGGTACTAAGTTTTAGCGAAAATCTAAATTTGCCCATATCTTTTTATCGTGTTGACTCAGGTCCTTGATTTTTTTACACCTAATAGGGACTACAGACCTCCGTATCTGATATAATATTCAACGATATCGATGGTGAGTGGTGACACACAGACAGACAGACGGACAAGAGAGTGATCTTTTATGTGTTCATTTTTACTTATTGAGGTACGGAACCCTAAAAATGATATGTAATACAAGATCCGAAGCCGCAAGGTTATCAATGTTTACAATGTAATAAAAAATGTTTTATCCATTAAATTGATTTAATGATTACATTATTGAAGAAAACAAACAATGTACATTAATAATGTATATCAAGTTATAGGAGCTCGTGGCTACGTACAGTCACGCGTGTCGATCTTCAAGGTTAAGCGACACTTGCCGAGGCTTGTCCATGGATGGGTGACCATCCGCTTCATAAAGACTCAGGGACTCCTCCATGGCTCAAAAAGCACGTTGGCCTCTACTGTATCAGAAGCCAGTAAATTTAACACTAAACTTGCCAAGGAGTATTGTGTGCCAGTTACTGGAGTAAGTTGTGGAGAACGGCATGCATTTTTCACCCCTGACAGAAGGGTGTTATTAGTTTGACGTGTGTTTGCCTGTGGCATCATAGCACCTAAATGGATAAACCGATTTTGATTTAGTTTTTTTGTTGGAAATGTGACTTTATCGGGAGTGTTCTAAGCTATGTTTGATGTAAATCGGTTGAACCGTTAATCTTTGGATCGGGGTATTTTCGCAAGATATCATGCATAATTACGTGTTTCGATGGATTGTAGACCGATGCGTGTTTACTACTAGATAAATTATGTAGTTTAAAAGGGGTATTTGATCAGGGATTTTATTTAAATTTAACTTGTTCTAAAACTAGATCGGTTACCGACAGAGCCCGAAGAATTGCCAAACGAAAGAGGCAGTGGGCAGGGCATATTGCTCGCAGCATGGATGACCGATGGGGTAGAAAGGTTCTGGAGTAGCGACCGTGAAACGGAAGACGTTGCGCTGGAAGGCCTCCCACCAGGTGGACCGACGACCTGGTGAAGATTGCGAGTATCCGATGGATAGGTCGGATTTGCCCCCAATCAGGGGGCAAATCCGCTACCTGCTTGGGGCCTTTACTGGGCACTTTGGAACCAACGACATGCTCATGAAGATGGGTCTAACCGCGACACCCATGTGCAGGTTGTGTGGGGAACATACGACACGCATGGAGCACCTTCTTTGTACATGCGATGCGCTGGCTGGTAAGCGGATGAGTATCTTAGGGGTTGGATATCCAAGACCAGAAGACTATAGGCTCATATCTCCGAGTCTTGTTGTAAAACTCATGAAAAGAGTTTTCAACGAGATTGGGAAGGAGTAAGTTATCTAGGGGACCACAATAGATCCTAATGGGTCGAAGTGTCCGAGTTGTCTCTCGGCCCCTCCACAAGATAAGATAAGATCCGATGGATGCGAGACGCACGGGAGCGATCCATGGGGCTGGCCTATGTCCAGCAGTGGACGTCTTTCGGCAGATATTATGAAAACTAGATCAATCAATAAAATCACTCTATGTTGTATGTCATTTTGTGTAAAATAAAGAATTAAAAATCAATCTACCCAGCGTTTTTCCAACTATATTAGGTTCGGCTTCCAGTTCAACCGGATGCAACTGACTATTAGTATTTTAAATGGAACAAACCCCTATCTGATCTTCACAACCCAGTAACTAACTGGGTAACACGGTTCCCCTTGGCAAGACCAGCGAGTCAATCTTATGCAATCGTCCGGATATCCTTATGCAATCTTCCAAATATGCGTATGGAATCGTCCAGATAAGTAATACAATCGTCCAGATACGTAATATGTTATGCAATCTGCCCGATATGTGATATGTTATGCCTTCCAGATATCCTTATGAAAATCGTCCAGATATGTTATGCAACCTTCCAGATATCCTTATGCTATCGTCCAGATATGTTATGCAACCTTCCAGATATCCTTATGCAACCTTCCAGATATGCTTATGCAATATACTCAAACGAATATGCATGTGCAGTATGATAATTATGTACATTTATCAGATTAAACGGTCAGCTTACCTATGTAGTATGTTATAATAAATAAATACTTATGATTAGCAGTAAATGAGTTTCTGATATGGATAGAGATAACAAGCGGAATGACAGAATTGAGCCAGACTTAGAAACGATCGATAGTGGAATATAATTCTTCATAACAAGCTACTTTTCCGAATGGACGGTAGAATCGATTATTATTACTTTTAAAATAAATTGGTTGACGTTCAAAAGTGCCGCTTAAGGTTGTCCTAGTCGATCATTCTTCCATACAAACGTAGTCTTCCGTTCGTTCCACTGTTTGACGTTCAAAATAAAACATGTTATCAATTTGTCTCATCATTATCTACTCCTGTATGGGAATAAAAAAAGAAAAAAATATATATTTGAAGGTTATGAGCGTCGAAAGTTCCATATTTCAACACTAATTTTAATGTATCTTTGGGCGCAAATAAATACGATAAGAAGAAGGAAAATTGCAAAACAGTCACCATACAGGGATAGATTAGTATTTCAACAATGCAAATTTATTTTGAACATATACCTACATTAAGTTGTTTTTTCATGATATCCATACTATCAAACGTCTGTTTATAAAATTTCACGCCCTCGTTTTCTTTCTAAATCATCATCCATTTCGCTACAAATTTGCAAAAGTGTGTACGTGAACTAGCTTCTTACTGCTCATCACAGCATCTATCTCTTTCGCACGTGTTCTCGGATGAGATAGCATGCATTTTAACCACGCGCAAAAAATAGTTCGTGCCGTCGACTAGGGCAACCGTAATGGCATAATTGACATAAAGAATTTAACTTTGATAAAAAAAAACAACAAACAAACATTGGATTATTTTTTGTGCTGGTTCCAAAATGACCATTGTCATCTGCTTTATCTTTTTTCGAACTACGTATGTTGGGGATGTCATCATGTTTTCTGTCTTACTGGTTACTGGATGCAGTTGTTTACCCATTTTTCACATGGATTTACTGTCTATCTGCCATCCACAGCCCAGTAACTGGGTAACACGATACCCCTTGGCAAGACGAGTTTCGGATTCTCTGGCTTATGACTACCCGTAAAGACTGACAAAGAACTTCAAATGGCAGCTGGGACCAACGGGGAGACACGTAGGAGCCTCGCTATATCTCCCATCCACGAACTAACCTCGACAAGCGCTGCTTAACTACTATCTGTTCTCTTACTATTGGGAACTGTGTTGGTGGATGTCGTACTTTCAAAATATAAATTTATCTGTCGTGAAGAGCCAGAACTTAGCCTCGATCTCATCTGATGGGTTATAAGATGGGACGAGCAAGCCCAGAAGATGCCTATTCACTCTTGCTTTAAATCCTGACGGCTACCATCAAGATTCATAGTAAAGCAGCTAGCCAGTCTTTTGAGCACTTTACCAGTGAACAGCGATACTACAGAATAAGGGCCGATTTCACCAATGAAATTAATCGCGATTATTTCAACTAAACTCAGTTTTTGCAAATACAGCATTCCGATAGGTAGTTTCTAAGCGGTCTCAACCAATCAGAACGCTGTATTTGCATAAACTGAATTTAATATGAACTAATAGCGATTAGTTTCATTGGTGAAATCGGCCCTAAATAGCGATACGGAGGAGTTACTCGACCATTTTTTTATTTTTATTACTTAAGGTCGTGATTGCCCTGTCATCGTGGCAACCAACTTTCCTTCACTAATTTGTGCCATCTATGCCTGTCCTTTGCGTCGTGAAAAGTCATGCTCAGGCACCCAATTTGTGGAGACCATTGCCCAGCGGTCACTGTGCATGCAGCAAACGTGACCCGCCCAATCCCATTTTAGCCTGGCAACCTTATTTTAGTTTAGTTTATTTTTAGGCTTAGGGCCGATTTTTACACATATTTTCTATAGAAAAGCTGTCAAACCGCCATTTTTATTGCTCAGTTAAAAGTTGTCAGACTATTGAAAAATCAGCTCTCTCAACTACATACAATCAAAAACTAGTAGTAGTTATATTACTCTAGTATTAGTAGTAGTAGTAGTCTATTAGTAGTAGGGGTAGTTATAGTTAAGTATTTTATAATATTTTTTAGTAGTCCATGTTTAGAAAAATAGGAGCAGCTAGAATAGTGCAACATATCGCTCGCAATCAGAGCATCAAGAAAACATGTTCTATTAAGGAATTCTTATCTCAGAAGCAAAGGTTAAGTGGTGGCACGTTTGCATGGACTGGTCACACTCGTGGCGGAAACTAACAAGAGGTCACCCTCAATGGGAAGAAAACTGAACTTGATTTGTGTGGTGTGAAATAACTTTCGAATAAAATCAAATAAAAGGTGTTTATTCAAAAAATCATATGACTGCTTAAGAAGCGAACTAAAAAGAGACAGGCAAGTAAAAAAAAAATGTGTGACCATTTTTTTTTTTCTATTTTTTCCCACAACATGGCGTCCATAATCCGCTATTGTTATTTTTTTTAATTTTAATGTAGGCAGTGATCGACTCAAGGTTAAGATGAATAGATTGACGTAAGAATCATCAAAACCGGCCTACGCATTTGGTCTCTACAACGCCATATAGGAACAAACATACATACATAGACTGATAAACACGTTGCACTCCTATTTCGTCGCGCAGTCGGATAAAAATCTAATCTTTATTACATGCATAAAGTACATACAGATACAGCCATATAGGTCGTAAATATTCATAACAGAAACTATTAAGGACCCTGTCGGGCTTAGCAAAACTAAGTGATTGGTAGCAGTAGTTTTTCCTCTTTGGTTAGTATGTCTGGGTCAAATCTTGCAATTAATTTTAAAACGTTAAGTTATCCCCAACCGATTGAGCTGATGCATGCGTTTAGTTTGGATGACAACGCACGGTTAGCTAAGTAACAACGTTATAAATCCAAAATGGCGGACACCCAACGATGACGGATCAATAATTTTTTATGCACCCCCATGAGATTTTGATTGGGTATAAAATGAAAGGATTTGCTGAGAGAAATACAATATGCAGAGATAGAGGAATAAATTATCACTCATGATGAGCCAGCTCGTGGCTAAATTATAACAGCCGCACTGGTCGATCTTCAAGGTTAAGCAACGCTTGACGAATTCGGTCCGTGGATGGGTGACCATTTCAACATACCGAGTTTCCTCTGTGCCTCGGAAAGCACGTTAAGCCGTTGGTCCCGGCTGTCATTTGAAGATCTTTGACAGTCATTACGGGTAGTCAGAAGCTTGAGATCCGACACCAGTCTTGCCAAAGGGTGCCGTGTTAACGAGTTACTGGGTTGTGATGTTGTGGAGGTCAGATAGGCAGTCGCTCAATGTAAAACACCGGTACTCAGCTGAATCCGGAAAGACCGGAAGCCGACCCCAATATAGTTGGGAAATGGCTAGGCAGATTGATTGATGAGCCAGCTCTTGACGTCATCTCGTCTCATGGTAAGCGACGGATAAAGCGGCACCGTTTTCCGTAGCGTTGTGCGTTGTACCAAGAGACGAAAGCTATACAACCATAGAAATTTATTAATTTATGGGACTCTAATACTTAACAACCTTGACAAAACTAAGGAGGACTATTACAGACATAATATTTATCTATCGACACGTGTACATCACATTTACCGTTTAAGATAACAAGTTTATATTGATTAGTACAATCCGATGATAAACTAACGCAAAGGACATCACAACATTAAATAGTTATTAGTTTACACACTAGCTTCTGCACGCGGCTTCGCCCGCTTACAAAGTGTTCTATCATCCCAAGGGAATACAAACTATCCTATGTCCTTCCCAGGGTCTCAATTCAGTAGATCCAGAGAATACCCCTACAACCTCACAAACTTTACCTCTTTATAATATTAGTAGTTACACATAACGTCACGCCTGGGGTTCTCCGAAGGGTCAGGTAGAGGTGCATCTGACACACCCAGATATCGGCAGTTATATTCAAAACCCATGTAATATTAGTTTTATTATTAGAAACTTGCTTGATTATCGGTTCAATATCTTTTCGACTATGTATTTTATTGATTTTTATCTATGTTAGGCTCAAAGATCGAAAACTACTATGCGCTATACAATAATATGCGTACAGCTAAGGAGTGGAATTCCCTGCCGGAGTCTGAGTCTCCCGATAGCTACAATCTAGGGGTCTTTAAGTCAAGAGTGAATAGGATTTTTCTAGGCAAGCGTGCTTCACCGTTGACCACATCATCGACGCGAATTCGTGTTGTGGCTTTCACAATATTCTACCACAACGCTACCAGAATAGAGCAGAAAAGCCAGAACGAGTTCTGAGCGCCAACAGATGCGACTACAGCCCGAATTCGCGACGGACAGGTGGTATTGATGTGAAGCAACACTTGACAAGGTCGGTTTTTGGATGGGTCAGTGATTTTCCCTTATCGGGCCGGGTTTGTGAAGGCGCCAGGTTAAACAACACTTACTAAGGTCGGTTTTTTGATGGGTCAGTGTTTGACCTTGACCTTGGATGGATGTTGTTTTCATGGTTTTCGGGGTCGCTAATGACGATTATGGGGTCAAAACCAAAATCCAAGATGGCGCCGACGAAAGTTTGCAAAATTTTCATCATGGGTGTCGTTTTCATGGTTTTCGGGGTCGCTAATGGCGATTATTGGGTCAAAACCAGAATCCAAGATGGCGCCGACGAAAATGTATATCCATAACGGAGACTAGCCAACGGCGCGGGCGGTATTATAGTATACAAGTATGTGGGCAAACACAGGTACACTCTCTGTTACCTCTGGGCGGCAATCCGAGCGACCGAAGAGAGGTAAAGGTAGTACCAACGGCTTTAACGTGCTGCTTACTTTCAAACTCCGGGCTGCTACTGGGAAATACTGCTAATGGAAAAACACAATAACACTCTACTTGAACTGGGAATTGAACTCTGAACTTCTCGAACAGCAGTCGCACTTGCGACCACATGACCAGTGAGTCATTAAATTCAACGAAACATACGTTTAATCACACAAATATTGCAACGGTTCGGCTGTCTGTGCAACAATAAATCAAGCCAAGCAGGCGGTGGTCAATAAAGCAAGCTGCTATCTAAAAATAATTCTTATGCAAACTATAATAGGGCTCATTATTGTGAATCGAATTTCAAGCAAAAATAAACGGCTGGAAGGACCGGCTTGTATTATCATCAGCCTTTTAATGTTCTCACTGTTGTGACACACCACTTCTCTCTGTGAGAGAGGGAATGAGCCTTAATCTGCCACGTAGTGCGGGTTGGTGGATGTCACATGTCTCCGTTTTTTTTAACCGACTTCAAAAAAAGGAGGAGGTTCTCAATTCGACGGTATTTTTTTAATTTTTTTATGTGTTTTACCTCAGAACTTGTTACTGGGTAAACCGATTTTGATGATTCTTTTTTTATTTGAAAGCTGGTGTTTGTCATGTGGTCCCATTTAATTTTCATCAAGATCTGATAAAGAACTTCGGAGATACACATCAGAACTCTTCAATAAATGACGGAAAATCACTAGGGATAGCTGCAATCGCATTTATGTTTATTGTTTACACCATTTCATAACATAACATCACACTAGTACGCTCTAAAGAGGTACGCATGTGTAAACAGTTCACCTTGGTATACCCTTATTCGACCGAATTTGTTTAAGTTTCATGTTATTGGGTAAATCTATTCTGGTGTCACTATGGGCATTATTGGTATCTAGCCTATATAAATTGTGTAGCACAACTAAAAAGAGAAAAATAAAAAAAAAATTACAAAAAATACAACCGACTTCCAAATAAAAAACAAAAAAGTGAAAATAACTTCAATTTCGGAAGTCGGTGTCAAAAAACGAAGAAAATAAAACAAGAACACCGACTTCCGAAATTGAAGTTATTGTTCTATGACATGCCGGTTTCCTCACGATGTTTTCCTTTACAGTTTGAGAGCCACAGATATAAATCTAACTAGATGGCGCGATTGCATGTACTGCGCGTGTCAAAAAACAGAGTAAAATTACGACCAAGGATCGTACCTTGAACTTTTCATTTAACATTATCGGCACCGGAAATCCACACAAATCTAGAAAACGTCTAATTATGCCATATTGAGCTGTAAAGACTGTATTGAAAACAGTTGGCCGTGGCACGGGAAATGTTTTCTTTTAAAAGTAAATTGTGTGTGAAACTGTGGTACGCTAAGTTTTCATACAGATGGAGGGACTTGCGTTATCTAGTTAGATTTATGTCTGTGTTTAGAGCAGTAATATAGGGCATGCCAAAGACAACGACCAGCAACACTCAACACACATAGCTAAAGACTCGTGTGGTTGCCAAGGCAACCAACACATACACAACTCACATACACAGACAATCAGACTCCGGTGATATATCTGTAACGAAAACCTCAATTAAACATAGAATACATAATATAACACAACATCATTAGAGGTTCATCGAAAGGAACGTCCTCACTGATAGGATTCACGTGTATTGAGCATTCGACGTCAAATATTCGAGTGGTGTGGACGCAGCCGAGCGTTGCAAAGCTTACAAGCAAGCGCGAACTTCGGCCGGTGTGGACGTCGCAACGATTTTCGCGGAAACGGCTCGCATTCGAATGTTCACGCAAATAAAAGGCTCGAAAGCGAGCACTCGGATACTGAAATCAATGAGTATGTCAGGTAAGGTCAGGCAGGTCAGGTCAGACAGGCGTCATCCCCTTTGAACCTAACCTATCCGTGTCGGGGTTCCCTAAGTTCCCGAGCTCGCTTCGCTTGCTCTTGGACTAATTCGTTAAAAACACGAATACACCCGAACTTCAGCGCTGCACAGCGATGACGACTCGTCCGTCGGTTATTCTGCTATTTTCGAAAGAATAATATGCTAGAATAGAAAAATAGAACCCCAAATACAATTACAGCATGTTACAATATTATTACCGCAGCTCACAAAAACCTCCTAAAAGATATTACTCAAACCGGATAAATAAATTACTTACTGTGTAATAGTCGCCCATTCAGTATATTTTTCGCTCGGTTAATAATCTATACTATAATATTATAAAGCTGAAGAGTTTGTTTGTTTGTTTGTTTGTTTGTTTGTTTGAACGCGCTAATCTCAGAAACTACTGGTTGGAATTGAAAAATTCTTTTTGTGTTGGATAGTCCATTTATTGAGGAAGGTTATAGGCTATATAACATCACGCTACGACCAACAGGAGCAGAGCATAAATGAAAAATGTTGCAAAAACGGGCAAAATTATTCCTTTTTGAGAGCTTCCGTTGCGTGCGCTGCGTAAACGGTTTAATTACACAACAATCATGTATGTAGAGTAGGTAGGGTTGATGGGTAGGTAGGTAGCCAGTTGACGGGAGCGAAGCCGCGTGGGACAGCTAGTTTATTATAAATGCGATAATAACTCTGTTTATCTGCCTGTTACACGCTTTAACTGCTGAACCGATTTAGATAAAATTTGATATGGAGATAGTTTGAGATTCTAGTAAGGACATAAGATAGTTTTTCGTCCCGGCTTAAGGGGGTGGAAAGGGGAGCGGATGTGAGTATGGTGAAAAAATAATTTCTCAAAAAAGGCGGCTCACACACCTACAATATTATTGCGCTATATAAAAGACTAGCTGACCCGGCAAACTTTGTTTTGCCATAAAAACACCAAACATTCATCTACTAAATGTCCTACCTACCCTACCCTACCTACCCTACCCTACCTTCCCTACCCTACCTACCCTACCCTACCTTCCCTACCCTACCTTCCCTACCCTACCTACCCTACCCTACCTACCCTACCCTATCCTATCTCTCAAGTTGGATCGAACTGCACATGGTGTGCGAATTTTATTATAATCGGTTAAGTGGTTTAGGAGTCCATTGAGGACAAACATTGTGACACGAGATTTATATATATTAAGAAGTACTAATGCTACGCAGACGAAGTCGCGGACAACAGCTAGTAATGTATAAAACTTCATTTTTGAACTATTGTCATGTTTATGTTTGCAATGTGAGTTTTGTGTCTGTGTGGAATAAACATTATTTCTTTATTTTTTGACGACGCGGAAATGCCTCTTTGACTTGGCAGAAAAATATATTCATCGACAGAATTACATCAAAATTGTGTGTTATTTTAAATAATCGAATTATATAGATTATAACTAAGATAAAATAACGGTTATTATATTGCAGGGATTAATATTTTTGATAGCAAAGCTGATGTCAGCGACTATTACATAAATAAAATTCGTAATCCACTAAGTTTTCCATCTGTTTCTTGGATTATCTAATAGACTATCAACCTGAGGGGATATTGCGTAACACAGCAAAATCACAGAGTATAGTGTTCCTACTGCTTCGACTGTGCTATGTCAAGAGTGAATAGGTTAGAATCCCCGCCACGTAAGTTGGCAATAGTCGTTAGATGCGCGAGAATATTCTTCTTGCGAGAACTTTGCTGTTAAGTTCTCGAGAATATTCTTTTAGAAGGGAATTTGCAAGAATTTAAAATTTGGATGACTATTGTATCGATTTATTTTTAGAGTAATAGTTTTGAATGCATTTTTTTGTGTTTTACGAAGTTGACGTCAAAATAATCCACTCCCCAACTTAAATTGAGCGAGAACATTCCCGAGAATATTTCCGAGAAAATTCTCATAAATTCTCTTAAATACATATGGTGTGTTAAATTAGGATTTCTCTTAATTCTTAATTATTTATTGTACACCAAGATAATTCATTTATAACTTAGGATTTCTGTATTAAAACAAACTTTATGATTTACAAATAATCAGCTTTTCAAGCAACATTTCGTCTTCGAGTTCGATGATCTTCTCGTTGGTCCGGAGTGTACGGGTGCTGTATGTTGCCAGGTCCTACCGTAGTCGAGAGTAGACAGGCAGCCGAGCACTAGGTGCCATTTTTCTTTGTGCTTTTCATGGGGGTTTTCCATAATCGATCAGAAATCGCTGTATGGTTGATGCATGCAGGGCATGCTTTACGTTCGACACCATACGGTACAATGCAATTCAAGTCAATTTATCTGGACAAAAACGGTCCAGTTTGGTAGCACTAACTTCGAGAGAGAGGTCAACCGTCGAATCCGCCTCGGCTGGGCAGCGTTCAGGAAGTTATGTAGTATCTAGCAGAGAGTCTAAAGTACATGAAGCTGAAACTGGCAGCCAAAACGTAGCAGCCAAACTAGCCAGGGCCGTAAATATTATGGGGCCCCGTGCAACCGATTTTTTTAAATTTTAATTATTATCTTAAGATGGCATTTTAAGGAATAATTTAGATTATTAACTTGAAAATTAGGCAACGACTTTTATTCCGATTTTCGAATATTAAATTATTAGTGGATCAGATATTTTCATGAAATTTACCATACGCGCGCCTGTGAATGTTTGTGTTCTGTTTACTTAGGGAGCAGAAGATACAACTATGACATTTTTGAGAAAACTTTAAGAAATTAAAGAAATTTGCAGATTTTTCTTATTTCCTAACATCGCGCAACGATGGAAAATTCTATAAATTGTCTGACACACTCTAGTAGACGTCTAGTAAATATTTAAGCATGATTTAGTAGGGAGCACAAGATAGAACTATCACTTTTTTAAGAAAACTTGAAGAAATTATGTTTTTTTTAGATTTTTCTTATTTCCTAACATCGCGCAACGATGGAAAATTCTATAAATTGTCTGAGACACTCTAGTAGTTGCCTAGTAAATATTAAAGCATGATTTAGTAGGGAGCTCAAGATACAACTATGACTTTTTTAAGAAAACTTGAAGAAATTGAAGTATTTGTAGATTTTTCAATTTCCTGATGTCGCGCAACGATGGAAAATTCTATAAATTGTCTGACACACTCTATTAGACACCTAGTAAATATTTAAGCAAGATTTATTAGGGAGCACAAGATAGAACTATCACTTTTTTAAGAAAACTTGAAGAAATTAAAGTTTTTTTTAGATTTTTCTTATTTCCTAACATCGCGCAACGATGGAAAATTCTATAAATTGTCTGACACACTCTAGTAGACGTCTAGTAAATATTTAATCATGATTTAGTAGGGAGCACAAGATACAACTATCGCTTTTTTAAGAAAATTTGAAGATTTTTTAGATTTTCTTATTTTCTAACATCGCGCAACAATGAAAAATTCTATAAATTGACTGAGACACTCTAGTAGACGCCTAGTAAATATTTAATCATGATTTAGTAGGGAGCACAAGATACAACTATCACTTTTTTAAGAAAATTTGAAGATTTTGTAGATTTTCTTATTTTCTAACATCGCGCAACGATGAAAAATTCTATAAATTGACTGAGACACTCTAGTAGACGCCTAGTAAATATTTAAGCATGATTTAGTAGGGAGCACGAGATACAACTATCACTTTTTTAAGAAAACTTGAAGAAATTAAAGTTTTTTTTTCATTTTTTTTATTTCCTAACATAGCGCAACGATGGAAAATTCTATAAATTGTCTGACACACTCTAGTAGACGTCTAGTAAATATTTAAGCATGATTTAGTAGGGAGCACGGGATACAACTATCACTTTTTTAAGAAAACTTGAAGAAATTAAAGTTTATTTTTTATTTTTCTTATTTCCTAACATCGCGCAACGATGGAAAATTCTATAAATTGTCTGACACACTCTAGTAGACGTCTAGTAAATATTTAAGCATGATTTAGTAGGGAGCACGAGGTACAACTATCACTTTTTTAAGAAAACTTGAAGATTTTGTAGATTTTCTTATTTTCTAACATCGCGCAACGATGAAAATTTCTATAAATTGACTAAGACACTCTAGGAGACGCCTAGTAAATATTTAAGCATGATTTAGTAGGGAGCACGAGATACAACTATCACATTTTTAAGAAAATTTGAAGATTTTGTAGATTTTCTTATTTTCTAACATCGCGCAACGATGAAAAATTCTATAAATTGACTGAGACACTCTAGTAGACGCCTAGTAAATATTTAAGCATGATTTAGTAGGGAGCACGAGATACAACTATCACATTTTTAAGAAAACTTGAAGATTTTGTAGATTTTTTTATTTTCTAACATCGCGCAACGATGAAAAATTCTATAAATTGACTGATACACTCTAGTAGACGCCTAGTAAATATTTAAGCATGATTTAGTAGGGAGCACGAGATACAACTATCACTTTTTTTAAGAAAACTTGAAGAAATTAAAGTTTTTTTTTCATTTTTTTATTTCCTAACATAGCGCAACGATGGAAAATTCTATAAATTGTCTGACACACTCTAGTAGACGTCTAGTAAATATTTAAGCATGATTTAGTAGGGAGCACGGGATACAACTATCACTTTTTTTAGAAAACTTGAAGAAATTAAAGTTTATTTTTTATTTTTCTTATTTCCTAACATCGCGCAACGATGGAAAATTCTATAAATTGTCTGACACACTCTAGTAGACGTCTAGTAAATATTTAAGCATGATTTAGTAGGGAGCACGAGATACAACTATCACTTTTTTAAGAAAACTTGAAGATTTTGTAGATTTTCTTATTTTCTAACATCGCGCAACGATGAAAATTTCTATAAATTGACTGAGACACTCTAGTAGACGCCTAGTAAATATTTAAGCATGATTTAGTAGGGAGCACGAGATACAACTATCACATTTTTAAGAAAATTTGAAGATTTTGTAGATTTTTTTATTTTCTAACATCGCGCAACGATGAAAAATTCTATAAATTGACTGATACACTCTAGTAGACGCCTAGTAAATATTTAAGCATGATTTAGTAGGGAGCACGAGATACAACTATCACTTTTTCAAGAAAACTTGAAGAAATTAAAGTTTTTTTTTCATTTTTTTATTTCCTAACATAGCGCAACGATGGAAAATTCTATAAATTGTCTGACACACTCTAGTAGACGTCTAGTAAATATTTAAGCATGATTTAGTAGGGAGCACGGGATACAACTATCACTTTTTTAAGAAAACTTGAAGAAATTAAAGTTTATTTTTTATTTTTCTTATTTCCTAACATCGCGCAACGATGGAAAATTCTATAAATTGTCTGACACACTCTAGTAGACGTCTAGTAAATATTTAAGCATGATTTAGTAGGGAGCACGAGATACAACTATCACTTTTTTAAGAAAACTTGAAGAAATTAAAGTTATTTTTTCATTTTTCTTATTTCCTAACATAGCGCAACGATGGAAAATTCTATAAATTGTCTGACACACTCTAGTAGACGTCTAGTAAATATTTAAGCATGATTTAATAGGGAGCTCAAGATACAACTATCACTTTTTTAAGAAAACTTGAAGATTTTGTAGATTTTCTTATTTTCTAACATCGCGCAACGATGAAAAATTCTATAAATTGACTGAGACACTAGTAGACGCCTAGTAAATATTTAAGCATGATTTAGTAGGGAGCACGAGATACAACTATCACTTTTTTAAGAAAACTTGAAGATTTTGTAGATTTTCTTATTTTCTAACATCGCGCAACGATGAAAATTTCTATAAATTGACTGAGACACTCTAGTAGACGTCTAGTAAATATTTAAGCATGATTTAATAGGGAGCTCAAGATAAAACTATCACATTTTTAAGAAAACTTGAAGATTTTGTAGATTTTCTTATTTTCTAACATCGCGCAACGATGAAAAATTCTATAAATTGACTGAGACACTCTAGTAGACGCATAGTAAATATTTAAGCATGATTTAGTAGGGAGCACGAGATACAACTATCACATTTTTAAGAAAACTTGAAGATTTTGTAGATTTTCTTATTTTCTAACATCGCGCAACGATGAAAATTTCTATAAATTGACTGAGACACTCTAGTAGATGCATAGTAAATATTTAAGCATGATTTAGTAGGGAGCACGAGATACAACTATCACTTTTTTAAGAAAACTTGAAGAAATTAAAGTTTTTTTTTCATTTTTTTTATTTCCTAACATAGCGCAACGATGGAAAATTCTATAAATTGTCTGACACACTCTAGTAGACGTCTAGTAAATATTTAAGCATGATTTAGTAGGGAGCACGGGATACAACTATCACTTTTTTAAGAAAACTTGAAGAAATTAAAGTTTATTTTTTATTTTTCTTATTTCCTAACATCGCGCAACGATGGAAAATTCTATAAATTGTCTGACACACTCTAGTAGACGTCTAGTAAATATTTAAGCATGATTTAATAGGGAGCTCAAGATAAAACTATCACATTTTTAAGAAAACTTGAAGATTTTGTAGATTTTCTTATTTTCTAACATCGCGCAACGATGAAAAATTCTATAAATTGACTGAGACACTCTAGTCGACGCATAGTAAATATTTAAGCATGATTTAGTAGGGAGCACGAGATACAACTATCACATTTTTAAGAAAACTTGAAGATTTTGTAGATTTTCTTATTTTCTAACATCGCGCAACGATGAAAATTTCTATAAATTGACTGAGACACTCTAGTAGATGCATAGTAAATATTTAAGCATGATTTAGTAGGGAGCACGAGATACAACTATCACTTTTTTAAGAAAACTTGAAGAAATTAAAGTTTTTTTTTTCATTTTTTTTATTTCCTAACATAGCGCAACGATGGAAAATTCTATAAATTGTCTGACACACTCTAGTAGACGTCTAGTAAATATTTAAGCATGATTTAGTAGGGAGCACGGGATACAACTATCACTTTTTTAAGAAAACTTGAAGAAATTAAAGTTTATTTTTTATTTTTCTTATTTCCTAACATCGCGCAACGATGGAAAATTCTATAAATTGTCTGACACACTCTAGTAGACGTCTAGTAAATATTTAAGCATGATTTAGTAGGGAGCACGAGGTACAACTATCACTTTTTTAAGAAAACTTGAAGATTTTGTAGATTTTCTTATTTTCTAACATCGCGCAACGATGAAAATTTCTATAAATTGACTGAGACACTCTAGGAGACGCCTAGTAAATATTTAGGCATGATTTAGTAGGGAGCACGAGATACAACTATCACATTTTTAAGAAAATTTGAAGATTTTGTAGATTTTCTTATTTTCTAACATCGCGCAACGATGAAAAATTCTATAAATTGACTGAGACACTCTAGTAGACGCCTAGTAAATATTTAAGCATGATTTAGTAGGGAGCACGAGATACAACTATCACATTTTTAAGAAAACTTGAAGATTTTGTAGATTTTTTTATTTTCTAACATCGCGCAACGATGAAAAATTCTATAAATTGACTGATACACTCTAGTAGACGCCTAGTAAATATTTAAGCATGATTTAGTAGGGAGCACGAGATACAACTATCACTTTTTTTAAGAAAACTTGAAGAAATTAAAGTTTTTTTTTCATTTTTTTATTTCCTAACATAGCGCAACGATGGAAAATTCTATAAATTGTCTGACACACTCTAGTAGACGTCTAGTAAATATTTAAGCATGATTTAGTAGGGAGCACGGGATACAACTATCACTTTTTTTAGAAAACTTGAAGAAATTAAAGTTTATTTTTTATTTTTCTTATTTCCTAACATCGCGCAACGATGGAAAATTCTATAAATTGTCTGACACACTCTAGTAGACGTCTAGTAAATATTTAAGCATGATTTAGTAGGGAGCACGAGATACAACTATCACTTTTTTAAGAAAACTTGAAGATTTTGTAGATTTTCTTATTTTCTAACATCGCGCAACGATGAAAATTTCTATAAATTGACTGAGACACTCTAGTAGACGCCTAGTAAATATTTAAGCATGATTTAGTAGGGAGCACGAGATACAACTATCACATTTTTAAGAAAATTTGAAGATTTTGTAGATTTTTTTATTTTCTAACATCGCGCAACGATGAAAAATTCTATAAATTGACTGATACACTCTAGTAGACGCCTAGTAAATATTTAAGCATGATTTAGTAGGGAGCACGAGATACAACTATCACTTTTTCAAGAAAACTTGAAGAAATTAAAGTTTTTTTTTCATTTTTTTATTTCCTAACATAGCGCAACGATGGAAAATTCTATAAATTGTCTGACACACTCTAGTAGACGTCTAGTAAATATTTAAGCATGATTTAGTAGGGAGCACGGGATACAACTATCACTTTTTTAAGAAAACTTGAAGAAATTAAAGTTTATTTTTTATTTTTCTTATTTCCTAACATCGCGCAACGATGGAAAATTCTATAAATTGTCTGACACACTCTAGTAGACGTCTAGTAAATATTTAAGCATGATTTAGTAGGGAGCACGAGATACAACTATCACTTTTTTAAGAAAACTTGAAGAAATTAAAGTTATTTTTTCATTTTTCTTATTTCCTAACATAGCGCAACGATGGAAAATTCTATAAATTGTCTGACACACTCTAGTAGACGTCTAGTAAATATTTAAGCATGATTTAATAGGGAGCTCAAGATACAACTATCACTTTTTTAAGAAAACTTGAAGATTTTGTAGATTTTCTTATTTTCTAACATCGCGCAACGATGAAAAATTCTATAAATTGACTGAGACACTAGTAGACGCCTAGTAAATATTTAAGCATGATTTAGTAGGGAGCACGAGATACAACTATCACTTTTTTAAGAAAACTTGAAGATTTTGTAGATTTTCTTATTTTCTAACATCGCGCAACGATGAAAATTTCTATAAATTGACTGAGACACTCTAGTAGATGCATAGTAAATATTTAAGCATGATTTAGTAGGGAGCACGAGATACAACTATCAATTTTTTAAGAAAACTTCAAGATTTTGTAGTTTTTTTTTTATTTTCTAACATCGCGCAACGATGAAAAATTCTATAAATTGACTGAGAAACTCTAGTAGACGCCTAGTAAATATTTAAGCATGATTTAGTAGGGAGCACGAGATACAACTATCACTTTTTTAAGAAAACTTGAAGAAATTAAAGTTATTTTTTCATTTTTCTTATTTCCTAACATAGCGGAACGATGAAAAATTCTATAAATTGTCTGACACACTCTAGTAGACGTCTAGTAAATATTTAAGCATGATTTAATAGGGAGCTCAAGATAAAACTATCACATTTTTAAGAAAACTTGAAGATTTTGTAGATTTTCTTATTTTCTAACATCGCGCAACGATGAAAAATTCTATAAATTGACTGAGACACTCTAGTAGACGCATAGTAAATATTTAAGCATGATTTAGTAGGGAGCACGAGATACAACTATCACATTTTTAAGAAAACTTGAAGATTTTGTAGATTTTCTTATTTTCTAACATCGCGCAACGATGAAAATTTCTATAAATTGACTGAGACACTCTAGTAGATGCATAGTAAATATTTAAGCATGATTTAGTAGGGAGCACGAGATACAACTATCACATTTTTAAGAAAACTTGAAGAAATTAAAGTTTTTTTTTTCATTTTTCTTATTTTCTAACATCGCGCAACGATGAAAATTTCTATAAATTGACTGAGACACTCTAGTAGACGCCTAGTAAATATTTAAGCATGATTTAGTAGGGAGCACGAGATACAACTATCACTTTTTTAAGAAAACTTGAAGAAATTAAAGTTTTTTTTTCATTTTTCTTATTTCCTAACATAGCGCAACGATGGAAAATTCTATAAATTGTCTGACACACTCTAGTAGACGTCTAGTAAATATTTAAGCATGATTTAGTAGGGAGCACAAGATAGAACTATCACTTTTTTAAGAAAACTTGAAGAAATTATGTTTTTTTTAGATTTTTCTTATTTCCTAACATCGCGCAACGATGGAAAATTCTATAAATTGTCTGAGACACTCTAGTAGTTGCCTAGTAAATATTAAAGCATGATTTAGTAGGGAGCTCAAGATACAACTATGACTTTTTTAAGAAAACTTGAAGAAATTGAAGTATTTGTAGATTTTTCAATTTCCTGATGTCGCGCAACGATGGAAAATTCTATAAATTGTCTGACACACTCTATTAGACACCTAGTAAATATTTAAGCAAGATTTATTAGGGAGCACAAGATAGAACTATCACTTTTTTAAGAAAACTTGAAGAAATTAAAGTTTTTTTTAGATTTTTCTTATTTCCTAACATCGCGCAACGATGGAAAATTCTATAAATTGTCTGACACACTCTAGTAGACGTCTAGTAAATATTTAATCATGATTTAGTAGGGAGCACAAGATACAACTATCGCTTTTTTAAGAAAATTTGAAGATTTTGTAGATTTTCTTATTTTCTAACATCGCGCAACGATGAAAAATTCTATAAATTGACTGAGACACTCTAGTAGACGCCTAGTAAATATTTAAGCATGATTTAGTAGGGAGCACGAGATACAACTATCACTTTTTTAAGAAAACTTGAAGATTTTGTAGATTTTCTTATTTTCTAACATCGCGCAACGATGAAAATTTCTATAAATTGACTGAGACACTCTAGTAGACGCATAGTAAATATTTAAGCATGATTTAGTAGGGAGCACGAGATACAACTATCACTTTTTTAAGAAAACTTGAAGAAATTAAAGTTTTTTTTTCATTTTTTTTATTTCCTAACATAGCGCAACGATGGAAAATTCTATAAATTGTCTGACACACTCTAGTAGACGTCTAGTAAATATTTAAGCATGATTTAGTAGGGAGCACGGGATACAACTATCACTTTTTTAAGAAAACTTGAAGAAATTAAAGTTTATTTTTTATTTTTCTTATTTCCTAACATCGCGCAACGATGGAAAATTCTATAAATTGTCTGACACACTCTAGTAGACGTCTAGTAAATATTTAAGCATGATTTAGTAGGGAGCACGAGGTACAACTATCACTTTTTTAAGAAAACTTGAAGATTTTGTAGATTTTCTTATTTTCTAACATCGCGCAACGATGAAAATTTCTATAAATTGACTGAGACACTCTAGGAGACGCCTAGTAAATATTTAAGCATGATTTAGTAGGGAGCACGAGATACAACTATCACATTTTTAAGAAAATTTGAAGATTTTGTAGATTTTCTTATTTTCTAACATCGCGCAACGATGAAAAATTCTATAAATTGACTGAGACACTCTAGTAGACGCCTAGTAAATATTTAAGCATGATTTAGTAGGGAGCACGAGATACAACTATCACATTTTTAAGAAAACTTGAAGATTTTGTAGATTTTTTTATTTTCTAACATCGCGCAACGATGAAAAATTCTATAAATTGACTGATACACTCTAGTAGACGCCTAGTAAATATTTAAGCATGATTTAGTAGGGAGCACGAGATACAACTATCACTTTTTTTAAGAAAACTTGAAGAAATTAAAGTTTTTTTTTCATTTTTTTATTTCCTAACATAGCGCAACGATGGAAAATTCTATAAATTGTCTGACACACTCTAGTAGACGTCTAGTAAATATTTAAGCATGATTTAGTAGGGAGCACGGGATACAACTATCACTTTTTTTAGAAAACTTGAAGAAATTAAAGTTTATTTTTCTTATTTCCTAACATCGCGCAACGATGGAAAATTCTATAAATTGTCTGACACACTCTAGTAGACGTCTAGTAAATATTTAAGCATGATTTAGTAGGGAGCACGAGATACAACTATCACTTTTTTAAGAAAACTTGAAGATTTTGTAGATTTTCTTATTTTCTAACATCGCGCAACGATGAAAATTTCTATAAATTGACTGAGACACTCTAGTAGACGCCTAGTAAATATTTAAGCATGATTTAGTAGGGAGCACGAGATACAACTATCACATTTTTAAGAAAATTTGAAGATTTTGTAGATTTTTTTATTTTCTAACATCGCGCAACGATGAAAAATTCTATAAATTGACTGATACACTCTAGTAGACGCCTAGTAAATATTTAAGCATGATTTAGTAGGGAGCACGAGATACAACTATCACTTTTTCAAGAAAACTTGAAGAAATTAAAGTTTTTTTTTCATTTTTTTATTTCCTAACATAGCGCAACGATGGACAATTCTATAAATTGTCTGACACACTCTAGTAGATAATAAAAAAAAATACAAATTTGAGAAAAAAAATATCGGGCAACAAAATTTTGAGAAATATTGTGGCCTAATTGTTTTGTTGCGGAATGTAACAGCGGTAGGATGAGCATAAGTATCTATCACCTTCATGCTGGCCGCTTACAATATATCCTTAAAACATTTTCGGCCAGGATTTGTTGACTAGCTATCTGATACTCTTTTATTACAAAAATAATAGAAAAAAAATATTGTCACTTCAGACATTATACGCGGAATCCTTTGTCACATAATATTTTTTCAACTAAAGTTTTCGAGAAAAACGATTCTGTACTTTTTATAGCAGGTTATATGTAAATATTTTGTAAATAATTTGGGTCTATCCTCGGAGACCCAATAAAAGCCGAAAGTAACCAACAATTTGGCGCAATGAAAATCACACAAGCCGTTGATTTGAAAAAACCAAAGTTTGCGAGAACAAATATAACCAATGAAAATATCGCTGATGCAATAATCGCTCTCTACAACTGTAATGCCACTTCTAACGTTGACGCTTTGGTAAACCAACTTAAAAAAAAATCTTATAAAACTGAACAATGTGTTTGGTTCCGAATTTGTCAGTTTATATTAGTCGGAATGAGCGCAAGAACTATTGTTAAATACACTCAAAAGTGTTTTTGCCAATTTCGAAGACATCTGCAACAAATCAAGACGATTATTCGTTTACATTGTCAGACTTTGGTACCTGGTGTAATACTTGATTTCGGTGAACGGACAGATACTGGATATGATTTTACTTCAGCTTATAACCAATATTCTCGAGGTTTCGAAGAAACAAAAGAACCTACTGGGGAAAATACGACTTTCTCAGATATAGAAGTCGATCAGTCTTATAATTCAGAATATGAAATATTTGACACATCTGTAGAAGAAATAACAGTAGATAGTGAAGTAAAAAAGAAACAAAGAAAAAGAAAGGCTGAACTGATGCCTAGGACAGAGTTCAAGTTCAAAGGTCCGAATTTTGAGTTACCACCATCGTTCTGGGAACAATATTTGACGGACCAAAAAAATCTTAAAAAAGACTGGACAAGTGGTTTTAATTCTATATTCACCAAATATTTTCAAATTTGTGTTCTTGTTATCAAGTGGCATAAAATTCGTGTTAGCAAAAGGAGTAAACAATTGACCTTTTCAGCTGTCGGTAAGTGCAAACACTCAAGTTGTACCCGATTTAAATTTAATTGTCAAGCTCAAAAAAACATGCACACTGCTGATTGCGTTATTGTCTCACGCAGCTCTGAGATCGATCATTCAGCAAACGAACGTCATTCGCGACCTTGTACAGGTAACCAAAGAGAAGAAATAGCGACAGCATTACGATCAAGTTCAGCTGTAAAAAAGAAGTATGAGTTGTTGAATAAAGCTGACAAAAAGAAACTAGAAAATGGTAATTTAAACGAAGTTATTGACTTACCACGCTTACACAAAATCAGAAGTGAAGATAGAGCGAAAAAAGACTTGCACAACGATCCTGATGTGTTTATGAAAATGTTAATCACTCAATATGAAGAGAAATGGCGTGGCGACGTATTTCATAACTTTGTTCAAGAGTACAGTGTTAAGCCGTTTTATACAATATTGTTTACCGAGGCTCAACTGAACACTCTGCTTACGATTGATAAAGGTGAAGTTTTCTGCCATTTAGATTCAACTGGAAAGTTGGTTAAGAAACCAGACCAAAAAAGTAAATACGTATATTATTATACATTGCTTTTACCAGGAATGAAATTGAAGAACGGTAATGACGTTGGTCCTTTTCCTGTAGCTGAATTTATAAGCAATGCACATGCTGTGCCTTATGTTGAACGCTTTTTGAGCACGGTTAGTTATCACGGAAAATTACTATCAAGTAGAACACCTCTCATTGATAAAATTGAAACCGATTTCAGTTCAACCTTACTACAAGCAGTGTCTCTCGGTTTAAATAAAATATCACTTATAGATTACATAAATTTAATATATTCGAAAAATGAACGCCTAAATTCTTTGACAATCCTTCATATTTGTTCATCTCACATGATCAACACTGGCATCCGTAAAATGAAAAAATTAGAAATAACTTCTGCCCACAGCAATATTGCAAAAAGAATCTTAACACTCATGATTCATTGCACGTGTAAAGAAAAACTTTTTGATATATTCGAAGTATTTTGGAAACTATTTGCGCTTCCTTTAAACGATAAGGAACGATCTAATAGTTTACACTATTTGTCAGAATTTGATCCTGTGAGTCTGGATGACAATAAGGAACCTTTTGATGAGTCTGATGATAATTCAAATCTAAATACCTCTGATGAGATAACATGGGCTGATACTGCAAAAAGATATTCATCTTTTTATCATGTTGAAGCTACCAAACGAATCTGCAAGTTAGAACAAAGTTATCCAAAACACAAAGCACAAAACAAAAATAAAAAATACAAAAACACAAATAATAAGATAGAAAACAAATTAAAAATTTCTAAACAAAAAGAGCTGGTACGGAACCGGATATTCGCTGAATACGTTCTTGACATATGGATGCCTTCTGCCCCTCTTTGGTCAGCAGAACAAATTATTACTTTAGGTATAACAAGGGATTCAAATGCGTCTATTGAAAATTGGTATAAAATTGTAAAACATTATCTATATGATTTACAATTTAATATGATACTGCCCAGATTTGTTTCGGGTCAAGAAGAGCTACTGAAAGGTCGACTTCGAGAGAGACGTTACGATTTAAAAAGTGAAAGAAAGAAGAAGAATAACTTAAAAACGAAAGCTCAAGACAGAGATGACGAAACGGCTGAAGAATCTTGGAAATCTCAAAAGGAATATTCACAGACCGGTAATCGGTATTTTACGATTGCGAAAAAACTAACAGACCATATTCCAAAAATCGCAACTGGAAGTACAGTAATTGATACTTTAAAAAGTGAGAATGAAGATGAACAATCAGTTTTATCTCTACCAAATGATTGTTCTCAACTTTTGGTTGAAACAGAAAACGACAAATCGTCTCTTTTTGAGAATATAACAGTTTGTGATAATGAAATATCAATTATTTGTCGAGAACATGACTATCCCGCAAGGTTCCCAAATATAAAAACAACAACGCGAGGATATAATATTGATTGTTCTGACTTACAATCCCTTGCAGAAGGGGCTTGGCTATGTGACAATATAATAAACAGCTTTGGGGGTATTATGGTAGATTCTGCAATGGCTCGTGGCGCTAAAGTTATTTTTTTCGATACCATTTTTACAACTTGTTTATTAGGCAATAAATTAAGTTGTGGTTTCAAAGTCTGGCTTCAAAAGCAGAATGTAGCAGATTATAAATGCTGGATACTTCCTTTACACGAAGAGGATCGAAGTCACTGGACGCTGGTAGTCGTCGATTTTTATAAAAAATCTGTCGTGTACTTCGACTCTCTTCATCAACAAATAAAGTACCATTGTGTTGACAAAATAATTAATTTAATTGAAGCATGTTCTAACGATTACTCAGACGGTGAGTGGAGGATATATTGTCCTAAAGACATTCCAAAACAAGAAGATGGATATAACTGTGGAGTACATGTATGTTTGTGGATGTACATTATATGCCAATCAAAACCGTTGATTTTTACCCAAGAAGACATGCCGTATGCCCGGAAAGGCATAAGTCGAATGCTTGTTGATACTATATATGACAAGTATCCTAAATGCACAAAGAGAACAGAAATACTAAAAAACATTTTCGAGTATGCTGACAATAACAAATCAAAAAGTAAACGAATAAACAAAATTTCGATAGAGACGACACCACCCAAAAACTATAAATCAACTCGAGAATATTGCGCACAGATTTTTGACTTGTGGAGAATATCAAATGACATTTGAAAAATTCAAAGAATGCCAAATGATTAAGAGATCTAAGTTTATTTCTTAATTTCGAAATTTATTTACAAACTTATAACTAATTATGTACATAACTTTTGTACAGATAATAAGTATTGATGCTTCCGTTGTTAATCGAAGTTGGTACTAGCTGTTCAAGCATTTCCTGTAGATGTTTTGGGTTATTGGTAACGCGAATGAGATCATCATCAAAGCGCAGATAGTTACATTTTTCTCCGTTTATTTTAATCCAATAGCCGTCCCAGTCTAGATTTCTGAATGCCTGTTCTAGAGTGGCAGAAAAGAGTTTCGGCGACAGTGGGTTGGTCTCATTGTCTCACACCCTTCTGTATTTCTCCCACTCTCTCTGTCTTTAACCTAGCTGTCATATTTGTATTGTTTTGTTTAATTAGTCTATTATATATATATTTCTTGTGTACACCTTGATTCAGCAGTGCTTCCGTGTGTAGAGAATCCACTACGGAATCCTGCTTGTTCTTTCGGTTGGCTTTCATCTAATACCTTTGTAATTCGGTCCAGAATTACCTTAGCAAATATACAAGTTCGACATCAAGCTTATCCTACTACCTTTTTTTTGTAGTAGGGATGACGAGGTATTTCTTCCTTATCCAATATTTTGTTGAACAGGTCCCGCAGAGTTTCCATTAAGACGTGAGCTGAGCCTTTCAAGATTTCGTTTGAGAAACCATCTTTGCCAGGTGATTTTCCGCTCTTTTGAGATTGTATCGATTTGTCTATTTCAGAATCTAAGATTGGAGGGAGTTCTTCTTCGCCATAGTTGTTTATTAGGCTTGGTGTCCTAGGTGGTTTTTTATTATTCTCGCTTTAGCGGTCTCTGTAGAATTTAGAAAGATGTTAGAGTAAAGAAAAATTACAGAGAATAAATAAACGCAAAAATAAAACAAAAAAAAAATAAGTAGAATAATATAATAGGTCATATAAGATGTAAGATAGTATAAGAATAAAAAAAAAAAAAAAAATAATCTTAAGAATTCGAATATTAATGAATGTTAATAATGACTAACATATAATATATTTATAATTAAACATGGAGTGAAACCTGCCTTTATTTTTATTTTATTTTTTAGCGTGGATGAATAGTCATGCATACTGCGCTACCACGTGGAGATAGCGCAGTTATGTGAGACTCCAACCCAGGTCATTTAAGATGTTGTATAGTATAAGAATAAAATTTGATTGATTTATTCTTAAGAATACGAATATTAATGAATGTTAATGATGACTAACATATAATATATTTATAATTAAATATAACTAACATGGAGTGAAACCTACCTTTAATTTTATTTTATTTTTAGCGTGGATAAATAGTCATGCATACTGCGCTACCACATGGAGATAGCGCAGTTATGTGAGACTCCAACCCAGGTCATTTAAGATGTTGTATAGTATAAGAATAAAATTTGATTGATTTATTCTTAAGAATACGAATATTAATGAATGTTAATGATGACTAACATATAATATATTTATAATTAAATATAACTAACATGGAGTGAAACCTACCTTTAATTTTATTTTATTTTTAGCGTGGATAAATAGTCATGCATACTGCGCTACCACATGGAGATAGCGCAGTTATGTGAGACTCCAACCCAGGTCATTTAAGATGTTGTATAGTATAAGAATAAAATTTGATTGATTTAAATAAGAATACGAATATTAATGAATGTTAATGATGACTAACATATAATATATTTACAATTAAATATAACTAACATGGAGTGAAACCTACCTTTATTTTCATTTTATTTTTAAGCGTGGATGAACGTTCATGCATACTGCGCTACCACGTGGAGATAGCGCAGTTATGTGACACTCCAACCCAGGTCATATAAGATATTGTATAGTATAAGAATAAAAATTTGATTGATTTAATCTTAAGAATTCGAATGTTAATGCATGTTAATGATAACTAACATATAATATATATATAATTAAATATAACTAACATGGAGTGAAACGTATCTTTTTTTTCGTACTTTTTTTACCATTTACACGAAACGTTAGGAAATAAGAAAATCTACAAATACTTCAATTTCTTCAAGTTTTCTTAAAAAAGTGATAGTTGTATCTCGTGCTCCCTACTAAATCATGCTTAAATATTTACTAGGCGTCTACTAGAGTGTCTCAGTCAATTTATAGAATTTTTCATCGTTGCGCGATGTTAGAAAATAAAAAAATCTACAAAATCTTCAAGTTTTCTTAAAAAAGTGATAGTTGTATCTCGTGCTCCCTACTAAATCATGCTTAAATATTTACTAGGCGTCTACTAGAGTGTCTCAGTCAATTTATAGAATTTTTCATCGTTGCGCGATGTTAGAAAATAAGAAAATCTACAAAATCTTCAAGTTTTCTTAAAAAAGTGATAGTTGTATCTCGTGCTCCCTACTAAATCATGCTTAAATATTTACTAGACGTCTACTAGAGTGTGTCAGATAATTTATAGAATTTTCCATCGTTGCGCGATGTTAGGAAATAAGAAAAATAAAAAATAAACTTTAATTTCTTCAAGTTTTCTTAAAAAAGTGATAGTTGTATCCCGTGCTCCCTACTAAATCATGCTTAAATATTTACTAGACGTCTACTAGAGTGTGTCAGACAATTTATAGAATTTTCCATCGTTGCGCTATGTTAGGAAATAAAAAAATGAAAAAAAAACTTTAATTTCTTCAAGTTTTCTTAAAAAAGTGATAGTTGTATCCCGTGCTCCCTACTAAATCATGCTTAAATATTTACTAGACGTCTACTAGAGTGTGTCAGACAATTTATAGAATTTTCCATCGTTGCGCTATGTTAGGAAATAAAAAAATGAAAAAAAAACTTTAATTTCTTCAAGTTTTCTTAAAAAAGTGATAGTTGTATCCCGTGCTCCCTACTAAATCATGCTTAAATATTTACTAGACGTCTACTAGAGTGTGTCAGACAATTTATAGAATTTTCCATCGTTGCGCTATGTTAGGAAATAAGAAAAATGAAAAAAAAACTTTAATTTCTTCAAGTTTTCTTAAAAAAGTGATAGTTGTATCTCGTGCTCCCTACTAAATCATGCTTAAATATTTACTAGGCGTCTACTAGAGTGTATCAGTCAATTTATAGAATTTTTCATCGTTGCGCGATGTTAGAAAATAAAAAAATCTACAAAATCTTCAAGTTTTCTTAAAAAAGTGATAGTTGTATCTCGTGCTCCCTACTAAATCATGCTTAAATATTTACTATGCGTCTACTAGAGTGTCTCAGTCAATTTATAGAAATTTTCATCGTTGCGCGATGTTAGAAAATAAGAAAATCTACAAAATCTTCAAGTTTTCTTAAAAAAGTGATAGTTGTATCTTGAGCTCCCTATTAAATCATGCTTAAATATTTACTAGACGTCTACTAGAGTGTGTCAGACAATTTATAGAATTTTCCATCGTTGCGCTATGTTAGGAAATAAGAAAAATAAAAAATAAACTTTAATTTCTTCAAGTTTTCTTAAAAAAGTGATAGTTGTATCCCGTGCTCCCTACTAAATCATGCTTAAATATTTACTAGACGTCTACTAGAGTGTGTCAGACAATTTATAGAATTTTCCATCGTTGCGCTATGTTAGGAAATAAGAAAATAAAAAATAAACTTTAATTTCTTCAAGTTTTCTTAAAAAAGTGATAGTTGTATCCCGTGCTCCCTACTAAATCATGCTTAAATATTTACTAGACGTCTACTAGAGTGTGTCAGACAATTTATAGAATTTTCCATCGTTGCGCTATGTTAGGAAATAAAAAAATGAAAAAAAACTTTAATTTCTTCAAGTTTTCTTAAAAAAAGTGATAGTTGTATCTCGTGCTCCCTACTAAATCATGCTTAAATATTTACTAGGCGTCTACTAGAGTGTATCAGTCAATTTATAGAATTTTTCATCGTTGCGCGATGTTAGAAAATAAAAAAATCTACAAAATCTTCAAGTTTTCTTAAAAATGTGATAGTTGTATCTCGTGCTCCCTACTAAATCATGCTTAAATATTTACTAGGCGTCTACTAGAGTGTCTCAGTCAATTTATAGAATTTTTCATCGTTGCGCGATGTTAGAAAATAAGAAAATCTACAAAATCTTCAAATTTTCTTAAAAATGTGATAGTTGTATCTCGTGCTCCCTACTAAATCATGCTTAAATATTTACTAGGCGTCTACTAGAGTGTCTCAGTCAATTTATAGAAATTTTCATCGTTGCGCGATGTTAGAAAATAAGAAAAATGAAAAAAAAAACTTTAATTTCTTCAAGTTTTCTTAAAAATGTGATAGTTGTATCTCGTGCTCCCTACTAAATCATGCTTAAATATTTACTATGCATCTACTAGAGTGTCTCAGTCAATTTATAGAAATTTTCATCGTTGCGCGATGTTAGAAAATAAGAAAATCTACAAAATCTTCAAGTTTTCTTAAAAAAGTGATAGTTGTATCTCGTGCTCCCTACTAAATCATGCTTAAATATTTACTATGCGTCTACTAGAGTGTCTCAGTCAATTTATAGAATTTTTCATCGTTGCGCGATGTTAGAAAATAAGAAAATCTACAAAATCTTCAAGTTTTCTTAAAAAAGTGATAGTTGTATCTTGAGCTCCCTATTAAATCATGCTTAAATATTTACTAGACGTCTACTAGAGTGTGTCAGACAATTTATAGAATTTTTCATCGTTCCGCTATGTTAGGAAATAAGAAAAATTAAAAAATAACTTTAATTTCTTCAAGTTTTCTTAAAAAAGTGATAGTTGTATCTCGTGCTCCCTACTAAATCATGCTTAAATATTTACTAGGCGTCTACTAGAGTTTCTCAGTCAATTTATAGAATTTTTCATCGTTGCGCGATGTTAGAAAATAAAAAAAAAACTACAAAATCTTGAAGTTTTCTTAAAAAAGTGATAGTTGTATCTCGTGCTCCCTACTAAATCATGCTTAAATATTTACTAGGCGTCTACTAGAGTGTCTCAGTCAATTTATAGAATTTTTCATCGTTGCGCGATGTTAGAAAATAAGAAAATCTACAAAATCTTCAAGTTTTCTTAAAAAAGTGATAGTTGTATCCCGTGCTCCCTACTAAATCATGCTTAAATATTTACTAGACGTCTACTAGAGTGTGTCAGACAATTTATAGAATTTTCCATCGTTGCGCTATGTAAGGAAATAAAAAAATGAAAAAAAAACTTTAATTTCTTCAAGTTTTCTTAAAAAAGTGATAGTTGTATCTCGTGCTCCCTACTAAATCATGCTTAAATATTTACTATGCGTCTATTAGAGTGTCTCAGTCAATTTATAGAAATTTTCATCGTTGCGCGATGTTAGAAAATAAGAAAATCTACAAAATCTTCAAGTTTTCTTAAAAAAGTGATAGTTGTATCTCGTGCTCCCTACTAAATCATGCTTAAATATTTACTAGGCGTCTACTAGAGTGTCTCAGTCAATTTATAGAATTTTTCATCGTTGCGGGATGTTAGAAAATAAGAAAATCTACAAAATCTTCAAGTTTTCTTAAAAAAGTGATAGTTGTATCTTGAGCTCCCTATTAAATCATGCTTAAATATTTACTAGACGTCTACTAGAGTGTCTCAGTAAATTTATAGAAATTTTCATCGTTACGCGATGTTAGAAAATAAGAAAATCTACAAAATCTTCAAGTTTTCTTAAAAAAGTGATAGTTGTATCTTGAGCTCCCTACTAAATCATGCTTAAATATTTACTAGACGTCTACTAGAGTGTCTCAGACAATTTATAGAATTTTCCATCGTTGCGCGATGTTAGGAAATAAGAAAAATCTGCAAATTTCTTTAATTTCTTAAAGTTTTCTCAAAAATGTCATAGTTGTATCTTCTGCTCCCTAAGTAAACAGAACACAAACATTCACAGGCGCGCGTATGGTAAATTTCATGAAAATATCTGATCCACTAATAATTTAATATTCGAAAATCGGAATAAAAGTCGTTGCCTAATTTTCAAGTTAATAATCTAAATTATTCCTTAAAATGCCATCTTAAGATAATAATTAAAATTTAAAAAAATCGGTTGCACGGGGCCCCATAATATTTACGGCCCTGGCTAGTTTGGCTGCTACGTTTTGGCTGCCAGTTTCAGCTTCATCTAAAGTACCACAGTGTCGCATGACCAATGTGTGTTGCCAGACCTTCGGAACTGAGACGTGGTCGCTCACAATGGGTCTCATCAGAAGGCTTAAAGTCACCCAAAGGGCAATAGAGAGGGCAAAGCTCTGAGTTTCCGTGCGCGATCGCATCAGAAATGAGAATATCCGCAGGAGAACCAAAGTTACCGACATAGCCCGAAGAATAACAAAACTTATGTGGCAATAGGCAGGGCAGTTTTGGAGTGGCGACCGCGAATTGGAAGACGCTGCGTTGGAAGGTCTCCTTCTAGTCGGACTTACCTGGCTAAGGTTGCGGCAATCCGCTGTAAGCGAGACGCACGGGATCGGTCAATGTGACGACTCTTGCGGAAGCCTATGTTCAGCAATTATAATGATGATGATGACTTAATATATGAAAGCCGTCATTTTTTCCCGGCGGGTATCTTAGATTTGGAATTTTTATTCTACTAGTCAAACCCTTACATTTGATAGCCATATTGAAGGGGTTGCTAGTATGCATGTTGAAAAATGTGGAAGAAGAGCGTTCTACAGAAGCAGAAGTTGCTGGATCAATCAAAATTTTCAGAGCAGTTACACTTTATTTAGTTTTTGAAAATAAACTTTGCCACCACGCAACTGCCTTGATTTTTTTAGTTGTCCTCCATAAACCAGTGCCGCATTTATATTCAGACACTTCTTCGAACAGTTGTTGTACTGAAATACTGTGTCTTTCTGCCAAGTTAAGAACAAACTCCCATCCCGTCTATGGTTTCATTTGACGTCATTGTTGTGCTCGCAACTAATATTTCTTAACTAAAAATATATTAGCAATTTTCACTCTGACACCTCATAAATTAACCTTTTTTCGAGTAATGTATAAACTAACAACAATAGAAGTTAACCTTGAAATCAAATATATTGTATTAAAATTGAGCAAGTTCACTTCCAATTTTAAATTCTCGTAAATTCTCCGCCGAAAGGAACATTGCAGAACATTCTGGATCGGAGAATATTCTCTTAAATTCTCCGTGAGGGAATATTCTCTCGACCCATCACTAGTCCTCACACAGTCCATCCATTATTTATTTGGCTATCCCCTACCTCTCCATCCATCCACATTCATATACATAACTCTTTTAGTAACATGCGTTTCATCCCTCCTCACCACATGTCCATTCCAGGACAAACAGTATCCATTCAGCTTTTCTGTTCCTGGTGCAACTTTCAAACTTCCTCTAATGTAGATACTCATTTCTCACTTTATCCATTCTCGTCACTCCGTACATCCATGTCAACATTCTCATCTCTGCTACATGCAATCTCTTTTCATCCATCTTTTTCACAGCCCAATATTCTGATCCATATAGGACGACAGGTCTATTCACGGACCTGTGACAAAGACACTGATATTTTAAATTCTTCATTATTTCTTTTATCAGATTTATGATAAGACAATTTATCTTGTTGTTCTTTACCTGTATGAATAAGCAAATATTTATTTCTATATTTAGCTTGAAACATTGTTTGAAACAAAGACATTACTTGATATTATGCCAAAAGTCAAACATTTCTTAATTGTATGAAGTTTATTAATATAATATACTAGCTGACCCGGCAAACTTTGTTTTGCCATACAAAACACCCTACCCTAACCTACCTACCTTACCTACCGTACCCTACCTTAACTACCCTACCCTATCTACTCTACCTTACCTACTCTACCCTACCCTACTACATACCTACCCTACCTATGTAGGTACGGTACCATTTTTTTTACCCGACTGCCGAAAGAGGGTAATGTGTTTATTAGTCTATGTATGTATGTATGTTTGTTCCTATGTGGCGTTCTAGAGACCAAACGCGTTGGCCGGTTTTGATGATTCTTACGTCAATCGATTCGTCTTAACCCTGCGAATGTCACTGGCTACATAAAAAATGGAAAAGATAAAAATGGCGGCTTTTGGGCGCCATTTTGTGGGGTTTTTTTTTTTACGTACTACGCCATACCCATCGTGTGATATCAAAATAAAGGTGATTGTGTCAAGCGTGTTCTTAGCTATGTTTGAATAAAATCGGTTCAGCCGTTCAAAAGTTATGGGCGTTTTACTGTTTGAATCTGGATATTTTCGCAAGATAAATGTGTCGGGGGTTTTTTAAATTTTACTTGTTATATATATAGATTAATAAATGTCCAAATAAGTATTTAACAAAGATTATTTTTAATATAAGTGTTTTGAATTGAAATGTACTTAATGTATTATACACCCAATTAACCCCGGAGAGGGAGGAACGCGTGACGCAACGGAGACGCTCTCACGCCCCTACCCACTGCAGGAGACGCCCTGGGCATCGGGAGTCTCAAGCCGATTCCCGGCCAACGCACGGGCTTGCGGTTAGCAAGTAATGGGTAGCTCACCATCTGATAATGACCAGGCCCGAGTCGACAGCGCGTAGTGTTCCACGCGCACCTCAAAGAGTTGTCAGTTAAATCTGACGAAGAAGGAGGAAAACATAATGGAGGAGTTGCTATGGCTACCAATCTACCAACCGAGTCCATCATGGTACTTTATCTTGTCTGGTAAAGGAATTGCTATGGCCACCTTTCAGCTCCATAGTTCAACTAACTAAGAAAAAATTATGAAGAGGTAAAATTAAAAGAGAAACAAAAAGAGTAACAGATAACCCACACTACTGAGTATCTCCTGCAGAAAAGACAATGGAAGCGATGCCGTGGGAAAAACCTTAAGATATTACAGATTTTAATTTGAACAAAATTTTAGGTAGAAGTGAACACAAGTGAGGCGTTTATTTTTAAAATATAATGTACTAGCAGACGCCTCGCGGTTTCACCCGCGTAGTTCCCGTGGGAATACAGGGATGAAAAGTAGTCTATGTCACCCAGGGATAGTGTAGCTTCCCAACGGTGAAATATTTTTTGAAATTGGTCCAGTAGTTTTTAAGTTTATTCGTTACATACAAAAATACAAATCTTTATAATATTAGTATACAAGTATAGATTTTATTTGGGCGGGATTATGTTCAGCATTGGTGTCATTTCTCTGGGAAGATGATGATGATAAAATGCAATAAAACTATCGGTCTGGCCACGAGGTACTGCAATTTTATTGCGTATTATTATTTTTACCATGTAATTTTATTTTAGCTTAGGAACTTATGCCTTAATATGTCCCAGATCGACTCTCATTTGATGATTTTTGACCGTCTATGGGTAGCCAGAAGCCTGACAACCAGTCCTGCCAAGGAGTAGTGTGACACCTTGTAGATAGACAGATGCTCTCGACGAGAATCGACCACCCAACTATACTTATGAAGGGGGCAGACGACACTAAATAAGTGCCATTGACCACGGGGGACAACCAGTGTTTCCAAGGATAATTGTGACACCTTGTAGATAGACAGATGTTCTCGACGAGAATCGACCACCCGACCATACTTATGCAGGGGGCAGATGACACTAAATAAGTTCCATTGACCACGGGAGTGGCAAACGCCACTAATTAGTGCCATCCACCACCCCGGTGGCAAGCTCGAAGGTGGCAGATGGGAATAAAGAGAATTCAGCTGCATTCAGACAAACTGGAAGCCTACCCTATCAAAGTTGGGCAAAGGTAGGGACATAAGGAATATTTAAAGTAACAGATGGTGTCATCTGCTTTAGTTCTTATATAATATTTGAAAACACATGTTAAGGTGCCAGAGATGTAGAAGATGTCCTATACAAAGTATCTGAAATAAAAAATACAAGATACTTTTAAAATAAGTATTTCAGATACCAGATACAAAATTCTTTTTGGAATGGTATGACAACACCTACAGCAGCGATTGTGACATACCTCAATATCCCTCCTCTGCATATGATAGTTCATTTCGAGGCAAGGAAGACATAACATCGTCTTGCTGTTGCTGAACTATGGGGTGCCTCTAAGCCAAAGACTAACCATACAAAGTTCGATGGAAATGAGGACATGGATCAGGTAACAAGCATGATGTCCGATAAAATGCAAACTATATTTGAGTTTGAAAGGTCTTTCAAGGTCCAAATCCCAACAATAGAGGACTGGACGAAGAGACTCGATCCACCAGAACAAGATAGTCTGGTGTAGTACACTGATGGATCCAAAACGGAATCAGGTACAGGAGCAGGCATATTGCAAAAAGTTACAAATGTAGCATTTTGATGGCAATTGTATTCAAACAATTCATTTGCCATAATAACCTGTGCTCAAGAGAATATAGATAGAGGAACCAGAGGTAAATCCATATATATTCTTAGTGACAGTCAGGCTGCAATCAAAGCCATGGCATCCTACAAAGTGGACTGCAGACTTATTCTGGATGCTATCCAAACCCTAAACAGGCTTGGAAAGCATAACAGGGTAAGACAGATGTGGGTCCCCGGGCACAAAGGAATCCATGGTTACGAAGTGGCAAATGAACTGGCAAGAGAGGGCTCAGCAAATGATTTTGTGAGTTAAAGATACTTTCTTAAAGATTTTATTGAGTTTAATTTAATTTTTAACCAACTTCCCAAAAAGGAGGAGGTTCTATGTTCGACTTCATGTTTTTTTTTTGTGTATGTTCACCGATTACTCCGTCAATTGTCGACCGATTTTGAAAATTCTTTTTTTGTTTGAAAAAGTATGTTCCGAAATTGGTCCCATTTTAATTTGGTGAAGATCTGATGAAGAACTTCGGAGATATACAACAGAACTCTTCAATAAATAACGGCAAATCTCTCGGGATTGCTGCAATCGCATATCTGTTTGTTGTTTAAAACATTTCATAACATAACATCACGCCAGTTCGCTCTTAAGGGGTAAGCAGACCTCTCATTTCACCGGTTATGTTCAAGTTTCATAAAATCTATTCTGGCGAAATAGTTCCCTTACTAACTTGCCTATTAGGTACGTACAACTAAAAAGTGAAAAATAAAAAAACTTTTTGCATAAAAATACTACCGACTTCCAAATACAAAACTACAAAGTGAAAAATAACTTAATTTTTTGAAGTCGGTGTCCATAATGCAAAAAAATGGTACCTACGAAAGACACCGACTTCAAAAAATTAAGTTATTTTTCACTTTGTAGTTTTGTATTTGGAAGTCGGTAGTATTTTTCTGCAAAAAGTTTGTTTATTACATAGAATTATTTCTCTAAGCGTTGATCGCGCAAATGTGATAAATAATATATTTTCAAGGTTATTTTAATTGAGACTTAAGTAAAGCTAGTTCTTCAAACATTTTATAACTAATTTATCTTCAACGAGACCTCATTATCATACCCCAAAAAAGGAAAAATATGCAGCATGTCTAGATTGTATTATTTTATATTATCTCTTACTTATACAAATGCATCTGTTACCTACCTTTAAATGCTTCAGGAAATTTGTAGTACAAGTTGGCCACAGACTAAAGTTTCATGGGCGCATTCAGTTTTATCTAAGCACTAGCTGACCCCCGGGGCTACGCTCCCGTCAACTGGCTACCTACATACCCTACCTACCCCACCCAACCTACTAATTTTTATCTATCATCAATAGTTTTTTCAGTGCACCCCAAAGAATGTATTTTATAGGCAACATTTTGCTTACTTTGGTTACATTATTGTAATTTTCATAAGAATCTCTAATTTTTTTCAAATATTTATAGCCTATGACACTCAGGAATAATGTAGCTTTCTACTTTCAAAATCGGTTCAGTAGATCCAGAGATTACCCCTTACAACGTCACAAACTCACAAAATTTACCTCTTTATAATATTAGGGCAAAAATTAAATTAAAATTTGTTGGGCAGTTCTCACGATCTTAACCTTCGAGCTTCCAAAAACTTACTTCTCCAAATTCCTTCTCACTGCACTGGGTTTATATCTAATTCTTAAGCTGTAAAACTCTGGAACGTCCTTCCCCTCGACATAAAAAAAGCTGAGAGTAAATTTTCATTTAAGCGTAGAATCCGGAACTATTAACTTGTCCTCTCTTACATAGCTCGGTCTTCGTCTTAGTTATTATGTTTAATTTCTGTTTCATTTAGAATATGATATTTATTATAATATTTATTAGTCTATTGTTTTAGAAATTATTTATGTATTTTATTAGTTAGATAGTTTATTAATATCCGACTTTAATTATTGTTCATTTTTATTTTGTACTCCTACCACCTGTTTGTCCTTTTTAACCCAAAGGTTGACTGGTAGAGAATGCCTTGCTGCATTAAGTCCGCCTATGTATCACCATTGTACATGAAGTTTAAATAAATAAATAAATTAGTATAGATTAAATGTGAAAAAAACGCATTGGCAACAATTTCTTTTTATTAATATCTATTAACTAGTATAAGTATTTCAGCAAACATAGTATTTAAGAAATACTAAGATACTAAACAAAGGTATCTAAATAAAAGATACAAGATGAATTTAAATAAAGGTATATTAGATACAAGATGAAAAAACTTATTTTGTATCTTGTTTCTGTTTTTCAGATACTTGTTGTAACACTTTTCACTGAGGTGAAAACACGGCCAAAGGTTTGCTATAAATTATTATTCCAATAATGTTTATCAGTTTTAAGTACACGTAGATAATGTACTAATTGGTACTAAATTAACCCAATTAGAAGGACATTGATTGATGTTTGTACTTTGCACTGGATCTTCATAATATAACATCATGCTTGTATCATGCAATGCTTCTCAATGGCTTCCCAGAGGTGTTTTATAACAATTATAACACCCACTTCATCCATACTAATATTTTAAATGTGATAGCAACTCTGTCTGTCTGTTACCTTTTCATGCTTAAACCGCGGAACCAATTAAGATGAAATGTGGTATGAGATAGTTTGAGACCCAGAGCAGTGGTGGCCCAGTGGTAACGGCCGCGACATACAAGTTGTAGGTTGTATGACGCACCGGCAGGCGCTTTACTTTGTGTAAGTTATTACATCACCACCGCTCTCAAAAACGGTGAAACCGGCATGTCTTAGAACCAAAAATCCGAAGACATGTGACATCCACCAACATGCAGTGGGCCCACATGGTGTATTATGGCCCATTCCCTCTCACAGAGGCCTGCATATACAATGGACCAAATACGAGTCTAAGTGCGGAAAAGGGGTCCATCTATCCAATCCTAGTTTGAGACCCTGGGAAGGACATAGGATAGTTTTTATCCCTGGAAATCATCCTTTATGGGGTGGACAGTGGGGTAGAAGTTTGTATGGTGAACTAATAATTTATCAAGTAAGGCGGCTTGGCCCAAACACCTATAATATTATGGCGCGATATAAAAAAATGGCGCGATATAAAAAATAGGCTATTCAAATTACTAATGTGGTACGGAGACGAAGTTGCGGGCAACACCTAGTAGTCTCATATAATAGGGGGTCAATCAACAACAGTAAAATGTATAACTTTAAATATGCTTATTTATAAACCAATACCCACCTTTATAACTGATCTTCCTAACAGAAAATTCCGTATAATTTTGAAACAGCTCATTTGGCAGTTTTACTCTATAACTGAATTCCTAAAACAGTCTCCATGTCAATCATATCATTACAGGAATGCACTGTAGAATTATCTTGTTATTAGTTTTTGTAATATGTGCATACTGATCTATTTTAGTTAAGTTTTGTGAGGAGTTTATAAAACTGAATAGTTTGAATACCTAGTAAAAATAATGTGTTAAATAACTAGTAAAAATAATTTGTTAAATTGTATAGAGATCTGCTTATTGTAAGCAACTTATGTCGAAATGTGTCTTTGTGCTAATATTTTTTTATTATCATCTTTTGTATCGCAAATAAATGGATTTGACTTTGATGCATTTTGACAAGACCAATTAAATTGAAATGTTAATAAATCATGGTATAGTTTTTGTAATATTGGTAGTAGGTTCCCAAGGGATCAATATTGGTTATACATAGGCAAAGATACTGGTAAAAGCTAGTACACCATGTATTCTTAAAGCACTAACAGATAGAATAAAAAATATAAATTTTGAATATTACCATAGCTTTTATTGATTTCTTCTGCCCACCATAAAACTACCAAGTGGTGAGCAGTGGGCATTTCAGGGGCTATCTACTGCAAGTTTTCACATCACATTGAAGAATTTGTTAATGCAGTCATCAATATAACCTTTTTGACTAAGAGAGTATGTTCCAATACTTACATACTCTTTGCCAATACTTCCAATTAGACCATAATCTCGTAAGATGCAGTTTTTACGCGCGAATAAGTCGTGAGATTTTGCCACCTGGCCTTTGAGACTATCGTATTCAAGGATATTGTTCTATTCAGCCAGTAATACACATGGCGACATACCTGCCAACTGTTTATCAGCCGGTCAAAGTGTATAAAGACTTCCGTTAAAATCGAACTTCGGAATTCGTAAACAAGATTAGGAAGATGTAATTAAAGAAATAAGCCCACTATCTGTTAGAAAATTACAGATAAAACAGTAAACCACGAACCAAGATGACTCATACACAAATTATAGAACGTATAGGACAATAACCTAACCAAAATACAATTGAATACGATATAACATAAGAAAAATAAATAAAGATTTCTTTTAGCTTTATTGACCTCACGTGTTGTTGTCTTCGTCGTAAAAAAAAACGTTTTATTTATTTTTTATAGAAAAATATTTACATACCTCGAAAAGTTTCAGCAGTATATTCACGTATAACCTTCGGACGCCCAAAGATTTTCCAATTGAAGCAAGGAATATTATGCACAGAATTAAAAGTAACAACGGCGTGTACAAAATAGATATAGCGACGGACACGAACGGCATGACTAACGCCATTTTGGTGACTGATTGATTTAATTGAGTGATTTGATAACGAATGAGAAATCGCCGGGCTCATTCATTCGTGGGCTGTCAAAATGTCAAAGTTGCGTTTTGTTGTTACTGTGATATAAAAATGATAACGATTTAATACAATGTTATTCTAGTAAATATTATTATTGCGAATCACCTTAGCGAATCACAGTGAATATGATTCAAATACCTAAATATAGATATAGTTAAAAAGATTTATTTCCTCAAATTCGCTTCCTATTTCATTTACACGTTTTCTGGAACTTACTCAGCTGATTTCTGTCAAAAAACGCTTGGTTATTACTAATTCTACTCAAATCAATGCATTACACAAATTGGCTTTCAGTATTATTACTTTTAATAAGACTTATAATTAATAAATTGATAAATTGAAAACTAGTTTTGAAATCATTTTATAGAAAAATTCTTAATCTTTTTTCTTTTTGACAGATCATATCATACCATACCACAAAAAAATTGAAGTTGGCAACCCTACCCAGTTATAACCTCTACGGCAAAATCGAATCTTGGGATTTTTCAATAAATCCTATTTGGATTTTCGAGTCCCAGATATATAAAAATCAAAATGTCTGAGCTTCCCTATGGACCCCCAGTACGAGTATCGCCACTCATCAGGGTAAATACTTTAGTTTTTTTTAAACATTTTTCTTGCTAAAACCACCATTATGTAACACAGTGTTTTCGAACTGGAATTCGTAATTTTATGTGTGTTTTCTTTTTAAATCTGCGTTTTATTAAAAAAGGTTTCAGTTTTTACTTTTTCATGGGCGGACAGAGTTGTGTGCAATACTAAATAGGTTTTACATTATTATAACCTTGCATTTTGCTTGCCCATGGGCTGGTCATTCATTTAATAAACACCTAATTATTCTCTTTCTATTATAAGTTTCTTACCCCGACTCATTCCAGCTCGACCTATATTATTAATTAATAGATCCCAACTATTAAAGCCAAACAGTCAGCCAGTTGTCTGCTTGAACAAAATGGTTTACTGATAGACATTTTATTCACTTTTCAGTTTGCTGAACATTTCTCAGATCAAGATTACTCACGGTGTTTTCGCTTTTTATTTTTTTTCATCTGATTCTACTATTTTTTTTTTGTAAATCGATCACGTTTGGTTCCATTCCACAAAATTAGATAGATCACCAACTATATCCATGGAATGGAACCAAACGCGATACATGTACAAAAAATAATCAGTACAGTATGTCAAAAGTTTCTTTGTATGGTATGAGACATCTGTATGCAAGTATTATATTATCTGTGATTAAGATATGGGAAAATTCATCAGTTAAGCTTACCATTGAAGTGGACTAAATGTATGTTTGTGTGCAATAAGTAAGAAGTTTTGTGTGTATGCATTGTTAAATAATGAATATATTTCCTATAAAACATAGGTCTTACTATTAAAAAAAATTACTTAAATCTTCATTCTTCACATTCCAGTTCGGCCGCTGGTCGTTCCTTGCCACCGGCATCCTCTACGGAGCCTTCCACCAGAACAGGCTCTCCAAGAAAGAGACCAAGCTCCGTGAAATCGAGGCCAAGGAGAAGATTGTCAGGGATGCGAAGTTGAAGAAGGAGAAGGCACTCGCTGCAGCTGGTATGTAAAATTTCATATACTGTAGAGTACAAGTACAGTAGATACAGGTTTGGTGTAACTGGTAGTGCGCCATTTGTTGGCGGAATCGCTGTGCAGTCTGCATACTATTTACACATTACACTACTTTTTTTTTGTTACCATGAGGCTGGCCTGGTCACCCAGAGTGCACTGTAGCCTCATAATAAAGATAAAAAAAAAGTTCAGGTTTTTTAAATGTTGTGGTGGTCCAGTGGCTAAGACCTCGACTCTCGTACTTGAGGTTGTGGGTTCAAATCTGAGCAAGCACCATCATCTTCCTGCCCTTGCCCCGTGTTGCTTGGGGACGAGGAAATAGTTGGCCTACAAACAATATTAAATTTTGATCAGTGTTTCTAGTGCTTGACTGCTTAAGACAGGAAGCCGACCCCAACATAGTTGGGAAAACACTGGAGGGATTGCCCTAGAAATGCCTACTGGCTTCACAAAGACCTTAAGAAAAAGACAGATGTTTTTGATGACATTGAAAAATACACTTTATAATGACTGAAATAAAGTGCATCTTATGAATCATCATATATATGTGCTCTTCAAGTAGTAGTACATTGAATAATGCACCTTAATCTCATTCACTTATAGTGCAAAGTTATGAATTATGCTTTTAAAGAAAAATGTTGACATAGTATTGAAAATCCCTTCATTCACCGTACCTTACTATGCTTGTTTGCACCTTAAGTCAATGTATATTAGGTTTATAATTCCATGCTACACAAAAGTCCTTTGGTTTGTGCTCCATTTTGCCAGCCAGGAGTCTAATAAAAGTGAAGAGTATTTTTGGTCTTAAATTAAAATTAGATTATTACTTTCAAAATAATATTTATTTAAATTGTCCATGACTTACCGTAATAGAACACCTATACCATAACTTGAGGCTTAAAATTTTGGGCATTTTTTAGGGTAGCCAGTAAAATATATGTTTTTGTTGTTAAGTTTTATTTTATCAGAATTCTGTTTGCTGTACATAGGCTTGTCCTAAGCTGGACCACAACACTCAAATATTCTCGAAAACTTAGTACCTACCTACATGTTTTAACAAATACTTTTTTTTATTTTTTCAGCTGAAATCAAAGAATTAGAAGACATGGTTGCCCCCAAAAAGTGAACATCTCGGGACTAAATACTAGCTCTAAGTGAATAGTGTTCGTCGCCACCAAGAAAAGTGTTGCCGATTTAGAAAATTCTTATTTTTTTGAACTGGCAACGTTATTCCATCAATAAATTATGTTTTTAATGCAATATAGGTGATTATTATAGAGTTTTGTTTTATTTTTATTACTAGCGTTATTATAACCTTGGTTTCGTATGTGTGTACGTCCGCAAAAAGATATTAATTTTAACCGACGAAAAAAAAGGAGGAGGTTCTCAATAAGGACGTTAACTGGATAGATAAATGATAAATCTTTTCAGTCCGTCAGTTGAATTTATGTAAACCAAAAAGAGAAAAAAAATCGGCGGCGCCAAACAAACTTGATAGTTTGTTTGGCGCCGCCTCAAATTGGTAAACTTAAAGATTTTTTTTATTATAAGAGCAACCTAGCTACAATATTCTACGCTTTAGGTTATTAATTTGCATATTTTTTTGTTTGGCGCCAACTAATTCTGCCCGAAGCAGAGATCGAATGAACGCTCAGCAGTCGATCCATTTGTATCCGCCAGTTGATCTGCTAGATGCTATGAAAGAACGATAAGAGTGGTAGTAAACTGGTGTCTTTTAAAACGACATTGAAGTGGCCGTGAAAATGCTGTCCGTAATGAGTTGCCGATAGTCGTTATAAACATAAATATTTGCTCTTATCGGTCCTTGTAACAGGATCTGTACAATCCGTCGTAATACTCAGTATGGCTGTATTACAACGGATAATATAATACTAGCATACAGATGCCTCATCCCATACAAAGAAAGCGCGCCGACGGCGACGTACAGGCGTTTTGTATAGCGTTCGCGTTCGGTTCCGTTCCATGGCGATAGGATAGATGGTGTTAGCAGCGACTTGCAAGTCGCTGCCAACACCATCCACCAGGTTTACTCGGTGCATGACTATTTTGACTATTTTTCTTTAAATACAGTGAAGATTTGTTTTAAAGGCGTTTTTTGCACGGTTTTACAGTTTTATTGCACCAAAATGTGTTACAATACAAATTTAAACAATCGAGTGGAATGCCTCAGAAATTTAAAATCGCGCCATCTATTGTCATCAATTTTAAATGATCCTTTCAAATAATCATTGAAATGTAAATTAAGAGCCCAATATTTCATATTTTTGTGCTTAGGAGAGTTGATTAAACAAGAACATACAACAACAACACACACAACTTGTTTTTGTGAATGTTTGTCCTGTACATATTTTTGTGGTGTATAATAAAGTATATCATAAATAAATAAACATACACACAATTTTTATGTACAATTCCAGAATATTTTAATTTTACACATAATTCAATAATTTTTATTTTTTATTTATTAACTAGGTGCATGTCGCGCCATCTAGTGAGATTTATTTGAACCAAATTTTCTTTCTTAGCGCTGGGACCACGTGGTATTATTAAATATTTGGGACCCATTTCCGCACTGTAGGAAACGCGACGAAACTGTTTATTATCATGCGTTTTCAATTAGGTAATTCTAAGAAGAAGATTCTCTGAATTAGAGCCGAATGATAATATAAATACGCAGCGTTGGAAGGGCTCCCCCTAGGTCGTCCGATGACCTGGTAAATGCTGCGGGAATCCATTGGATGCGAGATGGTCTGGCGCAGACGAAGCTTGGAGGGGGGGCGGCCTATAACTAGCAGTGGACGTCTAGCGGCTGAAATGATGATGATGGTAATAAATACGATGTTGATAGAGGCGAAACGTAGGTGTACAATAAACGTAGTGTTACATACACTTTGGCACAGATAATATAATACTAGCATACAGATGCCTCATCCCATACAAAGAAACCGTGCCGACGTAACTAGCGTTTTTCATCTGATTAATCTTGTTATTTTTTGTACATCGAACGCGTTCAGTTCTGTTTCACGGTGATATATAGATGGTGTTAGCAGTGACTTGCAAGTAAAAGGGTTTACTAAGTTCTTGAATATGTTTTTCTTTAAATACAGTGAAGGTTCGTTTTATAGTATTTATTGCCACGTTTTTACAGTTTTTTTTGCACCAAAATGTGGTACAATGAAAATTTTAACAATCGAGTGGAATGCCTCACAAATTAAAAAATGCGCCATCTATTGGCATCAATTCTAAATTATCCGTTTAACGATCTTTGAAATGTGAATTAAGAGCCCAATATTCCATAATTTTGTACTTAGGAGAGTTGATTAAACAAGAACATACAATTTTTATGTTCTATTCCAGAAAATGTGAATTTTACACACATTCAATAACAGATACGTGCATATCGCGCCATCTAGTGAGATTTATTTGAACCAAATTTTCTTTGTTAGCAATGAGACCCCGTGACTTTGGTCACGGGGTCTCATTGCTAAGAAAGAATATTTGGTTCAAATAAATCTCCCTAGATGGCGCGACATGTACGCACGATTCAATAGAATTATATGTAAAATTAACATTTTCTGAAATTGAACATAAAAATTGTATGTTCTTGTTTAATCAACTCTCCTAAGTACAAAATTGCTTGGCTCTTTTGGCTCTTAATTCACATTTCAAAGATTATTTGAACGTATCATTTAAAATGGATGCCAATAGATGGCGCATTTTAAATTTATGAGGCATTCCACTCGATTGTTAATATTTGCAATGTAACACATTTTGGTGCAAAAAATCTGTAAAAACGTGCAAAAAAATACTATAAAACGAACTTTCACTGTATTTAAAGAAAAAATAATTCAAGAACCTAGTAAACCCTTTTACTTGCATGTCGCTACTTACACCATCTATTGCCGTGAAACAGGATCGAACGCGATTGATGTACTTACAAAAATAACAAGATTAATCAGATGAAAAACGCTAGTTACGTCGGCACGGTTTCTTTGTATGGGATGAGGCATCTGTATGCTAGTATTATATTATCTGTGCTTTGGTGTACAAAAATAAAATAAGGCACCGTTTGGACCACGGAACAGAAAAACAGTGGAAATGCAAAATAGGCGTGGCATGCGTGTCACTAATAGGCGCTTCCACGCAAGCATGCACGCATGTTGATTCCAGTCGTATTCTATACGTAGTATCTCTAAGTAGTCTGTGCGTATTCTAACATCACGTAGAGTTGCTAGTCTCGCGACTAATTTATGTTTTCTGTAACTATGCCGTTATAATTCCATTTTGGAGTGCAAAAATGCAAAAAAAAAACACCTCCATTTTAAGATACTTTCTCCTACTATAGGAGAAAGAATCTTAAAAATGGAGGTGTTTCGTATCATCGGAAATAACGATTTTATTTGTTTTCTAATAAAATCTTAGTAAATATCAATTAACTAATAATTTAATAAAACGTCTATTTAAAATCACCCTTACGTGATTAAAATAAAGTTTATTTTGGATTGAATGTTTTCACTATTTCATTCTCGAAAGTTCTTCGCTACTCAATTAGGGATGTAGACGGGTCGGGTATTTATTTTATAGATAGATATCGATAAAATAAAATAGGCACCTATATTTTCTTTTATATTAGGTGGATTAAATATTTCCATAAAAATTGGAAGTATGCTGTATTGCATGCATAATAATTATTACAATGATTGTTTGTGCAGCAATTTTTTTAAATCACTAAATGAAAAAATCCTTCTGATTTTTAGATTTCCCAAAGACGCTAGCGTCAAATATATATATAATTGGATGCCATCCAAATCAAACACGATATGCTCTGAACCTTTTTTGGAAGTTGATTTATTAAGCCGTTTTTTAATTTTATCGAGACTAACGAACAGTAATAGATTTTTATACATTTAATATTTTATGTTTAAATAATACTACGCCATTCATCCTACAGTTTTACTGAACTCCAAACAAGGTTTATTTTTATGAATTAAGAAATCGGGTATCTATAGATATCGATAATGTAATTAAAAATGTAATGTTACTTCCATGGTCGAGTAGCAGTAGATATCGACTTATGACACGAATGTCAAACTTACATCAAACTCAATAAAGTTTATAATTGCAACCACTGAGTATACCACCATCTATGGTCGGGTAGCGGAATTTACTTGGCAAGGGAATCTAGTTTGACTTTAGACTGCAAAAGGTCGTAAATACTTTCTGCACTAACGTAAAATAAATTTTATTTAAAGAGTATGAAGATTTCTTTCCCGATGTAGGGTATATGTGACTTATGCTTGTTTTGACTAAAATTAAAACGACAAATCAAACGATCGGTTTATTTGTAGTGTATTATATGATTATCAGTTTATTTGTGTGAGTTTGGCGACAACGGTTCCCATAGTTATTTTGCTGCATTGCACTTCCACTGTTTTTCTGTTCCGTGGTTTGGACTAACAATTTTGACGAGAAATAAGTCTGAAGGTCAAAACGCCATCTATGAATGTAAATTTGAAGTTGCAGAAAACCGCCACCTATCGATGTAAAATGTAGTTATGTTTTGTTCAGCTTTTGAATCTAGATGTCGCTATTGGTTTCAACAAGTACAAGATTCTAGTAAACTCCCCCTTGTTGTTTTAAGGCAGTAATAGAGAAAATGTATTAATTAATTCTTATTACTTTTTGTATAACTGCAAGGTCATCATCGCTAACCATCAGGTGAGATAGTGGTCAAACGCGAGCCTGTCAATAATATAAAAAAAACCAGCCAAGTGCGTATAGGACTACAAATGTTTAAATGGGTCTCGCGCACGATGGGTTTCATATCATAATAGCAAAAAAAAAAAAAAATTTTTTTGTAGGTATGGGTGTCCCAAGTCCCACTTAAATATTTATTTGATTCTGTTTTAGTATTTGTTGCTATAGCGGCAACAGAAATACATCATAGTGTGAAAATTTCAACTGTCTAGCTACACAGACGGACCGTGGAGTCTTAGTAATAGGGTTCCGTTATAACCCTTTGGGTACGGAACCCTAAAAAACGAAAATCTTGGCGCACTGTTTAAACTTGTTCTGTTTACTCGTTATTATCTGCTCGATAAGCTTTGCATAACGTTCCATATTGACAACTCACTACAACCAAGTTCACTTCACCGAATCACGGTGAGATGTTTACAGAATAGCACTACTTATAGTTGTTCTACTGACCTCGGGCGCGAAATAGAGCGCAATGATAAAGACGTTCACAACTACCCACGCGCGATGACAACTAGCTTTGACGTCAGAGAGTAATAACCGAATTGTTTGTTTTGAGAGTACAAATAATGTCTAGTTCAAGGAGCACGGATACGGTTTTGTCAACACCTACCATAGACACATTGCCAAGAGGGCGCTGTCAGTGTCACAATTATTATGAAACTGTGGGAAGAGAATTTTATTTTATTATTCGTTTATCCCCCACTGGAACGCCTTGCAGCAATCACACCAATGGACCACAAAATTATAATATCATTAACGTCAATCATCAATACATATTATAAATCAGTAGGAAAGTCCTGTTTGTACATCGAAAATATAACCCATTTCCAACATTTTTGTCTGTTTATCTGTTTTCATGGCAAAAGTACGAAACCCATCTACTATTACATATACATACAAATTTTGCGTAACTTAAAATATATTAGTTTTAGTTAGTTTCATCGCAATCGGTTCACTCTATTAAAAGTTAGATAAATTTAAAGTGTTCAAGAAGTAATATAATATCACAACACACGCAATTCAGATACTCGGAGAGTTGAACTTCAAATTCGATAGATGGCGTTGTGCATTTCAAGTTCATTTTCTGAATGGTGGTGTTACGATTCTCCGCGAAAGAAAGACCCCAGAAAAAATTTGGTAGGTAGAAAGATTAGGCAGAAAGGTAAGTATGGTAGAGTCAAAGACCTTATACGTATTTGTAAGAAGTATAAGGTCTTTGGGTAGAGTAGCCAGTTGACAGCAACTGTAAGCCTAGGTTTCATCACGTTGTTTTCCTTCACCGTTGTCAGCGATGGTATGCTAGTATTATATTATCTGTGGCGATGGCCAAGATAAACTTAGAAAGTGCATGTTGCATATGAATTGAAAAAGAAACATTGGTACTTCTCCGGATTTTACCCAACGACCTCATCAAGCCGAGAGGTGAGATCTTATATAGACACTGGGCCACCACGAAACGAAACACAACGTAGACTGAGAGTTAAATCCAGCCTTGTGGCACTGGCTATGATAATATGTGGAGGAGAAGTGCTTAGTACGATTGTTTGGGATATCAACCAAGAATAGTGTTCTGCAGCACGTCGGATAGCCTGGTAGTCAGTAGCGGACATGATTATATTATGTCGCAGACGGATTGCCGAATCAGTTGTTTCATATAACCGCTAGCTATTATTACCCGACTGCCGAAGGAGGGTAATGTGTTTATCAGTCTATGTATGTATGTATGTATTTATGTATGTTTGTTCCTATGTGGCATTCTAGAGACCAAACGCGATGGCCGATTCGCTTTTGGGGGACAAAATGTTTTCTTCTTCCAAACCCATCGTGTGGGGTATCAAAATAAAGAATTTTAAAAGGTGTTTTCAAAAATATATAACACTTATATGTTAAAATGTACCTAGTTAAATCTAAAAAAAAATAACTAAAAGTTATAAATAAAAAAAGTTAATTCAAAAAAGCAAAAAACCCGACTGCTTAAAAAGCGAACTAAAAAGACGTAAACAAGAAGAAAATCATGCTGTGCAGTCGGAGGATACAGGGTTTTGGTCAGCCAGCTCGCGGATACGTATCCTCCGACTGCACAGCATGATTTTCTTCTTGTTTACGTCTTTTTAGTTCGCTTTTTAAGCAGTTGGGGTTTTTGCTTTTTTGAATTAACTTTTTAAAATAACAAAACAGTTTCTTTTTTATAAAACCACTTATCGACGTTTAGGGTTTTTCTATATTTACTAAATTTAAACACGCAGCATTGTATAAACGTTTTGCATTCATCAATGCAACGGGTCAAAATTATATACAACATCAACATCTTTTGGCCTTGTTTGAGTTAGAGGCCCACAGAACCAGGGCCGGACCAACCCTATACTCCTCCTCCCCCCACCATTCATCACCATCATCAGCCTTATAATATGCCCACTTTGAAAAAGCGCGGGAAACTTTCAACTTGGCGTATTTTTTGGATTTAATTTAAAACAAAATTTTAACCTGTATATAACAATATTTATTTGGAAAAAGTTCACAATTATATATTAGATCAGTAGTAGTAGTAGTTAAGATTTAGTATTGTTCATTCTTCGGTAGTGGTAAGTTATTTCAATTCTTTTTAGCGTGTAAGGATGAAAGACCCGCCGGACCCGGGGGACTTTGTTCCCCCGGCCGGCGTTTTTGTCACAGTTCAATCAAACGAATCGGGTATGGACACTGATGGGTCGTCTTCTGCTCGTAATTTAAAAAGAAGCCGCGTGACTGTATGTAAGCACTGTAATAAACGTCGTCGTACCCGCAAACACCACGGTTCCGAGTCTTCGGGTTGTGGTTGTATAGACTCTCACTCTACTGAAATCGTGGAATCTGCGCCTATCCATTTAGAAAATAATGTTTCCAATGTATTGCCTAATGATATTCCCGCTCCTTCCATAGTTAATCCCGCTCAGATTGGTAGAAAAACCTATGATAAAACGGACAGCGCGCCTTTTATAATACATGTTCAAAAAATAATAACTTCACCAGATGATAAGTACGACATTGCACCCAATCACATTTGGCAAGTTTTTAAAACACAATGCTTTTCAAAACATTATTAATGGAAGCGTCAAAAAAATCGGGCGCAATAAGATTTCACTATCTTTTTCTAATTTTCTTGAAGCAAACTCCTTTATTACTCATAATAGTCTAGAAAAATACAATTTTAAAGCTTTTATACCAACTTTTAAAGTTACTAGAATGGGCTTAGTACGTGGTGTTCCTGCAGAATGGTCTCCGGAGGAAGTTATTGAAAATATAAATGTACCGATTGGTTGCGGTCCAATTTTAAAAGTCAGACGCCTTAATTTTAAAACCATTGTAGATGGTTCAGCCGTCTGGAAACCTTCCCAATCCATAGTTGTTACGTTTGACGGGCAGGTCTTACCAAAAAGTATTTTTATGTGCTATAATGCATTACCTGTAGAGTTATATATTTTTCCCACCATACAGTGCTTCAATTGCTGTAGATTTGGTCACACTAAAATTCAGTGCAGGTCTAAACCGCGTTGCTATAAATGTGGCCAAGGCCATACCTACTGGAGATAGTTGTGATAGAGAACATGAAAGTACATCTTGCTGCCTTTGCTCTGGTCCTCATTTTGCTATTAATAAGTCTTGCCCAGAATACTCAAGGCAAAAATTAATCAAAACTTACATGGCACAAAGTTCAGTATCATATGCTGAAGCTGCAAAAATTCATCCCCCAATAACAAAATCATATGCTGATACACTTTTATCTTCACCCTCCAAAAACTTTGCAAATAATGCTTCAATGTCTTCACCTAATAAAACACCTGCTTCAAATAGCTATAAAAAGACAGTCTTCCTCAAACATCACTCTTTTTGTTTATTAGACTGCGGCAGTTCCACTGTATTATTTTGGATGTGTAATTTGTACATCTTTTAAACAAATATGAGCCATTTGCCTTTGCATTAGCAGAGACTTGGCTCAAATCTTATCATATTTTAAAAATCAATGGTTATTTAACCATTAGAGAGGATAGATCTGATGGGTATGGTGGAGTAGCTATACTTATCAAGAATTCTATCCCATTCTCTACTATTACATTGCCTCCTCACAGTGAGGAAATTTCAATTGTAGCTATTAAAGTGCATCATACTTGTCTTGTTTCTATTTATTTTCCTCACCCTTCTTCTTCAGTTCTGCAAGAGATGAATAATCTCTTTTCTTTTCTTCCAAAGCCAATCTTAATTTTAGGGGACCTTAATTGCCATCACCAGTTGTGGGGTTGTTCGACTTCTACTTGTTATGGGGATGAATTATAAGATATAATAGACCTACATAATTTATGCATCTTGAACTCAGGAGCTGCTACACGTCGTTGTAGTCCCAATCAGAACCAAATTGCAATTGACCTTTCTATCTGTTCACCAAGCTTAGCTTCCTCGTTAACTTGGGATATTCTAACCTCCACTTATGGTAGTGACCATTTCCCAATAGTCATATCTTATCCTCTTTCCAAACCAAAGGCATCAAGAAGGCTATCTAATTTAAAACATAAGCTACCTAATAGTAATACTAATGACTGGGACCAATTTAGAAACATTGTTGACAGAAAACTTTGCACCTTGCCTGTTATTGCTGATGGCAATGAAAATAGTTGTGCTGAAGCTTTAGCACACATATTAATTGCAGCGGCGGATGAAGTTTTTCCTGTAAAAAATAACAATAGGAGCACAATTCCTTCACCCCCATGGTGGGACTCCGAGTGCACAGAATTGATTAAAAAACGTAAAGTGGCTGAATTTAATTATAACAATGATATGTCTAATATTAATTTTGTAACAGTTAGTAACATAATTATTGAAACTTCTAAAATATTTAAGAAGAAAAAATTTGAATCTTGGCGTAACTTTTGCTCATCAATTTCACCGAACACTCATCCTACGATTGTCTGGCGCAATATTCGTAGATTTAGGTCTGTTTATCACAACCCTTCTCCTATTCCTGATTCTTTAGCCATGCAGTGACTTTTTAGATAAATTAGCTCCTCCTTGGGTTCCTGAGACTATTAACCGTATCCTATCCCCCATATCTAATAACCAAGACACTTCAGACACACATTCCACGCTAGATCTTCCTTTCTCTCTAACTGAATTAAAGGGTATTATTCATAGAACCAAGGATTCTGCGCCAGGCATTGATGGCATCCCGTATTCCTTTTTCGCTAATTTGAATGACAATGTCCTCAATTATTACTTAGAACTTATTAATTCTATTATGAAAACAGGAAACATCCCTGTTGAATGGAAACGTCAAATGGTGTTGCCATTCCTTAAACCAAATAAAACTCCATCAGAATCTGCCTCGTACCGGCCCATAGTTTTGACTTCAATTCTGATGAAATTAGCTGAACACTTAATTAAGAACCGTCTAGAATGGTATGTTGAAAGTAAGGGTCTTTTGGCTGAATCACAATATGGCTTTAGAAAAGGTAAAAGCACCACTGATTGTTTAAGTATTTTTTCATCCGATATTCGGATATCCTTCTCTGATAACCAATCCATTGTTGCAGTTTTCCTAGATATTAATGCAGCTTATGATAATGTCGTATTATCAGTTTTACAAAATAAATTAAAAGCCTTAGAGGTTCCCTCGAATTTGACGAATTTTATTATTAACATCCTGACTGAACGCTCTGTTAACATGTTAATAGGAGATCATGATGTCTCCCATCTTGTATGGAGAGGTCTTCCACAGGGTTCTGTGCTCAGTCCCCTTCTGTACAATATTTACACTTTTGATTTGGACTCTTCCATATCTAGTCATGTTAAGGTTCTTCAATATGCCGACGATTTATTATTATATTCTTCAAATCATTCTGTTGAACAAGCTAGTTGTGCTATTAATTCTGCTTTATCTACTTTAGAGTCATGGTTATATTTAAATGGTTTGGATTTGTCCACGTCTAAAAGCGCGGCTGTTTTATTCACCAGGAAGAGAAATTTTCCCTTAATAAACCTTTTCTTTAAAGGAATACTTATTCCAGTTAAAGATAAATTCAGATATCTAGGTGTAATATTTGATTCTAAATTAAATTGGGTTCCTCATTGCGACCATATCTATACTAATATTATAAAGCTGAAGAGTTTGTTTGTTTGTTTGTTTGTTTGTTTGTTTGAACGCGCTAATCTCAGAAACTACTGGTTGGAATTGAAAAATTCTTTTTGTGTTGGATAGTCCATTTATTGAGGAAGGTTATAGGCTATATAACATCACGCTACGACCAACAGGAGCAGAGCATAAATGAAAAATGTTGCAAAAACGGGCAAAATTATTCCTTTTTGAGAGCTTCCGTTGCGTGCGCTGCGTAAACGGTTTAATTACACAACAATCATGTATGTAGAGTAGGTAGGGTTGATGGGTAGGTAGGTAGCCAGTAGACGGGAGCGAAGCCGCGTGGGACAGCTAGTTATTAATAAATGTGAAAATCATTTAAATATGCTCAGATGCCTCTCAGGTGTGTGGTGGGGTGCTCATCCTTTTTCTTTAAAACTCATTTACAACGCAATCATCAGAAGCATCCTGGATTATGGATTGTTCGTTCTAGAACCTGGTAGTGTTATGGCTTCTAAAAAGTTGGATCGAATCCAGTCAAAAGCATTACGCATTATTTCGGGTGCCATGAAATCTAGTCCCATTAATGCGCTACAAATTGAATGTGGGGAAGCTCCTTTATGCCTCAGAAGACAATTCCTGTCTGACAAATATTTATTCCGGATTCTTCAGTTCTCAAATCACCCTCTCATTCCTAAATTGGAATCTTTAACGTTTCAAATTGAATCTTCAGCTTACTGGTCCCATAAACGTGCTCCTTGTTTAGTTGAAAGCTATAAAAAATTCCTCTCACTTTCATCACCTATTCACCGTTCAAATAAACTTCCCCTATTTAACAATAGTTATGAGAGTTTACTGTTCACTCCCAACATTGAATATAACTGTGTAAGTAAATCAGATCCCGATTGCTATTTAAGTTTTAATACATTTCTGATTGAACATTCAGACTGCCAGCATATTTTTACTGATGCTGCCAAGCGTTCTCCTACGGGTTGTGTTGGGATTGGTACCTACCATACTCAATACAAAATTGTACAGAAAATAAAACTGCCTCCGCAGACTTCTGTTTTTACTGGAGAATGTTTTGGAATTCTTAAAGCTTTAGAATATTCACGTGTTTTTAAGCTCAAAAAAGCTATAATTTTTACCGATTCACAGAGTGCACTTCTAGCCATCAGTAAATCCCCTTTCGAACTCAAATTTCAGTCTCCTATAGTTTATGCAATAAGAGAACTTGCGATCAGAACCATCTCTGAGGGTAACACACTACTATTTGCCTGGATTCCGGCCCATTCTGGAATTCATGGCAATGATGTAGCTGATGCACTCGCTGGTGACGCGGTGCAATGTGGGGACTTAGTTCCATATAAGAACTTTAGCTATGACCTCGAGACGCTGCCAAAGAATTTTCTTAGGGACACTTGGAAGGTAGCTTGGGATATCAGCAGAAAATCCAAGGGCCGTTACTTTTCTTTTATCCAACCAGAGATTCCAGAAAAACCGTGGTTTGGTAGGGCAAAGTTTGGCAAGGTGGAGACCTCCATTTTAATATGGTTGAGACTGGGCCATGTTTGCTCTCCAGCCCACCTTGCGAAACTTCATATCATCGACGACCCCAATTGCTCGTGTGGCACAGACGTAGGTGACTTAGATCACATATTTTTCTCCTGTCCTTTACATGACCGTTCTTCCTTTCTCTGTGACCTCTTGTCCCTTCGTATTCCTTTTCCTACCTCAATACTTTCTTTACTTTGTACAAATAGCTTTCCAGTGTATAAATGTATAGTCTCATTCATCACCTTAAATAATATTAAGCTGTAACTTTCCTCATTGTAATTTGCTCATTATTTATTTGTTACGCCATTACCATTAAAATATACTGATCCAATATCCGTCCTTTCCTAAATTCCGTTAAATTTAATAAATATATTTTTAAATTTGGTTTCCCTACCTTTACTTCTAAATAAAACAATCTGACGTGACATTGGCTGAATGCACAAACCGTGCGAAGCCAGAGGAAAAAAAAAAAAAATATGCCCACTTATGAGACACAGGCCTCCTCTCTGCGAGAGAGGGAATTGGCCGTAATTCCACCACGTGTGCCCAGTGGGGGCGGTGGATGTCACATCTGTACGAATTAGACCCCCACCATTGCAGCCAATGAAATGGGCTCTGGGCACGTGAAGCCGTGTCAGTGTTCCTATAAAGAAAATCTATGACTGTAACTCCTTACACACTTGCGGTAATTAGGTGAATAGTCTATTTTAGAACGATTACTTCCAAACCGTTCGAAAATAACAAGCGATTTGGCAGTTTGACACGAATACATGTTGTTTTGTTTTGTTTGGCATTAAATATTTGAATTAAGTATTGTCATTGCTTACATATAATATGAGTATTTTGCCCTGGCTTGGAACCCACGCAATTAGAGGTAATAATTTTATTAAAGGACAACTGCCGGACTTGTGGTCCAGAGTTCGTTTTATACCTAACCCTCAGTTTCCCACCTTAAAATTATCGCAGAATTAATGTGACAAATTGTCAAACACGCGTTAGCTGCTGTGATTGGATGAATTAATTTTCGACAGCGAAAGGTGGGAAACTGAGGGTTAGTATTTTAACGTAGGGTTCCGTTTGCAATAACGATAGATTTCTAATTGTTTTTTAAAAAACGTTGTCCCACACTAGGAATTTCTTCCTGTATCGTGGGTGCGTTTACAAACATATAAAATCACTTACATAAACACCCAGAGCCGGAACAACTATCTGTAGGTCATACAAATATTTGTTTCGTGCGGGAATCGAACCTAGAACTGAATGAGGCGAAATTCATTTTTTTTTTAAAACGCACTCTATGCAAGCAGGCATATTATAGGTTGGGGGATTACAACGCTGATAAAAATGCTTGGCCCAACGCTAGTCCAACTCCACAGCCACTAGGGCACAAAAACAAGTGATAAGCAGACAAGTTCTGAAGTATTGTTGGACCTGCTGAAGACTGTATGAATATATTTGTGTTGTATAAATTAAAAAATAAATTGAGTTTCAATTTATTTTTGTATTATATAACTGCACAGCACATAATTATGTGAGCACTATGTACCAACTGTAAATCTACCATTTACTGTACCTATGTGTCGTTCGTTGACTTCAGTGTGCCCTGGCAGTTGAGTGTGTCATGCTCTCTCTAATGTCTCTCTGATGGTGGCACATGTGTTGGATCATTCGGTTCCCTTCATAATGGTTGAGCTGAGTGGTGCCGATCCATGTGTCATGTTCGTGAACGGGCGCCATCAGTTGGGATTGGTCATATCTTAGCTGCCTCCGCCTGTTTTTAATTACCTATTTATTGTATTTTAATTATTTGTTTTACTCTAGACGCTTTTAAGTGCGTTTTTTTACATCGTTCTCACATATAGGTATGTATTGTTCCAACAAGATTATTGTAACCAAATACTTGTAAAACACTTTTTTTTTTTAAAGTGTAAGTGTGGAGTTTCTTGTCCGTTCTTCTCCATAACAAGCTACATTTCCGAATGGACGGTAGAATCAATTATTAATAGCATTTAATTTTTTTTTGTTTTGACTTTCGAAAGTGCCGCTTAATGGCCTAATTGAATAAAGAAACTATGTTTTTTTTTTTACGAAACTAGTCTTGTTACGACAGCTGGAACATAGATAGGTAGACTTCCCTTTGAGAGAGTGTGGGCTATAGTTATACCTACCATACAGCCCACTCTCTCCTAGCTCTGGGCTATGATAGCCCATCAGGACGTGGGTCTACCAAGCAATCACAGGCCCCAACCTCGTGGGCACAGTGTGAGTTGGAGAATGTCTTCAGTTAGAAGTCGAGTAGGTATGGATTGGCACGCGCAAAATTGATTCAAAATAAAATGAGATGCATAGTTGATCTTGATACTATTATTTTGCTTCAAAGCTTTCAAAAACCGCCAAAAATCTTCGCGTAGGAAATTCATGATACATTACAACTTAAATCAACTTGCTATGACGAAAGTGCATAAAATGCGAATGAATGAAAGGAAATCGCCTACTTAAAATAATAATTTACAAACTAAATCATGCGCGGGAGGCTAAAGACATGATTCATTCACTCAAATCGTCATGGAAGCTATTTAAAATATACATCACATAATTTTATGTACCTCGTAAATCCCTAAAATATAATAAAATTCTAGAATTATTAATATAAAAAGCGTAACTCATGTCTATGGCAAATGAAAAAGTTATGTAACTTTTTTAAAGTGTTGCGAATGGCGGGAAAACGAGACACGCGGACTTCTGGCATTCAGCCAATGGCTACCGCCTGTGAGTCTCAACGTAATTTATTTACATTGCTCAATTAGTTATGTTTAAATACATTTTATTGCTACAAAGTTGCATTAGAAAATTGAAGTGAAAAACATTAGGTACTTTATATTCTTGGATATTTTTACTAGCGCCATCTATTTGCTGAAAAAGTAAATTAGGGAATGAAAATATTGGAGACAGTTGCAATTTTTTCTAATGCCATTTGGATACTAAATCATTAGTCGAAAAACATTATTTTGCTGATGCAGTATTGGTATTTTATTTATATTCAAATTCGTAAGCGTCTTTTGAGCGTTATAAGCACGGGCTAGATTAATTTATACTGCTTTTGGTAGACAATGAATAAGGTTCAGGGTCGATTTAACGATTTAACAAAAAAAAAGTTAATTCAAAATACCCAACTGCTTAAAAAGCGAACTAAAAAGACGTAAACAAGAAGAAAATCATGCGGTGCAGTCGGAGGATACATATTCGCGAGCTGGCTGACCAAAACCAGATGTATCATCCGACTGAACAGCATGATTTTCTTCTTGTTTACGTCTTTTTAGTTCGCTTTTTAAGCAGTCGGGTTTTTTGAATTTTTGAATTAACTTTTTTTATTTACAACTTTTTAGTAATTTTTTTATTTAGGTACATTTAAACATATAAGTGTTATATATTTTTGAAATCACCTCTTAAAACCCTTTATTTTGATACCCCACACGATGGGTTTGGAAGAAGAAGTTTTTTTTTATCTTTTCCAATTTTAATGTAGCCAGTGACACTCGCAGAGTTAAGACGAATCGATTGACTTAAGAATCTTCAAAATCGGCCAACGCGTTGGGTCTCTAGAACGCCACAAAGGAACAAACATACTTACATACATACATAGACTGATAAACACATTACCCTCCTTCGGCAGTCGGGTAAAAAGAGCAATATGTCGAAAAATTAAAAGAATGAATGATGTGTAAAATGTTGAAGCAAAGGTCGAGCAAAATGATAATTTGCTATTCCATTTGAATTGAAGGCTCGCCTTCTATCTACCTACATGGGACTGTGGGTGTAACATATATAGTCAAGTTGACAATTTACAATCGGTATCGCTTCTTCTTCTTCTTTCATGTTGATTAGCTCAAGCTATAGTCTGAGTCATTCAGATTTTGTCCGACCAATACATAGCCACTGGGACAGCTCTGTCATTTGCTACGCTCAAATCCATTAAGGTGCAGGTGGTCGGGCATGAAGGGCAGTTTAGAAGGTGAGTCATATCTTGCAAAGGGGCCCCATAGTGGCACTGTGTTTTGGATGGGTCTGTGACACTCCATTTGGCCAGGTTGTTTTTACAGCAGCCAACCTGGGTCCGCAAACGGTTTAGAGATTTCCAGGTTGGCCACTGCAGTTCATTTCCAGGGGGCAGATTCTCTGCCGGAGTGATGAAGTGTGGAGGAGTAGGGTGTGTGTGTTTCCATAATTCGCATCTCTCGTCAGTTGCGCTGGCTTTCGAGAAGGTAGTATGTCTCAAGAAGTTCTTACGACTCTTCAGGCGGTATCGCTATTAGAAAACTAATACATTTATGGGAATAACACAGTTGTCAGACCAAACGAACGGATATCCTCATTTCTGACATGATCACGCAAGGAACTCCGAGCATAGCCCTCTCCATTGCCCTTTGGGTGACTTTAAGCTTTCTGATAAGGCCCATTGTGAGCGACTATGTCTCGGTCCCATAGGTGAGCACTGGCAACACACACTGGTTATAGACTTTTGTCTTGAGATACTGTGGTAAATTGGACGAGAAGATACCACGCAACTTCTCGAACGCCGCCCAGACGAATCGGATTCAACGGTTGACCTCTTTCTCGAAGTTAGACCTACCCACTGGACCGTTTGTCCCAGGTAGACATATTCGTCTACAACTTCGAGTGTAGAGTCTCCGACCTTGATAGGAGTGGGTGTTACATGGGCATTCACCATGACCTTGGTTTTGTCCATGTTCATTTAAAGACCCACTCTTTCGGAAGCACTACGGAGGTCATCGAGCATTGTACTTAGGCTCCATGGACTCAGCCATGACCACTATGTCTTCGGGAAACCGAAGGTGAGTGATGTACTCGCCATTAACGTTGATGCTGAGCCCCCTCCAGTCCAGAACCTTGAAGACATCCTCCAGCGCATCAGTGAACAGTTTCGGAGAAATAACGTCTCCCTATCTCACGCCGCGCTGGAGAATAAGGAATGGTTTCATAGTCTGATCCTGAAGACGGACTGACATGGTGGGGTTTTTGTACAAACACTTCAACACCTCAATGTACCGGTAGTCGATCTGGCACCGTTGGAGAGACTGCAGTACAGCCCAAGTCTCGATCGAATCGAAGGCTTTCTCGTAGTCCACAAACGCTAAACAGAGAGGCAAGGTTATACTCTTCGGTCTTCTGTATAACCTGCCGCAGCGTATGTGGTCTACGGTGCTAAAGCCTTTTCGGAATCCGGCTTGTTCGGGAGGCTGGAAATCGTCAAACCTGCGCGCGAAACGATTCGTGATGATTCTTGAAAACAACTTGTAGACATGGCTAAGAAGTGAGATGGGCCTATAGTTCTTCAGCCGGGCATTGTCGCCCTTCTTGAAGAAGAGTACCACCACACCCCTGCACCATACCTGTGGCGTTTTGCCCCCTAGTATGACGGAATCAAACAGCTTCTGACGGGCCTTAAGAACCGGTTTTCCACCCGCCTTCAGGAGTTCGCCCGTGATTCCGTCATCACCCGGGCGGCGCCTTGTTGTTTTTAAGCTGTTTCAGAGCCATCCTAATCTCGTACAGGCTGACGTCCCGGATATCTGCGGTATAGTGTTAGGTCAATAAATAAAAGTATAATAAATAAAACTTGTAAACTCTTACATACAGGGTGTCCCAGAAATCGACGTCAAGCCGTAAATGGGTGATAGACCAAGTTTTAACAGTTCTCAGAAAAATACGAAAAAAAATCTATCTCATGTTTTTAAAAAATTATGTTCACTTTAAAAATTTACTAAAAAAATCAATCCCTGTAATGGTTCTTTAACTCCAATTGCTACAAATCCCATAATTTATCAATTTTTTTTATTATTATGTAATCTTGAATAATGCTTGTGTAGATTTTTGCCTAAAATTTTAAGCCAACTACTCCTACTTAGAAGAAAATTAAACTTTTTCAAAACCAAATGATTCAAATTTACTGTTTCGCCCAACTTTAACTGACTGTACTGAAAAAAAAATGTACTACGCTAGTTTGGCAAGTAACATGAAAAATTGGCGCATTTAATAAGGATTCAAAAATGGTGTAACACTTGCTAGATTACTTTTTCAATAATTGGTCAAATTTTTTTTTGTAAATAGTGTCGGTTTTTACCCAAAATGTCCATACTTCCTTAAAATGACTTTAGCTTACCTAAAGCTTTGCTAAACTCCGTTTCTAATTCGATAGAGACGGAGAGAGTCTCATTATGGGATTTGTAGCAATTGGAGTTAAAGAACCATTACAGGGATTGATTTTTTTAGTAAATTTTTAAAGTGACCATAAATTTTTAAAAACATGAGATAGATTTTTTTTCGTATTTTTCTGAGAACTGTTATAACTTGGTCTATCACCCATTTACGTCTTGAAAAGGTTGAATCACTATCATAACTTTGCTCTTAAATTACGTAAAATTTCGATTTCTTATCTCGCTCACACTTCGTAAAATGACTCTCTCCGTCTCTATCGAATTAGAAACGGAGTTTAGCAAAGCTTTAGGTAAGCTAAAGTCATTTTAAGGAAGTATGGACATTTTGGGTAAAAACCGATACTATTTACAAAAAAAAATTTGACCAATTATTGAAAACGTAATCTAGCAAGTGTTACATCATTTTTGAATCCTTATTAAATGCGACAATTTTTCATGTTACTTGCCAAACTAGCGTAGTACATTTTTTTTTCAGTACAGTCAGTTAAAGTTGGGCGAAATAGTAAATTTGAATAATTTGGTTTTGAAAAAGTTTAATTTTCTTCTAAGTAGGAGGAGTTGGCTTTGAATTTTAGGCAAAAATCTACACAAGCATTATTCAAGATTACATAATAATAAAAAAATTAGATAAATTATGGGATTTGTAGCAATTGGAGTTAAAGAACCATTACAGGGATTGATTTTTTTAGTAAATTTTTAAAGTGAACATAATTTTTTAAAAACATGAGATAGATTTTTTTTCGTATTTTTCTGAGAACTGTTATAACTTGGTCTATCACCCATTTACGGCTTGACGTCGATTTCTGGGACACCCTGTATATAATAATAAATAATATAATAAAAAGAATTTGCAGCCAATCAAATGGTCCATTGACAATTACTATATTTTAATAAAGTAGTAGTGCGAGATCCTTTTTAAAAATTAACTAATTGACAATCACCACCACTTTATTATGAAAATCTTGTAAGTCTTGTTTGTAAATCTTGTAAGTGTAACTCATCATAGTCCTTCTTAACCAGCAGCCTAATTGCGTAAGAGAATTCGACAAGGCAAGGACAAGGCTTGGCCGCCATCAATCGACCAATCACATGCGAGATGAAAGACGCAATGTGGGTTGCCGTCTATGTGATTAGTCGATTTATGGCGGTCAAACCCTTTGCTTTGCGGAATTAATTCACTTATGCAATTAGGCTGCAGGTTTTTATGTTGGCTGAGGCTGATAATAGATCGCGAGCGATCACATTTTTAACGCTTATCCCTTTCCGGGAAAGAAGGTTTTTGTCTCTTTTACGATATCAACAAAGGTTAAATTTGTTAAGTGGATGGACTTAGGACGTTGATTTCTTTGCATTTGGCTGCATTTTTTTGAATCTCAAGGGGGAGGCAACTGGCCCTCCCTGCCCCCTTTGGCGATGCCCATGGCTCTGCCTTTCTTATCGTTTGGAGAGAAGATATAATATTCACAGTGGATCTTTGCGTCTCTGAAGTTGGTTCTGTCAATTAATGCGCAAGAAACAGTTTAACCGCATAGAGTAAGCGAGATAGGATGATGCGACAAACGTAAGCGAGTGAAAGAGAAAGTTATACAATGATAACTTCCCTTTTAATATTGACACAAAAATAGCTACTGCGCAGGCTCTTGCAGCCAATTCAGAGACACAAAGATCTGTTGTGAGTATTATACAGTTGTAATTTTAGGTAGGCGAAAAGACTACCCGGTTAAAAGAGTTAAGTAAACGCGTAAAATTATGGAACATTACTTATAATGTCAACTTAAAATCAACGTCCAAATCATATCAGCCAGGATTATTATCAGCCTTATAATGTCCCCACTGCTGGGACACTACAGGCCTCCTCTCTGTGAGAGAGCTAATGAACCCACGCGGGCTCAGTGCGGGCTGGTGGATGCCATATGTCTTCGAATTTTTAGTTCTAGGACATGCCGGTATCCTCACGATGTTTTCCTTCACTGATGAAATAATTTACACAAAGTAAAGCGTCTGCTCACGACACGTAAGTCGCGGCGGTTACTACTGGGCCACCACCGCTCTTAAAATTATGGATATGAAATTATATTCTCTCGCAAAGGCAGTGGCTCTAAAAAATCTTTGGGAATCTAGTCAAATGCTCTAGATACATTTCTAGGTGAATTGATATATCGATCAACAACATACTCGAGAAACTATCACAATAGTTTACATCGAGGCTGAATGCAGACACGCCTGTGCCTCGTCAAGTCCGATCGTATTCTGCCACATTAAAAACCTAATACATAACCTCTATGGCAGACTTTAATTACGAACATAGATTACGACCACATGTTTTATTGTTTTAGGTATAAAACGTGTTTGTATAACAACATTCTCTTTTGGGAAGCTTAAAAAAATAGGCATTGATTTTGCAGTGGTGGAAAATTTTAGGTTTGTATCCGGGTTTCTTGAAATTCAGTCGCTACATGTATAAAAAAACTTTTTGCAGTAAATTTCTTCCGACTTCCTAATCGTCGTCGAATACAAAACTACAAAGTGAAAAATAACTTTATTTTTTGAAGTCGGTGTCCGTATCGCAATAAAATTGGTACCTACGAAAGACACCGACTTCAAAAAATAAGGTTATTTTTCACTTTGTAGTTTTGTATTTGGAAGTCGGTAGTATAGTTTTTATTTTTCACTTTTTAGTAGTATTATTTCTAGTGTCCCGTGTCCCCCCCCCTTGAACATAACCGGTGAAATGAGAGATCTGCTTACACCTTAAGAGTGTACTGGCGTGATGTAATGTTATGAAATGGTTTAAACAATAAACAGACATGCGATTGCAGCAATCCCGAGAGATTTGCCGTCATTTATTGAAGAGTTCTGTTGTATATCTCCGAAGTTCTTCATCAGATCTTTACCAAATTAAAATGGGACCAATTTCGGAACATACTTTTTCAAACCAAAAAAGAATTTTCAAAATCGGTCCACAACTGACGGAGATATCGGTGAACATACAAAAAAAAACAAACAATGTCGAACATAGAACCTCCTCCTTTTTGAGAAATCGGTTGAAAATACTGGAATAACGATGTTTCCTGTGTAGAAAAATGATAATTCTATTTAGTCCGTCAGTGAGATTATCAAATAATATATAGGACTCGTATTTTTTCTTTTATCAAATAAATAACAACTGCCAAAGATAAAGCTCAGGGGTGGGGGCATGTGACGTCACTTTGTCAGTATAAAGTGTAGCACACCGTGACGTCACGCGATATTTCAACGCACTGTATCGTCGTATTTTTTTGTTTAAATGGCAAAAGAAAAATACGTGTCCAATATTTTTATGTACCTTAACTAACGGACTAAATAGATTTTTTTTTCAACTACCCTATTTAAGGTTATTTAACCTAGTCCTTCATTAGGAGCTCGTGGCTAAATAATAACAGCCGTACGGGTCGATCTTAAGGTTAAGCAACGCTTTACGAGGTCGGTCCGTGGATGGGTGACCATTTCAACATACCGAGTTTCCTCCGTGCCTCGGAAAGCACGTTAAGCTGTTGGTCCCGGCTGTCATTTGAAGATCTTTGACAGTCGTTACGAGTAGTCAGAAGCTTGAGATCTGACACCAGTCTAGCCAAGGGGTACCGTATTACTCAGTTACTGGGTTGTGGAGGTCAGATAGGCAGTCGCTCCATGTAAAATACTGGTACTCAGCTGAATCCGGTTAGACTGGAAGCCGACCCCAACATAGTTGGAAAAAGGCTAGGCAGATGATGAACCTAGTCGTTCATTCTTCCATACAAACGTAGTCAGGCGATTACTCTACTGTTTGACGATGTGCGTTCAAAATAAAAAATAAAAATATTAATTTGTCTCAACATTATCTAGCACTGTATGTTTACTAGAATATCATTGACTGTATGACAAAATTAAATTAAAAAAAAACAATTTGTAAGCTAAGAGCGTCGAAAGTTCCATAATTCAACACTAATTTTAACGCATCTTTGGGCGCAAATAAATACCATAAGAAGAAAGAAAATTGCAAAACAGACACCATACAGGGATAGATTAGTAGTTCAACAATGCACATACTTTCATTATGAAAATATACATTTAGTCGTTTTTCATGATATCTAGATTCCCAATTTTCGTCCTAAATCATCATCCATTTCACTAAAAACTTGCAAAAATGCTAATTTGTACGCGAACTAGTTTCTTACTGCTCATCGCAGCTTCTATCTCTTTCGCACGCGTTGTCAGATGAGATAGCATGCATTTTACGCGCATAGTTCATGCCATCGACTATACTCGGAATTTTAATTCGATTCCAGATTTGACAATTTCAGTGTTGCAACGTTATGACAAGTACTAAATAGTGACGTTGCAAAATTATTCGATATGGAAATGGAATATTTCCGGATCGATTCTTCTCGTTTATAATTTTACTCCGTAAACTAAGTATATCAGGAAATTAAATATTTCTGAACCGATAATTTAGTTTTGACGATTAATTAACGATCTGAGACTTTTCTTTTATAATTGTGTGTGAAATAAATAAAAAAATGTGATCATGAAGGAACATGACAAATAAAACAGATAGATGTATCATGGTAATAATTTATTTTATATATTGTCGCCGTCATCGCTATCGCTATCGCTGTCACTTTCTGTAACATTTATTATAAATGTGTCTGTGATATTGTCAATTAACATATCTAGCCTACTCATGTTTTCCTCTTCTTTGACAACATGGGATACGCATTTAGACCATTCGGTAGCCGTAATTTTTACACACACTGATTGTTTATCGATTTTTGTGTTCATCACTACACTATTATATGTGGTATCATTATTTCACAAAATGACAGTAGCTAATGTCAAATCTGGAATCGAATTAAAATTCCGAGTATAGAGCAAACTTAACTGCATTTGTAGGGATAATCTATAAAAACATCACCATGACAGATTTCATGGTAGGAATTGACAGTTCCTAACAGATTTTTACAGAATGAAACAGTTGATTATACGAGTATGTATCATTGAAGCCGACTCCGAAAGGAATTTGGGAATAGGCAAGTCAAATTGACCGATTATTATTAAAATTCTGTTGCATTCAGTCTTATTAGGCTAAATTAAGAAGATGGATGAAAAGAGATTGCATGTAGCAGTCATAAGAATGTTGAGATGGATGTGCGGAGTGCCATGGATAAAGTGAGAAATGAGTAGATATACTAGAGGAAGTATGAAAGTGGCGCCGATGACAGAAAAGTTGAAAGAAAACCGTTTGTCCTGATATGGTCATGTGATGAGGAGGGATGAAAGATGAAACACATAAAAAAACTTTTTGCAAAAAAATACTACCGACTTCCAAATACAAAACTACTAAGTAAAAAATAACTTTATTTTTTGAAGTCGGTGTCTTTCGTAGGTACCATTTTTTTGCGTTATGGACACCGACTTCAAAAAATAAAGTTATTTTTCACTTTGTAGTTTTGTATTTGGAAGTCGGTAGTATTTTTTTGCAAAAAGTTTTTTTTATTTTTCTCGTTTTAGTTGTACCTACCTAATAGGCAAGTTACTAAGGTAACTATAACGCCAAAATTGATTTCATGAAACTTGAACTTAACCGGTGAAATGAGAGATCTGCGTACCCCTTAAGAGCGTACTGGCGTGATGTTATGTTATGAAATGGTATAAACATTAAACAGACATCAAACAACAGCAATCCCGAGAGATTTGCCGTTGTTTATTGAAGAGTTCTGTTGTATATCTCCAAAGCTCTTCATCAGATCTCCACCAAAAAAAAATGGGACCAATTTCGGAACATACGTTTTCAAACAAAAAAAGAATTTTCTAAATCGGTCCACAATTGACGGAGATATCGGTGAACATAGACAAAAAAAAAAATAAAAAAAAACAACTTTTAGTCGAACATAGAACCTCCTCCTTTTTGGGAAGTCGGTTAAAAAGAGTTGTGCATATAAATGTGGACGAAAGGAGAGGGAGCGGCGGCCAAATAAAAGATGGATGGATTGTCTGAGGAGTGATATGAAAGAAAAGTGTGTCAGTGATAGCGTGACGGGGGACACGACGGTATGGAAGAATAAAATGTGTTGCGCCGACCCCACGTAAAATGGGACAAGGGCAGGAAGATGATGATTGTAGGTATTAAAAAATAACGGGTAAAATTAATGTACCTGTCATGTCTTGCCCAAAGCGGTACCTAGATAGTCTACCGCTTGAGGCCAGACAGAATAGATATATATATATATACGTAGCGTCATCCTAAGGAGTTCAGTGATTTCCTCACTTGATTTCTCATAAATTATTTATGTTACTGGATTAGCTGTAAAATAAATATCAAATTAAATATCAGCAAATCTTGACACATACATATTTAAAAGCGACATGTACATTAATTCAGTTTCTAATTCAATATGACAGTTGCTAAATGATTATTTCCTTTAGCTTTCCAATGGACGATGATTTATTTATATTTATTTGGTTTGCTCGATTAGACTTCATCTTTCAAAGACGTATATTTCAAAGTGTCTATATGTACTACCTTTTTACCGTGCTTTGCTCTCGCAGGACGATTGGCTACTATTTCATAGGATGGAACGGCTGCCCCACCCTCCGATCTGATTTGAAGCAAAAAAAATATATATATAAATAATCTAAGCATAAAATTACCCTCAGAATGGCAACCAGTCGGTTCTCTTTCAAATTTAAGGTACCTACGTGAGCACATTCGCAAGAAGTTTTCAGAATCATCACAATATTGATTCGTTGGTTTCGGTTTCTCTATAACATTGTTTATGATGTATGTATCTAAGTATATATTATTTATATATATATATATTTTCTCTATTTATGCTTTCATTTAGTTGCACCTGCCTTATTTTATCTCTGCACCCTCCTAAGGTCGACTGGTAGAAAATGCCTTAGGCATTAAGTCCGCCTTTGTACTTGTGCATAAAGTTTTAAAAATAAAATTAATTACATACATACATAAACACACGCTTTTTTCCCGGGTTAGGCAGCTACTGAACGCCATCTGCTATACGATCCTTACATACTTCACTTACGTTCATAGATCTAGGTGCTCACCTGACCTTTCTGAAGAACATCACCAATAAGGTCTATGTATGTATGACCTTCTAGAGCATTCCTTGCCGGCGTTTCCACTCACGTCTGCCTTGTTAATCACCTTTCATTCATCCTCTCAACACGGCCAAACCATCTAAGCATAATCTTTTCAATTTTGTAAAATTAATTAGGTGTTACGCCCTTCATATGTTGTAATAAGGAAAACAATAGACAAATAGTCAAAATCTGATAGCCACAGCCACAGCGAATGAAGCGAGTTCGAAAATGTCAACATTTTCGAACTCGCTTCATTCGCTTCTGTGGGTATATGATCTCGCCAAACTTCTTAGCCGGTTTGAATTTGGCTACAATGGCTGCGCAGTAGTAAATTTCATGCTAAATAAAACAGCACCGCGCCGGGCCTTGTGCATCGGTAAGCCACATTCAGGGCGGCCCAGAAGTTTGGCGAGTTCTGTATCCTGCTTTCCCGTTTTCTGTTTAGTTGTATGAAGGTTTTAAGGCAAATTATAACCTCAAATTCTTATGACGGAACCTAGAGTTTTTGAGCTCGCTTTGCATTTGACTGCCTTTTAAGTTTTTCTGTAAAGCTACACTGGTGGCCCATTTTTTGGTTATTCTAGTTTGGGTACCTATTTGGTTTATAATAGCACCCAGTTTCCTAACGTTTGCCCCACTTCTTAGCAAATGCTGGATACGCTGTACAGACACAACTCTCTACAAAGCTCAAGTTATTCAAACTTTTTAAAAAGTCTATGTGTCACATTTTACCGTCGGTAAAAAAAGATCTGTCAAAGCTATCATGGACAATTTTTTTTTTAAATTGCGTGCAACCCCTCACGTAAGTATTTAAACTAATGATTTCTATTAATCCCTGCCGCAGAATTACAAGAAAAGCGATGTATTTCTACTTATTTATTTGGCATACAAAACTAAATACAATCGGAGATATTTATCGTCCAGATTGAGATTTATTACGAATGCACTTCTGAACTGATCATGTGCTCGAAATATCCGTAACATAGACAAAATTGTAATTCAATTGGGGTCTCCTATTTTTGTACTTGAATGACATAACTTGTTTTACCCGGAGGTGCTTATTATATGAAAATTATGTTTTGTGAAGCAAACGTAGTGTGTAGGTAAGGACCGCAGCAGGTGGCGTTCTGTAGTTTCTGGGGTGAGTTTATGTATGTAGGTATGTAAAATTATGATAATCCCAGAACCCAGATGGAGCTCTGAACAGTAGTAGGAGGATTTCTCTTTAGCTGTTCTGAGACCCAAGAAAGTTGAATTGTTTCGCCGAGATTCGCAAAGTCTCATTGTGTCTGCGATTTTCTATAGGTCGCCACTGTCGATTCTAGCTTTCAGAAGTATCAGTGGATGGTTCATAGTGTGGCGGGGTTTACCCAAGGTTCATACTAAGTAAGATTATATCTGTCACCGGATTATTACAAACACCGTAAGATTGTAATAAATCTTGCAATATGATAATATCTCGTTATATTGTGAAACAATAATTTAAAATACAATTCAGTCCCATCCAAATTCGATAGTTACCAATATATCCGTGCCGATTAAGAAAAAAGAGTTTATCTACTTCGGTTTCGTTATATTCGAATTATAAAATTGACAGCGGTTGCATTATGATACCCATAACGACATCGGGTTGCATTATGCGAATCGTCATAAATTCTAAAACACAAGCAAAGACATTCTGAACATACAGCCAGGTCCCTATAATATTATTCGAAATCGAGATAATGTAAATGATGTTTTTAAAAATGGAACAAGTTTAGAACAAAAGTATCGTATACTATTTGGCTGTTGTGGCTACAAGATCTTTGCCTTATACCTAATAAAGACTAAATAAAAAAATAAAAAAAATAAAGTGGACGCGCGAAAAAAATTCTGAGTGGAATTTTATTTCAAATTTTATTAAAAATGTCTTCAACATCAAGTGAAAAGTGTGAAAATACTCCACCAGATATAACAAATAGAGCAGTTGCAGCTACAAATAATTTACTACCAGAAAAATCAAGACATGTAAGAGAAATTAAATATTTAAACACACTTCCTGAAATAATTATTTGTCTATATCTGTGTTTTATTCCTTCCTTCGTAGATAAAATCTTGTATGCAACTGTACGTTATTGGTCTTTTAATAACTCGTGCCCAACTATTTCGGTACGCGCTACGCTTGTACCGAAAAATGGCACTCGTATTAAAAGACCGTCCATAACGTAACAGTTGCATAAATAGCTATTACAATCTCATGCGATTTATTATACACTATCGGTTTTTGCAATAATCCGGTGACATACCTATCCATATCAACTTCCACGGAATCTTCGGCTTTGACTACAGGTTTTGGAGCACAGAGAGCAGGAAAGTAGTTCGGATATACTTTGTGATGCAGTTCCCCATCCGCACTTTTTAGCCGTTGCGTCGAGATATGGGACACCTCACCAGAGTTCATCATGACCGTCACCAGTCTTTTAATGTTCCCACTGCTGGGATACAGGCATCTTCTCTCTGGGTGAGCGAATGGGCCTTAATCCACCGCGCGGGCCCAGTGTGTGTTGGTGGATGTCAAAAAAAAGAAAAAAGAAGAAAAGTTCGAAGACATGTCTTCGAATTTTTGGATCTAGGACATGCTGATTTCCGCATGATGTTTTTCTTTACCATTTTTAGAGCAGTGGTGATGATCATGACGATGCGGTGATGAGTTCTTATTTGAAATATCGATGCCATTTTCATTATAAGTCGAGGATAAATCCATGTTTTCCTGTGTGAACATCAAAGCTACAGCTTACCTAATATCAAAGAAATATCAGCTAAACAACGTATCCTGCCAACAGTATTATATTTAACCTTGTTTTCCCCTAATAAAACTGTGATCTCATCGATTTTATTGATGTTCTATTGTTTTATCGACAACAGAAATAATTTTGTTTTTATCTGTGGTTAGCTGGTTATTTCGCGCCAAAGTTAGGCTGAGTGCAGAATGTTAACTTTGCTTCAATGAAAATAATGGGTTTTAGTCTATAGTTTAAGTAGTGACAGGTAGAACGTAAGAAAAGTGAAACTGAAATGGGAGTTTTGGCGGGAACGTAATGGCGTCTATGTTACTCTTCTGTTTTATTTTCTTAAAATTGTGTTAAATTGAATGTTAATAGTATAAAAATGGTGGTATATTTTTCTAATAATATTAGTGAGCGTGCACGAGTGTGGGCAAGTAAAACACAGCGGTAGAACAAGAGTTTATTCATGATGTCGACAAAACTCCGTAGAAGTTTTAAATAAGTTACCGCCGTTTTACTGCGGCCTAACTAAACATTGAACTAAAAACTATAGGAACTAGAACTTCTAAACGTGATAAACAAAAAAGTGAAATGGGTGACATAGATGCGGACATTGCGAATATACTATAAGGAAGGCGAACTATGTCATATAGAACAATAAATTCAAAGAAATATTACATCAACCCGCACTGGGCCCAAGTGGTCATCTCCTACTCACATAGTGAAAAGACCTGTTTCCCAGCGCTGCGCGCTGCCCAGCCGCTCGGATTCGGCGGTTGACCTCTTTCTCGAAGTGAATTCGAGTTATGTAGGTACTTATTAAATTTTGAAACAAAAAATACAATGTCATACATGACAAAGTTAAAATCCCATTCATTGCGACCCAGTTTAAAAGGCCTCATTAATAAAAATGGTCACTTAAAAATCAAATGGAAATCCAAAAAAATGACGTCGATACATGGTCGGTGAATAGACATTATGATCACGCCCTTATGTATTATATTATTTACCTTGGCTACAAATCTGCAATAATAAACATGATATCAAGCGATTTTACTTTTGTTAACTCGATCCAGACTTTAAATCAGCTAGATTGTATTTTTACCTTTATTTTAAAACGCGGCAAAGTTAAACAATGTCAAATCAGTCTGGTCTGTAAAGCTGGATAATTAGTGACATAACTATTTAATTATAAGTTTGTAATTTGAGATTCAACAGTAGGGAAAGCTTATTTTCGCGCCGTTGGTAACATATTTAACAATTTTTTTTTATCGCATAGGCCACCACTGCTGGCTGGCTTGACCACTCTCACCTGATGGTAAGCGATGATGTGGTCGACGGTGAAGCACGCTTGCCTAGAAAAAACCTATTCACTCTTGACTTAAAGACCCCTAGATTGTAGCTATCGGGAAACACAGACTCCGGCAGGGAATTCCACTCCTTAGCTGTAGGTACGCATAATAAAAGTGTCCCCAAAACGTTTTGTGCGTATGGGTGGGATATCCACCATGTACCGATGACGCATCGTCGTACGTCTGGTAATCCGATGATGGATAGGGGTTGGGAGGAATTAGATCATGCATTCCATCGCACACTCCCCCAATTGAATCCGATAAAAAACCGACAAGCTGGCAACTCGGCGACGATGTTCAAGGCTCGGGAGCTTTGACTTGACCAGTGCCTCATTGCCAATGAGACTCTTGGCCCGCTTTTCAATCGACTCCAGTGAATCAAGCTGGTATTTGGCAGATCCGTCCCTGGTATTTACTCCTTCAGAATCGATTTTCATATCTAACTAGCTTCTGCCGCGTAAATAGTGTTTTATTATCTCAAGAGAACATTATACCGGCATGAAAAGTAGCCTAGATGCTATGCCAAATTTAATCCAGATCCGTTCAGCCGTTCTGGCGTGAGTGAGTAACAAACATACATCCACAATTCCACGCACACATCCATTAAAACCTTCACATTTATAATATTAGTAAGGTATGGCCCCGGTATGGAAATTTTCCGAGGAATTAAATATAGTTACAAGCTTTAACTCAAAAGTATTACGTTTTCCGTTCACCTTTCATTTTGAAATCATGACAAAATCTTTCAAAAAGCTTTCAGTATTTTACGAGATGCGTTTATTGATATTTACCCTCTTTACCTATTGCATATTGAAAGACAATCGTACTTAGGGAAGTAAACTCCAGTCATCTGTCGGAGCTGGCTGACACATTTTTTTCGCGCGGTTTCACACATTTTTTTCCTAGCTGTAGACAACAGGAGTGAAACCGCGCGAAAAAAAATGTGCCGCAAAAAAATCTCGTACAATCACGATTTTATTCGGGATAAAAAGCCTAGCTTGACGATAGTGTAACTGTCTATCAGTGATATAATTTAAGTAATACATTGAGATTGAATACCGGCCAAGTGCGAAATGGACTCGCGCACCGCGGGTTTCGTTCAACTACAAACAGCTACATTCACCAACATAATTAGATGAAAATACTGAAGTTCGTAAACAATGAAAGATTTAAGTTCGTAGACAACGAAAATATTGTTTTTATTTTTCCAAGTATGTACATTTTATAAGTTAGTCGACTATTACTCGCAAACAGCAAACTTCTAAAGCCTACTTAGCTGTGATAGTTTTCCTTTTAATATGGTTATTTAAACTACTGCTGTGATTTTTTTCATATATCCAACAGCTGGCAGGGGAAACTTAAGTGTAACAAAAATTTGCAATTTAAAGCTTAATTTTACGCAAACGGATCCCTGAATAGAAAAATGGTTTTCACAGGCCCGTAATATTTTTGAATGGCAATTACCAACTATACCTCACACCATGGGATAGACGAGAAAAATTACATCTCCAGTTTACGTGTACATACACAGGACGTACCTACCATGATATGAAATCTTAGCGTGCAGTGGCGAAAAATAATCATATTCGCAAAGTCTAACGCCCCATCGATTCTCTAAAAATAGAAGCGTCTTGCAGTCTTTATAACAACTTCCAGTCGCCTGGAGTCGGCCATACCGATTTGACATTTGGCATTCTCGATTCCCGCCATTTTAAACGTCAAACTTTTATTTCGGATTCACGCCCGAAAAAAATTGTAATTTAAATGACTATGGATTTATAATAAAAATAGTGGTTGATTATTTTTGTTATTTATTTTTGGACAGTAATAACTTAAAAATAATGGAGTCGCTTAGAGCAGCAAGAATATCAGTGATTATATTTTTAATTTGTCTATGTGTTGAAAGTAAAGCTAAATTAAATGAAAATAAGACCAACGATCATTCAGCCGAAGTGAAAACTCCGAGGAAGGTAAACTTTTTCCTTTTTATTTTATTTTATCTTTTGTTAACAGTTATACCTACCGATTAAATATTTTTATTATAGCTACTTAAATAAAAAAGTAGTGCTATTTTTTATTTTTTCTAATAGAAAATAATATTATTTGAATTATGTACAAGTTTTAATTAAATGACCAAAACATTCCAGAAAACGTTAACCGACACTTACAGATTTTATGCATTAAGTTTTTTTTACGATTATAAAAACCCTCAGTTCTCAAAATATTCTACAATAATAACTTTTATAATAATCATTCACTACAAAATAAAGCTAATTTACGACCCGATTACTCACGCCAACGCATGACAAAAAACATTTTTGTTTTTAAATTTTTCTACGCTGTAACAAAAATATTCTTCATAATAAAATAAGTACAAATTAACATATTTAATACTAGCGGACGCCTCGCGGTTACACCCGCGTAGTTCCCGTTCCCGTGGGAATACAGGGATAAAAAGTAGTTTATGTTACCCGGGGATAGTGTAGCTTCCCAACAGTGAAAGAATATTTGAAATCGGTCCAGTAGTTTTTAAGTTCTTTTCGTTACATACAAAAATACAAATCTTTTCTCTTTATAATATTAGTATAGATAGCGTGCCTCCAGTTGGGTAGGTCCAATTTCGAGAAAGAGGTCAACCGTCGAATCCGACTCGGCTGGGCGGCGTTCGGGAAGTTGCGTGGTATCTTCTCGTCCAATTTACCGCAGTGTCTCAAGACAAAAGTCTATGACCAGTGTGTGTTGCCAGTGATCACCTATGGGACCGAGACGTGGTCGCTCACAATGGGCCTTATCAGAAAGCTCAAAGTCACCCAAAGGGCAATGGAGAGGGCTATGCTCGGAATTTCCTTGCGTGATCACGTCAGGAATGATGATATCCGCAGGAGAACCAAAGTTACCGACATAGCCCGAAAAATTGCCAAACTTAAGTGGCAGTGGGCAGGGCACATTGCTCGCAGAACGGATGGCCGATGGGGCCGAAAGGTTCTGGAATGGCGACCGCGAACCGGAAGACGATACGTTGGAAGGCCTCCCACTAGGTGGACTGATGACCTGGTTAAGGTTGCGGGAAGGCGCTGGATGCGAGACGCACGGGATCGGTCAATGTGGCGACGCCTGGGGGAGGCCTATGTCCAGCAGTGGACGTCTTTCGGCTGAAATGATGATGATGATGAGATAGCGTGCCTGGACTAGACTACCTTTTTGGTCTATGACATGGAACTTAACCATGATTGGCGAGATGTCTGTGCAATGTACTTACGGCTATAATACACGCTAGGATATGGTACGGGCGGACTAACTCCTCCCACAAATCCGTACTCGCTTATACACGCTCGGATTTTATATGGTACGGGTGGACTTACTCCGCCCACAAATCCTAATGTTGCCGTATTTAGAACATTATTTTAAATTTTTATTTACGACTAACTTGAATGTAAAAATATGGGTCGTCAATAACCAAAATCAGTAGATCGCCCATCAATCGGGGACCTTTTAAAAGCTGGTCGTAGTTGGTACGGCCCAACCAACCGCCAACCGTACCCACGTCCAGATTTGGTACGGAGCAGACCATATCCGATGTGTAAACAAGCGGATCGAAGCGGACTCAATTAATAATAATAATGTCCGGCGGACTACTCTATACACGCTCGGATATGGTACGGGCGGACTAACTCCACCCACAAACCCGTGGTCCGGCCGTACCAAATCCGGGCGTGTGTTAGCACTATTAGGTAAACCTCTGCCTAATCCTTGGCATGAATATGTGCTTTGGTGGCCCAGTAATTACGTCACCGACTTACGAAGTTTTTGATTCTAACCCAGCTAGGCGACTTTATGTATACAATAAAATTAATCACCATCGCTCTTAAAACCGGTGAAGGAAAACTTCGTGAGGAAACCGGCATGTCCTAGACCAAAAAATGCGAAGACATGTCACAATCACCGCCTCGCAAAGTGGCTTTTTTTGCTTTGAGAAATGCTCAAGCATACTATACTACCACGGGGAGATAGTGCAGTTATATGGGACTCCAACACACTAAAACTCCACGGTGTTTTCCTACACCGCTTATGACGTGAACACAGGCACGCGTTAGCACTTACCGCGAACCCGCCGCGGCTGTCCGTCACCGGACCCTCCTCTGGGGAGAACCCCCCATCTCCGGCGCAACATAACACACTGTACGCCGTGACCACCCAGGGAACAAATCAGCACAGCCTCGTCTCACTGTGCCTTCGTGGTGGATTACAGCACATTCCCTCTCACAGAGAAGAGACTTTTATTCCAGCTGTGGGTATATTAAAGGCTGATTATGTTTGTTTTATGTGTTATTAACCCCGACGGAAAAATAGGGGTGTAACTAAACTACCTAATAGTTTGACGAGTGCACCTGTGTGTTTGTGTTTCTGTTTGTGGCATCATAGCTCATAAACGGATGAACCAATTTTGATGTTGCTTGTTTTGTTTGAAAGGTGACTTTATCGAGAGTATTCATAATCTAAGTTTGATAATTGAACGGTTGAGCCGTTCAAAAGTTATGGGCGTTTTACTGTTTGAATCGGGATGTTTTCGCAAGATTTCGTGTCATAATTACGTGTTCATTAGATTGTCGACCGAAGCGTGTCTACTACTAGATAAATTATGTAGCATGAAATAAAAATGTGTCGGGGGTTTTTAAAATTGTACTTGTGTTATGTTATTTTAAATATTAAAAAGTAAACACTTCAACCTCTATGGCTGGTTTGTTTATAAAACGTCTATCAAACTAGTAGCTAGTTTATCATCGTAAGTCATAAATGCATGCAGATTGCAATTTTCTAAATTGCGAAAATTTAAAATATTGGTTAAAATATTTTAAATAGTTTTGCTGTTTTGTTGGTACATATCATAAACAGTTTCTAATGTGGTTGTATTGAGTCAAAAAGCGTCCTCTTTCTTACAGAAGTCACTCTTCGCACCTTTACTGGCATCCTTCTTTGCTGATAAGATCGCTCATTGTGTTGGTACATAGGATAATTAGCTAGTAATGTAGGGTGTATTGGGATAAAGCCTCCTCTTTCTCAAAGTTAGAACACATTCTTCGCTCCTTTACTTCAAACACAGGCATCCTTCTTCGCTAATAACATCGCTCAATGTATTGGTACAAGAGATAATAAGCTTGTAATGTGGTTGTATTGGGACAAAAGCTCTTTCTCAAAGTTGGCATACACTCTTCGTTCTTATTACTGAAACACAGGCATGACAGGTATCCTTCTTCGCGATAAGATCGCCCAAAGTGTCACCCTACAAAATGGTTCCTTAATCTATCTATGTAACATACTCGTATGGTTGTGGTATGTGGTGTACAACATCTTTATTTTAGCCTAAAGACATCCCCTTCTGGACTTAGGCCTCCTACATGTGTAGTTCTCGCCAAACTTAATGGCCGCCCTGAAGTTGGCTACAATGGCTGCGCAGTAGAAAATCTCATACAAAAACAGCACCACACAACTTCAGGGCGGCCATTAAGTTTGGCGAGCGCTATATCGCCACATCGATCGGTCCTTTCTCGATATCAGCGGATGCCCGAATCCCTAACCAGGTCATCGCTTCACCTAGAGGGAGACCTTAAAACGCTGCGTCTTCCGGTACGAGGTCACCACTCCAAAACTTTTCTGCCCCATCGACCATCCGTTCTATAACGTTGTAACCTGTCTACTGCCACTTATGTTTGGCAATTTTTTCAGGCTATGTCGGTAAATCTGGTTCTGCTGCGGATGTCTCCATTTCTGATTCCATCACGCAAGGAAATTCCAAGCATAGCCCTCTCCATTGCCTTTAGGTGTACATAAATATTTTCTCTTTTTGAGAAAGAGTGCACAGGTAGCTGTGGTAACTTCAGAAATAAAAAGGTAATCAAATAATATTATATATCTTTCAACAACTTCGTATCTTGACTTTAACGATCGCAATTTGGCATAGCATAATACTGACTTCCGTATGTTTTAGAATATCAAGAAATAAAACCATCATCACTTTTATGAAATAACAATCTTTTGCCAGCTACTTTGCCCGTGTGAATGTCGGAAATTTTACTTGTTCATAATTCTGGCCTCCTGGGACTACCTACCAAGCGTCCTCCACTTGACCCTACTTACAGCGATTAATGCACGTTCGCGCGGTCCCGGCACCGCTCCGCCATCGCCACCTCCAACTTGTGCGACAGTTTGTGACCGCTCGTGCTACAACTTGTAAGTCGCGGCCGATATCACTGGGCCACCACTCCTACCTGCTGTACATATTATTGGAATCAAATATATAACAGCTCACAATGTTAGGAGGACCCATTGATTTCTATCCGTGGTGCTAGGCTATTTGGCTTATTTCAGTTATAAAAGACGCTTTGTGCCTATTGTTTTTGTTTGTTCTGTCTCCGGCTTGATATGGAGGGAAGTGCAAATTAACCTTTTTTTCCTACTCTTCCGTTATTCTATTCTGATTAATTTCGTTGCGGGATCCAAGACAGTTAAATTCATTCTCCGGGACTTCGTCGAGTTTCACTGTCTCGGCGCTTTTCTGATGGTCGCCACTGTTGATCCTAGCTTTCAGACGTTGCAGTGGTTTAGTAATAGTGCGGTGGGATGGTCCGACGTCCAACATCCGGGCCAAAAGCATTGAAACGTAAATCTCTAGATGTGTTTCCCAGAGCGGACTGTCACTATCAACTAGCTCTGGAATTTGGACACATCAAGCGCGTGCTCACCTTGATCGTTTTATCTGCGTTTTCAGCCATTTATACGAATTTGTCACGGTCTACAGCTGTTTTCTTAATTATTACAATCATTTAAGGTGATATATGAAATACTAGCGACCTTCCCCTGCTTTGAACGGGTGTAATTTAGATTGCGGCGGATTTTCGAAAACATGAGCTGAAACTTACGAATAGAAAAAAATAATTAGCAAATCGGTCGGCCCGTTTTCAAGTGACGATCTTTCATTCATTAGGCAATAGATTTTTATCTATTTTAGCTATAATTGTGGCTCTGCTAACGCCCGCTTAACCTAATCTAAAACTTCCCAAACCCGTAAATCGAATAATAATATACATTTCCATTTCCTGAACATCTTACGGTGATTACCTATGGGACCGAGATGTTACTCACAATGGGACTCATCAGAAAGCTTAAAGTCACCCAAGGGGCAATGGAGATGATCAGGGATCGCATCAGAAATGAGAATATCCGCAGGAGAACCAAAGTTACCGACAGAGCCCGAAGAATTGCGAAACTTATGTGGCACTGGGTAGGGCACATTGCAGAACGGATGGCCGATGGGGCTTAAAGTTCTGGAGTGGCGACCGCGAACCGGAAGACGATGCGTTGGAATGCCATGCACTAGGTTGACCGATGACCTGGTTAAGGTTGCGTGAAAGCGCTGGATGCGATACGTACGGGGATCGATCAATGTGGTGACGCCTGGGGAAGGCCTATGTCCAGCAGTGAACGTCTTTCGGCTGAAATGATGATTATGACGATTACTTCTTACTAGGGGCTAGTGGGCTTTTTCCTAAACCGTTTTTGGAGCACCGGCGATGAAAAAAATTATTCAACACCACCACACAGGGCCTGCGTGTTGGGTTATAGCTTATGGGCACGGTCTAATTCCTAATTCAGAGTGAATGCCTGTATCCCAGCTGTGAGATAATTTAGGGCCCGCGTTAAAAGTGTTTTCTTATCAAAAGGGAACATTATATCGGGATAAAAAGCCCACGTGCTATTCCAGATTATAATCCATGTCTGTACGAAATTTCATCTAGATCCGTTCAGCTGTTCCAGCGTGATTGAGTAACAAACATACATCCACACAACCACACACACATCCAACCAAACTTTCACATTTATTAGTTAGACTTACACACAGCCTAATGTATCCATTGGTCTTTCGTAGCGAGTATTATATTATCTGTGGTAGCGTCTTTTAGTCGTTCAAATAGTTATAATTGATGTAGTTGCCGCCTCATAATTTCAACACCAAGATATAATATTCACAGCGGATCTTTGTCTCTCTGAAGTTGAAATGAGTCTAAATGAACTGTACCTACTCTTCAGTGTACAAGCTCATAAAATCTAATTTTGAATAGGTTAACAGGAATATTATAGTCTGTTACATAATGTTAAAACGTAAAATATTAGTTAGTTTTGACACTACATTCTTAGGCATATTAGAACATTGGCACAGTACAAAATCACGTGCAATATATGCCGAATCTAATTATTAGAAAGGTAATTTGTGTGGAAATGTATATAGTTAGCCAATAATTCATAAATATATAATCTATACTTAATATTATAAAGACGTAAAGTTTGTGAGTTTGTGACGTTGTAAGGGGTAATCTCTGGATCTACTGAATCGATTTTGAAAATTCTTTCACTAGTAGAAAGCTACATTATTCCTGAGTGTCATAGGCTTAGTATAGCCTATGAGCCTTTTAGAGGTCCTTATGAAAATTGCAATAATGTAACCCAAGGTAGCAAAATGTTGCCAATAAAATTCATTCTTTGGCGTGCGCTGAGAAAACTATTGATGAAAGATAAAAATTAGTAGGTAGGTAGGGTGGCTAGGGAAGGCAGGGTAGGCTGGGTAGGCAAGGTATGCAGGGTAGGCAGGGTATGCCCCGGGAGTCAGCTAGTGTATTGTATATTTATGAATGATTAGCGGACGCCTGCGCCGTTCCCGTGAGAATACAGGGATAAAAAGTAGCCTGTCACCCGGGGATAGTGTAGCTGCCCAACGGTGAAATATTTTTTGAAATCGATCCAGTAGATTTTAAGTTTATTCTTTACATACAAAAATACAAATCTTTCCTGTGTAAAATATTAGTTTAGAAATATAGATATGTGCAGACTGAGTTTCAATTATTTGGCAGACTCTAAGCACAAAGTATGTAAGCGGCGGCGCGTTTTATTTTGTGCCCTTTTATTTATTTTATTGTTATCGTTGCGTTGGAAACCTGTAAAACGCGCCTGGACCTTTGGGGCAAAGACCATGGAGTGTGGGATTTTTACCTCACTGAAACCATCCCAGTGATCACCCCGTTACCTCTTAAAAGACCACTCCGGAAGCCCCTCTGTGCAACGGCTGTTAGGGCACATCACTGGGAAGACTGAAAAAGCAGCAGCAACTGATCACTATGCCACCGTCTTTTCTGGAATCACTTGGTGAGCAGACAGAATCCCATGTAAACCATTATTGTTTATCATCAGCATCATCAGCCTTTTAAGTTTCCACTGCTGGGGCAAAGGCCTCTGTGAGAGAGGGAATGGCCTTAACCCACCACGCGGGCCCTTCCCGAGTTCGTGGATGTCACATGTCTTCGAATTTATGGTTCTAGGACATGCCGGTTTCCTCACGATGTTTTCCTTCACCGTTTTTAGAGCAGTGATGATGAAATAATTTAAACAAAGAAAAGTGCCTGCCTGGGTTCGAACCGACGAGCTACGGCACGTACGTTGGGGCCGTTATAGTTCTCGACAATCTTCTTGGCCGCCCTGCAGTTGGCTACAATGGCTGTGCAGTAGTACGAGTAGGTAATTCTCATACAAAAACAGTACCGCGCCGTGCCTTGAGCATTGGAAAGCCAACTTCAGGGCGGCCAAGAAGTTTAGCGAGAACTAAACCACTGGGCCACCACGCCCATCACTGATAACAGGGTAAATATCCACGGAAAATGTCACAACATACATACATAAACTCACGCCTTTTTCCCATGGGGGTAGGCAGAAACTACAGACTACTGCTACGATCCTTACATAACGGGTGTCTCAGAATGTTTTTCTTTTTTGATACTTAAAAAAAATATACTAGAATTAGTTAAATCTCTTTTTATTTACTGTTGAATTAGCATATTAGCAGTTTTTCAATTTTATTTGTAAAAAACGAAATTAAGTCAATTCGCACCCTCCATTGCCTGACACTCATTTGGCCTGGAACTAAAATTTTCATTATTTATTTTATCTGTGAGTCTTTGCTTGCTTTAAAACATTCAGGTTTGGTGGCAATGGTTTGTAAACTTTACTTTTTAAGTAGCCCCATAGGAGAACATCAGCAAAAGTTTAATCTGGGCTATTTGGGCTGCCATATCACGTCAAGGAATTGTCGGTCCCTCACTTTTTTGCGTGTGATTGAAGATTTTAGTTACAGGAAAATTGAGTGTCAGGAAGTGGAGGATGCACATTTACTAAACATTGTTTTTAATAAACAAAATTGAAAAACTGCTCATTAATTCAACAGTAAATAAACCGAGTTTTAACTTATTCCAGTATCTTTTTTTTAAGTATCAAAAAAGAAAAACATTCTGAGACACCCTTTACTTCTTTTGCTTCACTCACATTCATGCATCTAGTCATACACACACGCCGGTTATGAGTACTGCGCACCTGGCCAAATAGTATCTAAAATTCTTACCTCTCTATTTATGTACCCAACGAAATATTTGAAACAAGTACCTAAGATCCTTCGAAAATTGTTCAGAATCATGGATGTCGGCAGGATTATTTTCAGAGTGGGTGCATCTTGAACTCCTCGAAACAATTTCAAAAAACACCTCGCCTCGGATTGTATAGGTTTCAATTTATTCATTTATACAGTAATAGGAATAGGGGTAACTATGTCAATTTGTGCAGAAAACAGTCGCGAATCATGACCGTGACTTTATATGGGAAAATATACCAGAGCAAACGAAGCGAGCTCTAATATTCAAGCACCCCGTCTTATCTTAGTCGACCTACACAGAATACATAATAAAAGCAAAAGTATTCAAACGGTGGAATACCTACATGAATGAGCACAGCTGAACAGTTTTGAAGACAACTGAACAATTTAAGCACCCCACCCTCAGATCAAATAAAAAGACCCCACCTCGATTAAGTTTATAGTTAGTATATAATAAGATTTTTTAACATATTATTTGTTATAATTATCTGATTGCTTTATAGATATTATTTTATTTCAAGAAAGGCTAGGAAATTATTTTTATTTTAAGAGTAGTTTCGTAGTTTTTACCTGACTGCTCAGTGAAGATTAATGTTTTCTAGCTTCGTTTTTTGTTGTGATAATTTGTTAGCAACATTGGATAGTTTTCAATCTTTGTATACAGTGTAAAGATGAATCATCTTAATCCAAAGGAAAACGTAAACAAACTTTCACGTTCATAAATTTAATAAATTTTCTGAAAACAAAACAGCGAAAGGTAAATTCGACAGTTTTAAATCATGGGCTTTTCAAGACGAAACTTTTCGCAAACATTAAAAAAGTTTATAAAAATATGTAATTTTCGTGTTCCTTGTCTACTATTATACTAAAGAATTTAAATCAGGGATACGTATTTACATTAATAATATCAAAGTTTTACGCATGAATAAAATCATCTGTATCTAATGTCAGATATTATAGTTTGCCGCCAAAAAAAAACAGAACGCCCTTTGCTGCTTGTCTTTGGTTGATATTAAATTCGAAGAAAGGTTGGCGAAGGTCTTGAAATTATACTGCCAATAATGTTTTGACATTTGGTAAGTATCTATAGATAAGAAAACACCCAGTAGAGCAATCTTGAATTGTATTATACGGTAGTATTTTCGCGGTGAGTTGACCAGTTCCTATGGCCTATTTCACAGCAACCTTGCATTTTTTCGGAATGAAAATTAACGGATCAATTCTTCAAGAGGTACTTAATCTCTTATTTTCCTACAAACTTTACTTTATTATACTATTAGTCTGTTTAGATCAGTGGTTTCCAATCTTTATTTGGCCTGGGACAGCTTTGAATTCTTTGTTGTTATTTGGTACCAAATATTCATGAAAATAAAATCGATTTTAATATAAAAGCTACGGAACCCTATTACTAAGACTCCGCGGTCCGTCTATCTGTCTGTCTGTCACCAGGCTGTATCTCATGAACCGTGATAGCTAGACAGTTGAAATTTTCACAGATGATGTATTCCTATTGCCGCTATAACAACAAATACTAAAACACAGAATAAAATAAATATTTAAGTGGGGCTCCCATACAACAAACGTGATTTTTTGCCGTTTTATTGCGATAGTGGTACGGAACCCTTCGTGCGCGAGTCCGACTCGCACTTGGCCGGATTTTTTAAGTATTCATTTAACCTCAAAAGTATGCGTTAGAAAATCTGTTACAACAGATTTTCAAAACGAATTACAATTCGTTTTGCTAACTGATGTCTTTTTTAATTGATAAGTTTCCTATTGCTGGCCATATATTAGCTGTTGTGGTCCACTGGTGGTCCGCGCTCTACTGTACATATATGATAACTCCGTTAGTAGCCGCATACTTATTCTTCGTACCTAGCCAGACAACCGAGTACCGACCTTTCCATGTATCAACATGAAAGTTTCTGCGGACAAAATGTAATTTGATTGTTATTTTTGGATATTATATTAGAGTATATTCTTAGCTTTTGGCTTTTCGCTGTGCTGACGCACTAACCTAAATTATTAGGTCTTTAAAATTCAGTTTTAGCTGCAAGGATCATGCATGACGACGCGTTTCCCGAAAAAAATGATAATCAACACAAATCGGTAGTAAATTCTTTCATAAAATAGTCCAGCGACATTAACGAGGGAATTAATAATCTGTGGCGTAACGCATAGCTATTAAAACACGAAAATAGACCACAAAGTTGCCGCCATTTTTTAATTTTATTTGTGTTTGTGTGACGTTCGATTTTACAATAAAGGTGAGAGATCTTTTTAACCGACTTCACAAAAAAGGAGGAGGTTCTCAATTCGTCAGTATTTTTTTAATTTTTTTATTTGTATTACCTCAGAACTTGTTACTGGGTGAACCGATTTTGATGATTCTTTTTTTAATTGAAAGCTGGTGCTTGTCATGTGGTCCCATTTAAATTTGGTCAAGATCTGATGAAGAACTTCGGAGATATACATCAGAACTCTTCAATAAATGACAGCAGACCACTCGGGATAGCTGCAATCGGATGTCTGTTTATTGATTACATCATTTCATAACATAACATTACACTAGCACGCTTTAAAGGGGTACGCAGGTGTCAACAGTTCACCCTGGTATACTCTAAATCCACCGTTTTTGTTTAAGTTTCATGTTTCTGGGATAATCTATTCTGGCTTCACTTTGGAGAATTGGTCCGTTATGTACCCACAACTAAAAAGTGAAAAATAAAAAACTTTTTAACAAAAAATACTACCGACTTCCAAATAAAAACACTACAAAGTGAAAAATAACTTCAATATCGGAAGTCGGTGTCAAAAAACGAAGATCCCAAAACAGGAACACCGACTTCCGAAATTGAAGTTATTTTTCACTTTGTAGTGTTTTTATTTTTTGGAAGCCAGTTGATTAGTTACACGTGTAAATGTGCTCAAATTCAGGCTCTGGACTGCTTGACACTAAGGAAAAAACAGAGAGCCAACTTAGCGTGAATTTACTTTTCTATCTGCCGTGATCACGCCAAGTCCAACCAAAATGCACAGATTTTATCAGATCGAAGCGTTAGTTCGCTCAATTAATTCTCACTATGTCCAATCAGAGAAGTGACTTTTTAATGCCTTTGTATTACGAGGGTTAGTTGACCTCCTTCTGACTGGTGCACCGCTGTCCAACTCTTCGGCGAATACAGTGGTGATGATATGTTATAACATTCGTTTAGATAGAAAACCTATTTAATATAAATAACTGTTTAAGTTATAGTAGAACGATTGGCAAAGCTTTTAATGTATCGAAGCCGAAGACTGGTTTATCTCACAGCATTGGATGAAATCATTGTAGAACGGTGCCAAAACGCTTCAGTTATAGCGAATGTGAATGATTTCTTAACAAACAAGAAACGAGAAAGCCTTGACCGCAAGCTTCTACTAAACGGGGACTTGACACATGTCACAAATAAAATATTTTCCCTTCACTCTATTTAATGGATCGGGAATACTATGTCCTGGATTAGGATATGAAAAAAAGAAAGAAAAAACGTTATCCCACACATTTGCGCCAGGCACGACGCATATCATTAAAAAAAACAAAGGAAAAACTAGAAACTCGATAAAGAATTTATAATATAGTTAAAAAGTTTTTTTTGTCCTCATCGGAGGAGTTTGGCTTCGCAAATAGTTTTATACTTCTTAGATAGCTTGATCTCTGCGACATTTATGTCAAACTGACGTTAGACGTAGGTATACGTTATTGTTAGCCTGTCAAGCGCTATTGTTACTGTATTGATCATAGACCTATTAAACAGTATGGACTCGAAATACCTACAAAAAAACGTCCCTACTTTAAACCTTAAAATGGCACTTAAAATGGCTGCCGATGCTATGGTTGTGTTAATCACGGAACACACACACATTAATAATACAAAAAGTAAACAACCATTTGACAGCAGGACTACCACGAACACAACCACAAATTTAGGCAACTAATATGGCGAATATGGCACGTACTGACAGCTGTCACTACGTCATAACAAAATGTTGCCATAACGAGCAACAACTGAAATATTGTTGTCTCTTTTGTCAAATACGATTACTACATTAGAAGAAATGAGACAAAATGATGTTTCACATTCTGTATCGTATTTCACTCATATTTGTATAAGCTAATGTATGTATAGAATAATAGGGCGCCTCCATGTTTTTCCTAGCTCAATGGTATTGATACTGATAGCTAGCTGTCGCAGAGCTAGATCAAGCTATCTTTTAAGAAGTAGAGAGGCTATTTAGATCATACAAGATTTAGAAGTTAACGTTTCCATTCCAAAGATAAAACTGGAATGTCTCATTAGCTTGCAATAACATAACGCCAATCAGAGATTTTGACGCCAATGTGCTCATCTCATTTTGGCATTTCGTAACAGCTAGCAGCTGTACTCTTGTCTGTGATATGCCAAAAACATAAATATTTCCACAAAAACGCGGTCTCTATGAAAAAACATTAAAAGCAATGTTTTCTTTTTGTAGCACTCCGAAGAGTCTACCTCTTAGTATTTTTTTAAGAAACCTAGTTTTTATTTTACGCCAATATTTGTGTACAAGAATGTGTGGGACAACTTTTTTTATTTCAGTTTCAGAATAGAAAATTATTTCTGTAAATTATCTCGTAAAATCATTGTGATATAACCGCAATGAGGATTTGAATGTGCAAATAGATTTGATATCTAATACCTTATAGCGTAGGAATACTAGATCGTCTGCTTGATTTGTACTTTATACACAAATAGTACTTAATAATTCCATGGCTTGATTGATGAACCTTGATTGAATCGAAAACGCTTGCTGGACGGAAAACCCAAAGCATTTTATCCGCTGATTTATTAAAAACCTCGCTTCTCTTATGATTTTCACATAACTTACCCCAATTTACATAATCTTACAAAAATCTACATCAAAGACTGTACTACATGCATCACATCCCACGTGGCCATATATTTCAGATTCAGCATTAGACGCAATCACTCCAGAGTGGACAGAATTCGGAACCGGCTAGACACGCCATTGCTAATTTAATGTCAACGGTAGAAAGGAGAAAATCGTTTTTGGGAAGGTCATCAACATCATCAAGCTTTTTAATCTTCCCTCTGCTGGGACACAGGCATCCACTCCGTGAGAGGGTATGGACCGTAATCCACCAAGGCGGCCCAGTGCGGGTTGGTTGATGTCAACTCACACCGAAATTCGTCCGTCAGTTAGATAACCGTTGAAATATCGTGTGACGTCACGGTGTGCTACACTTTATACTGACATAGTGACGTCACAAGCCCCCACTCCGAAACTTTGATGCACTTTATCTTTGTCATTTTTTATTTATTTGATAAACGAAAAAATACGGGTCCAATATTATTTGACAATCTCACTGATGGAGTAAATATAATTATCATTTTTCTACCCAGAAAGCATCCCTATTATGCGCTCTGGTATGAACATTTGAATGCGTGGTGTTTTAGTTTCACAGTAAACAAGGTAAAAAGTATTATACCAATGTACCTGGAAATCATAAGGACCAAATCAACAAGCGTTTCATTACTAGAGTGCGCGCAAGATAAATAAGCCTGCGCGCCGACAAAATCGGAACTAATTGTTTGTCATTTATGTCAGGTGTCAAGAGTGTGTTGTATTCCGTGTTTTTATTTGTTTCCGAAGTAAATCATCGCTATCATTATGCCAAAAGTAATTTAAAGTGCTGGCAGGGATGTTTCCTTGAAGTGAAGGTGAACAAGACAATAACGGGCCTACGGTACTGTTTTACAAAGACAGAGCCCGTGATGCTTATTTGACAGGTAACTTTTAGGGATACCAATATACTAAAATTTCCCTAAATTTTCGTACTACCGGTTCCTGACAATATTGGTTTTTGGGTGGTACATAAATATACCAGCGGGACAGGACCGGCATCATGTAATAAAAAGCATCATTGTTGTTTTGTTTTAGGCGTTTCTAAACGCACCGTCACCCAAATAACTCAAGAAGGTTATGTGGCAGCACCTTATTCAAAAATTGTTGACGAAGAAATTAAAAAAGAATTGAAATTGAAATGGACAGTATTAACTATAGTACCATTGTTAGATCAAATTTAACAGTGGGTACTACTAAGTATTCAATAAAAGATTTACAATAACTCATGATATTATATGCAAGTAGAAAAAGCTAGTAATTAATTATGCTTAACTTAAATTACTTTAAGTTTCGAGTAATGAAAAATGACTATTGATTAAATGAAGGAAAAAATATCAGTTATGCTGGCAACATCAAGCACGCCACCCGTCGCGCGCAGGCTTATCTTGCGCGCACTCTATACTTCAAAAGATAGCTTGATCTCTGCGGCAGCTATCAGTATCAATACAGTAACAATAGCGCTTGACAGGATAACAATAACTTATACGTCAGTTTGACATAATATATGTCGCAGAGATCAAGCTATCCTAAGTATAGATAGGCATGATGACTACGAAGAACAACTTTTAAATGTCGTAAAGGCTAAGCATTGTTGCATTGTCCTGTTAGAAGTTCAATTGTCGTCCCATCGGTCAATAAATGTGAGAACAGAGAGTGCACATGTGTGCATTATAATATTTCCCGTGTATGGCTAGTCTCCAACTCTCCATGTCCATTGAGCTTTCCTGTGATGGCCACAATACTGTCAGGAGGACTGTATGGAAACCTTTGACAATGCTGTCTCTAGCAGTGGTGGCCGATGTTGGCCCTACCAAAACCTCTTAGAATGAGGTAATGCCCATTGTACGTAAGTTATTCATCTACATATTTCCCCTACACTATGGAAATGACCTTGCTTTAAGACCATGGTACGGCTCCAGGCGTCGGCGTCGTCACGATGTTCTTTGCTCTACCGGTTAGCTATAGGTGTGCTATTTTAGATTATTTTCAAAGGTGACAAAATTATCTACGATTCCAGCGGCGAATTGGCACAGATCGGTGTTATTATACGGTTTTATAGTCAGGTAGAAAACTTTAATAGATTGGGTGCTATTTAGGTTTTAAAATGTTTCCACAGTGACAGTCTGGGGAACTAACTAGTAAGAAAAAGACAAAAAAAAAACCCTGTGGTAAAGTATTTTTTCATGCTTTTTATTTTTATTGTACTTACATACCTAGTTTATAAGCTTTCTGATACTAACTTTTTTATGGACTATGTAATTGTCTGAGAAAAACAGTTTTTATTTATTTATTATTTATGTAAATTACATTTTACATAGTAGTAACACGCTTCAATCGACAATCTATCAAAACACATAATTATGACATCGTCTTGCGTAAAAACCCTGATTCAAAGAGTAAAATGCTGGTAACTTTTGAACGGCTAAACCGATTTTCATTAAAAATAGCTAAGAACACTCCTGACAATATCACTTTTCCAACAAAAAAAAACTGAATCAGTTCATCAGTTTTAGTGTCTAGTTTAGTTACACACTTCAATTCAAACATATAACACCCCTCTTTTTCCGTCGGAGTTTAAAAATATATGAGATTAAACACTTGAAATGAAATGAGGGCTTTCTGAAATGATATCCACTAGGTGGCAGCACTGAGACATGAGGTTCAGACTCATGTCAAAACCCTTAAGTTTTCTGACATTAGCATAATTGACGTTAACGACATGTTGATGTCAAAAGTTGCGTTTTCAAAGGAAAAGACCTCTCGCCAAAGTGGCGCCAACTGATGGAGTGAATTTACCTGAAAATCCTCATTTATTTAGCGCTTCTCAATTCTTATTATACTTTTTGACGATCGTTTTACTGATATAACGTCACTTTGTATAAGCTTGCCTATTGTTTAAAAGCGCAAATTCTAAAAGGGGTTCTGGATATCATTCCCAGGTCCTGAAAAGTGTGATTAATGTCATTTAAATTTCGTAAGTAGCCGATATTTATGCCGAATTACGGGTGCTTGTTTCTCTATTTCATAAAATATAGCTTAGTCTCTGCGACATATGTCAAACTGACGTATATACGCTATTGTTACGATAATGTTAGCCTGTCAAGCGCTATTGTTACTGTATTGATACCAGATTGATACTGACAGCTGCTGCAGAGATCAAGCTATCTTTTATGAAGTATAGTCAACAACCACCAAAAATACTGCTTAGAATATTTCTAAGAAACCAAAAAGATTACTGGTGTTTTTTCTCTTAGATTAATCTGTTAGTTACCTAAACAATTCGCCTTTCAACCAAATGGACGCATGATCAAAAGACAGATTGAAATATTCGAGCTACCGATTGATTTAGCGAAATCAAAGTCAATTTCAAAAGATCGTTTAATCTGTGAAAAATGTAAACAAAATGCATTGAAAATGTCCGCAGACGCAAGTTTAAAAAAAAATTGGGACGTAGACAAAATCTATTTGTATTTTTGGATAATTGGAAACATGCATTTGCGTAATTATAGTATCAAAGATTACTGAAAGGCGATACTTGGTATTAGACCCGGCACCGTTCGATCCGGTTAAATCATTTCCAAGAATCACGCGTTCGTCTTTTATTATTTATAAAATTCAACCTGTACCCATGAATGCACTGCCCGTCCCGTTTTAAAAATGTTTTAGATAAAAACCTCACAAAATTAAAAACCATAGAAAGGCAAAATAATGAATATATTTAAACAATAAAACTGAACGCGATCACGGTACCAGGCCACAGGTGCCTTACTTTGACGAGTCAAAACTATCAGCACTGTGTGAGAGAGATAGATATACAGTTCATAGAGCACTATCTCTTTTTAACAGCGGAATCATGATGGCGTAGACACGTTATGGACCAAGTGATTAATACGGCATCATTCAAAATGCCCGCGTAATTTCGAAAGATGCCCAATATGATAAAAACTATTGAAATAATTAAATGATCGGGCTTTTTGAATAATGGCCATCACTTATTGGGCCGGGTAATAAAAAGATGTATTTTTTTTATTATTTTATTGCTCACTCGAGGAGCTCGTGGCTAAATAATAACAGCCGCACGGGTCGATCATCAAGGTTAAGCAACGCTTGCCGAGGTCGGTCCGTGGATGGGTGACCATTTCAACATACCGAGTTTCCTCCGTGCCTCGGAAAGCACTTTAAGCCGTTGGTCCCGGCTGTCATTTGAAGATCTTTGACAGTGGTTACGGGTAGTCAGAAGCCTTAGACCTGACACCAGTCTTGCCAAGAGGTATCGTGTTACCCAGTTACTGGGTTGTGGAGGCTATAGGCAGTCGCTCCATGTAAAACACTGGTACTCAGCTGAATCCGGTAAGACTGGAAGCCGACCCCAACAATAATTGGGATAAAGGCTAGGCAGATGATGATTTTATTGCTCACTCACATCAGCTCCCTATCTCCTTCGAACCTAACCTATCCATGTCGGGGTGCCCCAAGCACCCGAGCTCACTTATTTTATTATCGAATTGCCCAACCGTTTCGTAGCAATATTCATAATCACCAGACAATGTGATAAATATAGAAGTTTGGATCAGTATTCATAATTCCCGGGCATTATAGTGCTAACACACGTCCGGATTTGGTCCGGCCGGACTAACTCCGCCCACAAATCCTTTCTCGCTTACACACGCTTGTGTGGAGCGAGACGGACTCAATTAATAATAATAATGTCCAGTGGACCACTCTACACACGCTCGGATATGGTCCGGGCCGGACTAACTCCGCCCACAAATCCGTGGTCCGGCCGGACCAAATTTGAACGTGTGTAAGCACTATTATAGATACCTATTAATCACTTGGTCTATGATAAGGTTAGTATCTATGGCCTCAGCACAGAGTATAATAATATAATCAGTACATTCTGCGATCAGCACATCGAAACTGCGTTCATTCAAGAACTGACAATATTCCACATGGAGCTATGATGACAATTTCTAAATTCGCCATTAATCTAACTGAATGTGAACATCATTGCTGAATTTACCACTTGAAGAATTATCTAATCTGTTTTTAAACACCGGAAGTATCAAGACAAAACAAAAATATATTTTCTGAGATTTTACCATTCTAAAATTCATTAAACCATCCTTTTTATTGACGAGACCTCAAAATCGTCATTTTTTCATCATCAAAAATATACATGTGCTAACAACGCACAGACTGACAGCCATTACAATTTTCTAATAGCGAACATATATTACCGCTCGATTCTGGCATTTGTCCAACACAAACTTTCATACTAACATTATCGAGTGGTAGGTTATCGTTTATTGGCTGTACGAATAATACCTGTGCGTTTAAAAAAGATAATATAGAGCGCTGTCAAGGTTATGGTTTATAAAAAATGGCGGATGGCGGGAATATTAATAATATTTTGTAAATGAATCAGTTTTTATTCTAAGATGCTTTTTCTTGTATATTGACGCACGTGTGATGATACAAAGTAGTAGTAGTCTGCCACGTCTGTCTGCGATTCCCGACGAAGGAGAAATGTGTACTCCTGACTATTGGTGTAAAAAACTGGGTATGTATTAAGTTTTCTCTTTCGGACTGCCTGCAATAATTGAGAATGAAATAATAATAGTAAAATAATAATAATAGTATAGGAATATAATAGAATTGCACTTTTGATAGGAAGATGTAAGTGGGTACTTACATTATATACATGTTTGTGTCACGACAGTTATACATAATAGTAATTTCCAACCGTACTTATATAAACAGACCTACTATATTCTTCTCAAAAATCCTGTTAAAAGCTCGTATGATTATAATAAAATTAAAATAAATTTATTGACACAAAATACCTTTGTATACAAAACCAATACAATATCAGGGGGGTGACCATAAGCTCTTAGAGTAAGGTTATTTTGAGTGTGTGTAAGGGACAGATGTATATGACTTGTATACTTCTGTCTCCCCCCCAGACCGGTTAATTAAGACGATGACTAACGCCAACGACCTTGAGGGAACAAAACGCGCACTCGTTTCACTCCCGCGTGACCCAAAATTTATTAGTTTTTTTGTACTTGCCATAATATTCCATGACTTTAAAAAAAAAGCTTCAGATCAATATGTAGATAAATAAATTGTCTTTGAGATGGTGACAATTTCATTAAAATACACCCAGCGGTTTTGGTGCGATTGTCGTGTTTTTGTCCGTTTTAGACATAACTTTACAAATTAGTTACACTATGTTATACGAATAAAACTCAAAATTTTCTTACATCAAATTATTAAAAACCGGCCAAGTGCGAGTCGGACTCGCGCACGAAGGGTTCCGTACCATTATCGCAAAAACGGCACAAAAATCACGTTTGTTGTATGGGAGCAGAATAAAATAAATATTTAAGTAGGAAAATTATTTATTTTATTCTGTTTTTAGTATTTTTTGTTATAGCGGCAACAGAAATACATCATTTGTGAAAATTTCAACTGTCTAGCTATCACGGTTCATGAGATACAGCCTGGTGACAGACAGACAGACAGACGGACCGCGGAGTCTTAGTAATAGGGTTCCGTTTTTACCCTTTGGGTACGGAACCCTAAAAATGGTCTAATGTAACATATATTTTTCCAAAAAAATACGACTAGCCGTTTAGACGTGATTCTCATTTTAAAATCATCTACTCAGGGTTATCTGCGCCTTAAGAAAAATGTTTCTCAGTTTCCAATAAGGCCGGTGTTTTGCAAAAATCGTATAACCTAAATAAATTCCATTTTGTGCCAATAAATGTTTATCCAATTATTTATCTTGCAAAAAATGTAACTCCAACTTGTACTGACGCTTTAAGTAATTATTAATACAGTAATCCACATACCCATTTCATTTATGTCATCATAACCAAAACAGAACATTTCAAAATATCTATTCCGAGTTCAGCTTAAATCTATTCTACCATCAAAATAAATCAATGACGAAATAGTTATTTCTGTATGTATGTTTACTTTATAAATCTATGAAAAGTAAAGAAAGGGCGCGGATCAAACTGAAAGTTATCACGACATATCAGTTTTATGCCAAAAACGAAAGTAGCAGGGCAATGCACTCATTTGCCAAGATCAAAAAGCACAGCACAATGCGATAGTACTAACTAGTAGTAATATTATAAATGTGCAAGTCTGTATGTTTGTTAATAAATCACGCCGGATCAACAGGTGTTTGGTTCTGTAAAACAAAGTATGCATCTAAGCGGCGGCGCGACGTGCAACTTAGTAAAATTAGCTGTCAATGATTATCTTCAGGGTAGAATGATATATAAGCTAGTATATTCCGTAAATACCTCACCATGAAAACCTACGTTACGTGAGCTTGAATTGAACTGTCATTACGTATTGATTGAATGATTTGACAGCTCTGATAATGAAGTGAGCTGTCAATGTCACCTTAGTTTTACGGTGACATTGTATGTCCGTGACTACCGCCGGACCCAGGCGCCAATCGCTTCCAAAGTCGTGATCCTGCTGAACGAACGAGCAAAAGTTAACGTCGTTGATTTCTCGGTAAATACTAATGTTTCAGTTCTGGTTTTTTTACGAAATGAATGACATTTATGGGTAGTAATTATTTGTATACTTAAAATAGTTAATAGGTTTTTCGGCGCTCATGGAGGTCCTGCTGAAAGGAGCGTGACTGCCGTAGGACCACCTTCAAAGTCGATTTTCTCAAAAACTACTAAGGTACAAATTTTGTTGTTCGAGTACTAATTGGTACCAATTGACTAGTAATTCTTTACCAAATATTGAAGCGATTGGCTTCGGGGTCACGAACATGGCATTTTTACAGAATAGCGGCACACCATATCCATGCTCGTTTACCCAAGTCTTCACGTATAGATACTATCCGAATAATGCTGCTACGTATGATGACTAAATCAGATTTGGAAGACACCTGTGACCTAGCAGACGGGTAGACCATTACCAAAGTATTGCTTAGCACACTAACCCTGAGTTTCTCAGCTCAGCAACAGATAACGCGTGCTTGACAATTTGTTTCATTAATTCTCCGATAATTTAGAGCTGAGAAACTCGGGGTAACTCGCACTTTCTATCACAACCGAAATACGTTTCTGATCCATTGTTTAAAAATTCGTTTGTTCGGCAACTTATAACCCGCAATTAATATTCATAGGTGAACTATTGAATTTTTATGTCATCCAAATACACTATTTGTGAGGATATCCTTTTGGACATCTTCCGTCTTAGGAATTGGGGTTATGTTGGACTCTAGCCGACTAAAACCCCAAAGTCGCCTGATGTCAAGTCAAAAATGAAGAGGCTAGAAGAAGAGTTACCAATATTCGAAGAACCACTACCAGAAATGACCAACAAAGTCTTTGGTCTGGACCATTCTAAGATAATGACCGGGCTCTTAGCTGCTAGGAAGAAGTCTCAGGATGCTTGGAGCACCCTGAACACGAGTAAAGACTTCATATCATATAGAGTGTCGCCCGATAAAGTACCTGAGCCTCTTGTGGGCCAGAGAAAAGATCTGGCTGAATTCTTACAGAAGAGACAGATCGAGCTGAAGCGTCTTTAGAAGCGAATGGAGGACCCTTGCCAAGACTGCCTGCTCGCAGAGAATGTAGAAAGTGCTGAGGACGTTGAAGAAGAGTATTACGAAGATAGCGATGAGGAGAGTTACACATACTACACTGGAACCAGGGAGCTATCCGACCTAGTTGATAGACAGCCTCCTTTGTAGCTTAGTGAGTAGTTATATACATTATTGTATTATTATTATTGTAGTTCATACCGCTAACATGAGTCGGGGACCCGGGATACAATTAAATTCACGCCCCCGGCTAGCTGGATTTGGACATAGGTTACCTTTTGTCCCGATAGTAGGTTTCCATCGGCAATTTTTTGACTTTCGGGAGAAACAGCTCACAATGTTAGGACCCATTAATATTAATGATAATTTTTATCCGTGGTGCTAGGCAACTGACTTATCCCAGTTGTAAACGACCCTTGTACCTATTGACCTTGTTTGTTCTGCCTCCTGCTTGGTATGGAGGCAAGTAGAAATTTGCGTTTTTCCTACTCCTCCGTTATTTTTTTCTGATTAATTTCTTTGCGGGATCCAAGACACTTAAATTCATTATCCGGGACTTCGTCGAGCTTCATTGCCGCGGCGCTTTTTCTGGTGGTCGCCACTATTGATGCCGGCTTTCAGGAGTTGCAGTGGTTTGGGAATATTGTGGTGGGAGCGTTTCGGGAGAAACCGCTGGCAGAGGCCAGTGCAGTCATAAATATCCTAAGGAGCCAAAACAACTGACGACACTGCCAGATAATAATGACAATTTATAATGATGAGTAAAGTATAATGACGATGCGTATATTGTCGCAAGAATTATGAGTCTATTGCCACAATTGCGTAGGTCGTGATTTTATCGGCTGAGATCGTATTTTCGTTCGTCACGACTTTTATGCGCTTTTGCGAACTCGGTGGCACCTAACCGTCTGCCTAAATAAAAGTGTTGAGGTTTCGGCACTGATACGAGTGATGAAAAACGAACAGCATGATTTTATTAAGGTAGGTGAACTATGTGGGATTTTCGGGGTGATCTTCTAAAAGGTCACGGTTTCTACGAGCCTGGTCTTTTCCCTAAAAGTCCAGGCGCCTTTCAAAGGTTTCTCCCGTTAAAAAAATGGTGAACTATGTGGAAATTCTGCTTAACTCTTCAAAAAATGCAGTTTTCGCGATTTTATATTATGAAAACCGGTCAAGTGCGAGTCGGACTCGCGCACGAAGGGTTCCGTACCATTATCGCAAAAAACGGCATCACGTTTGTTGTATGGGAGCCCCACTTAAATATTTATTTTATTCTGTTTTTAGTATTTGTTGTTATAGTAGTGGCAACAGAAAAACATAATGTGTGAAAATTTCAACTGTCTAGCTATCACGGTTCATGAGATACAGTCTGGTGACAGACAAACGGACAGTGGAGTAATAGGGTCCCGTTTTTACCCTTTGGGTGCGGAACCCTAAAAAGCAGAAAATACATCTCCAATCAGAAAAGCTCTGTGAGAAGTCTAATTTATGAATGCAGTAAACCAAATAATTTCCGCTTGTTAACGTATATTAATTTATGAATAGAATGTTGCTAATGATCACACCTTCACTTCCATTCACTCAAGCGGATCCGAGCAATGAGCCGAGTACTGAACGAAAAATATGATAGATGGCGCCACTCTTACTACACAGTCTTTATTTAAAACACTAACGTTTACTTTGAAAATACTACTTCCTCAATTTACTCTTTGAAGACAATGATGAATAGCGAACATGCTCGTTGAAAAATTATGCAACGACTCTTAAACACTTAAAAACGTTAAAATCTAGAAAGCAAAAGAAATAGTCATAACAAATAAAACCTATTTTTTAAATTACTCTATGGTTCGTACGCATGTATGATTGCTTTGGCTCAACGCTAGCTCGTTATAAAAAATAAAATGTCAAAGTCTGTGTTGCCACCTGTCAGTAATAATTTTCTACTAATGTTGCATTCTTCCAGAAATATGTATTTTTTATAATTTCTGATTCTAATAATTTTAATGTGACATCGCTGTCGACAGATTCGATGTAAAAGCCGCGGTTTTATTTGTACAGAAGAATGATATTTTTGTTTTTATAATTGTCATGTAGAGGACGTTAAATAGCCCGCAATAGGCACAAGAGTACAAAAACATGTAGAAAATATTTTGCAAAAAAAAATCGGCCAAGTGCGTGTTGAGCGCACAGATATGGGTTCCGTAGTCGAGATGAGAAACATGGTTTGTAATGTTATAGTGTTACGTAAAAACTGAAAAAGAGAGTTATTAATTATGCGATTGTAACTATAAGCACCCATAATATCGCACTAAATATAATATTTTTCGAAGTGTTTGACAGAAGTCCACCTATGGTACGCCCCCATTTCGCCATTTAAGACGACTACAGTCGCCAACGACCTTGAGAGAACAAAACGCGTAATCGTTTCACACCCGCGCGACCCAAAATTCCGTAGTTTTTTGTACTTTCCTACTTATTCCATGACTTTATAAAAGCCTTAGATCAAAACGTAGGTAATTTTATTGTCTTTGCGATGGTTGCGATTGTCGTATTTTTATCCGTGTCAGATATTTTACAAATTAATTACATTATGAGTAGTATATTATTGGGCATTCTATACCACTATCGGCAAGTTGCTCGGCGAGTGCGCCTCGCTGCCGATAGTGGTATAGAATGCCCAATAATTGATAATCGACTCGCCTTTCCACTCGACCGATAAACTCGACCGAGACAGTACATTTTGCTGCGTACTTGATGAGCAACGATGATCATCCATCAACTCTCCGTTTACTTACTCTCTAGTGTATAACTGTATACAACCAATGATCATGCGAGTTTGCTATCGCTCTGAAGGGTGGTACAGAATGCTTAGTAATGAACAATCCACTCGATCAATGACCAGTAACGCAAAAGAGGTTGTGGTAAGTTTATAAATGTTAACGTACTATATACATTCACTCATTTTTAATCGGTTCATTTCCAACAGTAATCATGAAATTTGTAAAACAACCGCAATCGCTGCATGTTGATACAGTCTGCGATGATATTTGTAAGACTAGTTTTCGTCATGGGGAATTATTACCTAACTCAGTACGATGTATCATTTGTGGTCCATCCAATTGTGGAAAAACCAATTTATTAATTGGCCTTCTTATACACGAAAATGGATTAAGATTTGAAAATGTTTATGTTTATTCAAAAACTCTGCACCAACCTAAGTACATTTTCTTAGAAAGAGTTTTGCAACGGGTTCCCGGTATTTCCCTCCAGAAATATCAGGGAAATGAGGAAGTACTAAGCGTTCAGGACGGCAGGTAGGGTAGGTAGGGTAGGTAGGGTAGGTAGGGTAGGTAGGGTAGGTAGGGTAGGTAGGGTAGGTAGGGTAGGTAGGGTAGGTAGGGTAGGTAGGGTAGGTAGGGTAGGTAGGGTAGGTAGGGTAGGGTAGGTAGGGTAGGGTAGGGTAGGTAGGATATTTAGTAGATGAATGTTTGGTGTTTTTATGGCAAAACAAAGTTTGCCGGGTCAGCTAGTATATATATACGTAGCTTCATCCTAAGGAGTTCAGTGGTTTCCTCACTTGATTTCTCATAAATTATTTATGTCACTGGATTAGCTGTAAAATAAATATCAAATTAAATATCAGCAAATCTTGACACATACATATTTAAAAGCGACATGTACGTTAATTCAGTTTCTAATTCAATATGACAGTTGCTAAATGATTATTTCCTTTAGCTTTCCAATGGACGATGATTTATTTATATTTATTTGGTTTGCTCGATTAGACTTCATCTTTCAAAGACGTATATTTCAAAGTGTCTATATGTACTACCTTTTTACCGTGCTTTGCTCTCGCAGAACGATTGGCTACTATTTCATAGGATGGAACGACTGCCCCACCCTCCGATCTGATTTGAAGCAAAAAAAATATATATATAAATAATCTAAGCATAAAATTACCCTCAGAATATTGATGGCAACCAGTCGGTTCTCTTTCAAATTTAAGGTCAGAATCATCACAATATTGATTCGTTGGTTTCGGTTTCTCTATAACATTGTTTATGATGTATGTATCTAAGTATATATTATTTATATATATATTTTCTCTATGTATGCTTTCATTTAGTTACACCTGCCTTATTTTATCTCTGCACCCTCCTAAGGTCGACTGGTAGAAAATGCCTTAGGAATTAAGTCCGCCTTTGTACTTGTGCATAAAGTTATAAAAATAAAAATAATTACATACATACATAAAAACACGCTTTTTCCCGGGTTAGGCAGCTACTGAACGCCATCTGTTATACGATCCTTACATACTTCACTTACGTTCATAAATCTAGGTGCTCACCTGGCCTTTCTGATGAACATCACCAATAAGGTCTATGTATGACCTTCTAGGGCATTCCTTGCCGGCGATTCCACTCACGTCTGCCTTGTTAATCACCTTTCATTCATCCTCTCAACACGGCCAAACCATCTAAGCATAATCTTTTCAATTTTGTAAAATTAATTAGGTGTTACGCCCTTCATATGTTGTAATAAGGAAAACAATAGACAAATAGTCAAAATCTGATAGCCACAGCCACAGCGAATGAAGCGAGTTCGTAAATGTCAACATTTTCGAACTCGCTTCATTCGCTTCTGTGGGTTTATGATCTCGCCAAACTTCTTGGCCGGTTTGAATTTGGCTACAATGGCTGCGCAGTAGTAAATTTCATGCTAAATAAAACAGCACCGCGCCGGGCCTTGTGCATCGGTAAGCCACATTCAGGGCGGCCCAGAATTTTGGCGAGTTCTATATCCTGCTTTCCCGTTTTCTGTTTAGTTGTATGAAGGTTTAGGCAAATTATAACCTCAAAATCTTATGACGGAACCTATAGTCAGAATTTTAAATCGATTCCAGATTTGACATTACCTACTGTCATTTTGTGAAATAATGATACCACATATAATAGTGTAGTGATGAACACAAAAATCGATAAACAATCGAAAAACAAAATGAGCTGGAAAAAAGCTGCCATTCAAGATTGGCTTTTAAATAAAAATATTCATTACGAACCAGATATGGTTAAAGCTACGCTTTTAGAACTGATTCCACATAACGAGTCTTTTAAAAAGTACGCTGTAGACGAAATGGCAGCACAACATGGGATCACGGTTTTAAGACTGCCCCCTTACCATTGCGAGCTAAACCCTATCGAATTGATATGGGCACAGGTAAAGGGGCATGTAGCTCAAAATAATAAAACTTTCAAATTGACAGACGTGAGAAATTTATTTCAGGAAGGCATTCAAAAAATTACGGCTACCGAATGGTCTAAATGCGTATCCCATGTTGTCAAAGAAGAGGAAAACATGAGTAGGCTAGACATGTTAATTGACAATATCACAGACACATTTATAATAAATGTTACAGAAGTGACAGCGATAGCGATAGCGATGACGGCGACAATAAAATAAATTATTACCATAATACATCTATCTGTTTTATTTGTCATGTTCCTTCATGATCACATTTTTTTATTTATTTCACACACAATTATAAAAGAAAAGTCTCAGATCGTTAATTAATCGTCAAAACTAAATTGTCGGTTCAGAAATATTTAATTTCCTGATATACTTAGTTTACGAGAGTAAAATTATAAACGAGAAGAATCGATCCGGAAATATACCATTTCCATATCGAATAATTTTTCAACGTCACTATTTAGTTCTTGTCATAACGTTGCAACACTGAAATTGTTAAATCTGGAATCGAATTAAAATTTTATAGAGTTTTTGAGCTCGCTTTGCATTTGGCTGCCTTTTAAGTTTTTCTGTAAAGCTACACTGGTGGCCCATTTTTTGGTTATTCTAGTTTGGGTACCTATTTGGTTTATAATAGCACCCAGTTTCCTAACGTTTGCCCCACTTCTTAGCAAATGCTGGATACGCTGTACAGATAACTCTCTACAAAGCTCAAGTTAATCAAACTTTTTTTAAAGGCTATGTGTCACATTTTACCGCCGGTAAAAAAGATCTGTCAAAGCTATCATGGACAATATTTTTTTTAAATTTTGTGCAACCCCTCACGTAAGTATTTAAACTAATGATTTCTATTAATCCCTGTTGCAGAATTACAAGAAAAGCGATGTGTTTCTACTTATTTATTTGGCATACAAAACTAAATACAATCGGAGATATTTATCGTCCAGATTAAGATTTATTACGAATGCACTTCTGAACTGATCATGTGCTCGAAATATCCGTAACATAGACAAAATTGTAATTCAATTGGGGTCTCCTATTTTTGTACTTGAATGACATAACTTGTTTTACCCGGAGGTGCTTATTATATGAAAATTATGTTTTGTGAAGCAAACGAAGTGTGTAGGTAAGGACCGCAGCAGGTGGCGTTCTGTAGTTTCTGGGGTGAGTTTATGTATGTAGGTATGTAAAATTATGATAATCCCAGAACCCAGTTGGAGCTCTGAAGGAGGATTTCTCTTTAGCTGTTCTGAGATCCAAGAAAGTTGAATTGTTTCGCCGAGATTCGCCAAGTCTCATTGTGTCTGCGATTTTCTATAGTTCGCCACTGTCGATTCTGGCTTTCAGAAGTATCAGTGGATGGTTCATAGTGTGGCGGGGTTTAAACAAGGTTCATACTAGGTAAGATTATATCTGTCACCGGATTATTACAAACACCGTAAGATTGTAATAAATCTTGCAATATGATAATATCTCGTTATATTGTGAAACAATAATTTAAAATACAATTCAGTCCCATCCAAATTCGATAGTTACTAATATATCCGTGCCGATTAAGAAAAAAGATTTTACAATCTCTATATTATACACTATCGGTTTTTGTAATAATCCGGTGACATACCTATCCATATCAACTTCCACGGAATCTTCGGTTTTGACTACAGGTTTTGGAGCACAGAGAGCAGGAAAGTAGTTCGGATATACTTTGTGATGCAGTTCCCCATCCGCACTTTTTAGCCGTTGCGTCGAGATATGGGACACCTCACCAGAGTTCATCATGACCATCACCAGTCTTTTAATGTTCCCACTGCTGGGATACAGGCCTCTTCTCTGTGAGTCAGGGAATGGGCCTTAATCCACCGCGCGGGCCGACTGTGTTGGTGGATGTCACATGTCTTCGAATTTTTGGATCCAGGACATGCTGATTTCCGCATGATGTTTTTCTTTACCATTTTTAGAGCAGTGGTGATGATCATGACGATGCGGTGATGAGTTCTTTTTTGAAATAACGATGCCATATTCATTATAAGTTGAGGATAAATCCATGGTTTCCTGTGTGAACATCAAAGCTACAGCTTAACTAATATCAAAGAAATATCAGCTAAACAACGTATCCTGCCAACAGTGTTATATTTAACCTTGTTTTGCGCTAATAAAACTGTGATCTCATCGATTTTATTTATGTTCTATTGTTTTATCGACAACAGAAATAATTTTGTTTTTATCTGTGGTTAGCTGGTTATTTCGCGCCAAAGTTAGGCTGAGTGCAGCATGTTAACTTTGCTTCAATGAAAATAATGGGTTTTAGTCTATAGTTTAAGTAGTGACAGGTAAAACGTAAGAAAAGTGAAACTGAAATGGGAGTTTTGGCGGGAACGTAATGGCGTCTATGTTACTCTTCTGTTTTATTTTCTTAAAATTGTGTTAAATTGAATGTTAATAGTATAAAAATGGTGGTGTATTTTTCTAATAATATTAGTGAGCGTTCACGAGTGTGGGCAATTAAAACACAGCGGTAGAACAAGAGTTTATTCATGATGTCGACAAAACTCCGTAGAAGTTTTAAATAAGTTACCGCCGTTTTACTGCAGCCTAACTAAACATTGAACTAACAAAAACCCAACTGCGAACTAAAAAGATGTAAACAAGTAGAAAATCATGCTGTGCAGTCCGAGGATCAGGTGGTCAGCCAGCTCGCGAATATGTATCCTCCGACTGCACAGCATGATTTTTTACTTGTTTACATCTTTTTAGTTCGCAGTCGGATTTTTGATTTTTAAATTAACTTTTTTTATTTACAACTTTTTAGTCACCAATATTTTTTTTCGAATCGCATTTATACATATAAGTGGTATATATTTTTGTAATCACCTTTAAAAATCCTTCATTTTGATACCCCACTCGATGGGTTTCGAAGAAAAAAAATATTGCGTCGCCCCCGATATATCGCACAAAAGCCGCCATTTTTGTTTATTTTTAACGTTACTTATCTAAGAACACTTGGGCGGCCAAGCCCTATCTAACGATGTATTAATTATAAAAATCCATCTAGCGGTTTGCAAGATATGAGGTAATAAAGAATATTACATACATACAAACATACATACATACAAACATACAAGATACGCGCGAAAAACATAACCCTTTCCTTGCAGTCGGGTAAAAACTATAGGATCTAGAACTTCTAAAGGTGATAAACAAAAAAATGAAATGGGTGACATAGATGCGGACATTGCGAATATACTATAAGGAAGGCGAACTATGTCATATAGAACAATAAATTCAAAAAAGAAATGTTACATCAACCCGCACTGGGCCCAAGTGGTCATCTCCTACTCACATAGTGAAAAGACCTATTTCCCAGCGCTGCGCGCTGCCCAGCCGCTCGGATTCGGCGGTTGACCTCTTTCTCGAAGTGAATTCGAGTTATGTAGGTACTTATTAAATTTTGAAACAAAAAATACAATGTCATACATGACAAAGTTAAAATCCCATTCATTGCGACCCAGTTTAAAAGGCCTCTTTAATAAAAATGGTCACTTAAAAATCAAATGGAAATCCACAAAGCTTACGTCGATACTTGATCGGTGAATAGACATTATGATCACGCCCTTATGTATTATATTATTTACCTTGGCTACAAATCTGCAATAATAAACATGATATCAAGCGATTTTACTTTTGTTAACTCGATCCAGACTTTAAATCAGCTAGATTGTATTTTCACCTTTATTTTAAAACGCGGCAATGTTAAACAATGTCAAATCAGTCTGGTCTGTAAAGCTGGATAATTAGTGACATAACTATTTAATTATAAGTTTGTAATTTGAGATTCAGCAGTAGGGAAAGCTTATTTTCGCGCCGTTGGTTACATATTTAACAAGTTTTTTTTTATCGCATAGGCCACCACTGCTGGCTGGCTTGACCACTATCTCACCTGATGGTAAGCGATGATGTGGTCGACGGTGAAGCACGCTTGCTTAGAAAAAACATTCACTCTTGACTTAAGGACCCCTAGATTGTAGCTATCTGGAAACAAAGACTCCGGCAGGGAATGCCACTCCTTAGCTGTAGGTACGCATAATAAAAGTGTCCCCAAAACGTTTTGTGCGTATGGGTGGGATATCCACCATGTACCGATGACGCATCGTCGTACGTCTGGTAATCCGATGATGGAACGGGCTGGGAGGAATTAGATCATGCATTCCATCGCACACTCCCCCAATTGAATCCGATAAAAAACCGACAAGCTGGCAACTCGGCGACGATGTTCAAGGCTCGGGAGCTTTGACTTGACCAGTGCCTCATTGCCAATGAGACTCTTGGCCCGCTTTTCAATCGACTCCAGTGAATCAAGCTGGTATTTGGCAGATCCGTCCCTGGTATTTACTCCTTCAGAATCGATTTTCATATCTAACAAGCTTCTGCCGCGTAAATAGTGTTTTATTATCTCAAGAGAACATTATACCGGCATGAAAAGTAGCCTAGATGCTATGCCAAATTTAATCCAGATCCGTTCAGCCGTTCTGGCGTGATTGAGTAACAAACATACATCCACAATTCCATGCACACAGCCATTAAAACCTCACCTCACCTTTCATTTTGAAAGACAATCTTTCAAAAAGCTTTCAGTATTTTACGAGATGCGTTTATTGATATTTACCCTCTTTACCTATTGCATATTTAAAGACAATCGTACTTAGGGAAGTAAACTCCAGTCATGTGTCGGAGCTGGCTGACACATTTTTATCGCGCGGTTTCACACATGTTTTTCCTAGCTGTAGACAACAGGAATGAAACCGCGCGAAAAAAAATGTGCCGCAAAAAAATCTCGCAGAATCACGATTTTATTCGGGATAAAAAGCCTAGCGTATACTTGGCGATAGTGTAACTGTCTATCAGTGATATAATTTAAGTAATACATTGAGATTGAATACCGGCCAAGTGCGAAATGGACTCGCGCACCGCGGGTTTCGTACAACTACAAACAGCTACATTCACCAACATAATTAGATGAAAATACTGAAGTTCGTAAACAATGAAAGATTTAAGTTCGTAGACAACGAAAATATTGTTTTTATTTTTCCAAGTATGTACATTTTATATGTTAGTCGACTATTACTCGCAAACAGCAAACTTGTAAAGCCTACTTAGCTGTGATAGTTTTCCTTTTAATATGGTTATTTAAACTACTGCTGTGAATTTTTCACATATCCAACAGCTGGCAGGGGAAACTTGAGTGTAACAAGCAATTTAAAGCTTAATTTTACGCAAACGGATCCCTGAATCGAAATAGTACATTGTGATACAAGGGTGGAAAGTAGGTTATTGCAAACGAGCTGTCATTAACAAGCCCGAGCCGAAGGCGAGGGTTTTTAATGACACGAGTTTGCAATAACCTACACACCCGTGTATCACACGACGTTTTTCAATACAGTTGTGGGAAATAGTAAAAACAAGTCAAAGAATTAAATTTTATTTTTCCATAAAATAAAATTAACGTAAGTCGCCATATATCTTTCTCGAGATTTTTGAGGCAAAATTTCATCTTGCGCAGAGTTGGCCTCAGATAAAATATCGGGTGGAGTTAATTCCATTTCATCACTTGTACTTGAACTCATATTAAAAAAAAAGGAAATAATTTATAACACAAAAAATCAAAAATTATACCATTCCTCCTCTAAATAAAATAAGCTTTTATTTTATTTTATACTGAAAACAGTGAATAAAAAGCACTTCTAATCACTGTTTTGGTGTTTGAATTTAGAACACCAATATAATATTCAAACTCTATCTCAATGCTATACAACCTCCTTGCGCATCAAAATATTCGATACAAACTTAGATAGAGATAGAGTTATACAAACTTGGATAGAGATAGAATTAGAGATAGAGATACAGTTAGAGTTAGAGATCGAGATAGAGTTAGAGTTAGAGATAGAGTTAGAGATAGAGTTAGAGATAGAGATAGAGTTAGAGATAGAGTTAGAGATAGAGTTAGAGATAGAGTTAGAGATAGAGTTAGAGATAGAGTTAGAGATAGAGTTAGAGATAGAGTTAGAGATAGAGTTAGAGATAGAGTTAGAGATAGAGTTAGAGATAGAGTTAGAGATAGAGATAGAGTTAGAGATAGAGTTAGAGATAGAGTTAGAGATAGAGTTAGAGATAGAGTTAGAGATAGAGTTAGAGATAGAGTTAGAGATAGAGTTAGAGATAGAGTTAGAGATAGAGTTAGAGATAGAGTTAGAGATAGAGTTAGAGATAGAGTTAGAGATAGAGTTAGAGATAGAGTTAGACATAGAGTTATAGTTAGAGACAGAGTTAGAGATAGAGATATAGTTAGAGATAGAGTTAGAGATTGAGAAAGAGATAGAATAAGAGATAGAGTAAGAGATAGAGTAAGAGATAGAGAAAGAGATGGAGTTAGAGTTAGAGTTAGAGATAGAGACAGAGTTAGAGATAGAGTTAGAGATAGAGTTAGAGATAGAGTTAGAGATAGAGTTAGAGTTAGAGATAGAGTTAGAGATAGAGTTAGAGATAGAGTTAGAGATAGAGTTAGAGATAGAGTTAGAGATACGAGTTAGAGATAGAGTTAGAGATAGAGTTATAGTTAGAGACAGAGTTAGAGATAGAGTTAGAGATAGAGATATAGTTAGAGATAGAGTTAGAGATTGAGAAAGAGATAGAGTTAGAGATAGAGTAAGAGATAGAGTTAGAGTTAGAGACAGAGACAGAGTTAGAGATAGAGTTAGAGATAGAGATAGAGTTAGAGATAGAGTTAGGAGATAGAGTTAGAGATAGAGTTAGAGATAGAGTTAGAGATAGAGTTAAAGATAGAGTTAGAGATAGAGTTAGAGATAGAGTTAGAGATAGAGTTAGATATAGAGTTAGAGATAGAGTTAGAGATAGAGATAGAGATAGAGACAGAGTTAGAGATAGAGTTAGATATAGAGTTAGAGATAGAGATAGAGTTAGAGATCGAGATAGAGACAGAGTTAGAGATAGAGACAGAGTTAGAGATAGAGTTAGAGCTACCATTTTTTTATTTTACAACGAAAACAGCCTATACAGCCTATTCGATCTTTGACAAATGTTTATGTGAAAATAATGAAATTAAAACTGTTAATTCAGTATATTAAACAACCATTTAATAAAGTTTTGAGAATTTTATGCTAAGACGTACGGACTCATTCATTTTGGCCTCGAATAAAATCCCATTTTATTTTAAGTATGAAAACTCCTTGCTACTAAATTGTTTTTAAATTGACTAAAACATTTAAAACTTAACTTCAAAACTAATGATCGAGCTCGTAAACAAAAGTCACGACCGCGTAATAGAAAGATGCCTGTGCGAAAGATTTAATTTTCGAATCATAATTATAGCCTCTGAAAGTACGCCATGTTTAACAACTGTATTGAAAAATGGTTTTCACAGGCCCGTAATATTTTTGAATGGCAATTACCAACTATACCTCACACCATGGGATAGACGAGAAAAATTACATCTCCAGTTTACGTGTACATACACAGGACGTACCTACCATAATATGAAATCTTAGCGTACAGTGGCGAAAAATAATCATATTCGCAAAGTCTAACGCCCCATCGATTCTCTAAAAATAGAAGCGTCTTGCAGTCTGTATAACAACTTCCAGTCGCCTGGAGTCGGCCATACCGATTTGACATTTGGCATTCTCGATTCCCGCCATTTTAAACGTCAAACTTTTATTTCGGATTCACGCCCGAAAAAAATTGTAATTTAAATGACTATGGATTTATAATAAAAATAGTGGTTGATTATTTTTGTTATTTATTTTTGGACAGTAATAACTGAAAAATAATGGAGTCGCTTAGAGCAGCAAGAATATCAGTGATTATATTTTTAATTTGTCTATGTGTTGAAAGTAAAGCAAAATTAAATGAAAATAAGACCAACGATCATTCAGCCGAAGTGAAAACTCCGAGGAAGGTAAACTTTTTCCTTTTTATTTTATTTTATCTTTTGTTAACAGTTATACCTACCGATTAAATATTTTTATTATAGCTACTTAAATAAAAAAGTAGTGCTATTTTTTATTTTTTCTAATAGAAAAGAATATTATTTGAATTATGTACAAGTTTTAATTAAATGACCAAAACATTCCAGAAAACGTTAACCGACACTTACAGATTTTATGCATTAAGTTTTTTTTACGATTATAAAAACCCTCAGTTCTCAAAATATTCTACAATAATAACTTTTATAATAATCATTCACTACAAAATAAAGCTAATTTACGACCCGATTACTCACGCCAACGCATGACAAAAAACATTTTTGTTTTCAAATTTTTCTACGCTGTAACAAAAATATTCTTCATAATAAAATAAGTACAAATTAACATATTTAATACTAGCGGACGCCTCGCGGTTAAACCCGCGTAGTTCCCGTTCCCGTGGGAATACAGGGATAAAAAGTAGCCTATGTCACCCGGGGATAGTGTAGCTTCTCAACGGTGAAATTTTTTTGATATCCGCCCAGTAGTTTTTAAGTTCTTTTCGTTACATACAAAAATACAAATCTTTCCTCTTTATAATATTAGTATAGATAGCCTGCCTAGGACTATCTCTTTGGTTTAATGTTCAAAGCGCTACTGCTGAACGTGAGGTACTGGTTTCGATTTACGGTTTGGAATAAGTGTTTCCAACTGAAATTGCTCGGCAGCAACCTCTAGATATGTGCCCGGTTGATAGCAATAGGCTTACCCTATGACATGGAACTTAAACATGATTGGCAAAATGTCGGTGCTTTATACTTACGGCTATAACACACGCTCAGATATGGTACGGGGGCGGACTAACTCCACCCACAAATCCGTACTCGCTTACACGCTCGGATATGGTACGGGTGGACTAACTGCGCCCACAAATCCTAGTGTTGCCGTATTTAGAACATTATTTTACATTTTTATTTACGACTAACTTGAATGCGCCAATTACCAAAATCAGTAGATCGCCCATCAATCGGGGACCTTTTAAAAGCTGGTCGTAGTTGGTACGGCCCAACCAACCGCCAACCGTACACACGTCCAGATTTGGTACGGAGGAGACCATATCCGATGTGTAAAGAAGCGGATCGAGGCGGACTCAACTAATAATAATAATGTCCGGCGGACCACTCTATACACGCTCGGATATGGTACGGGCGGACTAACTCCACCCACAAATCCGTGGTCCGGCCGTACCAAATCTGGGCGTGTGTTAGCACTATTAGGTAAACCTCAATCACCGCCTCGCAAAGTGGCTTTTTTTGCTTTGAGAAATGCACAAGCATACTATACTACCACGGGGAGATAGTGCAGTTATATGGGACTCCAACACACTAAAACTCCACGGTGTTTTCCTATACCGCTTATGACGTGAACACGGGCACGCGTTAGCAATTATCGCGAACCCGCCGCGGCTGTCCGTCACCGGACCCTCCTCTGGGGAGTACCCGCCATTTCCGCGCAACATAACACACTGTACGCCGTGACCAACCCAGGGAACAAACCAGCACAGCCTCTCACTGTGGCTTCGTGGTGGATTACAGCCCATTCCCTCTCACAGAGAAGAGACTTGTATCCCAGCTGTGGGTATATTAAAGGCTGATTATGTATGTTTTATGTGTTATTAACCCCCGACGGAAAAAGAGGGGTGTTATAAGTTTGACGAGTGCACCTGTGTGTTTGTGTTTCTGTTTGTGGCATCATAGCTCATAAACGGATGAACCGACTTTATCGAGAGCATTCTTATCTAAGTTTGATGAAAATCGATTGAGCCGTTCAAAAGTTATGGGCGTTTTACTGTTTGAATCGAGAAGTGTTCGCAAGATTTCGTGTCATAATTACGTGTTCATTAGATTGTCGATCGAAGCGTGTCTACTACTAGATAAATTAAGTAGCATGAAATAAAAATGTGTCGGGGGTTTTTAAAATTGTACTTGTGTTATGTTATTTTAAATATTAAAAAGTAAACACTTCAACCTCTATGGCTGGTTTGTTTATAAAACGTCTATCAAACTAGTAGCTAGTTTATCATCGTAAGTCATAAATGCATGCAGATTGCAATTTTCTAAATTGCGAAAATTTAAAATATTGGTTAAAATATTTTAAATAGTTTTGCTGTTTTGTTGGTACATATCATAAACAGTTTCTAATGTGGTTGTATTGAGTCAAAAAGCGTCCTCTTTCTCACAGAAGTCACTCTTCGCACCTTTACTGGCATCCTTCTTTGCTGATAAGATCGCTCATTGTGTTGGTACATAGGATAATTAGCTAGTAATGTAGGGTGTATTGGGATAAAGCCTCCTCTTTCTCAAAGTTAGAACACATTCTTCGCTCCTTTACTTCAAACACAGGCATCCTTCTTCGCTAATAACATCGCTCAATGTATTGGTACAAGAGATAATAAGCTTGTAATGTGGTTGTATTGGGACAAAAGCTCTTTTTCAAAGTTGGCATACACTCTTCGTTCCTATTACTGAAACACAGGCATGACAGGTATCCTTCTTCGCTCGGAGCGATAAGATCGCCCAAAGTGTCACCCTACAAAATGGTTCCTTAATCTATCTATGTAACATACTCGTATTTGGTGTACAACATCTTCATATTAGCCTAAAGACATCGCCTTCTGGACTTAGGCCTCCTACATGTGTAGTTCTCGCCAAACTTAATGGCCGCCCTGAAGTTGGCTACAATGGCTGCGCAGTAGAAAATCTCATACAAAAACAGCACCGTTTCGTGTCACGCGCATCCGGTAAACCAACTTCAGGGCGGCCATTAAGTTTGGCGAGCGCTATATCGCCACATCGATCGGTCCTTTCTCGATATCAGCGGATGCCCGAATCCCTAACCAGGTCATCGCTTCACCTAGAGGGAGACCTTAAAACGCTGCGTCTTCCGGTACGAGGTCACCACTCCAAAACTTTTCTGCCCCATCGACCATCCGTTCTATAACGTTGTAACCTGTCTACTGTCACTTATGTTTGGCAATTTTTTCAGGCTATGTCGGTAAATCTGGTTCTGCTGCGGATGTCTCCATTTCTGATTCCATCACGCAAGGAAATTCCAAGCATAGCCCTCTCCATTGCCTTTAGGTGTACATAAATATTTTCTCTTTTTGAGAAAGAGTGCACAGGTAGCTGTGGTAACTTCAGAAATAAAAAGGTAATCAAATAATATTATATATCTTTCAACAACTTCGTATCTTGACTTTAACGATCGCAATTTGGCATAGCATAATACTGACTTCCGTATGTTTTAGAATATCAAGAAATAAAACCATCATCACTTTTATGAAATAACAATCTTTTGCCAGCTACTTTGCCCGTGTGAATGTCGGAAATTTTACTTGTTCATAATTCTGGCCTCCTGGGACCACCTACCAAGCGTCCTCGACTTGACCCTACTTACAGCGATTAATGCACGTTCGCGCGGTCCCGGCACCGCTCCGCCATCGCCACCACCAACTTGTGCGACAGTTTGTGACCGCTCGTGCGACTGCTACAAGGCCAATATCCTTGTAGAAACTAGAAAAAAATCCGTGCGTTCATGCGCCTTTTTGCCATACCTATTCACATCATCAGTCTATTAATGTTCCCACTGCTAGGACGAAATCCACCACGCGGGCCCAGTGCGTGTTGGTGGATGTCACATGTCTTCGAATTTTTGGTTCTAGGACATGCCGGTTTCCTCACGATGTTAACCTTCACCGTTTTGAGAGCAAAGGTGATGAAATAATTTACTAAAAGTAAAGTGCCTGCCTGGGCTCGAACACATGACCTACAACTTGTAAGTCGCGGCCGATATCACTGGGCCACCACTCCTACCTGCTGCACATATTATTGGAATCAAATATATAACAGCTCACAATGTTAGGAGGACCCATTAATTTCTATCCGTGGTGCTAGGCTATTTTGGCTTATTTCAGTTATAAAAGACGCTTTGTGCCTATTATTTTTGTTTGTTCTGTCTCCGGCTTGATATGGAGGGAAGTGCAAATTAACCTTTTTTTCCTACTCTTCCGTTATTCTATTCTGATTAATCCAAGACATCCAAGACAGTTAAATTCATTCTCCGGGACTTCGTCGAGTTTCACTGTCTCGGCGCTTTTCTGATGGTCGCCACTGTTGATCCTAGCTTTTAGACGTTGCAGTGGTTTAGTAATAGTGCGGTGGGATTGTCCGACGTCCAACATCCGGGCCAAAAGCGTTGAAACGTAAATCTCTAGATGTGTTTCCCAGAGCGGACTGTCACTATCAACTAGCTCTGGAATTTGGACACATCAAGCATGTGCTCACCTTGATCGTTTTATCTGCGTTTTCAGCCATTTATAGGAATTTGTCACGGTCTACAGCTGTTTTCCTAATTATTACAATCATTTAAGGTGATATATGAAATACTAGCGACCCGCCCATGCTTTGAACGAGTGTAATTTAGATTGCGGCGGATTTTCGAAAACATGAGCTGAAACTTACGAATAGAAAAATAAAAATTAGCAAATCGGTCGGCCCGTTTTCAAGTGACGATTTTTCATTCATGAGGCAATAGATTTTTATTTAAATTTTATTTATTTTAGCTATAATTGTGGCTCTGCTGACGTCCGCTTAACCTAATCTAAAACTTCCCAAACCCGTAAATCGAATAATAATATACATTTCCTATTACATCTTACGGTGATTACCTATGGGACCGAGACGTTACTCACAATGGAACTCATCAGAAAGCTTAAAGTCACCCAAGGGGCAATGGAGATGATCAGGGATCTCATCAGAAATGAGAATATCCGCAGGAGAACCAAAGTTACCGACAGAGCCCGAAGAATTGCGAAACTTATGTGGCACTGGGTAGGGCACATTGCAGAACGGATGGCCGATGGGGCTTAAAGTTCTGGAGTGGCGACCGCGAACCGGAAGACTATGCGTTGGAATGCCATCCACTAGGTTGACCGACGACCTGGTTAAGGTTGCGTGAAAGCGCTGGATGCTATACGCACGGGGATCGGTCAATGTGGTGCCGCCTGGGGAAGGCCTATGTCCAGCAGTGAACGTCTGTCGGTTGAAATGATGATTTTGACGATTACTTCTTACTAGGGGCTAGTAAGCTTTTTCCTAAATCGTTTTTGGAGCACCGGCGATGAAAAATTTTTATTCAACACCACCACACAGGGCCTGCGTGTTGGGTTATAGCTTATGGGCACGGTCTAATTCTTAATTCAGTGTGAATGCCTGTATCCCAGCTGTGAGATAATTTAGGGCCCGCGTTAAAAGTGTTTTCTTATCAAAAGGGAACATTATATCGGGATAAAAAGCCCACGTGCTATTCCAGATTATAATCCATGTCTGTACGAAATTTCATCTAGATCCGTTCAGCTGTTCCAGCGTGATTGAGTAACAAACATACATCCACACAACCACACACACATCCAACCAAACTTTCACATTTATTAGTTAGACTTACACACAGCCTAATGTATCCATTGGTCTTTCGTAGCGAGTATTATATTATCTGTGGTAGCGTCTTTTAGTCGTTCAAATAGTTATAATTGATGTAGTTGCCGCCTCATAATTTCAACACCAAGATATAATATTCACAGCGGATCTTTGTCTCTCTGAAGTTGAAATGAGTCTAAACTGAACTGTACCTACTCTTCAGTGTACAAGCTCATAAAATCTAATTTTGAATAGGTTAACAGGAATATTATAGTCTGTTACATAATGTTAAAACGTAAAATATTAGTTTTGACACTACATTCTTAGGCATATTAGAACATTGGCACAGTACAAAATCACGTGCAATATATGCCGAATCTAATTATTAGAAAGGTAATTTGTGTGGAAATGTATATAGTTAGCCAATCATTCATAATTATATAATCTATACTAATATTATAAAGAGGTAAAGTTAGTGAGTTTGTGACGTTGTAAGGGGTAATCTCTGGATCTACTGAATCGATTTTGAAAATTCTTTCACCAGTAAAAAGCTACATTATTCCTGAGTGTCATAGGCTTAGTATAGCCTATGACCCTTTTAGAGGTCCTTATGAAAATTGCAATAATGTAACCCAAGGTAGCAAAATGTTGCCAATAAAATTCATTCTTTGGCGTGCGCTGAGAAAACTATTGATGATAGATAAAAAATAGTAGGTAGGTAGGGTAGCTAGGGAAGGCAGGGTAGGCTGGGTAGGCAAGGTATGCAGGGTAGGCAAGGTAGGCAAGGTATGCAGGGTAGGCAGGGTATGCCCCAGGAGCCAGCTAGTCTATACTTAATATACTTAATAATATTATAAAGAGGTAAAGTTTGTGGGTTTGTGAGTTTGTGAGTTTGTGACGTTGTAAGGGGTAATCTCTGGATCTACTGAACCGATTTTGAAAATTCTCTCACCGGTAGAAAGCTACATTATTCCTGAGTGTCATAGGCTATAATAAATTTTCAATAAAGATCCTTATGAAAATTGCAGTAATGTAACCCAAGGTAGGAAAATGTTGCCTATAAAATTCATTATTTAGCGTGCGCTGAGAAAACCATTGATTATAGATAAAAAATAGTAGGTAAGTAGGGTAGGCAGGGTGGGCAGGGTAGGCAGGGTAGGTAGGGTAGGCAGGCTAGGCAGGGTAGGCATGGCAGTCAGGGTTAGCAGGGTAGTCAGGGTTGGCAGGGAAGGCAGGATAGGCAGGGAAGGCAGGGTAGGTAGGTAGATAGCCAGTTGACGGGAGCGAAGCCCCGGGGGTCAGCTAGTGTATTATATATTTATGAATGATTAGCGGACGCCTCGCGGTTTCACCTGCGTAGTTTCCGTTCCCGTGGGAATACAGGGATAAAAAGTATCCTATGTCACCCGGGGATAGAGTAGCTGCCCAACGGTGAAAGAATTTTTGAAATCGGTCCAGTATAGTTTAAGTTTATTCTTTACATACAAAATACAAATTTTTCCTCTGTAAAATATTAGTTTAGAAATATAGATATGTGCAGACTGAGTTTCAATTATTTGGCAGACTCTAAGCACAAAGTATGTAAGCGGCGGCGCGTTTTATTTTGTGCCCTTTTATTTATGTTATTGTTATCGTTGCGTTGGAAACCTGCAAAACGCGCCTGGACCTTTGGGGCAAAGACCATGGAGTGTGGGAATTTTACCTCACTGAAACCACCCCAGTGATCACCATCAGCACTTGGAAGAGGCCCCGTTACCTCTTAAAAGACCACTCCGGAAGCCCCTCTGTGCAATGCCTGTTAGGGCACATCCCTGGGAAGACTGAAAAAGCGGCAGCAAGTGATCACTATGCCACCGTCTTTCCTAGAATGACTTGGTGAGCAGACAGAATCCCATGTAAACCATTATTGTTTATCATCAGCATCAGCCTTTTAAGTTTCCACTGCTGGGGCAAGGCGTCCTCTCTGTGAGAGAGGGAATGGCCTTAACCCACCACGCGGGCCCATCCCGTGTTGGTGGATGTCACATGTCTTCGAATTTATGGTTCAAGGACATGCCGGTTTCCTCACGATGTTTTCCTTCACCGTTTTTAGAGCAGTAATGATGAAATAATTTAAACAAAGAAAAGTGCCTGTCTGGGTTCGAACCGACGAGCTACGGCACGTACGTTGGGGCCGTTATAGTTCTCGACAATCTTCTTGGCCGCCCTGCAGTTGGCTACAATGGCTGTGCAGTAGTACGAGTAGGTAATTCTCATACAAAAACAGTACCGCGCCGTGCCTTGAGCATTGGAAAGCCAATTTCAGGGCGGCCAAGAAGTTTAGCGAGAACTATACCACTGGGCCGTCACGCCCACCACTGATAACAGGGTAAATATCCACGGAAAAAGTCACAACATACATACATAAACTCACGCCTTTTTCCCATGGGGGTAGGCAGAAACTACAGAATGCTACCTGCTACGATCCTTACATACTTCTTTTGCTTCACTCACATTCATGTATCTAGTCATACACACACGCCGGTTATGAGTACTGCGCACCTGGCCTTTTTAAAGAACATCACTTATAAGGTGATGTTCTTCAAAAAGTCACAAATATTATCTAAAATTCTTACCTTTCTATTTATGTACCCAACGAAATATTTGAAACAAGTACCTAAGATCCTTCGAAAATTGTTCAGAATCATGGATGTCGGCAGGATTATTTTCAGAGTGGGTGCATCTTGAACTCCTCGAAACAATTTCAAAAAACACCTCGCCTCGGATTGTATAGGTTTCAATTTATTCATTTATACAGTAATAGGAATAGGGGTAACTATGTCAATTTGTGCAGAAAACAGTCGCGAATCATGACCGTGACTTTATATGGGAAAATATACCAGAGCAAACGAAGCGAGCTCTAATATTCAAGCACCCCGTCTTATCTTAGTCGACCTACACAGAATACATAATAAAAGCAAAAGTATTCAAACGGTGGAATACCTACATGAATGAGCACAGCTGAACAGTTTTGAAGACAACTGAACAATTTAAGCACCCCACCCTCAGATCAAATAAAAAGACCCCACCTCGATTAAGTTTATAGTTAGTATATAATAAGATTTTTTAACATATTATTTGTTATAATTATCTGATTGCTTTATAGATATTATTTTATTTCAAGAAAGGCTAGGAAATTATTTTTATTTTAAGAGTAGTTTCGTAGTTTTTACCTGACTGCTCAGTGAAGATTAATGTTTTCTAGCTTCGTTTTTTGTTGTGATAATTTGTTAGCAACATTGGATAGTTTTCAATCTTTGTATACAGTGTAAAGATGAATCATCTTAATCCAAAGGAAAACGTAAACAAACTTTCACGTTCATAAATTTAATAAATTTTCTGAAAACAAAACAGCGAAAGGTAAATTCGACAGTTTTAAATCATGGGCTTTTCAAGACGAAACTTTTCGCAAACATTAAAAAAGTTTATAAAAATATGTAATTTTCGTGTTCCTTGTCTACTATTATACTAAAGAATTTAAATCAGGGATACGTATTTACATTAATAATATCAAAGTTTTACGCATGAATCATCTGTATCTAATGTCAGATATTATAGTTTGCCGCCAAAAAAAAACAGAACGCCCTTTGCTGCTTGTCTTTGGTTGATATTAAATTCGAAGAAAGGTTGGCGAAGGTCTTGAAATTATACTGCCAATAATGTTTTGACATTTGGTAAGTATCTATAGATAAGAAAACACCCAGTAGAGCAATCTTGAATTGTATTATACGGTAGTATTTTCGCGGTGAGTTGACCAGTTCCTATGGCCTATTTCACAGCAACCTTGCATTTTTTCGGAATGAAAATTAACGGATCAATTCTTCAAGAGGTACTTAATCTCTTATTTTCCTACAAACTTTACTTTATTATACTATTAGTCTGTTTAGATCAGTGGTTTCCAATCTTTATTTGGCCTGGGACAGCTTTGAATTCTTTGTTGTTATTTGGTACCAAATATTCATGAAAATAAAATCGATTTTAATATAAAAGCTACGGAACCCTATTACTAAGACTCCGCGGTCCGTCTATCTGTCTGTCTGTCACCAGGCTGTATCTCATGAACCGTGATAGCTAGACAGTTGAAATTTTCACAGATGATGTATTCCTATTGCCGCTATAACAACAAATACTAAAACACAGAATAAAATAAATATTTAAGTGGGGCTCCCATACAACAAACGTGATTTTTTGCCGTTTTATTGCGATAGTGGTACGGAACCCTTCGTGCGCGAGTCCGACTCGCACTTGGCCGGATTTTTTAAGTATTCATTTAACCTCAAAAGTATGCGTTAGAAAATCTGTTACAACAGATTTTCAAAACGAATTACAATTCGTTTTGCTAACTGATGTCTTTTTTAATTGATAAGTTTCCTATTGCTGGCCATATATTAGCTGTTGTGGTCCACTGGTGGTCCGCGCTCTACTGTACATATATGATAACTCCGTTAGTAGCCGCATACTTATTCTTCGTACCTAGCCAGACAACCGAGTACCGACCTTTCCATGTATCAACATGAAAGTTTCTGCGGACAAAATGTAATTTGATTGTTATTTTTGGATATTATATTAGAGTATATTCTTAGCTTTTGGCTTTTCGCTGTGCTGACGCACTAACCTAAATTATTAGGTCTTTAAAATTCAGTTTTAGCTGCAAGGATCATGCATGACGACGCGTTTCCCGAAAAAAATGATAATCAACACAAATCGGTAGTAAATTCTTTCATAAAATAGTCCAGCGACATTAACGAGGGAATTAATAATCTGTGGCGTAACGCATAGCTATTAAAACACGAAAATAGACCACAAAGTTGCCGCCATTTTTTAATTTTATTTGTGTTTGTGTGACGTTCGATTTTACAATAAAGGTGAGAGATCTTTTTAACCGACTTCACAAAAAAGGAGGAGGTTCTCAATTCGACAGTATTTTTTTAATTTTTTTATTTGTATTACCTCAGAACTTGTTACTGGGTGAACCGATTTTGATGATTCTTTTTTTAATTGAAAGCTGGTGCTTGTCATGTGGTCCCATTTAAATTTGGTCAAGATCTGATGAAGAACTTCGGAGATATACATCAGAACTCTTCAATAAATGACAGCAGACCACTCGGGATAGCTGCAATCGGATGTCTGTTTATTGATTACATCATTTCATAACATAACATTACACTAGCACGCTTTAAAGGGGTACGCAGGTGTCAACAGTTCACCCTGGTATACTCTAAATCCACCGTTTTTGTTTAAGTTTCATGTTTCTGGGATAATCTATTCTGGCTTCACTTTGGAGAATTGGTCCGTTATGTACCCACAACTAAAAAGTGAAAAATAAAAAACTTTTTAACAAAAAATACTACCGACTTCCAAATAAAAACACTACAAAGTGAAAAATAACTTCAATATCGGAAGTCGGTGTCAAAAAACGAAGATCCCAAAACAGGAACACCGACTTCCGAAATTGAAGTTATTTTTCACTTTGTAGTGTTTTTATTTTTTGGAAGCCAGTTGATTAGTTACACGTGTAAATGTGCTCAAATTCAGGCTCTGGACTGCTTGACACTAAGGAAAAAACAGAGAGCCAACTTAGCGTGAATTTACTTTTCTATCTGCCGTGATCACGCCAAGTCCAACCAAAATGCACAGATTTTATCAGATCGAAGCGTTAGTTCGCTCAATTAATTCTCACTATGTCCAATCAGAGAAGTGACTTTTTAATGCCTTTGTATTACGAGGGTTAGTTGACCTCCTTCTGACTGGTGCACCGCTGTCCAACTCTTCGGCGAATACAGTGGTGATGATATGTTATAACATTCGTTTAGATAGAAAACCTATTTAATATAAATAACTGTTTAAGTTATAGTAGAACGATTGGCAAAGCTTTTAATGTATCGAAGCCGAAGACTGGTTTATCTCACAGCATTGGATGAAATCATTGTAGAACGGTGCCAAAACGCTTCAGTTATAGCGAATGTGAATGATTTCTTAACAAACAAGAAACGAGAAAGCCTTGACCGCAAGCTTCTACTAAACGGGGACTTGACACATGTCACAAATAAAATATTTTCCCTTCACTCTATTTAATGGATCGGGAATACTATGTCCTGGATTAGGATATGAAAAAAAGAAAGAAAAAACGTTATCCCACACATTTGCGCCAGGCACGACGCATATCATTAAAAAAAACAAAGGAAAAACTAGAAACTCGATAAAGAATTTATAATATAGTTAAAAAGTTTTTTTTGTCCTCATCGGAGGAGTTTGGCTTCGCAAATAGTTTTATACTTCTTAGATAGCTTGATCTCTGCGACATTTATGTCAAACTGACGTTAGACGTAGGTATACGTTATTGTTAGCCTGTCAAGCGCTATTGTTACTGTATTGATCATAGACCTATTAAACAGTATGGACTCGAAATACCTACAAAAAAACGTCCCTACTTTAAACCTTAAAATGGCACTTAAAATGGCTGCCGATGCTATGGTTGTGTTAATCACGGAACACACACACATTAATAATACAAAAAGTAAACAACCATTTGACAGCAGGACTACCACGAACACAACCACAAATTTAGGCAACTAATATGGCGAATATGGCACGTACTGACAGCTGTCACTACGTCATAACAAAATGTTGCCATAACGAGCAACAACTGAAATATTGTTGTCTCTTTTGTCAAATACGATTACTACATTAGAAGAAATGAGACAAAATGATGTTTCACATTCTGTATCGTATTTCACTCATATTTGTATAAGCTAATGTATGTATAGAATAATAGGGCGCCTCCATGTTTTTCCTAGCTCAATGGTATTGATACTGATAGCTAGCTGTCGCAGAGCTAGATCAAGCTATCTTTTAAGAAGTAGAGAGGCTATTTAGATCATACAAGATTTAGAAGTTAACGTTTCCATTCCAAAGATAAAACTGGAATGTCTCATTAGCTTGCAATAACATAACGCCAATCAGAGATTTTGACGCCAATGTGCTCATCTCATTTTGGCATTTCGTAACAGCTAGCAGCTGTACTCTTGTCTGTGATATGCCAAAAACATAAATATTTCCACAAAAACGCGGTCTCTATGAAAAAACATTAAAAGCAATGTTTTCTTTTTGTAGCACTCCGAAGAGTCTACCTCTTAGTATTTTTTTAAGAAACCTAGTTTTTATTTTACGCCAATATTTGTGTACAAGAATGTGTGGGACAACTTTTTTTATTTCAGTTTCAGAATAGAAAATTATTTCTGTAAATTATCTCGTAAAATCATTGTGATATAACCGCAATGAGGATTTGAATGTGCAAATAGATTTGATATCTAATACCTTATAGCGTAGGAATACTAGATCGTCTGCTTGATTTGTACTTTATACACAAATAGTACTTAATAATTCCATGGCTTGATTGATGAACCTTGATTGAATCGAAAACGCTTGCTGGACGGAAAACCCAAAGCATTTTATCCGCTGATTTATTAAAAACCTCGCTTCTCTTATGATTTTCACATAACTTACCCCAATTTACATAATCTTACAAAAATCTACATCAAAGACTGTACTACATGCATCACATCCCACGTGGCCATATATTTCAGATTCAGCATTAGACGCAATCACTCCAGAGTGGACAGAATTCGGAACCGGCTAGACACGCCATTGCTAATTTAATGTCAACGGTAGAAAGGAGAAAATCGTTTTTGGGAAGGTCATCAACATCATCAAGCTTTTTAATCTTCCCTCTGCTGGGACACAGGCATCCACTCCGTGAGAGGGTATGGACCGTAATCCACCAAGGCGGCCCAGTGCGGGTTGGTTGATGTCAACTCACACCGAAATTCGTCCGTCAGTTAGATAACCGTTGAAATATCGTGTGACGTCACGGTGTGCTACACTTTATACTGACATAGTGACGTCACAAGCCCCCACTCCGAAACTTTGATGCACTTTATCTTTGTCATTTTTTATTTATTTGATAAACGAAAAAATACGGGTCCAATATTATTTGACAATCTCACTGATGGAGTAAATATAATTATCATTTTTCTACCCAGAAAGCATCCCTATTATGCGCTCTGGTATGAACATTTGAATGCGTGGTGTTTTAGTTTCACAGTAAACAAGGTAAAAAGTATTATACCAATGTACCTGGAAATCATAAGGACCAAATCAACAAGCGTTTCATTACTAGAGTGCGCGCAAGATAAATAAGCCTGCGCGCCGACAAAATCGGAACTAATTGTTTGTCATTTATGTCAGGTGTCAAGAGTGTGTTGTATTCCGTGTTTTTATTTGTTTCCGAAGTAAATCATCGCTATCATTATGCCAAAAGTAATTTAAAGTGCTGGCAGGGATGTTTCCTTGAAGTGAAGGTGAACAAGACAATAACGGGCCTACGGTACTGTTTTACAAAGACAGAGCCCGTGATGCTTATTTGACAGGTAACTTTTAGGGATACCAATATACTAAAATTTCCCTAAATTTTCGTACTACCGGTTCCTGACAATATTGGTTTTTGGGTGGTACATAAATATACCAGCGGGACAGGACCGGCATCATGTAATAAAAAGCATCATTGTTGTTTTGTTTTAGGCGTTTCTAAACGCACCGTCACCCAAATAACTCAAGAAGGTTATGTGGCAGCACCTTATTCAAAAATTGTTGACGAAGAAATTAAAAAAGAATTGAAATTGAAATGGACAGTATTAACTATAGTACCATTGTTAGACCAAATTTAACAGTAGGTACTACTAAGTATTCAATAAAAGATTTACAATAACTCATGATATTATATGCAAGTAGAAAAAGCTAGTAATTAATTATGCTTAACTTAAATTACTTTAAGTTTCGAGTAATGAAAAATGACTATTGATTAAATGAAGGAAAAAATATCAGTTATGCTGGCAACAACAAGTACGCCACCCGTCGCGCGCAGACTTATCTTGCGCGCACTCTATACTTCAAAAGATAGCTTGATCTCTGCGACAGCTATCAGTATCAATACAGTAACAATAGCGCTTGACAGGATAACAATTACTTATACGTCACTTTGACATAATATATGTCGCTGAGATCAAGCTATCTATGTATAGATAGGCATGATTACTACGAAGAACAACTTTTAAATGTCGTAAAGGCTAAGCACAATGCTTAGCCAGGCATTGTCCTGTTAGAAGTTCAATTGTCGTCCCATCGGTCAATAAATGTGAGAACAGAGAGTGCACATGTGTGCATTATAATATTTCCCGTGTATGGCTAGTCTCCAACTCTCCATGTCCATTGAGCTTTCCTGTGATGGCCACAATACTGTCAGGAGGACTGTACGGAAACCTTTGACAATGCTGTCTCTAGCAGTGGTGGCCGATGTTGGACCTACCAAAACCTCTTAGAATGAGGTAATGTCCATTGTACGTAAGTTATTCATCTACGTATTTCCCCTACACTATGGAAATGACCTTGCTTTAAGACCATGGTACGGCTCCAGGCGTCGGCGTCGTCACGATGTTCTTTGCTCTACCGGTTAGCTATAGGTGTGCTATTTTAGATTACTTTCAAAGGTGACAAAATTATCTACGATTCCAGCGGCGAATTGGCACAGATCGGTGTTATTATACGGTTTTATAGTCAGGTAGAAAACTTTAATAGATTGGGTGATATTTAGCTTTTAAAATGTTACCACAGTGACAGTCTGGGGAACTAGTAAGAAAAAGACAAAAAAAAACCCTGTGGTAAAGTATTTTTTCATGCTTTTTATTTTTATTGTACTTACATACCTAGTTTATAAGCTTTCTGATACTAACTTTTTTATGGACTATGTAATTGTCTGAGAAAAACAGTTTTTATTTATTTATTATTTATGTAAATTACATTTTACATAGTAGTAACACGCTTCAATCGACAATCTATCAAAACACATAATTATGACATCGTCTTGCGTAAAAACCCTGATTCAAAGAGTAAAATGCTGGTAACTTTTGAACGGCTAAACCGATTTTCATTAAAAATAGCTAAGAACACTCCTGACAATATCACTTTTCCAACAAAAAAAAACTGAATCAGTTCATCAGTTTTAGTGTGTAGTTTAGTTACACACTTCAATTCAAACATATAACACCCCTCTTTTTCCGTCGGGGTTTAAAAATATATGAGATTAAACACTTGAAATGAAATGAGGGCTTTCTGAAATGATATCCACTAGGTGGCAGCATTGAGACGTGAGGTTCAGACACATGTCAAAACCCTTAAGTTTTCTGACATTAGCATAATTGACGTTAACGACATGTTGATGTCAAAAGTTGCGTTTTCAAAGGAAAAGACCTCTCGCCAAAGTGGCGCCAACTGATGGAGTGAATTTACCTGAAAATCCTCATTTCTTTAACGCTTCTCAATTCTTATTATACTTTTTGACGATCGTTTTTACTGATATAACGTCACTTTGCATAAGCTTGCCTATTAGTTAAAAGCGCAAATTCTAAAAGGGGTTCTGGATATCCTTTGATTATTATACTTGTCTAGATAGAACAATGCAAACAAACGACGCGCTAAAACTGTCTCCAATTGCGTGATATGTGTGAGTACCGCTCGTGTACTTATTGTCGTCAAACTGTCAATGTATGCGTGTTTAGGGATGCCTGCTCCAAACTATTAACCTACATTTTCTGAATTATTTAATATGATGAAAGTTAAACAGAACAGGTTAAATTAAACAATAATTAAGTAGATCAGTGTATCATTTATTTTAGTAACAACAAAAAATACAATGAAAAATATACAGTAATTTATAGATTAAAACCCATCTCTTTGTATTTGTTCTCGGAATATTTTCTCTTTGATTTTATTGCCTGGGCTACGTTAAGGAAAGTTGTCATTTACTGATCACATATATAATGTAGCTTTTTAAATAATAATGGTCTTCTGATCGCAAGATTATGTAATGCTATTTGTATTTTGTCTCCCATAGTTTCGTTAAATCGCCCTAGTAATAAACTGACAACACTGGCTAAATCAGACTAACCTACAAAGTTACGAATAAAAAATCGTGTGTTCTTATAATAATAGTGGTTAAATAACAAAACGTACCAGTGAAAAGTGATCTTGGTATTATTATACGGTTTTCCCACATAATTGCTATACAGTCTGACGGCACAAACCGGCATAATTAATTATTTTTCGTGAACACGTTACCCTTAGGTGTTTTAAATGACACTGACGTAAGTAAGAAGCGAGTCTACCAATTTTAGTAGACTTTATTTGGGCCGTTCAGGTAGGGTCAATTTGGCATCTAGACACGTATATAATCAAAGTGGATATCATTCCCAATTTCCCAGGTCCTGAAAAGTGTGATTAATGTCATTTAAATTTCGTAAGTAGCCGATATTTATGCCGAATTACGGGTGCTTGTTTCTTTCATAAAATATAGCATATTCTCTGCGATATATGTCAAACTGACGTATATACGCTATTGGTAAGATAGTGTTAGCCTGTCAAGCGCTATTGTTACTGTATTGATACCAGATTGATACTGACAGCTGCCGCAGAGATCAAGCTATCTTTTATGAAGTATAGTCAACAACCACTAAAATTACTGCTTAGAATAATTCTAAGAAACCAAAAAGATTACTGGTGTTTTTTATAAGTCTTAGATTAATCTGTTAGTTACCTAAACAATTCGCCTTTCAACCAAATGGACGCATGATCAAAAGACAGATTGAAATATTCGAGCTACCGATTGATTTAGCGAAATCAAAGTCAATTTCAAAAGATCGTTTAATCTGTGAAAAATGTAAACAAAATGCATTGAAAATGTCCACAGAAGCAAGTTAAAAAAAAATTGGGACGTAGACAAAATCTGTTTGTATTTTTGGATAATTGGAAACATGCATTTGCGTAATTATAGTATCAAAGATTACTGAAAGGCGATACTTGGTTTTAGGCCCGGCACCGTTCGATCCGGTTAAATCATTTCCAAGAATCACGCGTTCGTCTTTTATTACTTAGTTTTTTTTATAAAATTCAACCTGTACCCATGAATGCACTGCCCGTCCCGTTTTGAAAATGTTTTAGATAAAAACCTCACAAAATTAAAAACCATAGAAAGGCAAATAAAGAATATATTTAAACAATAAAACTGAACGCGATCACGGTACCAGGCCACAAGTGCCTTACTTTGACGAGTCAAAACCATCAGCACTGTGTGAGAGAGATAGCTATACAGGTCAAAGAGCACTATCTCTTTTTAACAGCGGAATCATGATGGCGTAGACACGAGTTATGGACCAAGTGATTAATACGGCATCATTCATAATGCCCGCGTAATTTTGAAAAATGCCCAATATGATAAAAACTATTGAAATAATTAAATGATCGGGCTTTTTGAATAATGGCCATCACTTATTGGGCCGGGTAATAAAAAGATGTATTTTTTTTATTTTTTTATTGCTCACTCGAGGAGCTCGTGGCTAAATAATAACAGCCGCACGGGTCGATCATCAAGGTTAAGCAACGCTTGCCGAGGTCGGTCCGTGGATGGGTGACCATTTCAACATACCGAGTTTCCTCCGTGCCTCGAAAAGCACGTTAAGCCGTTGGTCCCGGCTGTCATTTGAAGATCTTTGACAGTGGTTACGGGTAGTCAGAAGCCTTAGACCTGACACCAGTCTTGCCAAGAGGTATCGTGTTACCCAGTTACTGGGTTGTGGAGGTCAGATAGGCAGTCGCTCCATGTAAAACACTGGTACTCAGCTGAATCCGGTAAGACTGGAAGCCGACCCCAACAATAATTGGGATAAAGGCTAGGCAGATGATGATTTTATTGCTCACTCACATCAGCTCCCTATCTCCTTCGAACCTAACCTATCCATGTCGGGGTGCCCTAAGCACCCGAGCTCACTTATTTTATTATCGAATTGCCCAACCGTTTCGTAGCAATATTCATAATCACCAGACAATGTGATAAATATAGAAGTTTGGATCAGTATTCATAATTCCCGGGCATTATAGTGCTAACACACGTCCGGATTTGGTCCGGCCGGACTAACTCCGCCCACAAATCCTTTCTCGCTTACACACGCTTCTGTGGAGCGAGACGAACTCAATAATAATAATGTCCGGCGGACCACTCTACACACGCTCGGATATGGTCCGGGCCGGACTAACTCCGCCCACAAATCCGTGGTCCGGCCGGAACAAATCCGAACGTGTGTAAGCACTATTATAGATACCGATTAATCACTTGGTCTATGACAAGGTTAGTATCTATGGCCTCAGCACAGAGTATAATAATATAATCAGTACATTCTGCGATCAGCACATCGAAACTGCGTTCATTCAAGAACTGACAATATTCCACATGGAGCTATGATGACAATTTCTAAATTCGCCATTAATCTAACTGAATGTGAACATCATTGCTGAATTTACCACTTGAAGAATTATCTAATCTGTTTTTAAACACCGGAAGTTTCAAGACAAAACAAAAATATATTTTCTGAGATTTTACAATTCTAAAATCCATTAAACCATCCTTTTTATTGACGAGACCTCGAAATCGTCAATTTTTTACCGCATCATCAAAAATATACATGTGCTAACAACGCACAGACTGACAGCCATTACAATTTTCTAATAGCGAACATATATTACCGCTCGATTCTGGCATTTGTCCAACACAAACTTTCATACTAACATTATCGAGTGGTAGGTTATCGTTTATTGGCTGTACGAATTATACCTGTGCGTAATATTTAAAAAAGATAATATAGAGCGCTGTCAAGGTTATGGTTTATAAAAAATGGCGGATGGCGGGAATATTAATAATATTTTGTAAATGAATCAGTTTTTATTCTAAGATGCTTTTTCTTGTATATTGACGCACGTGTGATGATACAAAGTAGTAGTAGTCTGCCACGTCTGTCTGCGATTCCCGACGAAGGAGACATGTGTACTCCTGACTATTGGTGTAAAAAACTGGGTATTTAGTTTTTTCTTTCCGACTGCCGATTCTTATCATAAATTGAGAATAAAATAATAATAGTATAGGAAGATAATTGAATTGCACTTTTGATAGGAAGATGTAAGTGGGTACTTACATTATATACATGTTTGTGTCACGACAGTTATACATAATAGTCATTTCCAACCGTACTAATATAAACAGACCTACCATATTCTTCTCAAATATCCTGTTAAAAGCTCGTATGATTATAATAATATAAAAATAAATTTATTGACACAAAATACCTTTGTATACAAAACCAATACAATATCAGGGGGGTGACCATAAGCTCTTAGAGTAAGGTTATTTTGAGTGTGTGTAAGGGACAGATGTATATGACTTGTATACTTCTGTCACCCCCCCAGACCGTTTAATTAAGACGACGACTAACGCCAACGACCTTGAGGGAACAAAACGCGCACTCGTTTCAATCCCGCGTGACCCAAAATTTATTAGTTTTCTTGTACTTTCCATAATATTCCATGACTTTAAAAAGAAGCTTCAGATCAATATGTAGATAAATATGGTGTCAATTTCATTAAAATACACCCAGCGGTTTCGGTGCGATTGTCTTGTTTTTGTCCGTTTTACCTTCAGTTTCCCACCTTAAAATTATCGCAGAATTAATGTGACAAATTGTCAAGCACGCGTTATCTGCTGTGATTGGTTGAATGAATTTTCGACAGCCAATCACAGAAGATAACGCGTGTTTGACAATTTGTCATATTAATTCTCCGATAATTTTAAGGTGGGAAACTGAGGGTTAGACATAACTTTACAAATTAGTTACACTATGTTTTACGAATAAAACTCAAAATTTTCTCAGATCAAATTATTAATAAAATGGTCTAATGTAACATATATTTTTCCAAAAAAATACGATTAACCATTAAGACGTGAGTCTCATTTTAAAATCAGCTACTCAGGGTTATCTGCGCCTTAAGAAAAAAGTTTCTCAGTTTCCAATAAGGCCGGTGTTTTGCTAAAATCGTATATCCTAAATAAATTCCATTTTGTGCCAATAAATGGTTATCCAATTATTTATCTTGCAACAAATGTAACTCCAACTTGTACTGACGCAAGTAATTATTAATACAGTAATCCATTTTAAGTCATCATAACCAATAAAGAACATTTCAAAATATCTATTCCGAGTTCTGCTTAAATCGATTCTATCATCAATATACATCGATGAAGAAATAGTCATTTCTGTATGTATGTTTACTTTACAAATCTATGTAAAGTAAAGGAAGGGCGCAGATCAAACTGAAAGTTATCACGACATATCGTGTCTATGCCAAAAACGAAAGTAGCAGGGCAATGCACTCATTTGCCAAGATCAAAAAGTACAGCACAATGCGATAGTACTAACTAGTAGTAATATTATAAATGTGCAAGTCTGTATGTTTGTTAATAAATCACGCTGGGTAAACAGGTGTTTGGTTCTGTAAAACAAAGTATGCATCTAAGCGGCGACGCGCCGTGCAACTTAGTAAATGAGCTGTCAATGATTAGCTTCAGGTTAGAATGATATACATATAAGCTAGTATATTCCGTAAAAACCTCACCATGAATACCTACGTTGTGTGAGCTTGAAGTGAACTGTCAATGTCACCTAAGTTTTTACGGTGACATCTTATGTCCGTGAATACCACCGGACCCAGACGCCAATCGCTTCCAAAGTTGTGGTCCTGCTGAACGAACGAGCAAAAGTTAACATCGTTGATTTCTCGGTAAATACGAATGTTTCAGTTCTGGTTTTTTTACGAAATGAATCACATTTATGGGTAGTAATTATTTGTATACATAATATAGTTAATAGGTTTTTCGGCGCTCATGGAGGTCCTGCTGAAAGGAGCGTGACTACCGCAGGACTACATTCAAAGTCGATTTTTTCGAAAACTACTAAGGTACCAATTTTGTTGTTCGAGTACTAATTGGTACCAATTGACTAGTAATTCTTTACCAAATATTGAAGCGATTGGCGTCGGGGTCACGAACAAGACATTTTTACAGAATAGCGGCACACCATATCCGTGCTCGTTTACCTAAGTCTTCACGTATAGATACTATCCGAATAATGCTGCTACGTATGATGACCAAATCAGATTTGGAAGACACCTGTGACCTGGCAGACGGGTAGACCATGACCAAAGTATTGCTTAGCACACTAACCCTGAGTTTCTCAGCTCAACAACAGATAAATCGTGCTTGACAATTTATGACATTAATTCTGCGATAATTTAGAGCTGAGAAACTCGGGGTAACTCGCACTTTCTATCACAACCGAAATACGTTTCTGATCCATTGTTTAAAAATTCGTTTGTTCGGCAACTTACAACCCGCAATGAATATTCATACGTGAATTATTGAATTTTTATGTCATGCAAATACACTATTTGTGGGGATATCCTTATGGACATCTTCCGTCTTAGGAATAGGGGTTATGTTGGACTCCAGCCGACTAAAACCCCACAGCCGCCTGATGTCAAGTCAAAAATGAAGAAGCTAGAAGAAGAGTTACCAATATTCGAAGAACCACTACCAGAAATGACCTACAATGTCTTTGGTCTGGATTATTCTAAGATAATGACGCAGGCTCTTAGCTGCTAATAGGTAGAAGTCTCGGGATGCTTGGAGCACCCTGAACATGAGTGATGACTTCATATCATATAGAGTGACGCCCGATAAAGTACCTGAGCCTCTTGTGGGCAACCAGAGAAAAGAGCTGGCTGAATTCTTACAGAAGAGACAGATCGAGCTGAAGCGTCTTTAGAAGCGAATGAAGGACCCTTGCCAAGACTGCCTGCTCGCAGAGAATGTAGATAGTGCTGAGGACGTTGAAGAAGAGTATTACGAAGATAGCGATGAGGAGAATTACACATACTACACTGGAACCAGGGAGCTATCTGACCTAGTTGTTAGACAGCCTCCTTTGTAGCTTAGTGAGTAGTTATATACATTATTGTATTATTATTATTGTAGTTCATACCGCTAACATGAGTCGGGGACCCGGGATACAATTAAATTCACGCCGCAGGCAAGCTGGATTTGGACATAGGTTACCTTTTGTCCCGATAGTAGGTTTCCATCGGCAATTTTTTGACTTTCGGGAGAAACAGCTCACAATGTTAGGACCCATTAATATTAATGATAATTTTTATCCGTGGTGCTAGGCAACTGACTTATCCCAGTTGTAAACGACCCTTGTACCTATTGACCTTGTTTGTTCTGTCTCCTGCTTGGTATGGAGGCAAGTAGAAATTTGCGTTTTTCCTACTCCTCCGTTATTCTTTTCTGATTAATTTCTTTGCGGGATCCAAGACACTTAAATTCATTATCCGGGACTTCGTCGAGCTTCATTGCCGCGGCGCTTTTCTGGTGGTCGCCACTATTGATGCCGGCTTTCAGGAGTTGCAGTGGTTTGGGAATATTGTGGTGGGAGCGTTTCGGGAGAAACCGCTGGCAGAGGCCAGTGCAGTCATAAATATCCTAAGGAGCCAAAACAACTGACGACACTGGCAGATAATAATGACAATTTATAATGATGAGTAAAGTATAATGACGATGCGTATACTGTCGCAAGAATTATGAGTCTATTGCCTCAATTGCGTAGGTCGTGATTTTATCGGCTGAGATCGTATTTTCGTTCGTCACGACTTTTATGCGTTTTTGCGAACTCGGTGGCATCTAACCGTCTGCCTAAATAAATGCGTTGAAGTTTCGGCACTGATACGAGTGATGAAAAACTAACAGCATGATTTTATTAAGGTAGGTGAACTATATGGGGTTTTCGGGGTGATCTTCTAAAAGGTCACGGGTTCTACGAGCCTGGTCTTTTCCCTAAAAGTCCAGGCGCCTTTCAAAGGTTTCTCCCGTTAAAAAATGGTGACCTATGGGGAAACTCTGCTTAACTCTTCAAAAAATGCAGTTTTTGCGATTTTCTATTATGAAAACCGGCCAAGTACGAGTCGGACTCGCGCACCAAGGGTTCCGTAACATTATCGCAAAAAACGGCATCACGTTTGTTGTATGGGAGCCCCACTTCAATATTTATTTTATTCTGTTTTTAGTATTTGTTGTTATAGTAGTGGCAACAGAAAAACATAATGTGTGAAAATTTCAACTGTCTAGCTATCACGGTTCATGAGATACAGTCTGGTGACAGACAAACGGACAGTGGAGTAATAGGGTCCCGTTTTTACCCTTTGGGTGCGGAACCCTAAAAAGCAGAAAATACATCTCCAATCAGAAAAGCTCTGTGAGAAGTCTAATTTATGAATGCAGTAAACCAAATAATTTCCGCTTGTTAACGTATGTTAATTTATGAATAGAAATTTGCTATTGATCACACCTTCACTTCCATTCACTCAAGCGCATCATGGCAATGAGCCGAGAACTGTACGAAAAAGATGATAGATGGCGCACTCTGCCTTCACAGTCTTTATTTAAAACACTAACGTTTACTTTGAAAATACTACTTCCTCAATTTACTCTTTGAAGACAATGATGAATAGCGAACATGCTCGTTGAAAAATTATGCAACGACTCTTAAACACTTAAAAACGTTAAAATCTAGAAAGCAAAAGAAATAGTCATAACAAATAAAACCTATTTTTAAAATTACTCTATGGTTCGTACGCATGTATGAAGGTGGAAACATATTATTGAAACCCCACGCGACCCCACGCCACCCGACGTGTCGACACCCGACGCGCACCGTGCACATATACAACACCCCACATGATGCTACAACACGTTCGCTAATGTCATAGCCAGTATTGCCAGGTCTCGTTTTTGTTTTATCCCAAGTCTGATCTCAATGAACCCTAGATTTTAAGTTTTATGAAAAAAATACTTTATTTTATTTTATTTGCTCTCCCTCTCCATTCTATATATATTTAATACATTTCATGCAAGATCATACATAAGACGAGACATTATAATCTATAATATAATTACAGACCAGTTTTACTATAACAATAATAGAAACCATTTAAAAATATCTGGTTATTTTTGGATTTGTACGATACCAAGTACTTGACTACTTCATTAAAACTATGATAGGCGTATCGAAAAAGAAGTTTTAAGAAATTGCGGGTTCAAGGGAAATATTTAAACTTAAGTCCATATCATTGCAAATTTGATTCGAATAAGTTACTAGAGTCTGGCAAACGAAAGTAGACACTCGAATTATTTGCAAACTTTTTATATGGCAATGCTATACTAATGTCAAACCCAATTTTCCGTATGACGCTATCATGTTGATACTTTGTTTTAATTCGTAATCTCTATTTATCTTAACGTATTTCTTTTCTCTATTTTGATTTACATTCATTTTATAATGCAAGGTTATTTATCATACCATAATAAATGTTGCATTTTAATTTTAACAATTTTTTTTTGTCTTTTTCTTAAAATCTGGAGGATGTAGCAGAGGTTGATATCTCATCAATCTCTGCTTCATCCTTCAGATTTTATGTATAAAATATTTATAGTATTATTATTCAGACGAAGTAATATAAATAATTCTAAAGTATCAAATTAGGTTATTCCAGATATTGCATACTAGTTTTGGGGTTGCTATGCTGATATTTTTTAAATTTGCCGCGCTTTTCAGTCTCTACTTTCTTTTGCCAGACTTTAATTTCTATTATATCATAAACATAAAAATTACCCTCACCGATTTTGTACCCTAGAAATAACCGTGCTGATGAAACTACTCTAAATTAGGATAAATTACCCTATGTTGGCAACACTCGACTGACTGACGCGTGGGATCGGGTGTTAACTAGAGACACACTGTGTCGAAACGTCGGGTGGCGTGTGTTCCCCCACTCCCGGCAACACGCTGATCCAAACCGACTGCGTGTTGACACGTGGGAATGCGTGTGATCGCATGGCGTGTTGACTATGTGTCTCTGACCATACTAAATGTATGGGTTTGATTAGTACTTCAATGCGTCAGAAGGCGTCGGGTGGCGTGGCGTCGGGTGGGGTTTCAATAATCTGTTTCCACCTTGATTGCTTTGGCTCAACGCTAGCTCGTTATAAAAAATAAAATGTCAAAGTCTGTGTTGCCACCTGTCAGTAATAATTTTCTACTAATGTTGCATTCTTCCAGAAATATGTATTTTTTATAATTTCTGATTCTAATAATTTTAATGTTACATCGCTGTCGACAGATTCGATGTAAAAGCCGCGGTTTTATTTGTACAGAAGAATGATATTTTTGTTTTTATAATTGTCATGTAGAGGACGTTAAATAGCCCGCAATAGGCACAAGAGTACAAAAACATGTAGAAAATATTTTGCAAAAAAAAATCGGCCAAGTGCGTGTTGAGCGCACAGATATGGGTTCCGTAGTCGAGATGAGAAACATGGTTTGTAATGTTATAGTGTTACGTAAAAACTGAAAAAGAGAGTTATTAATTATGCGATTGTAATTATAATCACCCATAATATCGCACCAAATATAATATTTTTCGAAGTGTTTGACAGAAGTCCACCTATGGTACGCCCCCATTTCGCCATTTAAGACGACGACAGTCGCCAACGACCTTGAGAGAACAAAACGCGTAATCGTTTCACACCCGCGCGACCCAAAATTCAGTAGTTTTTTGTACTTTCCTACTTATTCCATGACTTTATAAAAGCCTTAGATCAAAACGTAGGTAATTTTATTGTCTTTGCGATGGTTAAAATTTCATTTCAATACGTTTTGGTGCGATTGTCGTATTTTTATCCGTGTCAGATACTTTACAAATTAATTACATTATGCTATACGAAAAAAAACAAAGTTTCGTAGATCATATTATTAAAAAAAAACCGGCCAAGTGCGAGTCGGACTTGCGCACGAAGGGTTCCGTACCATTATCGCAAAAAACGGCAAAAAATCACGTTTGTTGTGTGGGAGCCCCCACTTAAATATTTATTTTATTATGTTTTTAGTATTTGTTGTTATAGTGGCAACAGAAATACATCATCTGTGAAAATTTCAACTGTCTAGCTATCACGGTTCATGAGATACAGCCTGGTGACAGACAGACAGACAGACGGACCGCGGAGTCTTAATAATAGGGTCCCGTTTTTACCCTTTGGGTACGGAACCCTAAAAAGGGACGGCTAGTGTTTTTTTTTGCGTGTGAATGTAAATAAACATTATTCTGGCCACCAATGTATTTACCATCTTTTTCTTTTTCTAACCTCCAAAAATATCAGAATACTAGAAAAAAAAAAACTGTAAATTGAGGTGTTTTGCGTACTTACATTCCTTTTTCATAATAGAAAATGAGATCCAGGGTTCGAGGTTGGGCAAAGTGATAATGGTCTTTCCATGTGGTATTTCTCAGTAGGTACCACGAGTCTGGAGTTGTGGCCGGTTGATGGCAATAGAGTCACCTCCTATTACATGGGACTTAAAATTAAGGCGCAGATACCCCTGATCAGGAATTCCACTCCTTTGCTGTAAGCATAATAAAAGAATTTCCAAAACGTTTGGTGCGTATGGGTGGGATGTCCACCATGTACCGATGACGCAACGCCGTACGTCTTGTAGTCCGATGATGGAACGGACTAGGAGGCATTAGTTCATGCAATTCCAACACACACTCCCCGAAATGTAACCGATAAAAAACCGACAGACTGGCAACTCGGCGCCGGTGTTCGAAAAATCACGCACTAAAAAGTATGAAACAAGAAAATATTCTCATCTGAAATTGTTAGGTAGGTAGACACCTACAAACTATTTTGTAGACGATAATCGTGGTCGTAGGTATGCCACCTACCGTAATAAAACAATACATTCTAAAATATTGAATGAAATAAAAAAATCTTTAAAAACATCATAATCACGGCCATGACAAAAAATAAGCGTACCGTTTTTGTCATTCCGCTACACAACACTAAAAAATAAAATTAGATGTGCATTCAAAATTATAAACACACGTACGTGAATCATGTTAACCTCTGAGAGCCAATAGACAAATACCAACGCAAAAAGCGAGTGAGCTAAAAATAAACAAAAACATACAAAAATAGCGTCAATGTTTGTTTTGTAAGAACAAAAGAAACCATACATTTTACTCACTATTTTAATTCTTTTGAAGTGTTTTTAGGATCAATTTCTGGCACGAAATTAAAAAAAGAACACAATAATGGTAAGCATTTGTTTATTTGACTACAGAACAAAAGAACCACAAATTTTTCTCACTTCTTCGTTTGAAGTATTCTTTAGGCCCAGTGTCTGGGACGAAATCTATCACCATTTCATGTGATGTGTGAGTATTACAAGCAACTAAAATTGATTGTTATAACAAGCTTTTTAAAAACTACAAGAGATGTTTGACGTCCTACTTTTGTTTAATAATGCTTCCTGTTATTAGTTTTTGTCAAACAATTAATTTTCTCCAAAAGTAGAGTTTCGTCAAAATCGTCCGATTTGACAAAATTTACGAATAACTCCAGTTATTCTTGAAAAAAAAACATAAAATCGCATACCGTTAGAAAGGGCATACAGTAGAGATGTTTACATAAAATCTGAAGCCATCGATCTCTTGTAGTTTTTTTTTCATTGCAATGCAAAGTTCTGCTTCAAATAATTTTCTTACCTCTTTTTGTAGTTTAGAAGCTCCTATTTTTGTTAACCGGCATTCTTATAAAAAAATATTGATTACTTGAAGACCTACTATGTATCAAGATCAGAAAAAATATAAATGTTGCCAGACTTGTCAATAAAAAGGAAACTTATGGAAGTTTAAAGGTGGGAAAGCGGCGAAAGCCGGAATTTTTTCAAAAAAAATCGGGTAAAACCCAAAGTAGGGCCTAGGTCAAATTTTATGGGCTGAGAATATAGGAGAAGACCCCACCTACCTGTCATTTTCCTGTGTTCACTCTTCTACCGAACACCCTGTATTTCTGTTGCCGCTATATCAACAAATATTGAAAACAGAATTAAATAAATCTCTAAGTGGGGCTCCCATAGGTAGGTACAACAAACGTGATTTTTCTGCTGTTTTTTGCGATAATGGTACTGAACCCTTCTTTTCTTTTTTGGGTCAAATCTTGCAACTAAAGTTTAAAACAGGTATCCCCAACCTATTGAGCTGAAATTTTGCTTACACTTTTGGCTTGGATGACAATGCAGATGATAAGCTAAAAAGCTTATCTATTTAAAAAAAGTTTTAACTGTTATTTTATCTCACCTGTCCAGATCTCTGCAAACAAATCTTACAAGTTAAAATTGGCCCCTCTTTCCCGTTGTTGAAATGAAATTTTACAAACACAATGCAATTATGGATATTAAAGCTTGTTTAAAAAAGTTCTTTTTAATATGTTAGCTTATTTCTTTGATTTTATATTTGAGACTTACTTTCAGTACGTAACCAAGTAGGTATACAAATTGTCAAATTCACGTTGACTACTGTGATTGGTTGAATGCATTTTCAACCGCCAATCTCTTCGCAAAACATGCGTATATTCTGTGACGCGTCGACAGATTTCTTTTCAGTAACCGTGATTTACTCTTTCATCTTTACGTAAGTCATAACGTCGTTTACAATTTACATTTTACAAACTGTTTACGTTTACAATTCAAAGCTTAACTACGGGAAACATTTAGAATTTGTTTGGTTTTGCGCAGATGAATGAATGACATAATATGCATAACATCCTTATTAGAGTGCTTTTATTAGGTTTTAGCTTTAGTAGTTGCACGAGTGGATAAATGCCTAGTGTTAGGCTGGCCACACTGGCCTGGTTTTTAATATGCGGTTGAAAAATATATGGCTGCTTTTCGAACAACGCGTTCGGGTCGGAAAAACGTCTCACGTCTGCACTAGTCTGGGTTCCGTACCCAAAGGATAAAAACGGGACCCTATTACTAAGACTCCGCGGTCCGTCTGTCTGTCTGTCTGTCACCAGTCTGTATTTCATGAACCGCGATATCTAGACAGTTGAAATTTTCACAGATGATGTATTTCTGTTGCCGCTATAACAACACATACTAAAAACAGAATAAACCAAATATTTAAGTGGGGCACCCATACAACAAACATGTTTTTTTTTGCAGTTTTTAGGGTTCCGAACCCAAAGGATAAAAACGGGACCCTATTAAGAAAGAAAGAAAAGAAAGAAAACTAGTTTATTTGACACACACAGATACACACAATGTAGGTAATAAACTAAAACTTAATTTTACAGTATGTAATAATATACGCAGTGTGCCCCGCGGCGTCGCCAAAATGGTCCAGTTCAGCAAAATGCCAGACAACTGAGAGTTGCCTGACGTTGGTTTTCAACTGAACCTTACGTTGAAGTGTACGGAAGACGCAAACAAGAATAAGATCATGCTGTGCAGTCGGAGGATACATCTGGGTTTTGTTCAACCAGCTCGCGAATATGTATCCTCCGACTGGGAGTTGCCTGACGCTGGTTTTCAACTGAACCTTACGTTGAATTGTACGGATGTGAATCAGTTTTACGGTGTTAAATATACAGGTAAATAAATATAAGTTCATAAGACTCCGCAGTCCATCTGTCTGTCTGTCTGTCTGTCTGTCCGTCTGTCACTAGGCTGTATCTCACGAAACGTGATAGCTAGACAGTTAAAAATTTTCATTGACGATGTAGATACAAAAGACTACTAAATTTTTGGTCGTACCTATGAAACGAGTGCGCGTTTTGTTCCCTCAAGCTCGATGGCGACTGCCGTCGTCCTAATTAAATTAATCTACGACTGGTCCATTGTAATAGCGGCATGATAGAATTGGAGTAAGTTTCCTTTAAATTGTTGGAATCGACTCACCTTATTCGTATATAATGCACTTTTTCTTTTCGTGTGAGGATGTGGCCACCTCTGTTGTCAGCGTTAATTAAACCGCCTTTGGCAAGCCCACAGGCCTATGACTTGGCTATTTCAGACTTAATATTATAAACAGGAATGATTTGTATCTTTGTATGTAACGAATAAACTTAAAAACTACTGCAACGATTTCAAAAAATCTTTCACTGTTGGGAAGTTACACTATCCCCGGATACATAGGCTGCTTTTTATCCCTGTATTCCCACGGGAACGAGAACTACGCGGGGGAAACCGCGAGGCGTCCGCTAGTTACCTATATAAGTCCATGTTTCCTCACGATGTTTTCCTTCACCGTTGCCTGTAATGTCCAAGATAAACTTAGAAATAAGTACATATGATTTGAAAAGGTTACATTGGTACTTGCCCGGATTTGGACCACGACCTCAAACACGAGAGACAAGGTCTTAGCCACTGCATGGGCCACCTATCACGAGTTCACGAGATACGACATAAGACGGAACCACACTTACGTTTCGTGGCGTGGCGTGGCTTGGGATCCACCAACCCATCGACTCAGTACCAGCCTACGTCATAACACAGCGAGTTTTGTAGCCAATCAACTGTGTCAGAAGGCGCTACGCCACGCCACGCAAGGGTGGTTCCGCCTCGATATTTAATGGTCAAAAACATAATATGAAATGTTTGTGCTATAAGCGCTCAAATAGCATAGAAAACACACGTTACAATGGTATTTATGCGATCGTCAAAACATTTATAGCCTCTACGTATTTTATTGATTGTTTTCCTTTATGAGTTACGTGTTTTATCACTAATTGCATTGGTACTTTATTACGACGACTAGCTTCTTACTGCGGCTTCACTTCCGTAGCAACCTTGCATTTTGTTTGTGTTGCATTGAGCGGAAGGCATACACGCAGGGCCCGATCTAGCAATTTCGTCGCTCGAATAGTTAATTATTTGCCGTCCTTAAATGACGCCTATAAGGAGGAAAATGTTTCAGGATATTGAAACATTTTCCGCTTTTGAACAAAAAGTGCGTGTCGGAATCGCGCACGAAAGGTTCCGTACCATTATCGCAAAAAACGTTTGTTGTATAGGAGCCCCACTTAAATATTTATTTTATTCAGTTTTTAGTATTTGTTGTTATAGTGGCAACATAAATACATCATCTGTGAAAATTTCAACTGAATAGCTATCACGGTACATGAGATACAGACTGGTCACAGACAGACAGACGCACAGTGGAGTCTTAGTAACAGGGTCTCGTTTTTACCCTTTGGATGCGGAACCCTAAAATGATGCGGTTTTTAACCGTCGGATTAGATAAAGCCGCTTTTTTGACAACTTCTAGCGAAGTGAAAACGAAGTGAGATCAAAAATTTCACCTAAGAATTTTTGGAACATTATGAATGTTATGTTATTTAACGGTGGGTTTACAACAAGAACCAATAACATTCGACAGCTAAACGAGCTTGAAATTTTGAGCACCACACCATGAATAACTTAGGTTTTCTGATGAAATGGAAAGGGCTTTTAGTACAGTTTGGCCTCCCCTCATTTATGCCGCTCTGGGCATTTGCCCGGCTTGCCCCTCCTAGATCCGGCCCTGCTGATACACATTTGATTCTCGTGACAGTGCAGTTTTTATTAAAAAGCTTGTTTAAATAAATAATAGCTTAGGTTAGGTTAAAACGGGCTGTTTTCCGCAACTCCACAACCAAGCGCGTATTTTGAGTACGAAAAAAAAAATAGCTTAAAAAACTAAAAACCACGCTAAAAAGTAGAAAATAATTTTAAATAAATTTGAATTAAGAACAGTGTGATAAACAAAAAAATATTTTATTGTAAAAAAGCATGGGTATTGTATTACAAGCAAAAGGTATTGGTAAAAGTAGAGTCAATTTGAAAATATGTTAAAAAGCAATCCACGCTTTTTTATAATATTTATTTCTTGTTTATCACACTGATTTTGGGTCGAAAACCTATATGGTATCCCATTGACCTAGAATCAAAAATTTGTCAAAAAATAAGGTCTTACACAGCACAAATAAAGGAAAACTACCAACAAATAAAAAATGTTGAAAGTTATGGTAAATTTTGGTACCTACTTACCTACAAGTTTTCGCGAAAATCTAAATTTGCCCATATATCCAATATCTAATATCATATCTTTAAAACTTAGCCACCAATAAAAATTATACCAATTTTATTAAGGCGGTATAATGGGTAGGTACGGAACGGAACTCTCGACGAGTTCGACTCGCACTTGACCGGTTTTTTTATTAAAAATGTTTGTTTCACTTGAGAATCCTTTGAAAATCCTACAATAGTACTCACCATCACTTAACAAAACCGAATTGACACTCTACAACAAACCAAGCGCCGTAAACACACACTGATCATTGTTTGTTTACTCACAGCTGCACGAGGGGGCAGCACTAGTCTTCGCAGATGAACTCAAACAGACGCTGGACAGATATCTCTTCGGGATCTGCCCGCAGAGTTTTAAGGTAAGATTTTTTTGTATTAAAGTGGTGTCTTTGTTGTTATTCGTTGAGGATTTGGTGATAGATCGTGGGTTTGACTGTGTCTGCATAGCAAATCAGCCTGTAGGGGAGACTGGAGAGATTTGATCCTATAGAAGTCTTGGTTCATAAAAATTATTAAGATACTAACCCTCAGTTTCCCACCTTAATATTATCGCAGAATTAATGTGACAAATTGTCAAGCTCGCGTTATCTGCTGTGATTGGCTGTCGAACCTTCGCACGCGTTATCTGCTGTGATCGGTTGAATTCATTCAACCAATCACAGCAGATAACGCGTGCTTGACAATTTGTCACATTAATTATTCTGCGATCATTTTAAGGTGGGAAACTGAGGGTTAGGTACAAGTTGATCGCGAGCGTCCGATCTGCACCAAGTGCAAGGCAACTGTAGAAAGCCGACGACTAACGAAACACGAAGTTTGCCGATGTTTGTACTGTACATTTTAATTTGACAGTTGAAACGTCAAACATTTTTCGTTACCCATGAATTAGCGAAGAGTAATGGTGACCCAGTAGTTACGAGTTGTAGGTTTTAGGTCGTGGGTTCGAACCCGAGCAGGCACTTTAATTAGTGTTATTTATTACCCGACTGTCGAAGGAGGGTAATGTGTTTATCAGTCTATGTATGAATGTTTGTTCCTATGTGGCGTTCTAGAGACCAAACGCTTTGGCCGATTATGATGATTCTTACGTCAATCTATTCGTCTTACCCTCAGTTTCCCACCTTAAAATTATCGGAGAATTAATGTGACAAATTGTCAAGCACGCGTTATCTGCTGTGATTGGTTGAATGAATTTTCAACAGCCAATCACAGAAGATAACGCGTGTTTGACAATTTGTCACATTAATTCTCCGATAATTTTAAGGTGGGAAACTGAGGGTTAGCCTTGCGATTGTCACTGGCTACATTAAAATTAGAAAATAGAAAAATGGCGGCTTTTGGGCACCATATTTTTGTTTTCTCCCAAACCCATCGTGTGGGGTACCACAATAAAGGGTTAATTAAATGAACCTAATTCTAAAACAATTGTAAATAAAAAAAGTTAAACAAAAAAATCAAAAACCCGACTGCTTAGGTAGCGAACTAAAAAACGTAAACAAAAAGAAAATCATGCTGTGCAGTCGGAGGATACATATTTGCGATTGTTTTAATTAACTTTATTTCATCACCATTGCTCTCGAAACGCTGAAGGAAAGCATCGTGAGGAAACCGGCATGTCCTAGAAACAAAAATTCGGAGACATGTGACATCCACCAACCGGCACCGCGTGGTGGATTACGTCCCATTCCCTCTCTCACAGAGAGGAAGCCTGTGTCCCAGCAGTAGACACATTATGGGAGACTGGGGTGACTTAGTTCTACGTGAGACTTGGTTCATACTAATTATAAAGCTACTAAACATATTTAATTGATTTTTGGGGCGCATCGGTTGGCGCAGTGGTTGAGCGATTGAGTGTTGCGCTGCGTGTCGCGGATACGATTCCCGCACGGAACAAATAATATATGTGTATGACCTACAGAGAGTTTTTTCCGGCTCTGGGCGTTTGTGTATGTGAGTATATGTTTGTAAACACACCCATGATACAGGATCAATGCCTAGTGTGGGGAAAAGTATTAAAAAAACTTAGCTCTACTATTAGTTCTACTTCCCCGGCTTTATTAGTTTAGTAGACTTGGAATTATCATTTTAGAACAATTTGAGATGCTAACCCTCAGTTTCCCACCTTAAAATTATCGCAGAATAAATGTGACAAATTGTCAAGCACGCGTTATCTGCTGTGATTGGTTGAATGAATTCAACCGATCACAGCAGATAACGCGTGCGAAGGTTCGACAGCCAATCACAGCAGATAACGCGAGCTTGACAATTTGTCACATTAATTCTGCGATAATATTAAGGTGGGAAACTGAGGGTTAGTATCTTAATAATTTTTATGAACCAAGACTTCTATAGGATCAAATCTCTCCAGTCTCCCCTACAGGCTGATTTGCTATGCAGACACAGTCAAACCCACGATCTATCACCAAATCCTCAACGAATAACAACAAAGACACCACTTTAATACAAAAAAATCTTACCTTAAAACTCTGCGGGCAGATCCCGAAGAGATATCTGTCCAGCGTCTGTTTGAGTTCATCTGCGAAGACTAGTGCTGCCCCCTCGTGCAGCTGTGAGTAAACAAACAATGATCAGTGTGTGTTTACGGCGCTTGGTTTGTTGTAGAGTGTCAATTCGGTTTTGTTAAGTGATGGTGAGTACTATTGTAGGATTTTCAAAGGATTCTCAAGTGAAACAAACATTTTTAATAAAAAAACCGGTCAAGTGCGAGTCGAACTCGTCGAGAGTTCCGTTCCGTACCTACCCATTATACCGCCTTAATAAAATTGGTATAATTTTTATTGGTGGCTAAGTTTTAAAGATATGATATTAGATATTGGATATATGGGCAAATTTAGATTTTCGCGAAAACTTGTAGGTAAGTAGGTACCAAAATTTACCATAACTTTCAACATTTTTTATTTGTTGGTAGTTTTCCTTTATTTGTGCTGTGTAAGACCTTATTTTTTGACAAATTTTTGATTCTAGGTCAATGGGATACCATATAGGTTTTCGACCCAAAATCAGTGTGATAAACAAGAAATAAATATTATAAAAAAGCGTGGATTGCTTTTTAACATATTTTCAAATTGACTCTACTTTTACCAATACCTTTTGCTTGTAATACAATACCCATGCTTTTTTACAATAAAATATTTTTTTGTTTATCACACTGTTCTTAATTCAAATTTATTTAAAATTATTTTCTACTTTTTAGCGTGGTTTTTAGTTTTTTAAGCTATTTTTTTTTTCGTACTCAAAATACGCGCTTGGTTGTGGAGTTGCGGAAAACAGCCCGTTTTAACCTAACCTAAGCTATTATTTATTTAAACAAGCTTTTTAATAAAAACTGCACTGTCACGAGAATCAAATGTGTATCAGCAGGGCCGGATCTAGGAGGGGCAAGCCGGGCAAATGCCCAGAGCGGCATAAATGAGGGGAGGCCAAACTGTACTAAAAGCCCTTTCCATTTCATCAGAAAACCTAAGTTATTCATGGTGTGGTGCTCAAAATTTCAAGCTCGTTTAGCTGTCGAATGTTATTGGTTCTTGTTGTAAACCCACCGTTAAATAACATAACATTCATAATGTTCCAAAAATTCTTAGGTGAAATTTTTGATCTCACTTCGTTTTCACTTCGCTAGAAGTTGTCAAAAAAGCGGCTTTATCTAATCCGACGGTTAAAAACCGCATCATTTTAGGGTTCCGCATCCAAAGGGTAAAAACGAGACCCTGTTACTAAGACTCCACTGTGCGTCTGTCTGTCTGTGACCAGTCTGTATCTCATGTACCGTGATAGCTATTCAGTTGAAATTTTCACAGATGATGTATTTATGTTGCCACTATAACAACAAATACTAAAAACTGAATAAAATAAATATTTAAGTGGGGCTCCTATACAACAAACGTTTTTTGCGATAATGGTACGGAACCTTTCGTGCGCGATTCCGACACGCACTTTTTGTTCAAAAGCGGAAAATGTTTCAATATCCTGAAACATTTTCCTCCTTATAGGCGTCATTTAAGGACGGCAAATAATTAACTATTCGAGCGACGAAATTGCTAGATCGGGCCCTGCGTGTATGCCTTCCGCTCAATGCAACACAAACAAAATGCAAGGTTGCTACGGAAGTGAAGCCGCAGTAAGAAGCTAGTCGTCGTAATAAAGTACCAATGCAATTAGTGATAAAACACGTAACTCATAAAGGAAAACAATCAATAAAATACGTAGAGGCTATAAATGTTTTGACGATCGCATAAATACCATTGTAACGTGTGTTTTCTATGCTATTTGAGCGCTTATAGCACAAACATTTCATATTATGTTTTTGACCATTAAATATCGAGGCGGAACCACCCTTGCGTGGCGTGGCGTAGCGCCTTCTGACACAGTTGATTGGCTACAAAACTCGCTGTGTTATGACGTAGGCTGGTACTGAGTCGATGGGTTGGTGGATCCCAAGCCACGCCACGCCACGAAACGTAAGTGTGGTTCCGTCTTATGTCGTATCTCGTGAACTCGTGATAGGTGGCCCATGCAGTGGCTAAGACCTTGTCTCTCGTGTTTGAGGTCGTGGTCCAAATCCGGGCAAGTACCAATGTAACCTTTTCAAATCATATGTACTTATTTCTAGGTTTATCTTGGACATTACAGGCAACGGTGAAGGAAAACATCGTGAGGAAACATGGACTTATATAGGTAACTAGCGGACGCCTCGCGGTTTCCCCCGCGTAGTTCTCGTTCCCGTGGGAATACAGGGATAAAAAGCAGCCTATGTATCCGGGGATAGTGTAACTTCCCAACAGTGAAAGATTTTTTGAAATCGTTGCAGTAGTTTTTAAGTTTATTCGTTACATACAAAGATACAAATCATTCCTGTTTATAATATTAAGTCTGAAATAGCCAAGTCATAGGCCTGTGGGCTTGCCAAAGGCGGTTTAATTAACGCTGACAACAGAGGTGGCCACATCCTCACACGAAAAGAAAAAGTGCATTATATACGAATAAGGTGAGTCGATTCCAACAATTTAAAGGAAACTTACTCCAATTCTATCATGCCGCTATTACAATGGACCAGTCGTAGATTAATTTAATTAGGACGACGGCAGTCGCCATCGAGCTTGAGGGAACAAAACGCGCACTCGTTTCATAGGTACGACCAAAAATTTAGTAGTCTTTTGTATCTACATCGTCAATGAAAATTTTTAACTGTCTAGCTATCACGTTTCGTGAGATACAGCCTAGTGACAGACGGACAGACAGACAGACAGACAGACAGATGGACTGCGGAGTCTTATGAACTTATATTTATTTACCTGTATATTTAACACCGTAAAACTGATTCACATCCGTACAATTCAACGTAAGGTTCAGTTGAAAACCAGCGTCAGGCAACTCCCAGTCGGAGGATACATATTCGCGAGCTGGTTGAACAAAACCCAGATGTATCCTCCGACTGCACAGCATGATCTTATTCTTGTTTGCGTCTTCCGTACACTTCAACGTAAGGTTCAGTTGAAAACCAACGTCAGGCAACTCTCAGTTGTCTGGCATTTTGCTGAACTGGACCATTTTGGCGACGCCGCGGGGCACACTGCGTATATTATTACATACTGTAAAATTAAGTTTTAGTTTATTACCTACATTGTGTGTATCTGTGTGTGTCAAATAAACTAGTTTTCTTTCTTTTCTTTCTTTCTTAATAGGGTCCCGTTTTTTGAAATTTGAATTAAGAACAGTGTGATAAACAAAAAAATATTTTATTGTAAAAAAGCATGGGTATTGTATTACAAGCAAAAGGTATTGGTAAAAGTAGAGTCAATTTGAAAATATGTTAAAAAGCAATCCACGCTTTTTTATAATATTTATTTCTTGTTTATCACACTGATTTTGGGTCGAAAACCTATATGGTATCCCATTGACCTAGAATCAAAAATTTGTCAAAAAATAAGGTCTTACACAGCACAAATAAAGGAAAACTACCAACAAATAAAAAATGTTGAAAGTTATGGTAAATTTTGGTACCTACTTACCTACAAGTTTTCGCGAAAATCTAAATTTGCCCATATATCCAATATCTAATATCATATCTTTAAAACTTAGCCACCAATAAAAATTATACCAATTTTATTAAGGCGGTATAATGGGTAGGTACGGAACGGAACTCTCGACGAGTTCGACTCGCACTTGACCGGTTTTTTTATTAAAAATGTTTGTTTCACTTGAGAATCCTTTGAAAATCCTACAATAGTACTCACCATCACTTAACAAAACCGAATTGACACTCTACAACAAACCAAGCGCCGTAAACACACACTGATCATTGTTTGTTTACTCACAGCTGCACGAGGGGGCAGCACTAGTCTTCGCAGATGAACTCAAACAGACGCTGGACAGATATCTCTTCGGGATCTGCCCGCAGAGTTTTAAGGTAAGATTTTTTTGTATTAAAGTGGTGTCTTTGTTGTTATTCGTTGAGGATTTGGTGATAGATCGTGGGTTTGACGGTGTCTGCATAGAAAATCACCCTGTACGGGAGACTGGAGAGATTTGATCCTATAGAAGTCTTGGTTCATAAAAATTATTAAGATACTAACCCTCAGTTTCCCACCTTAATATTATCGCAGAATTAATGTGACAAATTGTCAAGCTCGCGTTATCTGCTGTGATTGGCTGTCGAAAATTCATTCAACCAATCACAGCAGATAACGCGTGCTTGACAATTTGTCACATTTATTCTGCGATAATTTTAAGGTGGGAAACTGAGGTTTAGCATCTCAAATTGTTCTAAAATGATAATTCCAAGTCTACTAAACTAATAAAGCCGGGGAAGTAGAACTAATAGTAGAGCTAAGTTTTTTTTAATACTTTTCCCCACACTAGGAATTGATCCTGTATCATGGGTGTGTTTACAAACATATACTCACATACACAAACGCCCAGAGCTGGAAAAACTCTGTAGGTCATACACATATATTATTTGTTCCGTGCGGGAATCGTATCCGCGACACGCAGCGCAGCACTCAATCGCTCAACCACTGCGCCAACCGATGCGCCCCAAAAATCAATCAAGCTTTAAAATTAGTATGAACCAAGTCTCACGTAGAACGAAGTCACCCCAGTCTCCCATAATGTGTCCACTGCTGGGAAACAGGCATCCTCTCTGTGAGAGAGGGAATGGGACGTAATCCACCACGCGGTGCCGGTTGGTGGATGTCACATGTCTCCGAATTTTTGTTTCTAGGACATGCCGGTTTCCTCACGATGCTTTCCTTCAGCGTTTTGAGAACAGTGGTGATGAAATAAAGTTAATTAAAACAATCGCGAATATGTATCATCCGACTGCACAGCATGATTTTCTTTTTGTTTACGTTTTTTTAGTTCGCTACTTAAGCAGCCGGGTTTTTGATTTTTTTGTTTAACTTTTTTATTTACAATTGTTTTAGAATTAGGTTCATTTAATTAACCCTTTATTGTGGTACCCCACACGATGGGTTTGGGAGAAAACAAAAATATGGTGCCCAAAAGCCGCCATTTTTCTATTTTCTAATTTTAATGTAGCCAGTGACAATCGCAAGGCTAACCCTCAGTTTCCCACCTTAAAATTATCGGAGAATTAATGTGACAAATTGTCAAACACGCGTTATCTTCTGTGATTGGCTGTTGAAAATTCATTCAACCAATCACAGCAGATAACGCGTGCTTGACAATTTGTCACATTAATTCTCCGATAATTTTAAGGTGGGAAACTGAGGGTAAGACGAATAGATTGACGTAAGAATCATCATAATCGTCCAACGCGTTTGGTCTCTAGAACGCCACATAGGAACAAACATTCATACATAGACTGATAAACACATTACCCTCCTTGTACAGTCGGGTAATAAATAACACTAATTAAAGTGCCTGCTCGGGTTCGAACCCACGACCTAAAACCTACAACTCGTAACTACTGGGTCACCATTACTGTGCGGGACGGACGTGATCGATCAAGGCCCCAGGCTGACTGAAGGTTGTAAGGCTTCAGCTTGAACGCGTTGACGCCCCTTGCACCTATTGTTCAGTTGTCTTCGAGCAAGTATTGACCCTGCAGTGGTTGGAAGGCTGCCAAGGATGTTGAGGGGAAGGCGTGATGTCCAGTTCAGAAAAAAAGTCAGGTTTTCATGTCCAAAAGCGACGTCTCTTCATGGTCTCCGTTACGCAAAGTGACGTGGATTTAATATTTAGAAATAATGGCTACGATTAGGACGGTGCCTCAGCGCACTATCCTACTACCACACTTGACCGTAACGAGGACCTCAAAACAACGACCGCGCATAAACTTTAATTAACAAATTAATACCTTACGGCTAGTCGCTGAAAACCGACAGAAACCCCCCTTCTACTGAACCGATTTTGATGAGACTTGTGTCTCTGGATAGGTCTCGAGAAGACCTTCCCTCCGGACCTTGGTCCAGGTTCATATCTGCTACCTTCACGGAGCCCTTGCGTGGAGAACGCCTAATAAGGGGAATTTCAGTCAGTTTGTAGCTTTATATGCTACTTTACAATACAATGGTGCACTTTAGTGCCAGGGTACCAGCGAGGGACTTGTAGCCCTACTCCTGGACCATCGATCTGTGACAGTTCCACAGCTTCATCTGTCACCTTCACGGGCACAGCCACGTGAAAGTGCGAAAACATAGCTTCTGTGCCTGTTTTCGGCATATTCAGTGAGTTTGTACTCGAGCTGGTGGGCGGATCCGCATTCACCAACCGTCATCGGATAGCCCTTGCGATGGGCTACCCCATGGTGGAAGTCCGGTGGATACAGCTCCAACCCTCGATCCAGTATTCACTCTGATGTGGTCGATGATGCGAGAAAACCATGGAACCTCTTACTATATTAAGTCGGTTAGTTCCCTAACCACCAGAGCTAGGCTCCTTCCAAAAATGTGGTTGGGAAGCTGGAGAATTGGGCTATCGAATGGTAGTACCCTGATGGGTGTACCACCAGCCCTTCTGGGACTTCTGATGCCGGGAAGCGGCCGAAATAGAAAATATCGTGTTGTTCCACGGCTTTAACGCCTCTGTGTGTGTATGTGTAGCTATATATTAGCTATGTGTTGTGACTGAGTCCAGGCGTGTGCCCGAGGGTCCCCAAAGGTAATGCTTCAGATAGCATATCAATAATCCTTCAGGCACCAAGTGTGTCTGAAGGTAGTGGGCCCTCTGGCAGACGCGTAGAAACGTCCATGCTGGCACATACAGACACATTATTTCAAGTAAGTAATATCTATGTACTAGAATTACATAGATGCCATCTATATATAGGGCCTGGACACAGTTCCAGGTCACCTAGAAGCGCTAAAACGCTTATAACCAAAATTCTATTTATTTACTTGAGCAAAAATGCATGTATTTACCATCTCAGAGTGAAACTGTTTTAAACCTGGCTATGTACTGTTATTATGTACAGTTTTTCAGTCATAGCACCAAGGTATACTATCTAGAACACCTAGGTGGTGTTTCCTAACAAAATAAATGTGTAAGGTAAATAATACGATTGGTAGGTGGGCAGAGCGCACCTATCGATACTTGCGACCCGGCCATTTTCGGGGGGTCCAAAAAACGTAAACAAATATTTTTTATTTGCTTAAAATACTACTTACACATTTTATCTATAGTATATTAATTCTAATTATACTAGATAACCATATTTTAGGTACTATAGGCTATTATAAAGCCCTCAAAACGCTATTCTAAAATACCAAATTTGTCTGCTTACGCGCCAGACTATATATATCGTGCACCGCCATCTGACTGCTCATTTCGAACTAAACTGTCATGGCGGTAGGTCGTGTTTACGGAATTTGACTTGTTTTGATTTTGCTTTCTTTCCGTAACTACCGCATTTAGTATGTATGTAACGATTCTAATTTACTCTTTAGACCCCATATTTACTTAATACATACTCATATACACTAAAACATAATGTTTAGTGCCTCAAAAAGTGGTCGAAATTTTATGTTTGAAAAAACTATAAAAGAAAAATTCTCGTCTAAAACTTTTTAGTACGAGCTCGCGCGCTGGGGTAAGCAGACGTATGTTTTGTTTATACTATTTATATCTACAAAACTATTCTAACATTTTTGTGACGCCTCGTCGCGAACATCTCTCCCGCCGTGCAGTGTTGTGTCGACCCGATGTGTTGACGCGGCGCTGCATCACGCATAGTGAGCGACGCACGTCGGCAGCGCGCGTGCCACGACGCTCAGCGACACGTCGCTCAGCTCTCGCCGCGGGAACTCTGCTACGCTCATTTCGGTAGTGGAATGAGCTTCTTCACCGGACGCTTTAGAGTGCCGCCAGTGGTGCGCACCTCAGCGGTCCGGACTTCTCCATCAGGCCCAGGGTATATGGCCTGGATGCGGCCTCGCGGCCACGTGTTGCGTGGCAGCTGGCCGTCAGCGATAAGGACGGGGTCGCCCACCAGCAGGTCAGGCCCGCGGCTGTGGGGCTCCCGCCGATTTTGGAGCTCAGGCAGGTACTCTCGCACCCACCGGCGCCAGAACATGTCGGCCAGGATTTGTGACCGACGCCACATCTTCTTGCTGTCGATGTCTTGCTCGGTGAACACGCCGGGGGTTGGTAGTCTTGCCGACCCACCAAGTAGGAAGTGGTTCGGCGTGATAGACTCGTCATCATCGCCGTCAACTGAAACATGTGTCAACGGGCGACTATTTACCGTGTACTCTGCCTCACAAATCAGTGTGGACAACACCTCTTCATGTGGGTGTTTCTCTGTGAGTACGGTATACAATGCGTTTTTCACGCAACGAACTAGGCGCTCCCATGCGCCTCCCATGAAGGGCGCTGATGGGGTGATGAAGCGCCAAGTGATGCCTCGGCGACTGGCCTCCTCACGGAAGGCCTCTCGTAGCTCTCGATCGGCACCATGCATGTTGGTGCCGTTGTCCGAGTGTATCTCGGTTGGACATCCTCTGCGGGCGGCGAATCGGCGCAGCGCTAGTATAGCACTGTCTGCGCTGAGGCTGGCCGCTATCTCGAGGTGGACAGCTCGCGTGGTGAGACATGTGAACAAGGCTACATATCTCTTCTGATGTTGGCGACCGACGGTTACTGATAGTGGGCCGAAATAATCTAGCCCCGTATACGTGAACGGCCTCTGATGATGAGCGAGGCGCGTTCGCGGGTGATCGCCGGTCGCTGGCACTGGAGCTTGTGCCTTACGTATTCGCTACTGAAGACATTGCGACAGTACTTTCTTCGTCGTGGGACGCATCCTCACGACCCAATAGTGCTGTCGCACCTCATTTATTGTAAGTTCCGTCCCGCTGTGCAGTAGGCTGCGGTGTGTCCAGTCTATATAGAGCTGTGTTATGTGATGGTCGCCGTGTAATATTGGCGGTCGCCTCACATCTTCTGTAATCTCGTCCGTGGCGGCTATACGGCTTCTTATGCGTAGTAGGCCATCTACTAGCTCTATTTGCAGCGAATGTAGTGGGCTATTCTTGTCCACTACTTCGTGCTCGTGCAATCGGGCTATCTCCTGAGCGAACGATTGCTGCTGTGCGACTCGTATGAGTATTTTCTCAGCTTCTTGGAGAAAACTCGCTTCAATATACTGCTTTCGGACTTGTGGCGCTATATATGACGGCTTTGTTGCTGCAGTCGCTGTCTTCTTTTTCTTCCGCCAGTCCGTGTCCTCTTCTGCGTTCTTCTGTGTTCTCTTATAGAACGTTTTCTCTGTTTTCTGTTTACAGAGAAAAATAAAACGTAGGACAGTCGCAGTCGCACGTAATAGCCGCTCCCATCTTGAAAAATTGACGGGATTAGGTATAGCTTCTATGAGCTTCGAAGTGTATGTATGTTTGGGGGTTCTGTCCTCCGAAACATCTTTTCCATACTCGTTGCTTGTGACAGTGAGGGTTCTTTCTTCTCCTGTCTCTTCAACCATTGGAGGCTTCTCTGATGGCCATGAAGTGGGGTCTTCATATAAAAAACTAGGGCCACAGAACCACTCGTGATTCGAATCGAACTTGTGTGGCACGTCACGAGTTGCTATGTCGGCGATGTTCAATTTTGTTGAAATCCATCGCCAATCCTCCACTTTACTGCCTTCCTCTATGGCAGCTATACGATGAGCTACGAAGGCTTTATAGGTTCGTGCTCCTTTTCGTATCCATGACAGAACTGTTTTGCTGTCTGTCCAATACGTGACCGACGATCGCTCATTGTCGTGCTCACGTTTCACAGCTGCAGCCAGACGGGTTCCCATCACCGCTGCCTGCAGCTCGAGGCGCGGTATCGATTGTAGCTTCAATGGTGCTACTCTCGCCTTGGCCATGACTAGGCTCACCTTCTGTGAGCCTTCTGCTGTGGTGGCTCGCCAGTACACAGCTGCTGCGTACGCCATCTCGCTTGCGTCGGTAAATACATGTATTTGTATTTCATTGGCATCACTATACCCAGGATAGCATCTTGGTATGCTGATGCCCTTGAGCTGCCGCAGGTTTTCGATCCAGCTTCTCCACTGAGCTGCTTGATCGTCTTCTAAAAGCTGGTCCCAATCGATGCCTCGCCTCCATGCCTCTTGCAGTATTTGCTTGGCTCGAATCGTTACGGGTGAGGCGAGTCCCAGCGGGTCGTACAGTGACATGACGATCTTGAGGGCCTCTCTTTTTGTAGGGGCCTCCTTCTCTAGGATTCCTGGCGGCAGTCTCGCAAGCGTTAGGTTGAAACCTAGCGTGTCTTCACTAGGTCTCCAAATCAGGCCGAGAATTTTCTCCGTGCCTGTCGCCTCTCCGATGTTCACAACCTCAGCGCAGGTTTGTGTCGGATCTAGGTTCTCTAGTAGGCGCGAACTGTTCGATACCCATTTTGATAGGTCGAATTTCGCCTCTTGGTGAATTTCCTTCACCCTGGTCGCGACTTCTGTCGCTTCTTCGACCGTTCTATAGCTGTCCAGATAATCGTCCATATAATGGTTCTCAATGATAGCTTTTACTGCTACTGGATGCTGTTCGATGTGCCTTCTTGCGTTCCAATCTTTCGCAAAGATGGCGGTGCACGGCGAACTTGCCGCGCCGAAAATGATGGACGTCATGCGGTACTCTTCTGGGGCTCCCTCTCTCCTGTTGCCTCTCCATAGGTAACGAAGTGAGTCTCGGTCTTCACTCCGCACCTTCACTTGCATGAACATCTCGGCTATGTCTCCAGAGATGGCCACGCAGTGTCTACGAAATCGCATCATGACGCCGGGCAGCGACTGCAGCAAGTCCGGTCCAGTTAGCAGGAAGTCATTGAGTGACTTTCCTCTCGATTTGGCAGCGGCATCATGTACTATACGAATTTTCTCTGGCTTCATTGGGTTGAAGACATCGAAATGAGGCAGGTACCAGGTCCTTCCTGGCGTGCTTGATTTGGGGGCCCTTTCAGCATATCCCTTCTCTATTAGGGAGTCCATCTGTTGTGAATATTTCACACGAAGAGCTGGGTTTCTATCCAGCTTCTTTTCTATAGAGACCAGCCTTGTAAGGGCTGTCCCATAACTGTCGGGCATTTCTATGGCTTCTTCCCGCCATAGCATAGAGGTTTCTATGTGCCCGCTGTCGAGCCGCCTTATGTCGCGGTTCAAAATATCTTCTGCCCTCTTCTGAGGGTCAGAAGCTGGCTTTCTTGGATTAATAGCCAGTGACTCGATGGCGAAGAATTCACGGAGCTGCTCATTCAGTTCCGCATCTTGCCTTGACCGTCTTCTGTCGCGGTCCGATGCGTCTTCTGCCCTCTTCTGAGGGCCAGAAGTTTCGCTGGCGAAGAATTCACGGGGCTGTTCGTTCAGCTCCGCATCTTGCCTTGCGTCAACGGTCTGAGTGCCGTTGACTTGGTTTAACCGCCTTTTGTCGCGGTTCGAAGCGTCTTCTGCCCTCTTCTGAGGGCCAGAAGTCTCGCTGGCGAAGAATTCACGGGGCTGTGTGTTCAGCTCCGCATCTTGCCTTGCAACGGACTGAGTGCCGTTGACGTAATGCACCCGCTGGCCCAGTGTTCTGGTGTGTGCACCATGCAATGTCCAGCCCATCATGGTCCTTGACGCGATGGGTTGGTCTCTTGGTCCCCTCCGGACCTCAGTGGCCAGCAGTAAATGCCAGTTGTCCTGTCCGACGAGTATCTTCGGTACTCCCGCCGGATATGTAAGCTCAGACGTCAAGTCTTGAAGGTGCCTGCATCGTGCCAGGTCCTTATGATTGACTGCCTGTGGAGACAGGTTGAGCTTCGAAATGGTGCGCGCCTTGAAGGGCACCCGATTCTTCAACTGGCTTGTGAGAACGACCGTTATTCGTCTCGATAGTGGAGTATCGATCCTAGTGTGTCCTATGGCATCGATCTTCAGTGGCTCAATTGGGCCCACTGCTCCTACTCGCTGAGCGATTGCTTCGTCGATCAGCGAGACGGTAGACCCATCGTCAAGGAGTGCGTATGTGTCTGCCTCTCCCGCCGGTCCAATAACCCGGACCGGTATCATCTTCAGGAAGGCTTTACTTGAGGCAGTTCGCGAACTGGCTACCGTCTCCTGAGACTCCTTCTTCGCTTCTGGAACAGCAGGCTTCCTTGTCCTGTCTGTCTGAGGCTTCCTTACCCTATGAAGAAGTCGGTGATGAGTAGCTATGCACCCCTTGAAGCCACACTGCTTCTTTCCGCAGGTGTGGCCCTTACGGTGGTTCCTTAGGCAGCGAAAGCACAAGCCATATTGCTTGGCTAGCTCCCATTTCTTGTCACATGTTGCGTCTGTAAACTTTATGCAATCAGACGAGTAGTGACCCTCTTTGTCGCAAATTCGACAGTGGCCTACCGGCTTCGCGGTAGCTACGTGCGTCCTCTGTGTGACGCGTTTTCCCGCCACCGAGTCCGTTTCTTTAATGTTCTCGGGCGGTGCGAATGCACTGCAGAAGTGAGCTTGCTCTGTTATAAAGTCGCTGAAGAGTGACAGGTCTGGCAGCGACTGATACTTTTCCGTGTACGTCCTGTACCATAGTACACGTAGAGAATTGGGCAGCTTCTCAGTTAGCTGGCGCATCAGCTCAGCGTTGAGTAAGTAGTGTCCCTTCTTGAGGGCCCTCAAGGTGACGACTCCGCTCCTGATCCGACTTGCAAAGGTGCATATATCTTTGGGCTGTTCGCTGCAGCGTGGCAGCCCTCTGAGTCGGTCGGTTTCAGCCTGAGCTATTGAGTCGGGACGTCCAAATTGTAGCTCCAATTCTCTCATGATCTCATCCGGTTTCGCGTTCCCGATGAGTTCTGAGCTCACTGTCTCCAGTGCGCGACCACGCAAGCTCCTTCTGAGTCTTGCTGTGTTTTCAATGTCGCTGAAGTAGGCAACAGTTGCCTCGTAAATGGCTCGAAAAGTCAGCCATTCTGTGTGAGCTCCACCGAAGTTCGGCAGAGTCAACATAACCTGCGACGCCGTTCGGTTAGGCGTCCATGGTTCGATTTTTCTGTCGGCTAGCGACGCTATAGCGGTTGTCAACTCCGTTAGAAACGGACGGAGTGACTCTTTCGCTTCTATTTGCCCTGGTGGCTCCGTCTTGGACGGTTCGATGTTAGCCCTCGTCTTTGGTTGGTCTATATGGGTCTGGGAGTCCGCTACAGCGTCGCCGCTCGCAGGTGGAGGCCTATCTTGCTTCCCATTGGCGACGTCGTCCTCCCTCAACGATGTGGGCTCTGGCGCCTCTTCGAGCCAGGAACGCACGTACTCTTCATTCGAGTCTCTGTCATCCATATATTCCGCTTCAGAAGGTTCTTCTTCTGCTCTCTGAAGGGCTAACTGTGCAAGCTCCAACTTAATCTTCAGTAAGTCTTCGCGTGCCTTAGAGATTTTTCTCTGTGACCGGGTCGTCTTGCTTGTAGACGGCGGTCTCCTATGTTCATTACGGGCGTCACCCCGGGTAGCCATTATTTCCTTATGTACAAAGGTCTTGTCTTGGATCCTTTGTTTTTCATCAGAAGGCTTCAGTGTTCCTTCTGAAGATCCTTCTTCTCTCGATGCCTTCCTGCATGTGCTCGGTTCCTGTGGTTCCTCCTCTTGGTGTGTGGGCGTATTGTCACCTATCTGTGACACGGTTGGGCTCCTGTTCGGTACGGACTGTTCAGTCCCATCAGTCGTTGTCGGCGAGCGTGGGGGCAATTGATGGTGTATACCTGCACCCGGTCGCTCCATGGCGACTGTCCACGCCTCAGGTCTCTTGTCCTGCGATCTGGTTATCGGCATTCCGACTGGTCCAAAATGTCAGCTCGAAACGGTTAAGTCCAACTCTAGACTTCAGCTCAAAACGTCAACTCGTACGGGTTAAGTCCAACTCCAGACTTCAGTACGATTGGGTTAAGTCTATTTTCGAGCTTCCAAACGGCTATGTCCAAGTCCAGTCTTTGCTTCAAGACGTCGTCGACTCGAAACAGCTAAGTCCAAACTTCAAGTTTTTTCTCGAAAAACCTAAGTCGTAACTCCGGGTTAAGTCCAATTTAAATCGTTGACTCGAAGAGGGTTCGCTTCCTTTTTCAAAATTGAAAAAATATTTTTAAACTCCGGGTTAACTTTTAACTCCGGGTTAACTCTGGCCCTCTTGCTCTGGCCCTCTTGACTCCGGGTTATCCTTCAGACTATAAGTTTTTATTCAGTCTTCAAAACTATAAGTCCCAAATCAGCTTCAAAACTGCTATGTTGACACGACACAGGTTCACTATATTACTATCGACCCACAAGGGGTAAGCACTTGAGTAAGTTTTCACTGTACTTACTGTTTTATACGTGTCAACCTGTCCAGCAGCCTCCAAGGATGACCAGCTGGTCTGATACCACTCGCAGAAACTTCTGTCTAACACTTGACGTTAGTAGTCAGTCCAGACTCCAGCTATCGAAGGTCCAAGCTTCGATTGAGAACTTCTATCTCTTATATGACTATTTGTTTCCAAACAAATTCTAAGTCAATAATAAGTCTTCAGCTATAACGCTTCAGGAAATTTACAGGAACTATTTTTCGTTCTATTTTTTATAGAACAAGTCGCCCACACGACTATACAATATGCCTCTGTGTGTAAGCCTCCTCTAGGATAGCGCTTCAGCGATAATCCTTCAGCCGTAATCCTTCAGGAATTCTATGAACGTTTGTATGTTCGTTCTATCTCCTAAACAAGCTTTCGACACGCTATATATGAAATTTCCGATTCTGAAATTTCAGCGATAACTCTTCAGGCAATCTACTTGTTCCTTCAGGATACAGTTTCTATGTATTCTCAGATACTACTGTTTCTCAGTATGCAGGTTACACAACAGAGGCAACTCAAAATTCCGTCTTTTTGCGACGGTAATCTAATCGGACGAAATGCTTCTCTGGAAGCAGCTAGGCACCACAGGAAACGGCTCAGGAAAGGCAGTTGCGTCCCAGCAAAAATGGTTATGTTCTAGAGCTAGTCCACGCGTGGGTCCCAAACCACACGTGCACTTTTCACTCCGGTAGTCGCTCTAGAAGCTTCTACTAACCAAGGTCAAACGTACGCGCGCCTTTTGACGACGCTAATCTCCCAGTTACTGGGTTTCTACACTGTTTTTGACTGTTAAAGAAATATGATCTTAACCTCGACACTTGTAAGGTTTACGAGGGGGACGTCAGGTTTCTTTATTCACTGGAACTTTTCTCACGAACGTAACGTTACGTACCCCGGTCGGTACTTTGTGTAGGTGTGTACTCTTACCAGATTTATATTGAGGGTAGATACGTTCTCAGCAATGGTCGTCAGGCTTCTTTGTTCTCAGGAATTTTCACTGGCTTGGGCCTCGGTTTTCTTTGTTCTCAGGCACAAGCTTCACAGGAACGATACGTTTGACTTTCGATAAAGAAATAGGAATGTAACCCCACTTAACAAGGTTACGGGACGTCTATCTTCTTTGTTCTCAGGAACGGGACAACGGTTTTCTTTGTTCTCAGGAACGGGACAACGGTTTTCTTTGTTCTCAGGAACTAGGCTCTTCAATATTGGCCTGTATTTTCACTGGAACCCAGGACGCCAGGCTTCTCTGTTCTCAGGAACGGGACAACGGTTTTCTTTGTTCTCAGGAACGGGACAACGGTTTTCTTTGTTCTCAGGAACTAGGCTCTTCAATGTTGGCCTGTATTTTCGCTGGAACCCAGGACGCCAGGCTTCTTTGTTCACTGGAACTAGGCTCTTCCTATTGGCCTGTATCTTCACTGGAACGCTGCGTAGGTCATTTGCTCAAAAATCCGGCTCGACAGGACCAGCAAATGTGCGGGACGGACGTGATCGATCAAGGCCCCAGGCTGACTGAAGGTTGTAAGGCTTCAGCTTGAACGCGTTGACGCCCCTTGCACCTATTGTTCAGTTGTCTTCGAGCAAGTATTGACCCTGCAGTGGTTGGAAGGCTGCCAAGGATGTTGAGGGGAAGGCGTGATGTCCAGTTCAGAAAAAAAGTCAGGTTTTCATGTCCAAAAGCGACGTCTCTTCATGGTCTCCGTTACGCAAAGTGACGTGGATTTAATATTTAGAAATAATGGCTACGATTAGGACGGTGCCTCAGCGCACTATCCTACTACCACACTTGACCGTAACGAGGACCTCAAAACAACGACCGCGCATAAACTTTAATTAACAAATTAATACCTTACGGCTAGTCGCTGAAAACCGACAGAAACCCCCCTTCTACTGAACCGATTTTGATGAGACTTGTGTCTCTGGATAGGTCTCGAGAAGACCTTCCCTCCGGACCTTGGTCCAGGTTCATATCTGCTACCTTCACGGAGCCCTTGCGTGGAGAACGCCTAATAAGGGGAATTTCAGTCAGTTTGTAGCTTTATATGCTACTTTACAATACAATGGTGCACTTTAGTGCCAGGGTACCAGCGAGGGACTTGTAGCCCTACTCCTGGACCATCGATCTGTGACAGTTCCACAGCTTCATCTGTCACCTTCACGGGCACAGCCACGTGAAAGTGCGAAAACATAGCTTCTGTGCCTGTTTTCGGCATATTCAGTGAGTTTGTACTCGAGCTGGTGGGCGGATCCGCATTCACCAACCGTCATCGGATAGCCCTTGCGATGGGCTACCCCATGGTGGAAGTCCGGTGGATACAGCTCCAACCCTCGATCCAGTATTCACTCTGATGTGGTCGATGATGCGAGAAAACCATGGAACCTCTTACTATATTAAGTCGGTTAGTTCCCTAACCACCAGAGCTAGGCTCCTTCCAAAAATGTGGTTGGGAAGCTGGAGAATTGGGCTATCGAATGGTAGTACCCTGATGGGTGTACCACCAGCCCTTCTGGGACTTCTGATGCCGGGAAGCGGCCGAAATAGAAAATATCGTGTTGTTCCACGGCTTTAACGCCTCTGTGTGTGTATGTGTAGCTATATATTAGCTATGTGTTGTGACTGAGTCCAGGCGTGTGCCCGAGGGTCCCCAAAAGTAATGCTTCAGATAGCATATCAATAATCCTTCAGGCACCAAGTGTGTCTGAAGGTAGTGGGCCCTCTGGCAGACGCGTAGAAACGTCCATGCTGGCACATACAGACACATTATTTCAAGTAAGTAATATCTATGTACTAGAATTACATAGATGCCATCTATATATAGGGCCTGGACACAGTTCCAGGTCACCTAGAAGCGCTAAAACGCTTATAACCAAAATTCTATTTATTTACTTGAGCAAAAATGCATGTATTTACCATCTCAGAGTGAAACTGTTTTAAACCTGGCTATGTACTGTTATTATGTACAGTTTTTCAGTCATAGCACCAAGGTATACTATCTAGAACACCTAGGTGGTGTTTCCTAACAAAATAAATGTGTAAGGTAAATAATACGATTGGTAGGTGGGCAGAGCGCACCTATCGATACTTGCGACCCGGCCATTTTCGGGGGGTCCAAAAAACGTAAACAAATATTTTTTATTTGCTTAAAATACTACTTACACATTTTATCTATAGTATATTAATTCTAATTATACTAGATAACCATATTTTAGGTACTATAGGCTATTATAAAGCCCTCAAAACGCTATTCTAAAATACCAAATTTGTCTGCTTACGCGCCAGACTATATATATCGTGCACCGCCATCTGACTGCTCATTTCGAACTAAACTGTCATGGCGGTAGGTCGTGTTTACGGAATTTGACTTGTTTTGATTTTGCTTTCTTTCCGTAACTACCGCATTTAGTATGTATGTAACGATTCTAATTTACTCTTTAGACCCCATATTTACTTAATACATACTCATATACACTAAAACATAATGTTTAGTGCCTCAAAAAGTGGTCGAAATTTTATGTTTGAAAAAACTATAAAAGAAAAATTCTCGTCTAAAACTTTTTAGTACGAGCTCGCGCGCTGGGGTAAGCAGACGTATGTTTTGTTTATACTATTTATATCTACAAAACTATTCTAACATTTTTGTGACGCCTCGTCGCGAACAATTACTCTTCGCTAATTCATGGGTAACGAAAAATGTTTGACGTTTCAACTGTCAAATTAAAATGTACAGTACAAACATCGGCAAACTTCGTGTTTCGTTAGTCGTCGGATTTCTACAGTTGCCTTGCACTTGGTGCAGATCGGACGCTCGCGATCAACTTGTACCTAACCCTCAGTTTCCCACCTTAAAATGATCGCAGAATTATAATGTGACAAAATGTCAAGCACGCGTTAGCTGCTGTGATTGGATTAATGATTTTTCGACAGCCAATCACAGCAGCTAACGCGTGCTTGACAATTTGTCTCATTAATTCTGCGATAATTTTTAGGTGGGAAACTGAAGGTAAGTATTTTGAGTTGTTAATACCCCTTTAACATAATGTAATTTATTTTTAAAATGGGAGGAAAGCTGCTAAAGTTGCTATTTTTAGCTCTATATATTTCACACGGAAATCAAAACAAAACAACAATAAAGTACTTCGTTCTGAATTCAAATGATTGTACACGATAAATCTAATAATTGATAGACATGGAAATTAGCATTCGTTTGTATTCGGAAATGCGATGATTGCCGAGGGACAATAAGAAAATAGTTGAACTGTATGCTAAAATGTAAGATGAAAGGAAATGTCAAACGATGTCTCGGTGGACAAAATCCCCCCCGTGGACCCCTTTTCCGTACTTAGACTCGCATTTGATCCGTTGTGCATGCCTCATCTCTATGATAGGCCTTAATCCATCACGCGGGCCCATCAGTGCATATTGGTGGATGTTACATGTCTTCGATTTTTTTGTTCTAAGACATGCCGGTTTCCTCACGATGGTATTTCCATCACCGTTTTGAGAGCAGTGGTGATGAAATAATTTACACAAAGTAAAGCGCCTGTCTGGGCTCGAAACCACGACCATTACGCCAACGACCAAGACGCGGCCATTACCATTAAAAGTTATTAAAAAAATAACTTTATTAATACTGGGTAACATATCAATATTTTCTTAGAAACAGGTCAATGCCACTCATTCCTAATCTTCGTCTGATCTTTTTTATTGGCTAGCCAACATACAGTCGCGACCTAATAAATAAAATATGTAATAGGTCAAGCGAACCGAGAATAAAATCATATACTTACGACTAATAAAATATGGGTTACACATACCAACATTGAGGAACTCGTGGCTAAATAGTGTTACAAGATAGAGCAACGCCATCTGTTGACGAGAGGAAGAATTAATAGCACTAGTAGCGCCATCTAGTATCGAATAGCGGAACTAATATTCTCGAAAGCTTGAAAGTTTCTAGTCGCTTCGGGAACAGTGAGTTCGAAAGTAGATTATTCTGGAATATTCTCGAAGTATCTAGAACTGTATGGAACGTTCTAGAAACATCTTCCGTGCTATATAAAGCGGAAGGAGAGGCGTGAGATGATCCTGCAGTCTTCAGATGAGGCGTGCAAATACCGGGAGCTCAATAGACAGATCTCTAAATAATTGAAAAGAAACCTCCGCCGCTTTAATAACGAGCGTGTTAAAGACGCGATTGAGCGAAATAAAGGCTCCAAGGTGTTTTCGAGGTATCTGGCTATTGGTCAGAGCCGAGCAGAGCACGAAACTGAAGACCTACAATGGCGTTATGGTATCCGCCAAACCGGAGATTCTGAGAGAGATCGAGACATTATATGGGCAGTTGTACACATCAATCAGCAAGCCCGTTGCGAGTCTAGTAAACGACCCAAGAGCTAGATTAACCCGACACTATACCGAAGATATCCCGGAAGTCAGCCTGTACGAGATTAGGATGGCTCTGAAACAGCTTAAAATCAACAAGGCGCCGGGTGATGACGGAATCACGGCAGAACGCCAGAAGGCGGGTGGAAAAACCGGTCATTAAGGCCCTTCAGAAGCTGTTTGATTCCGTCATACTCGAGGGCAAAACGCCACAGGCATGGTGCAGGGCTGTGGTTGTACTCTTCTTCAAGAAGGGCGGCAATGCCCGGCTGAAGAACTTTAGGCCCATCTCATACTTCTTAGCCATGTCGATGAAATATTGAAGTTTTTGTTCAAAAACGCCACCATGCCAGTCCGCCTTCAGGATCAGACCTCGAAACCAATCCTTCACCAGCGCGGCGTGAGACAGGGAGATGTCATTTATCCGAAACTGTTCACTGCTGCGCTGGAGGATGTCATCAAGGTTCTGGAGTGGAAGGGGCATGGCATCAACGTTAATGGCGAGTATATCACTCACCTTCGGTTTGCCGACGACATAGTGGTCATGGCTCAGTATAATGCTCGATGATCTCAGTAGAGCTTCCGAAAGAGTTGGTCTTAAAATGAACATAGACAAAACCATGGTCATAGTGAATGTCCGTGTAACATCCACTCCTATCAAGATCGGCGACTCTACACTCGAAGTTGTAGACGATTATGTCTACCTGGGACAAACGGTCCAGTTGGGTAGTTCCAACTTCGAGAAAGAGGTCAACCGTCGAATCCGACTCGGCTGGGCGGCGTTCGGGAAGTTGCGTGGTATCTTCTCATCCAATTAACTGCAGTGTCGCAAGACAAAAGTCTATGACCAGTGTGTGTTGCCAGTGATCACCTATGGAACCGAGACGTGGTCGCTCACAATGGGCCTTATCAGAAAGCTTGAAGTCACCCAAAGGACAATGGAGAGGGCTATGCTCGGCATTTCCTTGCGTGATCACGTCAGAAATGATGATATCCGCAGGAGAACCAAAGTTACCGACATAGCCCGAAGAATTGCCAAACTTAAGTGGCAGTGGGCAGGTAACATTGCTCGCAGAACGGATGGCCGATGGGGCCGAAAAGTTCTGGAATGGCGACCGCGAACCGGAAGACGATACATTGGAAGGCCTCCCCCTAGGTGGACCGATGACCTTAGACCGATAGCGCTAGGCTATTTTGATGTCATAAGTTTAAAAAATTCTAAAGTTGCTTATTTCTTGCCTGTGGATAAAGTCGTACCTATGAAGGTTATTATTGCGTTTTGTGTCAGATCTGATACTTGCATTTTCAGTAATTCGCTGATTTGTGGTTGATAATTTTTATTCAAATCAAAACGGGCAAAAAATATTTAAAGTTTAAAATATTTATGGTATTATATCTAGGATAGTTTGCGGAGTGTGCAAACCCAATTTGTGTCATAATCGTCCAATGCAAACTGACATAGGGTCAATATGTAAAATATAGTGCAAAAAAAAAATTACAGTTTATGAAATAACTATTTCCTTTATCAGATCACTTACATATGCCTATTAAATAAATTTGTGCCAAATTAGGGCACGCAATTTTAAGATTTTTAATTATTTTGTTTTTCTAAGCTACAAACGCTTCAAAAAAATATTACAATCATTAGAGTTCACTTATTTAATATCATAAATGCATGAAAAATCGACATTGTAAATTTGTGTCATTTTCATTCACGGTAAGTATTATTATGAATAAAACACAAAAACAATGGTTGCGGTCGAAGCGGGCGGACGCGGCGGCGGCAAACGCACGCAAACTCGTTCGTTCGGTACAATTTCATCTTAGATGCGAAGCGTTCATAAATAAATAACATACCTATCATATTGAGTATTGATCGACTCTTATCTTCGCTACGTAATGAACAAATGTGTAACCCATAGAGATAAAAATAATGAAGTGCTAATTTTGTACACAGCGCGTCTGCAATATCATTACCTACGAATGTCAATGGTCAATGCTTAGAAGACGGTCAATGTGGTCAATATTATTTTAGATTGACGCTTCGATTCGCTTCGAATTTAAACCTGAAAGCGGTAGGTTGGTAGGTATGCCGACACCTACCTACCTACCGCTATTTCATTATACTGCATCTCGATATCCCGCGCCCCGCTTCGGTTAGGTAGTGTACTAGGTACCGCCCTTTTTGCGTCGACCATAGCCAAATGACTTGTTTGATTTTTTGCCGTCTTTTTTTAATTACAAAAACAAGGGGCTGACAGGTACTAGAGAAACAGTCACCCGATGCTGCGATAATATTGGTTGATGAGTATGTCGGCGTTAATTTAGTGGGCGAGCCCTGCAAGCTAAAATAGTCCTTACGGTGATCAGATATAGATTTGGCCGATTGTACCTACAGTCAGTAAGACAAATAATACACGAAGTAAAAAAATACTAGATATTTTTGTTGTGTGGTGATAGTGATTATTGGTGTAGTTTTATTTCAGCACGGTCCTTAAAACAGTCTGCTTTTCCGTCATTCCTTACAATGCTTGATTCTATGAACTTTAACAATCCCCTTTCACAAAGGACAATCACTGTATGTAACGTCCAGTATCCACATATCAACACCCAATTTGAATAACATTATAACTTTAGTTACACATTGGTACAACTTTATGTCATAAGAAATCAGCAAGGACAGACCTTTATTTCTGCCTCTTAACCGTATTTAAGAGGCAGAAATAAAGGATAAGAAAATGTGAAATTTAATAATTTTATTTGATTTGTAAAATGGAATAATTTTATTGTAATTAAAAATGAACAATGTTTCTACTGAAGTATACTTGTCGATCAAGTTCCAATACCTACACAAAAGTTTTGGTAACAAGGGTTTCTTTGTTTTAAAGTAATAAAAAATAAAATTGACATACAATGTAATACATTTTAAATTTTGCTCTATTTATATTTTACTATATTGTAATTTAATTTGAGAGCAGTAGTGGCCCAGTGGTAACGGCCGCGACTTACAAGTTGTAGGTCGTGGGTTCGAGCCAAAGCAGGCGCTTTACTTTGTGTAAATTATTTCATCACCACTGCTCTCAAAACGGTGAAGGAAAACATCGTGAGGAAACCGGCATGTCCTAGAACCAAAAATTCGAAGACATGTGACATCCACCAACCCGCACTGGGCCCGCGTGGTGGATTACGGCCCATCCCCTCTCACAGAGAGGAGGCCTGTGTCCCAGCAGTGGGAACATTAATAGGCTGATGATGATGATGATGATATTGTAATTTTAAGTTACAATGCTTTTCTTCTTAAATCTAAACAGTTAATTTAAATGTTATCATTGTAAAGAAAGATGCAGTGTTGACATCGAGAATAGGTTTTTAGTACATCAATTGAATATAGTAGTATCAGCATAAATGGTCTTGGAGAAAAACTAAGAGTAGGAATGAAATAATAATTTTTTAGACTCATTCAATATTACAGATATGTGGGTAAGAAGAATAATACAAAAAAATGTGTAGAAGTAATTGCAAACGATAGGCGTCGTAAGCATTAGGATAGGACAGGATAGATGGACCCCCTTTTCTGAACTTAAACTCCCATTTGGTCTATTGTGCGTTTAGGCCTCCTCTCTGTAAGAGGTACTGGGCCGAAATCCACCACGTGGGACCAATGTGGTTTGATAGATGTTACTCGTACATGTCTTAGATTTGCATTGCAATGCATTTTTACTTCAGTGTTTTGAGAACAATAGTGATGAAATAATTTACACAAATTAAAGCACTTGCCTGGGTTTGAATCCACGACCATACTTGTAAATTGTGTCCGTTACCACTGGGCCATCACTGCTCTAGGATCTACTATCCACTGCGTGGTAAGCTTTGCAATAGGGGGAATGCATTTCATTTATATTTGGTAGGCTTGCGCTAGACTACTTCCTCACCAGATGGTAAGCGATGTCGTGGTCGACGATTAAACACGCTTGCCTAAAAGTTACCTATTCACTCTTGACTTAAACACTCCTAAGTTGTAGCTATCGAGCAACACAAACTCCGGCAGGGAATGCCACTCTTTAGCTGTACGTACAATCTACGTATTCCCAAAATGTTTAGTCCACCATGTACCAATGGCACATCGCCGTACGTCTTATAGTCCGATTATGGAATGGGCTAGGTGGAATCAGATCGTACATTTCCATCGCACACTTCCCGAAATTTAACCGATTAAAACCGACAAGCTCGCAACTCGGCGACGTTGTTTAAGGCTCTGGAGCTACGATTCGACCAGTGTCTCATTGCCGATCTTCTTGGTCCGTTTTTTGATCAACTTAAGTGCATGAAGCTGGTTTTTGGCAGATCCGGCCCAGAAATGATAACAGTACTCCATACATCATCTAACTAGCGCTTGACGAGCTTGACACAACTTGAGCAATTGTTCTGGCGTGAAGAACCGTCTCACTTTTGTGGGGATCCCCAATTTTATGGCAGCCAGTTGAACCTTTGCCTCAATGTATAGATCAAAATTGAGGATCGTGTTAAAAGTAACGCCAAGAAGCACAAGATGGTCCATTATCGGCACGTTTACACCTCGGAAGGAAAGAGCCGAGTAGAATTGGCGCATTTTAACAGAGAAAAACACGCCTAAGTTTTACCAGCAAAGAACCAGACCAAATTGGCATCGCCCCATTTGGAGACTGGCTTCAAGGATAAGCTCAAACGCTCCACCACAGCCTCACAAAGGACAAGGATGGAACAGTACCTCTCAGCAACAGTGCTGTCGTCTGCATACCCAAGTTTCAAGCACTTTACTTACTTTACCAACCCTTGAGGGACCCCGGTATAAATATCCAATTGGTCAGACGAGAACCCATCGATAACGACTGGAATGGACCGATCCCACAAGAAATCTGCAATCCAATCACACATACCATCACCAGGCAGAACGAATGAAGGAAGCTTACTAATAAGGCTTCCGTACCAGACCCTATAGAAACCATTCGAGTTATCGAAGGAAGCAAGCACCACCCCGCGCCTCTCGATTACTGCACCTTACTGCAGATGTGAACGGCATAAGCTAGAAACCCTGTAGAACCGTACTGGCAATCACTTCAGGATGTCATTAGCTTCTAGGTATACCAGGAGCTTAATATTAAGCACACGAAGAGATGGGTATATAATTGGCAGGGCCAGCTCAACTTTCCTTCTTGGACACGGGCTGTACGTTAGCTTACTTCCAAGCATTCGACTCTTTCACAGTTTCACACGAAAGGCAAAATAGACGTGTCAAAATCGGAGACAGTTCGGGCGCACAAGTTTTAAGGACAAGTGTAAGTATCCCGTCCCATCCCGTCGGGATCACTAGCTTTGTTCAAGTCGAGGTTGCTACGAACATCCTTTTGATGGATGTGAATGTCCGACATATATGTCTCACATCCACCAGGAGAAAGAATACATCCGCGCATCACCAGAATGCTGACGCGAAGATTATGCAAAAAGAGGCAAAAAAGTTTGCCTTCTCCTTAACGAAGCGGGCCAGCGATCTGTCGGGTTTCAGCAGTGGTGGTAGTGAGGGATGGCAAAAGTTCGACTGAACCGACTTACCCAGGGACCAAAACGCTTTACTATCTTCTGGGTAAGAAGCAAGTTATGTCCCTATTCGGCCAATGTGGTCGAACCGAGCCCTTTGCAACACCTTCTTGCAGGACTTGACAGCACTGTTGAAGGCCTTTTTTCTGACATACGTCACTCGCATTCCCAAGGTGAAGTTATGGACACAGAGTATCGGCCTGGATCTATTGTCAGCAGAAGGTCCAAGCAATTGGCCGTGTGCGAATCAACATCCCCCGTTGCTGTTGCCTCCCGAACCAGCTGGCGCATTACCGCTAACGAAAGCTTATGCATTTCCCATCCAGCATGATTACTGCACTGGTATGGGAAGAACCACGTTACTGCTGATGGTAAGCATTAAAATCCCCCTGGATCATTAATTGGGTGGAAGGGTACCACTACTGTGCCGCATCAGCCGCTTAACTGAGGTAATCTGTGAGCCTGCTTGTCTCCTGATCGCCGCTGTGCGAACGGTAGACACGGGCATAGATAATTTTATCCAGACCTGTGTCCACCAGAGCCCAAAGCGTTGTGAATATTAATTGAATTATAATAATTATTAAAAAACGAGTTTATTAGCTCTTCCATAGTACTTTACATGTCTTTTTATCTAAATCTAACATTGACACACATTGTAATTGTTGCTTACAATAATATTGAAAAAAGTTTTTTTTTTGTCGGTATAATTCGTAATCGTACAATAATATTCACAGAAAAATTCTTTCAAAGGTTTTCAAGACTCTATTGTAACCGTAGTTACAATGTTTTTCATATTAAAAATGGTAATATCTGTAAATTGTAAAATTGCGAAAATCATACTTGCAGTGGTTTTATCAAAACTGAAAGAGCAATTAAAATTAGTAACATGAAACCTAAAATAAAGCAAATAAACTTTACAAAAAAAGAAAATAGCTGTGTTGAAAACTATGCAATGTTGAGTTACTATGTTATTCATATTGGGTGTCGACATAACACATTTATTAAATTCAATCTCCATTTTAGTCTTTCACAGCTTCATATATAACTAACATTCAAGGCCCAATTGCGTAAAAAACTTAACTCAGTTGCTAAGACTAGGTTAAATTGACAGTTTGTTATACAATATTGTCAATTTTACCTTTGTCTTTGACCTTTGTCAATTTCATCTCATGTTAGCAACTAATTCTGAGTTAAGTTTTTCGTGCAATGGGCCTTAATCAATCAAATACATCATAAATAACGCACGCACTTTTTTGTTGCAACTTGCAAAGACCGAATGTAAACAAATAAACGCGCCGCGCGTATGGCTTGCCGGCACCCGCGCCGCTTGTGCCTGCGCTTATCCCCGCGCTCGCCCTTCGTGCGAAGAAGTCTAGATTTTTTTTTTAGAATAATACGATTTCGTGGATAAAAACGACACAAATTATGAATAGTGTTTTGTCACACCATAATAATGAAAAACACATAAACTCTAATAACTTGTATTTTCTTTTGTGGATTTTACAGGGTGTTGTAGTAAAAAAATAAAATATCTTTAAAAGTCGTGGATGAATTTGACACAAAATATTTTAAACAACAGATATCAGTACTCTAAAACGCGTAATACCTATTTAACCTACTTTAATATTCTTTTAGAGCTAGTTGGCTACGTGTTAGGTACTGGTTAAGTATTAGGATTCCCGTGGACAGAGATGACACAAAATGCCTATGTACATCAGTTACTACTTCGTTATTATCATGAAAGTAAAATTTTCATCTCTAATTTTCTTTTCGTCCGATACTGGTCGAAAAGACAAACAGCTAAATTTCTACCTATGCAAATACCTAGGATGACACAAACTAAGGTATTAGGTTGGGCAAATGGTCCGGCAACTATATGCGAAAAACAAACAACTTTAATATTTTTGAAACCTCAAAACCTAGCGCTATCGGTCTACCTGGTTAAGGTTGCGGTCAATGTGGCGACGCCTGGGGGAGGCCTATGTCCAGCAGTGGACGTCTTTCGGCTGAAATGATGATGATATATAGAGCGGTCAGGTTTGTCGTGGGTCAGTTTCGATTTGGAAGCGACACAGAGCGATCGGAAAAGGAAAATGGTGCGAAGTAATAGAATTGTTGAAGAAGTGTTTTTGTAATAAAGTGTGATTAATTGAAATCTGTATTAATAATTTATCCCTGAACCCCAGCTCGTAACAATATGTTCCGTGCGGGAATTGAACCCGCGACACGCAGCGCAGCAGCCGATCTCTCAACCACCACGCTAACCGTATCGTCAATTTGGAATAGTACTTATGTGAATTCCCGTAAGACACCTTTCGACTTTTATGCGGGCGAAGCAACTGACAAATCATTACTGGCAAAATTTTAACAGCAATTCCTACTTCTCTGTTTACCCCATCAAGGATTACAAGCGTCATGTTATTTATTTACCCTGAAACTGGCCGAACAAACATACACCAATCACACATACAGTTGTATTACACAACATACGCCATTTACTCAAATTCTAAATATAGCTTCGCAAATCGTTTTCACTTCGCGTTTAGTGGAACTGAAAACTGAAATACATACCTATTGAAATTATAAATGGGGTGTGTTGAATGCGTCACATACATATCTAAACCCACGTTTATTACAAGCTTTCATTTAACTTGCATTGTATGTATGTGTGTGTGTAAGTATGTTCGGGTCAAATCTTGCAACTGAATTTAAGAATAAGCAGTTATCCTCGACCGATTAAGATGCAATTTTGCATACACGTTTAGATTGGATGACAATGCATGGTTAGCTAAGTGACGTCATTCTAATTCCAATATGGCGGATGGCCCAAGATGGGACTAGTTATTTTTTGTGCACTGCCATGATATGGGTATCAAATGAAAGGATTTGCTGAAAAGAATACGAAAAAAGCTTGTTTTAAAAAAATATATTTATTTAATAATTTTATGTTTTGTCACTACATCTTCTTTTCAACAAAAACGTCTTAAAACATAATTCCTCAATCTATTATACTCATATTAATTATTTCTCAATAGTAGCCCCTAGTCTGGGTTTATCCATAACGCAAAAAATGAGTATCTACCAAAGACACCGACTTCCAAAAATAAAGTTATTTTTCACTTTGTTGGTTTTTTATTTGGAAGCCAGTAGTATTTTTGTGTAAATAGTTTTAAATATTTATATTGTTTATTTTGTATATTTTATTAACTTAATAAATTTTATTAATTGTAAAATTTTTACCAACTTTTTACTTTTATTTACCAATTTTTATTTTTACCAATTTAAACCAATTTTATTAATTGTATTATTTTTACCAATTATTATTTTTTGTAATCAATTTTTAATACTTTTTTAACAATTTTTCAATATTTTATTAGTATTATCGATTTTATGTTCTATAACTATCCACTTGTATTAATAATTAGCGCTTATTACTATGTAAGTTAGCTTTTAGATTCTTCTAAATTGTGAATGTGGTGTTGGTGTTTGCCTATAAGTAATTGTTGCTTTGTTAGATTAGTTTAAGCATGTATTTTTTGTTATAATTTAGTGTAATCAAATAGCACAAATACTTCGCAGGAGAACTGCAATACAGTACCTACTAATTATAAACGAGAAGTACAGAGTGCGTCAAGCCGTCAAATTTACGTAAATATGTTTGCGTTTGCGTTAGTGTAATTGTTTATGTATACAGAGTTCTAAATTCAGTCAACATTAGCTGTTGGGTTTAAGAGTTTTTGGTCGAATAAATCAGCGTTAATTGCCCGACTGCAAGGAAAGGGTTATGTTTTTCGCGTGTATCTTGTAGGTATGTTTATTTGTTTGTATGTGTGTAATTGTCTTTATTACCTCATATCTTTCAAACCGCTGGACGGATTTATATAATTAAGACATCGTTAGATACGTCTTGACCGCACAAGTTTTCTTAGTTATGTGAAATGCAACAAAAGAAACATGGCGGCTTTTTGACGCCATATTGTGCGAGTCGGCGCCATATTTTTTTCTTCCAAACTTTCATCGAGTGGTGTATCAAAATAAAGGTTATAAGTGGTGAATACAAAAATATATACCACTTATATGTATAAAAGTAATTCGAAAAAAAATATAACTAAAACTTTGTAAATAAAAAAATAGAACTAAAAAGCTGTAGGTACTTAAACAAGAATATGCATATGTATCCTCCGATTGCATGTTTTTTTCTTGTTTACGGCTTATTAGTGGTTTTAAATTTTAAATTAACTTTTTTTTTGCTGGAATGAAATTAATCTGTATTCCAGATGTACAAGCAGAATTTGCAAAATATGGTCGTAATTTTGGCTGATTGTCTAATCGTCTAGTGTCATTAATCGAACACAAAATCCTATCATAGGTTGAAATAACTCTTGTGAATTATTACTCAAAGCTTATAACACTGACGGACTCTAACCTGGAAAAAAACAGCCCAGGTTTTCCTAATCCCAGCAGTCTGTAAGAGGCTTCATCATCATCACTTCAGCTGAAAGACGTCCACTGCTGGACATAGGCCTTCGATCTCCAAGCGTCGCCATATTGACTGATTCCGTGCGTCTCGCATCCAGCGGACGGTAATCCACATCGCGTCTTTAATCTCGCTTGTGATTGGTCGATTGATGGGGTCAAAACCCTTTCCCTTGCCGCAACATCCCGATAAGAATGGTTGTTGTTTTGTGAGTTCGTATCTTTAAGGAGAATCCTTCAATATAGTATTTTTTTATGATAAAGTAGAATAATTATTTATTTAAAATGCTGAAGAAAAGTTATTTTTTTAGATTATTTATTTGAAATGTTGAAGTTTAATGCTGGTATTAAACTTCACTGGCTTCGCTGGCCACTATTTCGCAACATATTAAGACGCCACCCCGAGCAAAACGCCGCGCTAGCCGTTTTTCGTGCAGTTTTTAGGAGCTATCTAGTCGTTATTTAAAATGAAATATCAACTAATAAAAATACATAAAATTTCTACATATTATTGATACCAAAATTGTAGATTTCTTTTTTTTTATGTACTATATGTTTCACTAATCTCGTTTCAACAAAACCATAAAAATGAGAAATAATTATTGATAGCATGCATCTCCTGGTAAAGTGTTCATTAATATTTTTTTGTACTAACACTAATGGATAGAAAATTTGATAACGAACATTTTGTAAGTTTAATTTTTTTCAAAAGACCAATATTCGATTTTATAAAGATTTTATTCTAAAATCTGGGCGTATTCACTACTGTAATTCATGCGCCACAAGTGCCGCTAGGCCAATAGGAATGCTCATATCTCATGCTGATTTTTTGTTCAGGGTACGGCCTTAAGTTGAATGCTGTAATCTCCCTAAACGAAACTTACAAAATCACAAACATTTGTTTCGGGATTGAATCGAATGGTTGTGAAAAGCTATGCTGGTGACGGTGAAACTTCTTCTTTATCGTGGCCGTTAGTTTTTAGTGTCCACTCCCCACAGTAGACATAAATGCAAGAAATCATAATATTATCACGCAGTCTCGTTGGTTCCAGTTGCCGCTGAAGGGCAAGAACATCACCAGCGTGCCCTGCGACCTGGATACTGATCAGCAGGAATTGGCTGGCAGGTGAGTCATCATTTTATTCCTTTGGATTTCATTTTATTTCTTTGCAATTCATTTTATTCCTTTGCAATTCATTTTATTGCTTTGGATTTCATTGTATCTATTCCTTTGGAATTAATTTTATTCGCGAGTTGGCTGACAAAAACCAGATGTATCCTCCGCCTGCACAGCATGATTTTCTCCTTGTTTACGTCTTTTTAGTTCGCTTTTTAAGCAGTCGGGTTTTTTGATTGTTTAATTAACTTTTTTTATTTACAACTTTAGTTTTTTTTAGAATAGGTTTCTTCTAGGTAGGTAAGCGTGCTTCATCGTCGATTCATTGATCACATCATCATTTCCCTTTGGATGAAATGATGTTCAAACCGCCTATGCCTATGAAAACCTTAAGAAACCACTTGACCTCAATTTCACCTGATATGATGTAAGCATTGGATGAAGTCTATGATCGAACGGGCGGGCCCAGGCCACGGGCTGAAGAATCGTGAGTGGTAGGGAACACAGACAGACGCTGGCCGAGAGACGCCGAGAGTGATTTACATTGGCAACAACAATATTTAGAGATTGCCTGATGAAGGATAACCTATCATTCAAATAAAAAAATATCCTAGCCTGTTTAAGCATGTTCTTATGGTAGCTTTTCTATTTTCCAGGCTGGCAACCCTAGCGCTCCGTGCGCACACGGCCGCGCGGTCTGACTGCGCTCGCCTCGGCGCTGCACTCGCCAACACGCTCGGTGATCTCGCGCGCACTGCTGCCAACAGACAGCTTTTAGCTGCAGGTTTGTGTCCCCTTCAGTTCTTTCTACATATCTACATACAAAATCTCACGCCTATTCTTCATGGATTTAGGCAGAAACTATAGAAAATCACCTTCTACGATCCTAAAATATTATTTTTATATGTTCAAAATCTGGGCTGTGACTGTTACGCACCTGATATTTCAGACTACTTGTCGTATAGAATGCTGGGAAGTCCGAAATGTGTAAGACTTATCACGCATTGCGATTTTTAGCCGGGCGGATTGTATTCGCGCGAATTTTTGGCCGCGTACTGAATCTATATAACACGCACTGCGGATAAAATTCCGCGCTATTTTTGTCTCTTTCTACATGTTCATAGAGCTCGCCCGAATTTAATCCGCGCCGCGGTGCGGTGGATACTGTGCAAAACACGGATTTCTTGCGGCATTATTTCCGCAAGATATTTTTACCGCAATGCATGCAGCTTCATACAATTCCATAGGTCGCAGAATGAGCGGTAAAAAATCGCGCTTATAAAAACCGCAGTCCGTGCTAAGCCTAATAGGTAGCATTCAGAATTCAACAATTTAAAATACAGTTAGCCATGTTCAAAGATTAACGTAGCGTAGTTTAACTTAGCACAGCGAAGATCAGTCCAGTCCAGTTAGGTATTCACACAGTTGCTGATATTTAGTCGCCTGCCTCACCGGTTCGGTACTTATTCGTTTTTGTACAGATGTGTATGCGCTTGGTAAAGAATCTGTACCGAAACGACTCAGGTGATTTCCTGATTGAATCGCTTCGGTTCAAATTCTTTAACGAGCGCAAACGCGTATAAAAAACACAATGAGATTAAGTTTATTTATAGCAAAACTTCATTCAAGAAGCAGTACATAAAACTCGGACTGAGCCGTCCCTTTTAAAACTACGTTTTATGTAGATACTTAAAGCCATTCTTGAGTGAACTTCTACGACTTAAGATCTTTTTGCAAGTAATTTACTCGTAAATTCGGTAACACAAAGTGTAAGAACGGGGTAGAACGAATGTCTATAACATTCTGACGGTGTGTTACCCATTACATGAACACGATTCGCTTCTCTTCAAATTTTGTTAGAACGATCGTTAAATATTAAAAATACTTCACAGTTCCACTGTGCCATGTTATGTAATTGTATTTAAATTTTTGAATTTTTATATCGATTGACTATATTGGCACTACACTGTACATTGTATTGTTTTGTGAATGACTGTTTTTATGTGACACAAATGTCAACATTGTATGTTATATGTCTATGTTAATTATTGTAATTGATCTTTGTATAATTTTAATCTATATATATAAAAGATAAAGTATGTATATATGTATGTTCCTTATAGACTCCGAAAAGGCTGGACCGATTTTAATAAAATTTTCAGGAAATCTTAAAATTGACCCAGAGGATAATCCTATAAAGTTTGGTGGCGATCAGAGCATTTTTTTTGAACTTCAAGCAGCAGAAGCTAGTTAACTATAGATGAATAATAACTGACTTCTAATAATATTGATGTACTATTAGGTGAACCTCTGCCTAACCCTTCGACGAAAACAGGCGTGATGCTATTATTGTGATGTACTAGATTGTTTCATGTTCAATCACTTATATCCGATTTCTGAAGAGAAAATCAACGCTGTATCTTCACAAGCATGTCAAGGTTTATGATTTACTTTTGCCAATTCAGTCAACCAATCACAGCATTTGACACGACTTTGACAATTTGTTAGCATAATTTATTTTGTTGATTTTTGGCACAGAAACTGGCCTTTAATAATACAGACAACCTCAAACAAATAGTAACACTATATAGGTACCTATAGTTCTCGCCAAACTTCGTGGCCGCCCTGAAGTTGGCTACAATGGCTGCGCAGTAGTAAATCTCATACAAAAACAGCATCGATCTGTGCCTTGTGCATTGGAAAGCCAACTTCAGGGTGGCCCAGAAGTGTGGCGAGAACTATACAACGTTACAGTCAACCTTGACATTGACAGCACCATTATATCGTAGCAGTGACGGCAATTTTCCAAAAGCAAACGTTATCACGGCATGATTGTTTAATCGTAGCCTAATTTGTGCCCCACAGCTGGGCAAAGGCCGCCCCTTTCTCCTACCAAACCTCTTTGTCTTACGTGATCTATGGCCTAAGTCACAGTGGATGCCAAGGTAAATTTGTCTTCCAACTTGATGGTCTATCCCTACTATAATATTATAAATGCGAAAGTAACTCTGTCTGTCTGTCTTTCTGTCTGTCTGTCTGTCTGTCTGTCTTTGCTTCACGCCTAAACTACTGAACCGATTTGTGTGAAATTTGGTACAGACATAGTTTGGAACTTGAGAATGGACATAGGATAGTTTTTATTACAAAAAATAAAATATAAAATAAAATTTATTCCGGACATACAGCGCCATCTATTGGTCAAGAGTCGGTATCAGAAGTCACTATTCCACGCGAACGAAGTCGCGGGCAAAAGCTAGTTTAGAATAAAATACGAGCCTGTAACTGTCCCACTGCAGGGCAAAGGCCTCTTCTCATACAGAGAAGGCACGAGCATTGATCAGGGGTTCTCGATTTTAGACTTATAGTTTCTATAAATCCAGGATTCCTCACGATGTTTTATTTCACCATTGTCAACGATGTCCAAGATAAACATAGAAAGTACATATGATTTTTTTCCGGATTTGAACCCACAACCTATTTATATGTGCCAAAATAAACAAGCTCATACGAGTTGAAATTTATTAATTAATAGCTTTTTATTCTTTCCACAGCTGCAAGCAACGAGCAAAAGAAACGGAAACTATCGAAAAGCCAGAAGATGAAGATCCAAGCGAAGCAGAGGACGGCCCTTGCCGTTAAGAAGAAGGCTGCCGCCGTCGCAGCCGCTGCTGCAGCTAAGATGACCACTTAATTTAATTCAAATTATGTTTGTCATTCCCAATAAGTTGTGTATTTTATGTCGAGCTTCTATCCTGTCGAAAATTTGGTCGTAATAGAAAATGATGATTGCGCAAATAAGCGATAGTCGCGTTAATTGGTCCGGAAGGGGCCTTCTGTCGGTGCAACAACGCGTTCGGGTTTGCCGAACAAATTATCGCGACTTCTGCGTGTTTACACGATTATCACTTTCTATTAAATCGATGCGTTAATGTCAATCCTGTATAATTAATAAGATTTGTTTCGGACTGCACGGGCACATTGTATTGAACAAGTGACTGGCTGGAGAACCGCGCGCGAGGCAAATTAAAAAAAGATATCTTCAACTTTAACGTATGGTACTAATAAAATTGTTACGATGCACTTCCATAATTGTACAAATATAAACATTAGCCTCTAATTATTTCTATGTTATGTCATATGGTTCCTAATTGTATGAAAATAAATAAATGTAACGCTCTTGTTCATAAGTAGCGCTTACTCATAGAGGGTGATAAAAAGTAGAGTGTCCACCTCGGAAGCAACACTATTTTGTGATGGTCAGGATGGCTGGACCAAGAGAGATTTTGGAGGTTTGAGCAATGCCAAGCTTTTATACCTATTTTATACTATTTGGTACCAGACATCAAATTACTAGTACCTCGCTAAAGAGGGAAAACTATTACGAGGAAAGTGGCCAGCCATTCTGACTTCAGGATGGCTGGACCAAACCGGTTTCACCTAGTTGTAGGCATTATAACTAGATCATCTTTTCGTTAAAATATAGTACCTCATCAGTACCTCAACATATGTATTTCTTATATTTTTTCGATAAGCCATAAATAACTTACACCTACAAGAAGAAGAACTCGCAATTACCCGATTTTTTTAAAGCCAGATACTTTATAACGAAACTAAACATGTTTAAAATAAATAAATAGGGATCTATAAATATAACAGAAATAAAAACCGGCCAAGTACGAATCGGACTCGCGCACAAAGCGTTCTGTACCATTATCTAAAAAACGGGAAAAAAAAAATCACATTTGTTGTATGGGAGCCCCCCTTAAATATTTGTTTTATTCTGTTTTTTAGTATTTGTTGTTATAACGGCAACAGAAATACCACATCTGTAAAAAAATCAACTGTTTAACTATCACGGTTCATGAGATACAGCCTGGTGACAGACGGACAGACAGACAGACTGGCGGACAGCGGAGTCTTAGTAATAAGGTCCTGTTTTACCCTTTGGGTACGGAACCCTAAAAAACAGCTTTTACATATACAAGTTTAATACCTACTCGACCAAAAAAAAAAAAAATAGCATATTTTTTTGGGATTTCAGAGTTGGTACCTGAATATGTTCATAGAGGGTAGAAACACCCTGTGATTTAGTTAATGATTTAAATCATTAACTAAATCACAAAATCCTGTATTTACTGCTCATTAGTTAATACAATGGTGTCTTTACTTCCGCAAAACTTCTGATATCTAACTATTTATGTAGTATTATGTACCTACCTACTACCTACCTTCTACCTACCTACTACCTATAATTACATAGACGTCAAGTTTTCTTAAATTTTGTAATTTATATTTCTGAACGCACGCATAAATAAAATTGTTGCTATTTCGATTTTCCATACAACTTATTTATGGCTTATCGAAATAATATAAGAAATTAGAAATACATATGTTGAGGTACTGATGAGGTACTATATTTTAACGAAAAGATGATCTAGTTATAATGCCCACAACTAGGTGAAACCGGTTTGGTCCAGCAATCCTGAAGTCAGAATGGCTGGCCACTTTCCTCGTAATAGTTTTCCCTCTTTAGCGAGGTACTAGTAATTTGATGTCTGGTACCAAATAGTATAAAATAGGTATAAAAGCTTGGTATTGCTCAAACCTCCAAAATCTCTCTTGGTCCAGCCATCCTGACCATCACACTATTTTAAGCTCGAGTGGAGTACTTTGAATTCCTCGCTGCGCAATGGATTAAAAAAACACTCTCGCCTTTAAACTAGTTGTTTGCTGCCTAGATAAACAATTTATTATTTTAACCCTCATGAAAGAACTATCGTACCAACGTACCATCGTTTCATGCTTCTAGAGCCAGCGATTTAGGCACGTGTAAGTTATATGGCAATGAATTCAAGATTATTTTATTAAGTATACTAATATCTAGTCACTTTTGTTATAACTCAAGGTACGAGAGGAGGAAGAGAAATGAATATTATTTTTAAGAATACTTCTGCAAATAAATATATCTAATTGTATTCTATTCTTAATATTATATATTAAATATTAGTCATCGGTGCTAGATTGGACTTAATATGGATAATATTATATTAAACTATGCACTTTAAATGTGAGAAAATATTGCACAAAATTAACTACTTATGGATATAATTTTTTAATGTACTTACTAAGTATTATAATTTTAAGTTATATTTTATTAATGTAAAGTTTACTCATATATTTTGTAATTAATTAAAAATAAAATATTTTCATAATACGTATATTTCATTTATCTATATTAAAAATGTCTGTTACTTAGTAGAATAGGGATGATAATTAGTTTCTTGTCCGTGAGGTAGTACAGTTAAAAATATTGGACACGTAAACATATTGTGACGCCCAATGATATTTTAGTAAACAGATACGTTATACACTCACAAAACAACCGAAAAAAGTGTTCCGCACAGCAGCGGCAGCACACATACACACATTCATTAATCTGACATTTCACTACAAGTCGAAAGGGATGGCTTGATAAAACCAACAATAAAAAAGAGACAGCTAGTGTTTGTAACTTGCGTGTGAATGTAAACAGACATTATTCTGAGCATCAATGTTTTTTTCTTTTTCTAACCTCCAAATATCAGAATATTAGGAGATTTTTTTTTTTAGTAAATTAAGGGGTATTGCGTACTTAAATATAGTACGAAAACCCTTATGTTTTATGTACTTTGGTATCTTAATTGGTACACTTTCTATATACACACGATGGCATTTTTTATTTTTGTTTTTGTTTCAACAAAGCGTATCGCTCTTCGCCATGCGTGACATAGACTAAAGAATATATTATGTCCCAATTAGGACGTATTCGAGTCTTCACAATGCGCGCGCTCATAACATATCTGTTTACTAGAATATCATTGGTGACGCCGATATAATACGTAAAAAGATCGTGTGACGTCTCGCCGTTACTATACTGACATAGTGACATCACAAGCCCCCACTCCTGAAAATTGATACGCTTTATCTTTGCCAATTTTAATTAATTTGGTAAGTGAAAAATACGTGCTAATATTATTTGATAATCTCACTGACGGACTAAATATAATTATCATTTTTCTACCCAGGAAAAATCCCTATTAGTAGACCTGAAATGCTAAGTAATACAGATTTTAACAGGTTCACAGTCCACAGCCCATAAAACACTAGGTAAAACAATACAATTAACAGGTTGGATTGAGAACCTGTTAAACGTATAACAAAATGTGACTTCTACTATTTTGGTAGTTAAGAAATAAACTCGCCACACTGTTCTGTCATTTTTACGTTACGTCAAATTTGACATTGACAAGTTCATCATAATAATTTTCTGCAACCTGCACAAATTGCAATGCATTTTTGCAATGTCAACAGAGGTAATAAAGTATATTTAACGCGTTATTTCGTTTGTTATCAACTGCTTACGATACCCAGTAACACAGAGGTAAGTTTAAGCTACTATTTATGCAACAAAACCTTGTTGTTACATTGTATTTTTCAAAAATTCTTGTATTTATGTCTGTAGGGTATGAAAATGAAAAAACTAAAGCATTGCACCTGCAATTACGATGATTTATGTGGCATAACATCATGGTCAATACTTATTCTTCCTTATTAGTGGCCTACGAAGACATTGTTGCCCATTTTCTTATCATTTTATACAATAATAACGCCCCCAAGAACACGAATCTTTCTACGGTAAGAAAATCGGTCGATGTGGCTGTTTTCTTATGAAACCATAGTCACATAATGCCGTGTTTTATACACGTAACAAGTTAGTCAAATTGACTATAAATAAAATGCCTAACAATTTTTTTGATTTGAGGTTACAGCAAGACTGGCATTCCACTACAACTTGATTATCTAGATCCTTGGTAGTTATTTCATGTTTAGGTCACAATAAATCCTCCATGATTTTATAAACATGAAAGTCTGTAAGATGGATTTCATGCATAAGTTATTGAATGGTTGATGAAACTCCGAAATATAGCTTAGAAATCAAATTAACACAGATTATAATTTATAGAGATACTGGGGAAAGTAATTATTTGTATTATATTCATAATTATAGTAAAGCTTTATTTTTAATCATTTTTCTTCTCTATTTGTTTAAAAAAATTGACTCGCACACTGTTCCATTGTTGTTGAATTAGGTAATTTACCTATGTTTGCAATATTTGTAAGTATGTGAGAACCATGTTCCTATTTATCAAGTGAAGGAATTTACCATTTAGTGCTTATAATACTTTATACCTATATACAGTAAGTATAGTAGTTCTGGGTGCATCATTCTCATGTACATGAATTTATTAATGTTTGTACTTATATAAATATTGTAAAAACTTATTTTTTTAAAAGAGTAAGTATGGAGTTTCTTGTGCGTTCTTCTCCATAACAAGCTACTTTTCCGAATGCACAATAGAATCAATTTTTAATACTTGTAAATGATTTTTAAAGTTCAAAAGTGCCGCTTAATGGCCCAGTTTAAATAAATACTTTTGACTTTGTTGTGGTTGGAGTTAGTAGAGAATTTTATCACAAACTATGGTTTTCACGGCAGTATGGAATTCTAAGTTCTTGGTTTTTATGTGACACTTAAAACTATTACTATTATAAAATAAGATTGTCTGTTTTCTTGACTAAATTACTAAACTCATTTTAAAGACTTTTAGTATTGAAATAATATAGGAAAATTTTAGTGCATGTTTCAAACAAAAACAACAATCTATGCATGCCACATGAACAGTATAAGATGGTACCATTATAATATAAGAAAAGCCTATAACTGTCCTACTGCAGGGCAAAGGCCTCTTCTCATATAGAGAAGGCACAACCGTACGAATACATACCTTATGAATTTTATGCACCAAGCGAATTTTATAATTATAATATGTAAATTAATCAAATCTTTTATACAATTTCAGAAGTTTCCTCTGCAAGATTATCTGGTAAAATATCTACAACAAAACGAATACACAGTAAAAGATGGACAAAGTCCGAGAAGAGGTTATAACCAAAACTAATGAAAATAATGCAGTTGAAGATATAGTGAGAGAACACTGTTACTTTGAAGTTAATACAAAGACAGTACTTTTCTGTCATTTAATTGACCATGATTATTTGTAAGTATTTCATTTAAACTAAAATACATTCTCGGGGTTCCGTACCCGAAGGGTCACGGCCAACGAAACCCTATCGCTGTCTATCACACAATTTTATACTTTTAACTACCCGTTGTAATTGTTAATGTGGTGATAATGTTTATTATCTATACTATAATATTATAAACAGGAAAGATTTGTATTTTTATATGTAACAAATAAACTTTTAACCGACCGATTTCAAAAATTCTTTCACCGTTGGAAAGCTACACTATCCCCCGGCTACTTTTTATCCCTGTATTCCCACAGGAACGGGAACTACGCGGGTGAAATAACGTATATTTTACTAACAAATACCAATATACATATTGATAAATTGGTACGGAATCCTAAATGTGCGAAGTGCGACACGCAATGGGCCGGTTCTTTTTTTGTATAGAATAGAATGTTCTTTGTTGATTCCTTGCATTCAAAAAGCCCAGACTCTGGTCTCTGAGCTGTTTCTATATAATGAGCCTGAAATTTTCTCACTGCTGGTATACAGGCCCCCTTTCTTTGGGAGGGAGTGAGAAGGCTTTCTACACAACTCAAGCCCAGGTTGTCACATGTCTTAAATTTTATTGGTACTTAATAATCGTGAAAACTATATCAAGTAAATAACAAAAATAAATAATTGTAATCATTTATTTCCAGTGAGACCGCCAGCACAAAACCAAAGAAGGTACCAGCAAAGAAAAGACAACAACGTAAACGGTCAATTAAAATAACAGAACTACGGGCCGTTTACAACTGCAAGACTTGCGGGTACCGCACAATGGACCGAGAGCTGTCAGCGAAACACAACTGTGATAGTAGACTTGAATACGTTCCTTGCAAAAAATGCCACAGGAGTAATGCTCCAGAAGGTTACCAACAGTGCACAAAATGTTCTTACTTTACCAAAAACAAAGGTAGTTTGAAAGTTCATATGCGGATACACGCAAACGGTACACCGTACAAATGCACAGAATGTGAATACTTTGGTAGAGATCTGAAGGATTTAATCTCACATTATGATAAAGTTAGGGATTTGAAATGTGATTGCGGTTACACAACGCATGTTAAAACGCAGATGGTCGCTCATAAGAGGTCTCATACAGGAGAGAAGCCGTTTTCCTGTGGCATTTGTAATTTTTCTACAGCTGACAGACCGGGGTTGTATAGGCATTTGAAGAAACATGATGTGTAGTATTGTAGATTTGTACAGGGTTGACAAAATGAATTAGTGAAACTCAGCCGTTGTGATATGTATCGCTTTGCTCAGAGTTTTCTTGTGTGATTATATAAATGTCAGCAGGAGTTACCGAAGAATTGCCAAACTTAAGTGAATTGGTGGTTGTTTAAGGTTACACTAGTCGATCATTCTTCCATACAAACGTAGTCTGGCGACGATGTATGTTTGACGATGTACGTTCAAATTAAAAATGATATCAATTTGTCTCATCATTATCTAGCTCTGTATGGAAACAAAAAAGTAAAAAAAAAAATTTAGTTATGAGCGCCGAAAGTTCCATATTTCAACACAAATTTTAACGCATCTTTGGGCGGAATTAATACCATAAGAAGAAAAAAAAATTGCAAAACGGCCTCCATACAGGGATAGATTAGTAATTCAACAATCCATATAATTTTATTTTGAAAATATACATTTAGTCGTTTTTCCATGATATCTAGACTCCCAAAGGTCTGTTTATAAAATTTCGCGCGCTCGTTTTCGTCCTAAATCATCATGCATTTCGCTACAATCTTGCAAAAGTGCTAATTCGTACGCGAACTAGCTTCTTACTGCTCATCACAGCATCTATCTCTTTCGCACGTGTTGTCGGATGAGATAGCATGCATTTTAACCCTAACACTTAATAAAATAGTTCGTGCCGTCGACTAGGGCAATCTTAAACCTAACTTTTCGACTCCATTCGAAAAGAAACCATTACTTCTGCGGAGTTTCTCTATGGAATATAATTTGAACTATCATTTGGGTCTGATGTAAAGTCCAAAGTCAAATCATCTATTTCAATTAGGCCGTCCAACGGCACTTTTGAAAGTCAAAATTAAAACTGAGAGTTTTTAGGTTGAAATCTTTAGATCTTAGAAACATGTTGTCAATTTCTCTTGGTGGGCAAATCGTTGGCTTTTCTGATGTCATTGAAAATCTACTTTATTGATAGTGCCATAAAGTTCAAAGTTGCGCCAACATCGACGCAAACTTTATTAGGATATTCTAGCGAGTTGTTTGGCTTTTATAACACTAAAAAACCTTTTAACAAAAAATCAAACCGACTTCCAAAACAAAACACTACAAAGCGAAAATAACTATCTTTTCCAAAGTCGGTGTCTTTTGTACCCATTGTTTTCTGTAATTCGACACCGACTCTTATTTTGGAAGTCGGTAGTATTTTTTTGCAAAAAGTTTTTCTATTTTCACTTTTTAGTTGTACCTACCTAATAGGCAAGTTTTTTAGTAAGGTATAATGCTAGAATATATTACCCGAATATCATGAAATTTGAACATAACCGGTGAATTGAGAGATCTGCGTACCCCTTAAGAGCGTACTGGCGTGTTTAATAAAAATTGGTACCAATTTTTTGCGTCCACCGACTTCCAAAAAAAAGTTGTTTTTCACATTGTAGTTTTTTATTTGGAAGTCGGTAGTATTTTTTTGCAAAAAAGTTTTTTTATTTTTCACTTTTTTTTGTTAAAACGTTTTTATTTTTCTCGCAGTAGTTTTGGTAGGTACCTCCAATTAACATGAAAATCATTTAGCCAAAGTACATCTCGTGACGATTCCAATAAGCCCAAACACGACTAGGATACATTGTTTTATTTCGGAGTTCCAGTGGCCATTGTGGTCTTTTCATCAGTTTCACCGAATGATACTTTCTTAGTGAAAATGATTGTATTATTGATGAAAATACCAAAAGCGTATGTAAGCCTATAATATTTGAGGTGTTCCCTCGATTTCTCTAGGATCCCATCATCAATTCCTTATCATGGTACCACCCTTGGGATATCTTCTTTCCAACAAAAAAAGAAGTTATCCGCGAACACACATAAAAAAATATATATTCGGTCGAATTAAGAAACCACCTCCTTTTTGGGAAGTCTGTTAAAAATAAGCTATATTTTTCAATAAACTTTCTTTAGCCATTGTGGAAGAAGTATTAGACAAAGCAATAATTGTTTCTCAAGGCCCGTTTTTGCTTTCGCCAGGCGACACCTACATACTATGTACTCAGTAAAATATAGTATACCAAGCCTTTGTTGATAGCCGTCGAGCCTCAGTGGGTAAGATCTCGCCTCTCGTGCTTGAGGTGCGTGGGTTCAAATCCGGGCTTGTACCAAAGCGACTCTTTTAATTCATTATTTTTTTTCTTGAACATCGGTAAAGGAAAACATTGTGAGGAACCCTGACCACCGGCAACCCGCCTTGAGCATGGTGATCAATGATCGTGTCCCGCAGTGGGACAGCTACAGACTTGTATTATTACTAAATAAAAACGCGCTGTTGTAATTTCAACGCACGGCTCAGCGTCGAGAGTTGAAAATCCAACAGTGCAATATTTAGGCATTAATTGTAGGTGTCTCTTAGAGTTGCTGAAAACGGTCATAATACATTATTCAGGGTTTTCAAATGATTCTATAGTAGTCACAGTGGAGCTTTGTGTCTCTGAAGTTGGCTGCAAGACCCTGCGCAGTAGCTATTTTTGTGTCAATGTTGAAGGTGAAGATAGCACTGTATAACTACCTCTTTCACTCGCTTACGTTTGTCGCGTCGTCCTATCTCGCTTACTCTATGCAGTATACTCGATGAATAACGGTTTTTTGTGCAATGGTTCGCAGAGCCAACTTCAGAGACACAAATATCCGCTGTGACTAATGTACTCTGTATGGTTAAAATTACGTTGTAAAGATTTCGACTAGCTGTTAAAAGTGTGATTTTGTAAATAAACTATATTGTTAAAATGTTTATGCTGTTATTTTTGACAACCCATTATCAGGAATATCTTAGCTGAAAGACATCCACTGCTGGAAATAGGCCTGTCCCAAGCATCGTCACATGGACCGATAAAGTTTTGTTATACGAAGTGTGATGTTTTTTCCGTGACCTTCACCAGGTCATCGATTAATCTTATGGAAGCAGACCTCCCACCTATGATCATCTTCTTTTATCCGTCTTTCGGATAAAAGAAGATGATCATAGGTTTCACTGCTGGACTAGCATCGCCACATATATCGTTCTTGGGCATTCTGCATAAGGTGTAAGGGGTGTGGTAAGGGGCCCTGCTGGCGGACTAAGGGTCCATCCCACCGCACTAATCCCGCACCACTGCAATTCCTGAAAGCCAGAATCAACAGTGGCGACTGTAGCTGCAACACATACCTACATAATTATACATATTATACCATAGGGTAAACTTCGCAATAAAGATTCATTCGCATTTCAACCGTCTTTCACTCCAGACACAGCTAAGCACTCCTACCTCAACAGCGACCACCAGAAAAGCGCTGAGGCAATGAATCTCGACGAAGTCCCGGAAAATGAATTTAACTGTCTTGGACCCCGCAACAAAATTAATCAGAAAAGAATAATGGAGGCGTAGGAACTTCCCTCCATATCAAGCAGGATACAGAACCAACAAGGCAAATAGGCACAAACGGTCGTTTACAACTGGGATAAGCCCAGTTGCCTAGCACCACGGATAAAAATTATCATCAACATTTATTTATTATTTATTTATTTAAACTTCATGCACAAAGGTACAAAGGCGGACTTAATGCCTTAGGCATTCTCTACCAGTCAACCAAGGGTGGTGAAGAGATAACAAGGCAGGTGCATTTATAGGTGGGTCCTAACATTGTGAGCTGTTATATTTGATTCCATTAATAGGTATGGCAAAAACGCTTGAACGCACGAAAATTTGTTCTAGTTTCTACAAGGTCCATAAAGTTAACAATTCCAGATGCAGCCTGTACATTATCCAACATGATATTGCTTTCATTCAGCCAAACTCCCATATGATATGATGTGCAGATAGTAAATATTCGCAGTAAGATGTAGAACACTGACATAAAGGCGAGGCAGCGAGCTTGAAGGAAAATAAATTACTTTTAAAGTTACCATGCCCTGTTAGAAATTGGGCAACACAGTTATCCACCTCCAGCCACGTCCTGGCCAGCCGCTCGCGTTCGGATGGAAAGAATTGGTGGAGGTGTCGGCCCTTGATAGAATTATCTCACCTACATTGCCATTTGGATAAAAGTTCCTCACAAAAGATCTATATTGTATCGCTGTCATAAAAGTCCGCGCTGCGTCTGATGTAGGTTGTCGCTGTTGATATAAGAAAAAAAAGCAAGCTACAGTAGGTACTCCCCAAACTTCTTGGCCGCCCTGAAGTTGGCTACAATGGCTGCGCAGTAGTAAATCTCATACTAAAACAGCTCGCCATGCGTTGCGTATCGGAAACCCTATGTTCAGCCCGGCCAATAAGATTGGGGGGTACTGTACCTGAGGCTGAGGCTACCAAGATCCTGGATTATTTCAGTAACAGCCCGGACTCTGGACTAGTTGATGTCAATAGGCTCGGCCCCACAGGCATAAATCTAACTAGATAACGCAAGTCCCTCCATCTGTATGAAAACCATCGACCACATAGCCACTAGACGCCTAATAACAGGCGAGCGATGTCTGTCAACACATATGACTAAAAAGATCATATACAGGTAATACTAATCGCCACTCGACAATTTCGAATTAGTAACGACCACTTCTGTGAGCCATAAACACTTCCGTGTCAGTCAATAAAAAATTGATGAAATAAATATTATAATGGCCTCTTGTACAATACGTTGCTATGGTAACAACAGCCAGATATCGAGTTTCCGAAAAAATAACATAACATTTAATTGATAAGTTAATAGTTACATAAACATAATTAATTTATTTTCTAATATTATTTATCGGAGTTCATATTATACTGGTCAAGTTTGTAGGTGAACACGCCCACCGCATGTTTGCGTCTCTTTCTTTTTAAAGTATTTTTTTCGCTATATCTTGTCCTCTATAAATTCGTATACAAAACTAGTGAAGCACCATATCCAATAACCAAATCTGTTATCGATAGAACTAGAAAACTTACAAATACAGACATTAAATTGAATAGTTTATTAATTGTGAAACGATTTTTTGATTACGTTTTTTACTAATATTTAATATTACTATATTTAAGAACCAACAACCGAAAAAAAAGTATGTTTATCTTTAGAATTTTGTTTATTTTTGTTTTTTTATTTTAGCATTTTATGTTATTACTAAAATGTTAAAACGCCGTATAATTAATAATAAATAAGGTAATATTAATTTTTAAAAAATACAAATACTATTTATAAAAATCGATACCTTCCTGGTTTTATTTAAACCTGTCCCACCCTTAATGATGCGTATGACCTTGGTAAGGGACCAATCAGAGCGCAGTACCCCGTGCCTCATACCTCAGCTAGTTGACAGAATTGTTTTGATGTATTAGATCAAGCATTAGGCGTCTAGGGGCTATGTGGTCTATGATGAAAACCAAGCGTGCCATTTTTTCACGCACAATTAAAAAAAAATATTAAGTAGTGTCGCTGTGGCAACAGTGGATCAGTATTTTTTCAAAGCAACGTAGAGACATCACTTTATTACTCTCGACTATCATAATTGTATAGCTAGACAAGTAACATATTGGTCTATCTTTAACCATTTTGATGATAAAGCATTTCTTTTTAATGGCAAATTATCCACTGTGTACTTATATGGGTACACAGTGAATTAGAGGAGTTTATTATTATTTTTATGTTAAAATAATCAATCTCGAATCAGGAACATATCTGAGATCAAACGAAAATAAACATGAACAGTGCATCATTATCCACTGTGTACCCGTAATCCCATAAACCCGTATCCAGTGTGTACCCTCCCGCCATACTTTTTGATTGCAAAACAACAAAAAAAAAATTGCAACCCGTGGTAAACTTATCATTCAAGTGGTGCTTTAGAAATAGTTTTTATGAAAAAGTAATAACTAAGGGATAAAACGAATACAAACAGAGAGAGAAATCACCAACACTTACATAATCTTTTTTTTTGAGCTCTCCATTCACAAAAACCTGTAGCAACAAGTTTTTGCAACGGCAGAGAGGCGCGCTGACTAGAGCGGTGGCGTCGTATGTTTGAAAGCGAGGCGAGAGAAAGTGATAGCTTGTATCACGCCGTCCGTTCTGTCCTTTATGGTGATGATTCACTGTCCCCACATCGTCAGTGAAAAAGCAAAAAAGAACTTCTATGCCTTAACGAGAATATCTAAATCTACGTGGGGTCTGTCTTTCTTGACTTTAAGGACTATTTATGGGGCTACTTACTTGGGTTGTATCTGCTATGGGGCGCCTGTTTGGGCTGATAGGGCCACAATAGGGGCGGTACGACGTAAATTACTACAGAGTCAGCGTTTGGCTCTGATATTCTTATGCAAAGCATACAGGACGGTTAGTACTGAGGCCTTACCGGTACTTGCTGGCGTACTTCCGGTCGACCTTGAAGTGCAGCGACGTGCTGCAATGTACTATTCCGCAAAAGAGACCATGGACGCGGACTTTTTAACGCGGAGTGACCGTGCCAAAATCTCTAGATTATTTAAACCACATATTGACGTCTGGGAGGAACTTTTATCCGAATGGCAATGTAGGTGGGATAATTCCATCAAGGGCCGACACCTCCACCAATTCTTTCCATCCGTTCGCGTGCGGCTGGCCAGGACGTGGCTGGAGGTGGATCACTGTGTTGCCCAATTTCTCACAGGGCATGGTAACTTTAAAAGTAAATTATTTTCCTTCAAGCTTGTTGCCTCGCCATTATGTCAGTGTTCTACATCTGACTGTGAATATGTACAATCTGCACATCATATCTTATGGGAGTGTATTCTTTGGCAGAATGAACGCAATACTATGTTGAATAATGTACAGGCTGTATCAGGAGCTGTTTACTATACGGACCTTGTGGAAACTAGAACAAATTTTCGTGCGTTCAAGCGCTTTTGCCATACCTATTATTGGAATCAAATATAACAGCTCATAATGTTAGGACCCATTAATATTAATGCTAATTTTTATCCGTGGTGCTAAGCAAGTGGGCTTATCCCAGTTGTAAATGACCTTTTGTGCCTATTGACCTTGTTTGTTCTGTCTCCTGCTTGATATGGAGGGAAGTGGAAATTTGTATTTTGCCTACTCCTCCATTTTCTTTTCTGATTAATTTCGTTGCGGGATCCAAGACAGTTAAATTCATTCTCCGGGACTTCGTCGAGCTTCATTGCCTCGGCGCTTTTCTGGTGGTCGCCACTGTTGATTCTGGCTTTCAGGAGTTGCAGTGGTTTGGGAATAGTGCGGTGGGATTGTCCCCACAACGACCCTACTTACAGATGAAAGTAAAATTTGCGGATGCCACAGCCTCAGCCAACTTTTTCTATACCGTCTTTACAGCTCAATATGGCATTCTAGATTTCGGTGGATCGCCGGTGCCGATAATGCCAAATGAAAGGCTCAAAGTACGATCAATGATCGTAATTTTACTCCGTTTTTTGACACGCGAAGTACACACAATCGTGTCATCTAGTTTGATTTATATCTGTGCTCGGCCCCTATTAAATTGGACTTATACATAACGAGTGAACCTAAAGGAGGTAGAGAGTATTTATGTTATTAAAAACAACAGACCTTTATATAAAAAATGCAATTTATTTACAGAAAATCACTTGTACAAAATTCATTATTCATTTTCATTTCGTATATTTTTACAAATTAAAATTCTTATCATTAAAATCGGAGTATTTTAACACCCGTACATTATAAGTCTAACATAGTTTATTTTTTGTCAAAAATACTATTTTTTCAGTGGGATTATTATTACATATAGGTATATTATTATACTTTCTAAAAGATTACGCAGTTTCTACATAATACAGTATTTTATTTTTATATGGAGATCGAAGTTATGGAGTGCGATGTCTACCAACCGACCAAGTGGAAAATGGCATTTTTAGTGCTATTTTGTTAAAACCTCACCGTGAACACTTAGAGGTGAAGTGATCTGTCAATTGTCAATCCAGCCAATCAACGTGGAATGATAGTTCATTTCAATCTCACCCAGCTAAGATGAAATGTTTACAGAATAGACCGGCTGTAGTGATATTCTGTAAATTTACACCGTGAACACTTATAGGTGAAGTGAACTGTCAATTGTCAATACATCCAATCAACGTGGAATGACATGGTTCAGTTTACTTCAATATCACTCCACCTAAGATGAAATGTTTACAGAATAGACTGGCCATAATGCTATTCTGTAAATTCTCACCGAGAACAATATAGGTGAAGTGAGCTGTCAATACATCCAATCAACTTGGAATGAAATAGTTCACAGTTCACTTCAATCTCACTCCACCTAAGAAGAATTTTTTACAGAATAAGCCGGCTTTAGTGCTATTCTGTAAATTCTCACCGTGTATACTTATTGGTGAAGTGTGCTGTCAATACATCCAATCAACGTGGAATGACATGGTTCACTTCAAGCTCATTCCACCTAAGGTGTTAATGTCTCCAGAAAAGACCGGTTGTTCAAGCCTCATATCAACGAGACAATATTTGACGCGCGACATAATGCACAACAACGAGAATATTTTGTTCAATAACTTTGTCTCGTTGCATCTCGTCATTTTGCGCGCCCGTTGACAACATAGCCGAACATGTTAAGCGTCATATGTTGCGCAACAAATGTTGTCTAGTGGATTTAAGTTTTCATGGCGAGATGTTTTAAAATCCACTGGCTGATCTTGTCCAGTCCATTTTTATTACAATCTGTCATATATTCACGAAAACTATCGTGAATACTCTTAAGATTCGCAGTTATCTAATGAATTTGGTTGGCTGGTATACATTATAAAGGACTTTCTTACAATCAGAGAAATGTTTTGATAAGCTGTTGGTTTAATCTGTAAAATATCTCACCTAGGTTGAAGTTTGAAGTGAACTATCATTCTCGGATTGACACTTCACTTCAACATCACCAGTGAGATTTTAAATTTTGCTTATCAATCCGTTTCCCCGATTGTAAATACTGACTTCATACGGTTATGTCACTACATTCTTTACAGTTAAAACATTACAAAATAGCGTTGAGGTCAACTATATTTTCACATTGTTCTAATCTACTGTTCAGTAAAATTATATGTATGTACACTCGCGAAAAGTACAGGTTAAGCAATTTTGCAGTTACAATTTTCTTTCATAAATCTTTTACATACAATCAAGATAATGATAAACAGCACTCTAGTTGCGTAACTATTTTGACAGTTCGGAGCTCGCACGCTACCTTTTATTTTGACAACTTCAATAGTATTCATTACGTGTTTTACGCTGTAGTATAGACTGGTTACAGAACATAATATGAAGCATTGAATGCGCCATTTTTCGAAGTTACGCAATTACGGTGCAGTTTAAACCGTGGAACGGTGCAAAATTTTAACTTAACTGCTTCACTTTTACATTCCACGATTGTACATTACTATCCAATTTATTTTGTTCATCAATGACATACAGTTTAAAACACATATATATCGTAAATTCTAGTCTGTATAAGCACTAATATATTTCAGTTCATAAGTATGGTGTGATTGAAAGGCATGAAAGGCTACTTTAAAGGCGTTCTCTTAAATACTAAGGCCCCAGTTTCTGGAACGAAAATTATCTAATAAAAAAATGTCAAACGCGCGTCAGCTGCTGTGATCGGTAGAATTTATTTTCAACAGACAAATTACGCGTTTAATTTGTGGCGCGTTGATGAATTTCTTTCCAGAAGCCGGGTGTAAGAGGCACATGCACGAACTACTGAGTTACAAGACCTAGGACATCTAGGTATGCTAGGAACGCTGTATAGCTATATTTTTTTCTGGAATAGGTAGCAAATGGAGTAATTTTTTATCTATATTTTTTATATTTTGTGTCAAATGACTTAAACATCATAGATACTTAGGTTAAGAATGCCGGATTTTTCTAGAAAAGGAGGTGTCTTTGCATACTAAGGGCGGTTACGCACTACATCCGATCCGGGTCCGTGATTTGAGTTTCGAGTTCAAAATGTTCTGAATTATGACGAATAGAGTTCGGATGTAGTCCGTAAACTTCCCTACAAGTAGTACGGCTACTTCGGAACCGAAATTTCTCGGATTCGGATCGGATTTAGTGCGTACCCGCCCAAATAGGTATATTTTTCATTACTCTTTGTTCAATTCATAGTAAAATGTCGAATAAATAAATACTTTGATTGGATTTTTTAAGTTTTGATAAGACAAAGTGTGTATTATTTTTTCTTATATTTGTGGCACCAATGCCGATTCTCCAAATTGCTAGCTACCCATACGATTATTGCTCAACATTCGGCACTACAACAGGCATTTTGAAATCCATACAATGTTTGTCTTAATTTTTTTATCCAGAATACGTCACAGAAAATAAAGATTGAAGAATTATACATCTTATTAGTATGCTTCTTAAGCAGTCAGATTTTTTTGTTACTTTTAAACATATAAGGGGTATACATTCTTGTAACCACCTCTTAAAACCCTTCATTTTGATACCCCACTCGATGTGTTCGGAAGGAAAACAATATTGGAACACCCACAATATGGCGCCCATAATCCGCCATTTTGGTTTTTCGTTTTACGTCACTTATCTAAGGGATGATGTCTTAATTATATAAATAAAAAATGTAAGATAAAAAAAGAACTGCTTTCAAATAACCAAAAGAAGTACTTTTGCTTGTTGTAAATACCGAACATTGTGCAAACCTACCGGATATATCTAACAATGACATTACTTCTGATATTATTGCTTACATATATATTGTAAAATAGCTTATGTACAGAAAAATATAGTCTTAAATCTACCCGCTTTTTTATTTTAACCACATTTGGTAGTAATTTTTATCATTTCATCCGAAAGATGTCCACTGCTGAACTTTGGCCTCCCCCAAGAGTCGACACATCAATCGGTCCCGTGCGTCTCGCATCCACCATGTGCCATCGGCCCACCTAGTAGGTCTTACTTAGTCATTTTAGAGTTCCTTAAAAGGAAAATGGAACCTTTAAAGGATCTCTTTTTGTCAATCTGTCACAGAGAAGAAATGTGAATACTGTTAGTACAGTTCTGCCTAACCTTTGCAAGAACACAGGCGTGATGTTATATCATAGAGGTTTTTTTATTTGAAGGCTAATAAGCAAATCCTCGAGAGCAGTAGTGGCCCAAGCAGAAATAAATTATTTCATCACCACTGCTCTCAAAACGGTGAACGAAAACATCGTGAGGAAACCGGCGTGTCTTAGAACCGAAAACTCGAAGACCTGTGATATCCACCAACCGGCACTGTGCTTTTCACAAAGCTTTTCACTGCTGGGACACATGCGGAGGCATGTGTCCCAGCAGTGGGAACATTGCAAATATTATTATGTTAATTTATCTACCAAATGTGGCTATATATGGATTCTTGTCATTTTATTTAAAATCGTTCGAAAATTAATCGTTTATATTTTTGTCTCTCAATCGAGAAAATTCTGGAGAAAGCTTTTACCATACCACAACGCAAATATATATTGCTAATAGCATTTTTGATGCAATGTTATTTTTAGTTTGTTTGGAACCAGTTGTAGCGCTATAACAGGGAATATGCATGAAAAAATATTTGTTACTAAAATAGAATACTAAATGAGATAATAAAATCAAAATTGATTGAAAAACGAACGAAATATAACAATTTAAAGAAATTTATATCTGTCCCTCTCTACGTCAACGCTGTTGTCTATGGTCGTTGTGGTATTTGACGTCAGATGGCATGTCGTCACAACTTTTACGCTTTATAACTTCGCCTCTGTACAAGATATTTTTAAAAATCTTTCATTTTTGTTTATATTTCATAAGTATTTCATTTAGCAAATAAAAAAATACATGCATATTCCCTGTTATGACATTGGAGTTCAACATGACTGGCTGGTCTACCGTTAAGGGCTGGGTTCGGTTTCCAGGTTAGGCAGTGTAATACTCAGTTTTTGTCACTACATATACTAAAAATAACATTGCATAATACTTCAAAATCCAAGCTCATTTTGAACCTACCAAAAATACATTTCCAATTTCTTTCTAAGACCTTCAAAGCGTACACAATCCACTATAAATACCTACAAACGGTCACCCATCCATTTCAATACCTTGCTTAACTTTTGACACTTGACAAAGAATGTACATTTTACATCTAGATTCTAACTTATAATTCTAATACTGTTATTATTTTGGTCTGAATTGTGATACGGGCGATTCGGGGAAGCCTAAATAGTATGTATTTAGAACATTTCTGTCTATATTTTGGAAGCAGAGTTGATCTACAAATATACGTTTTTATACGATTTTAGGCTTGTGTGGCGTGGGTATCTAAGGCTTAGCCGACGAATTTTTAATCATATTTAATTAATAACATTATTTTAAAGTCAAATAAAAAGTTTCAAGTCAGAGAATAAAATGTTAAACAATTTTAATACTTAAAACATCGGGCGGAAATCTGCAGCCGAATTGCTTAAGGTTGCCCTAGTCGATCATTCTTCCATGCAAACGTAGCCTGGCGATTATTCCTCTGTTAGACGGTGTACGTTTAAAATTAATAAAAATATATCAATTTGTCTCATCATTATCTAGCCCTGTATGAAAACAAAAAAGTAAAAAAATAATATATTTGAAAGTTATGAGCGTCTAAAGTTCCATATTCAACACTAATATTAATGCATCTTTTGGCACAAATAAATACCATAAGATGAAGGAAAATTGCAAAACATTCACCATAGAGGGATAGATTAGTAGTTCAATAATGCAAATAATTTCATTTAGTCGTTTTTTCATGATATCCATTTTCCCAAAGGCCTGTTAATAAAATTCCGCGCGCCCGTGTTCGTCCTAAATCATCATTCATTTCGCTACAAATTTTGCAAAAGTGTGTATACGTACGCGAACTAACTTCTTATTGCTCATCACAGCATCTATCTCTTTCGTACGTGAGACAGCATGCATTTTAACCCCGCATTTTAAATAGTTCGTGCCGTCGACTAGGGCAACCTTAAGTGAGGCAGGGCAAAGAGAACAAATCATATCCTTTAAATGTTTTCGGTACTGCGTAAATAATTTAGAAAGGATACGTCTACCATCCTATGAGAATAAAAAAAAAAGCCGACTTCCAAACAAAAACACTACAAAGTGTTCTCCTCCTTATTAGAAAGTCGGTTAAAAGAGTATAGTTTTGGCTGTACTTTTTTAGAGGCAATTCATAGCAAAATCAGAAATGTTGAAATTATGTCACTAAGATAAATACAGGGTAGTTGATTTCCAGCAACTTTCTACATTGATATTTCATCACCCTGTATAAAGTGTATGTTCGTCTCTCCCACGCCACCTCCCGAACTAAACTAAACATGATTATGTTACCTACACTAATAAATGCGTTTAGTGTGTTGCCTTCGTGCGGGCATTTCTTATATTTTTTAATAGTTATTGTATTTTGAACTTTATTCAAAGCATAGTAAAGTTCTTAATAAAACAATACTAAAGACACGGGAGTGACGCCAGTTTCTGAAATCAGAACTTTAATTCTGTTGAAATAGAGCCGAAATTTGAAAAAGGTCTCGTTTGTTTATTTTATGTTTGTTTCCTTTTCCCGCTTAAACTGCTGAAAAGATTTAGATGAACGTTGATATGGAGATAGTTTGAGATCCTGTGAAGGACATAGGTTTTTATCCATGCAATCATACTTAAAGGGATGGAAAGGGTGATAGAAGTTTGTATGGTGAACCGATAATTTCTCAAATACGGCGGCCCACACACCGCAGACAAAGTCGGGGCAAAAAGTAATGCAGAATATGTGTTAATAATATTTCTCCATTTTAATAAATGCCCACACGAAGTCAACACACCGTTTAGCTAGAAAAATACTAATATTTTGTACAAATTGTTCTTTTATATAAAAAATACAATGACGTGCTATTATCACGCTTACTCTAAAAGGGTGGACAGGCGGAAAGGGTGTAAGACCCTGCTGCCAAAAGTCTACCTGACTTTTATTGTGATGATAGATTATTACACAACTCGGAAAGTTAGCCCGCCTAGCCCTTTCCAACAAGACGTACGGCAATGCGCCATCGCACATACGGGTATTTAATACTAAAAAGTGGCCAATAATCAGTATTTTGAAGTTTGCTATTATAACAATATTATTACTTTGTAGTATAGTATAATACATCGTGCACGTTATGGCGGCCATCTTAATGCGCTAGAGTTAGCAATTGATCAGTAGCGTCAGTCGGAACATAGCTATTGTCTAGAGTGCACGTTTTGTTCTCGGCGCCTTAAAAAAATCAGGCTTTCCCCGGTGATATAACAAAAAATTTAAGTGTTAGTGACAAGTGTTGATGATGGATTCTGGTGATGGAGGTATGTAGCTTATTTTATACATTGTTTTACTAATGTTTATACCGTTTGAATCTTTTTTGTGGCTTAAATTAGAAACAGTAAAAATTATGAAAAAAATATCGAACTAGCTTAATTAATGAGTAACTTTCTTATATTTCCGGACTAGTCCGAATAGAAAAAGTAACAGAATCGTAATCAAGGGTAATCTCGAAAGTTAATAATGAACAAAGATGTTGCGGCAACAGAGCGTTTTTTTTTTAATGATTTTTTTCGTCAATTATACCCACAGTTTTAAAAACCAACGGATTAATCACTATATTTTAAAACAACATTCATTTTGTTCCAGATGCATCAAATAAAATATTCACAAAGAAAGAATTGTACAATATTATACTACAGTGCAATTATAAGCAAATTGGCAAAAAAATGGACTATTTAGAAGATTATATTTTCGAAATAACCAAATGTGAAAGAAGTGTTTTAAAACATAAACTATCTCATTTTAAATCGGAGTTCATACAGAAATGGACTACAGCTTACAGAAAAAGAGACGCATTTGAGGCAAAAAATGGACTTTGGTTACAGGGGACCATTACAGTACCGATGGTGACGTCATCTTTACCTGAGACTAGTGATGACAACAATAGAAGTACTCGCGGTCGGCCGTCAAAATGTTTCGCTGAATCGAGTGAAAGATCTAAACGTAGAAAAACCATCGAGATACGAAAACAACTTGCTGCCAGCGAATTAACATATGCCACGCAAATGAGCTTGCGAGCTTCAGGAAACGTGGTCGCTTCAAATATTTTGAAGGATATCACAAAATCGCCAACAAGAGCGTTAAAGTTTCGAAAATCTATAACTCAAGCAGAAAGCCTTAAAAATAAAAAGCTCTCGCCTACAGAAGCGTTATCTGTGTTTGTAGAAGGAGATTTTACAAGAAGACAGTACAATATTATTAGCACTGCAGACAAGGCTCGCTTTCCCTGTTACTCAGAGATACAAAAGGCTAAAAAACAATGTTATCCTAAGATTGAACGTGTTACATCAACATGTGCAGAGGTGAAATTACAAGATCTTTTGGACCATACATGTTCTCGGCTTTGTCTTTATTTGACGGAAGTATTTGAAACATGCAACCCAGAAGATTTAGATGATTTAGAACTGATAAGTAAATGGGGATGTGACGGTTCTCAGCAGAGTCAATTCAAACAGAAGTTTGAAAATATAACATTCTCCGATGCAAATATATTCCAGAGCTCCCTTGTCCCAGTCAGATTGGTTAACAATAAGGGCTCAGAAAAAAAAGTTATATGGCAAAACCCATTACCATCGTCTCCAAGATTTTGTAGACCGATAAGAATTCGTTTCATACACGAAACTAAAGATGTAACCCTAGATGAGATTCAGTATATAAAAAATCAAATAAAAGACCTAACGAAATCGAAAGTAATTGTTAATGAAACCGAATACCAAATTAAAAACACTCTACTGTTCACTATGGTAGATGGAAAAATATGCAATGCTGCAACTAATACACTATCCACTATGCGATGCTATTTGTGTGGTGCGACCTCGAAAGCTTTTAATGACTTAACAGTGAAGAAAAAGGTGAACTTCGAATCATTAAATTTTGGGCTTTCCGTGCTTCATGCTAAAATAAGATTGTTTGAAACTATTCTTCACCTAGCCTATAAGATCCCTATCGGAAAATGGCAAGTTAGATCTCATGAGCATAAAAACATTGTAGCAGAAACAAAGAAAATAATACAGCATAAATTTAAAGACACGATGGGGCTCTTGATTGATATACCGAAAGCAGGATTCGGAAACACCAACGATGGTAACTCAGCTCGCAGATTTTTTGCGGATACAAAATTATCAAGTGAGTTAACCGGGGTAGATGAAACATTGATATATCGATTAAAGGTAATTTTGGAGGCCATTTCAAGCGGACATGAGATTGATGTCGCTAAATTTGAGAGTTTTGCCTACCAAACGGCTCAGTTATATGTTAGATTATATAACTGGCACCCAATGACACCAACCATGCACAAAATTTTAGTGCATGGTGCGGAGATAATTTCTCATGCTTTATTACCAATCGGGCAACTTTCCGAGGAAGCAGCAGAAGCCCGAAACAAACATTTTCGGTCCTACCGGCTAGGATTTGCACGCAAATTTTCACGGGAAGATTGCAATAAAGACGTAATCAACAGATTACTTTTAAGCTCGGATCCTTACCTTTCCTGCATACGCAAATTGCCAAGAAAAAAAACTCAACCATTTTGTAGGGAAACTATTGGACTGCTACGCCCTGTGGAATTTGGAGTAACTGGAGATGAAAGTGGAGATATTCTGGACGAGGAAAATTCGGAAAATGATGAATATAGTGATAGTGATTAAAGAAGATTTTGTATTAAGTATGCTTTTATTAAAATGTATAAGTCTGTATCTATTATTTTGGGTTTTATTTAATGCCAATCGATTTTGATTACAATTTTGCTGAGAAAAAAATCAAAAAATATTTTTGGCCATATTTTAGTATTAAATACCCGTATGTGCATCGGTACAATCGGCCAAAGCTATATCTGGTCACCGTAAGGACTATTTTAGCTTGCAGGGCTCGCCCGCTAAATTAACGCCGACATACTCATCAACCAATAGCATCGCAGCATCGGGTGACTGTTTTTCTAGTGAAAAACAATGGGCTGACAGGTATAGTACCTGTCAGCCCATTGTTTTTGCAATTAAAAAAAGACGGCAAAAAAACAATCAAGTCATTTGGCTAATGTCGACGCAAAAAGGGCGGACGCAGCTATTGTCATCTTGTGCACGGGATTTTGTTTTCAAAGTGATCAGATGTAGCTTTGGCCCATAGTACATGGTGAACATACCACCCATACGCACTAAACGGTTTTGGAAAACTTTAATTATATACTACAGCCAGTGGTGTCTCATCTCATACAAAGAAACTGTCCCGAAGTAATGTACTGATTATTTGATTTATCTATCGATATTGATTGATTATTAGACGGTGATCTATCTATCGCCGTGGAACGACATCGAATGCGATCGATTTCCAAAAAAATAATCGGTGTAATCAATCAGATGAAAAACGCTAGTTACGTGGCACGATTTTTTTGTATGGGATGAGGCATCTGTATGCTAGTATTAAATTATCTGTGGTACAGCTAAGGAGTCGAATGCCCTGCCGGAGTCTGTTCTCCGATAGTTACAACCTTGGGGTCTTTAAGTCAAGAGTGAATAGGTTTCTTCTAGGCAAGCGTGCTTCACTGTCGACCACTTAACCGCTTACCATCAGGAGAGAAAGTGGTTTGTTATGCTGGTACTATACTTGGTGTATTTGTACAAACATTTGCTACAAATATGTCTACTACCAAATGAACTTTATATCAATAGTATTAATGTTCGTTTTGCATTACCAAAATTTTGCCAAATATGCCAAGTTTAGTGCCAGGATAGCAAGTAATCTCAAATACGATTACGCAAGTTCTTTTACTGATAGGAAGCTACACTATCCAGTGTTGCCAACTCGTATAACTTCGATTCCCTAGACTCAACATCAAAAGTCGCTAATACTGATTCAAAATCTCAACAAAAGTTTTGCATTCAAATTTTATAAAACAAAGTCGTTTTTTTTTTAATATTTTTTAAATTATATGATTTCCGAATGCAGTCAAAAAATATATTATTAAATAGTACAAAAAAAATAAAACTTAAATTTGATAAAAAAAAAATCGCTCAAACGCGTTTTTCATATACACCGTGAAATTTAAATGGTTGTTTTCCCGCAGCGAAATGGTTTTTTCTATGTAATACAATCGTTTCGTAGTTATGTAAAATATTAGAAACAAAAACTGGCATATTTAACATTGTGAAAAACTTAACTCGAAAGCGATCACGAACCAATAGTAATACCTCCCGATATCTACGGCCGAACGACAGCGGGGCGTTGACCCGGGTGCTAAGTAGGACAGGATCACTGTCAAAAGGATTAGGTTCGAAGGCGGCTCCGTTTGATAATGTTGCGCGCGCGGGCTAGTTTATGCCGTATTACTACACGCGAGAGCTTATTTTACTTTAAACATTTAATAAATCGGTATTTGCTTTGTCGGCTTAGCGGTGGTATTGTTCCTTGCAAACTATTTTATGACGTATCACTACGTGCGAGAGTTTATTTTGGTTTGAACATTATCTTGTGCATCGCTTTTCTTTGCCGGTGGTGACGCGAGTAGTACCTAGTACCTACAAGTTACTATTGTAACTCACGTTTTCGAGTTGATGAATATTTTTTAAATTATTTTAAAACAAAAACATCGTTATTTTTTTACTTTAACTCTATGCTTCGAAAGTACTCCTTAAGGCAAGTCGTTCTGCCGCGGGAAAACAACCAATTAAATTTCACGGTGTACATATACTCCTATCTTATCTCTTGGCACTGTTTTCATGTGTCGCGTTAACAAAAAAAATATCTATCACTGGACCTAGAAATGTTTTGATTTGTACTCCAAAAGTCGTCACTTTTTGTGACAAAGTCGCTAAACTGGCAACACTGACACTATCCCAGAGTGTCATTGGCTATTTATCTCGGAATCACCCTTCAGGAAACACAATGCCACATTAAAAAGGCAAGCGGCTACTGACGAGTCTCAGTTTTCTGTGCATTTTTATCACCACATTCCACTATGTTCGCGTGGTGGAATACAGCCCACTTCTTCTCATAGAAAGACCCATGTTCCAGTAATGGGAACAATATACGGTGTTTTTCCTATAGGTTAGCGTTTGACCAGTATCTCACCTGATGGTAAGCGATGATATGGTCAACGGTGAAGCACGCTTGCCTAGAAGTAACCTATTCACTCTTGACTTAAAGACCCCTAGATTGTAGCTATCGGGTAACACACGACTCCGGCAGGAAATTCCACACCTTAGCTGTACCACAGATAATATAATACTAGCATACAAATGCCTTATCCCATACAAAGAAATCGTGCCGACGTAACTAGCGTTTTTCGTCTGATTAAGCAGATTATTTTTTGTACATCGTTCGGTTCCGTTCCACGGCGATAGATAGATGGTGTTAGCAGCGACTTGCAAGTAAAAGGATGCATGACTCGGTGCATGATTTTTTTTCTTTAAACACAGTGAAGGTTTGTTTTTATAGTACTTCTTTTCGCACGTTTTTACAGTTTCATTACACCAAAATGTGTTAAAATACAAATTTAAACAATCGAGTGGAATGCCTCAGACATTTATATCCGCGCCATCTATCGGAATCAATTTTAAATGATCCGTTCAAATAATCTTTTAAATGTGAATTAAGAGCCTGTTATTCCAAAATTTTGTGCTTACGAGTGTTTATTAAACAAGAACATACACGTTTTATGTTCAATGCCAGAAAATGTTAATTTTGCACACAATTCAATAACAAATCGTTGCATTTCGCGCCATCTATTGAGATTTATTTGAACCAAATTTTCTTTCTTAGCGCTGGGACCCCGTGGCTGTACTCACAATGAAAGAATTCCGAATAAGTTTAGTGCGTATGGGTGGGATGTCCACCATGTACCGTGATTATGATAAATCGCCCCCTATATGGGGCTCAAACATAACTGGTGAAATGTTGGTGCACTATAAGTGTAAAGCGTATCTCTGCCTGACCTTCGGGGGTTACTGGCGTGATGTTATAGAGATCTTGATTTAGGTAGACTTCTGGCAATTTTAACTAAAAGGTATTTGTTTAGCCATTCTTCGAAGGCACTAATATTATGGTAGGGTGGGTACCAATTGTTGACTTTGTCTATATTTTTGTTGAACAATGTTAATCTTCAACATTAATATTATATCAAATTATTCATTAAAAATCATTTTTAAACAAGCTTTTTTCGTATTTTTCTCAGAAAACCCTTGCATTTAAAAATAAATAAATAAACCCTTTCATTTGATACCCATATCATGGCAGTGCACAAAAAATAACTAGTCCGCCATCTTGGGCCGTCCGCCATATTGGATTTAGAATGACGTCACTTAGCTAACCATGCATTGTCATCCAAACTAAATGTGTATGCAAAATTTCTTCTTAATCGGTGGCGGTAAATTACTTTAAAATTCAGTTGCAAGATTTGACCCGAACACACTTATATACATACATACATTGCAAGCTAAATAAAAGCTTGTAAAAAGAGGAAAGATTTGATAGTTTGTTTGTAATGAATAAAATCAAAAACTGCTTATCCGATTTATTTATTTTCTTCATCTATGGAAAGCTCTTAGAAATACTCCAATTTTTAATCATTTTAAAAATTGATCTTTATTCTTGTTTATGTGTTATAAATGATTGCGTTTTATTTTATTTTTAATGAATGTTTCTTATTTATTCTGTTCTTTACATTGTTGTGTTTGATTTCACTTTTAATCATTTAATTTTATTTATGATATTAATTTTCAAATTGCTCTTAATTTTATTTTATTTGTAATCTTATTTTAATTTTTATTTATTGATTTTTAATAGTAATCATTTTAATTGGTATTTTCTTTCATATAATGTTGGAACGTTGTCGTCTCCCTTTTGGAGGTAATGGCTGCGAACAATCTCAATATTTACGGCCATTCTCGTACACAACTCATGTGTGTTTGTTCCAAATATACAATATACTCTCTTTTTTTATTAACCAAAAATTCGAATGTGACATCCACCAACCCGCACTGGGCCCGCGTGATGGACACGGCCCACTTCCTCTCGAAAAGACTAGGCCGGAATCCTAGCAGTGGGACAAATTATATACAAAAACCTTCGATATCGCTCTTAATATTAATGAAAACCGCATCAAAATCCGTTGCATAGTTTAGGAGGAATTAGCGGATATACAGACAGACTTTGTTTTATACTAATGATGTCACAAATTGGTACTTCCACCCCACTATTATTTTTCCTATTTCAGCTGCCTAAGATTACAATAAATGCATTATTTATGAGTAGTACATAGTTTACAGCGAGTATACGGATAAAGTACACAGAACACTGAAACGCACCGATGCCAACAACTAGACACAACATTATTGATAATTTTCGTGCCCTTGTAATATGCGCTGAGCGCAAAATCAGAGACCAGCATCTTGACAAAAATATGTATTTAGTCCGTCAGTTGGATAACCTAAAAATATTGGTCACGTAAACAAAAAATTACGACGATACAGTGTGTTGAAATATCGTGTGACGTCACGGTGTGCTACACTTTATACTGACACAGTGACGTCACAAGCCCCCACTCCTGAACTTTGATGCGCTATATCTTTGTCAATTTTTATTTATTTGATAACGCAAAAAATACCGTGTCCAATATTATTTGATAATCTCACTGACGGACTAACCCTCAGTTTCCCACCTTCAAATTATCGGAGAATTAATGTGACAAATTGTCAAACACGCGTTATCTTCTGTGATTGGCTGTTGAAAATTCATTCAACCAATCACAGCAGATAACGCGTGCTTGACAATTTGTCACATTAATTCTCCGATAATTTTAAGGTGGGAAACTGAGGGTAAATAGAATTATAATTTTTTACCCAGTTCAAAGAATTGCACACATGCTTAGCTTGCATTTTATTGCTTCATAAGTTCAAAAATCCGTCTACTCGACAGCGTAAAACACGAAGTTTTCAAAATTAAAGGGTCTAGACTGACAGAAAAAGAATGGACCAATCAGAATTTTAGAAAAAGACAACAACTGGCCGCACGATCGCTTTGTCTCTCTCGCACTTTTCTGACCGTATTCACTTGACAGGGAATGCTTACTAGTTCTGCAGTCTATTTGCATAATATTTAAATTCATGGAATAGATTCCAAACTCATTCATTTTGAAAATTCAACAGTATTCTTTACGCTGTCGAGTAGACGCGCTTTCTTTGAAGTTACACAATTAGGAAGCTGATATCTAAGCACGTACACGTTACGTATGTAAAAATTAGTTAATGCCGTCTCTAGAATTGATCACCGAAGCTTCTCAGTGCTTGTGATAAAATACGTCTTATACAAAATAATACTAATATTTTTATTATGCATTAAAATTACTGGCCTTATGTTGGCAACATTTATTAAAAAAATATATTGTAAAAAGTTGCCAATATAAAAAATGAACACGTAGTGTTGCTAGTTAATTCCTTAAGACTTATATTTTTTAAAGTGTGTTAGAGTCTTTTAAGTTAAATCATGTTTAATAAATAAATTGTCTAATTGAATTATTATAACTTATAATGTTAAGCATGCATTAAAATCACCGTCTTTGGACGTTAACAGTCCAGAATAAACTGGACTTTCTTGCTGTCCGAAACGCCTCTAAAAATCCTAAAAACTACGTTAATAATGTTGCCAACATTGATTACTGGATTACCATATCACTTAATTTTGGAATATTACTTTTCAATCAATCACAAAAGCCTACCAAACTAAAATTATTGCGATACTAACTTCTTCATAATCAATTAATTAAATCAAATACATTTGAACCAAAAAGGGCTAAAACTAAACAATCACAAAATACTTAACCTAAAAGTTGCCACAAAAATCACGTTTAAAAATACTACCAAAAAAAAGTTGCCAGCTTATTAAAAAAAAAACTACTAAACGATAAAAAATACTGTGGGTTGCCAGCGTAAACGTCAAAATACTACTAAAGATTATGTTACCTTATTCTATTAGCTATTAGGGGCTACATCTCGCCATGTACTGAACCAGCTGACGTTGAACATGCCAGAATAGGGATGTTTCCTCTTCTTGTGCAGGCGAAGGGATTCTTCTGAGGCATACCAGAATTGTGGGAACTTATCGTAAGCGTACTTCACTGGTTCTTTCACGAAGGGCTCTGAAGGATCGTCTGGAAGAAGAAAAATATATTTTTTTTGTTTATTGGTATTTTCCGACCGAAACCGAATATCGGCAACAGTCTCAGTTTCAGCGGAAACTGAAACTTCCTTACAAGGATCATGTTTTGATTCTTTATTTTTATATCTAAAAAAAAAGGCTAACTGCAAACACAAGCCAGTCACGACATGATTAGGCACATGGACGCGGCAAAATGTCTTCGTCGCTTACTCGCTTGGATGAAATTTAATGCGCCAAACATGGCCGATCACAGCGCGAGAACTGCCGAATGCAGTTTCGGTTTCGGTCGAAGTTCGGCAGGATTGCCGCCGAAACCGAAACGTTTTTTTGCTGAAACTAGACCGAAACCGAACTTTCGGTCGGACACTATTTATTGGTTAACATACAATCAGTTGATTGGCTGGTTCAGGCTGAGGGATTCTGATGGATACTTGATAAACAGGTGCGATCGATTTGGCGAGACTTGGGGGAGGTCTATATCCGTCAGTGGGCGTATTTCAGCTGAAATTATGGTGATGAAGCACTCAGTAGATGCCGAGTAGTCACGAAAACAAGTAGTACGTAAGCACCACCACCAGCACCACCACACACAACGGACCGAATGACATTCTAAGTGCGGAAAAGGGAGTCCCTATCATCATCAAGTAAGGACATCAGAATACCAGATACATTGCAGTTCCCAGAGACAAAGCTGAAATTTCTTATGTATTTATTTCTTCCATAAAAGAATTTATCGCAAGAAAAATAGTTTAGTGGGAAATCAACATTTCGGTCAACGAAATTAATCAGAAAAGAATAAAGGAGGACAAAATCATAATTTCCAATTCCCTCCATACCAAGCAGGAGACAGAACAAACAAGGCCGGTAGGCAAAAAGGGTTGTCGCTGTAATTGGGTTGTGTGTAGTCAGATTTGCCCAGGGGTATTGTGTTACCCAGTATCTGGGTTGTGTGTAATCAGATTTGACCGGTGGTATTGTTTTACCCAGTTATCTGGGTTGTGTGTAGTCAGATTTGCCCAGGGTTATTGTGTTACCCAGTATCTGGATTGTGTGTAATCAGATTTGACCGGTGGTATTGTTTTACCCAGTTATCTGGGTTGTGTGTAGTCAGATTTGCCCAGGGCTATTGTGTTACCCAGTATCTGTGTTGTGTGTAATCAGATTTGCCCGGGGGTATTGTGTTACCCAGTATCTGGGTTGTGTGTAATCAGATTTACTAAGGGGTATTGTGTTACCCCGTAACTGGGTTGTGTGAAGTCAAATTTGTCCAGGGGTATTGTGTTACCCAGTATTTGGGTTGTGTGTAGTGTGATTTCCTAGTAACAGGTTCGTGGATAGTCAGACTAGCTAAGAGGTATTCCATTACCTGGTAACTAGGTTGGCAGAATTACCAAGGGGTATTGTGATACCCAGTAACTGGTTTGTGGGTTGTCAGCCTTACCAAGTATGTTACTCAGTAAATAGGTAATGGAGGTGAGACAGGCAGATCTGCATTATCCAGTAACTCGGTTGTGGGTAGTCAGACTTACCAAAGGGTATTGTTTTACTCAGTAACTGGGTTCGCCTCATGTAAAATACTGGTATTCAGCATTCATCCAGTAAGACTAGACATATCATAATGATACTCACAGGGTGGTAAGCAGTACAGACAGAATATCCGGTGCTTCCTGCTCTCGTGGCTCTCCAGGTGCTTCTTGTGATGCTTCCTGCGCGTGGACACGTGCGGGCAGCACGGGCACGGGATGGCGAGGTCCTTGGGGACGCAGCCGTGCCGCTCGGCCGCGTGCGTTATTAGCGTTGACGCTACGCGGTATCCCTGGCAAGAGAAGTTTTGTTAGAGAATCAAATGCAATACACCATCCACACACATTCGCACGACTGTCATTTTTGTACTACAAAAAAGTTTGCCTTTTGTTGTTTTCTTTTCACAACCAAGTTTTTAATAACCTTCGACATACATAATGATTTTTATAATGCAGGAACCAATGATATTCAAATAAACAGATATGTTATGAGCGCGCGCATTTTGAAGACTCGAATAGGTCACAATTGTGACCTTTAGTCTTTAGTTTATGTCACGCATGGCGAAGAGCGATAGGCTTTGTTGAAACAAAAACAAAATAAAATAAATGCCATCGTGTGTATTTGTAATTTATTTATTGATTAAAATAATTATTTTTTAATGTTAGATGAATAAAAAGTGTGTATGTGTGCTACCGCTATGTGCGGCACACTTTTTTCAATTGTTTTGTGAGTGTATAACGTATCTGTTTTGTGCGGCACACTTTTTTCAATTGTTTTGTGAGTGTATAACGTATCTGTTTATTTGAATATCATTGGCAGGAACACAGACTCACAAAGACCCAAGTCACAGGTATACTAAGTTTTGGGAGCCAGGGGACCTATGATTAAGACACTAATTCTGTGTGTACTAATTTTGTCTGTAACTAAGCTGTCACTTTATTTAAATAATTAAAATATGAAAAATTACTTCAGCTGTAAGACGTCCACTGCTAAACATAGGTTTTCCCCAAGTGACGCCTTATACAGGATGAGTTTTTCCTGTATATCACGTTATAAATAACCGTCTCCTTGGTACCTACCTACCCTGCCCTACCTACTCTACCCTACCTAAAAATAGATAGTAGCCGATTCTCAGACCTTGCGAATATGCATATGACATTTCATAAAAATCGGTCAAGCCGTTTCGGAGGAGGGTTCCGGCGACTGATCCCGCAATTAACTGATCCCGCGGGATGAGTTGCCAGATATATTTATTTTAATATTTTTCTTCCGGCGACTCGTCCCACCCATAAAAGAATAAAAATATTGTTCAAGCCAAAAACAGTACAGTCAAACGAAAAAATGTATAATGTATTAATTAAAGGAAAAACTATTTGATTCAAAAATACCATTTATTTAAAATATTCTTTCATTTCTTCATTTGCAAATACTATTATGCGTTTTTTTTCCCTCTATAGTCAGCAAGTACCAATATTTGGTCATTTTTTGGTAAATCAACGTCGGCAGCTTTGCGAAAAGTAACTTTTTTGCCCCAATAGAATCGTTTCTTTCCTTGTAGCAGAAATTCAGCACTGTGTCTACTAAAGATCTAATATAACATTGTCCAAAGTAAAACTTGACCGACTTAAGGTTTGACAGTGATTGGTCGAGCCAGTCATCAAGCGATGAAAAAGCCCATTTTACAACAAAAAAAAAACACATCAGTCATTGTCCGAAATAAATGATTGAATTGAAAAGGGCTGCATATGCTTCTTGAGATCGACAGCAAAACGAACTAGAGTTAAAGTTCTCTCTCTAACTTACCTTCACGGTTGAATTAAGTGTTACTATGCGAATGTAATACATTCATGTCTAGGATAATTAAATGATATTTATATAAAAAATGATATTTGTTAATCAAACAGTTTTGAACATTTTTTCGTTTGACTGTACTGTTTATGGGTGGGACGAGTCGCCGGAAGAAAAATATTAAAATAAATGTATCCGGCAACTCGTCCCGCGGGATCAGGTAATTGCGGGATCAGTCGCCGGAACCCTCTTCGGAGGAGTATGGTAACTAACATTGTGACACGAGAATTTTATGTAACGATTCAAAAATTTTGATTTTCAAAAGTGCCGCTTAATGGCCTAATTAAAATAAACTGTATAAATTAACAGAAATTCGACTAAGATTCCAGAAGATTCGATTCCAGGTCAGACAAAGTGTAATTTTCCAAGTTGCTGAACAAATCTCGATTTTATTTGTTACACAAACAAAATCATGTCCTCGATTTGCACATAGGTTATTTTTATACAAAGTACATGATTAAGTTCTTCCCAGATTTGAATAAAACCTCGTTGATACTGTCTTGCCTGGTTGACGAGTTGCTATGGCCACATTCTGGCTATCATGATGCTCCATAGTACCATATTGCTTTAATGTTTTCAAAAATACATAAGTACACCATGGTTGCTAGGAAGTTCTTGAAAAAAAGTTAAATAAAAAAATAAAAAAACCCGTATAACGTATGTATCCTCCGAATGCACAACATGTTTTTCTTCTTGTTTACGTCTTTTTAGTTCGCTTTTTAAGCAGTCGGGTTTTTTTGTTTTTTTTTATTAGCTTTTTTTATATACAACTTTTTAGTTATTTTTTTTAATTAGGTTTAGCTTAAAACCCTTTGTTTAGATACTCCCACGATAGATTTGGAAGAAAAAAAAAAATCCCCCACAAAATGGCGCCCAAAAACCCGCCATTTATTTCTTTGTCAATTTTTATGTGGCCGGTGACACTCGCAGGGTTAAGACGAATCGATTGACGTAAGAATCACTAAAATCGGCCAACGCGTTTGGTCTCCAGAACGCCACATAGGAACAAACATACATACATAGACTGATAAACACATTACCCTCCTTCGGCAGTCGGGTAAAAAGATTTTGCTGCAAAACATTTGAAAGCAAGGTATAAAAAACCTTATAAAAATAGGTACTCACTTTAAAGCAATGTTCGCACTGGTAAGGGAAGTCCTTCCATTTAGGGTTCTTTTTCCGACTGAACACCATCTTGTAAGGCTCCGTAGGAAACCAGTCTTCTGGGTCAAGCAGCAGTTCTACCAGCTCCGTTCCTGGAAACAATAGTGAATATAGTGAATTATACCTCACACTTTGCCACTCAACCATCAAATAACTGTCACATGTCTTTTTCGCTCTAGGGAACAAATGTTTTTTTTTGTTTTAGGTAGGCTCGCGCTTGACCACTATTTCACCTGATGGTAAACGATGATATGGTCGACGGCCGGGTTGGCACGATCAAATCATTTTGATTTAAATCACGACTTAAATCAAACATATTTTATTTTATTTTCTCTCATAGAAATCAAAATAAAAAATAGATTTAGAGATTATACATAAAATACATATTATGTTATGTCTTTTACATCTGAGAAATCAATATCATTCTATGCTTGAACAAAAAACCTAGTTTTCCAGCCTTTTCAATTCCCAGTTGGTTTCTTAATTTACTATGAACAATTCCAAAGGTGGAAAACATTCATTCCACAGCAGCAGAAGAAGCTATCGCCCCAAATAATGTCTTAACCACTGAGAAAATCTAAAAATAGAGTTAATCTGTATGATAAAATTCATGATTAGTTACGATTTTACCAATCCTGGTTGACGGTGAAGCAAGCTTGCCTAGAAGTAACCTATTCACTCTCGAATTAAAGATTCCCAGGTTGTACCATCAGGAAATACAGACACTGGCAGGGAATTCCACACCATAGCTGTATGCACAATGAAAGTATTTCCTATGTGCATACTTAATGTTTAGTGCGTATGGATGTGATGTTTCCAGAGAGAGGCAGTTGCTTCATCTATACTAATAACATTAAAAAAGAGGCAAGATTTGTATTTTTGTATGTAACGAATAAACTTAAAACTACTAGACCGATTTAAAAAATTCTTTCACCGTTGGGAAGCTACACTATCCCCGGGTGACATAGGCTACTTTTTATCCCTGTATTCCCACGGGAACGGGAACTACGCAGGTGCAACCGCGAGGCGTCGGCTAGTGTTAAATAATGTTACTCAGCTGCATGTGGTTGGATAGGAAACTAGAAAGATGATGTTACATACCTTCAGGTACTTCTATCTGTGGCACGGGCTCTGGCTTGGGTAATACTGCAGGCTGTATAGTGACCCCGGTAATCGTCGTGTTGTTAGCAGCCAGTAGACTGGACAGTATGGTGTTCTGCGTCTGTATAGATGTCTGATTTTTTTATTATAGATAGAACTTACAATTTTTATATTAATATTACTGTCAATCTAAAGCAGGAACATGGGTAAAGGAATTTTACTTCTGTTTTACGGTAAGAACTTTAACAAAACTATTATGAATTAGTAATAAGTAGGAATGGTTTTTAAGTTGAGTCTAGAACTAGATCAAGTTGGCTACTAAGAATAACCAATAAAATTTATAACACTCCATTTTGTCATTGGGAGTTGATATCACTAAAGAAAGGGACAGTGTGGGAAGACATGCTGTGCCAACCACTAATACATTGGCATCAATAGTAGAATGATAATGCCTAAAGCTAGCCATTTTTTTAATGTTATAAGTGCAAAAACAATACCTGCAAAGGAACTCCATTAAAACTCTGCGACAACTCCAACTTCTCTGGCTTCGGTTTCCTCTTATAACCCTTTGGAGGCCCACGTTTCTTTGCTACTTCTCCATTCTTTTTGTACCTTACTACGTCTCCATTCCCAACGGGTGTTATCGTTAACTTCGCTGGCAATGAATACCGATTATGTAGAGTTTTTACTATACTTTCTCCATTTGGTGGTTTGGTTGTAAAAGCTAACGGGTTAGCTAAATTTAATGGATTGTTCACAAAATTAGGCAGTGTATTCGTTGGGTATATTGATAGTGATTTCGGTGTGTTGAACGCCGGTATCTGGTATACTTGAAGATTTAACGGGGAGTACTTTATGCGTTTGGCTTCTGGTTCATCATCATCCTCGGAATCCGTTTGTGTGATGCTGAGGGGATCTTTGTCTGAAGAGAATGTGGAGGCACGTTCTTTCTCTTGGACACAGAACATCTGGAAATGTGATGAGAAAAATTGTTTTTAAAAATCCTTTTATATTTCACTCTGCAGAGCCTGGATGGAGAAGGACAAGACAGCAGCAACACTTGTTCCTAAGCTGCCCAGTCATTACTGGATACAGGGCAAAGTATTTGAACCCTGGTACCCTCCATGAGATGGTCATTAACACCAGAGTGCTACTGTCCTTCCTTGTGGAGCTAGGGTGGATCAAATGACCTAGTTGTACCACCCATTCGCATATATAGTTACTGACTCCAGTCCGATATACATACATACAACCTATTTTATTAATATTGCTTGGGTTTCGCTTTTTTACATGAGCTATCCTAATGTATAAATATTGTATTTATTTGTATGTTTTGCAATGTGTGACAATGACTCGATAATTGTTAACGGATAGCTCCTCAATGGCTGAACAGATTTACATGAAAGTTGGAAGACTTAGGCCTGGATTAGGACATTGGATATTTTTGTCCAGTACTTTATGCCTTGGTGGTATTCTTCGGAATTCGGATACCATGCAAGTGAAGATGCTGAAAACGATTAGAAAAGTTAAATATATTGCAAATAACAAAGATGTTAAACTATTGGCTCTCTGAATCAAAGACAAAATAGTATTTTCTACAAGCTTTAATCCCAGGAAGCTTCTGTGCTTTTGGCCAGAGCTAGGCTGGCTATGTTAGCCAGTACCCATACACACAACGGACCAAATGGGAGTCTAGGTGCGGAAACAGGAGACCCTACTACTAGCTTTAACCCATGGCTGGGATTGCAAGGATCTATCCAAAGAAAACTATGGATATTGTCAGGCTATAAAAAATGGCAATGATATTCATCAATTAATAGTGTTTCTATAATTAAGAGATTTTACCTTTCACAGACAAACACACAATCAAACAAGCTATTTTACCTCCTTTTTTGATACCATTATACTGGTATTTTTGTGCTAATATATAGCATATTTAAGAACTCTGCTGATCCCATGTGAATAGTGTACTTTAATAGGAACAGAATGTTCAAAGGAATACTTTTTACTACGTAAATGCTTCATTACTGTTAATTTACGCAAAAAAACATTTTAAATAAACAAATTAATGTATTTAATGTAGGTAGATACATTTTGGTGAATCGAAATAATCGGGTGATTGTTTTTGCGCGAAATTAGTATTGTCTTTCAAAAAATGTCTAACTATGAGTGAATGTCTAAAACTATGGCATTGGAAGTGCCTAGTTTCCTGCTATTGTTATAAATACGGTTATACAAATAATCACGAACGCCGAATAGCGGTTCACGCCAAAATTGTTATGAAATTATGAATCATTCGTCTAGCAATCTAGTTCCGTGTCACATTAATTAATAAATATATAAATTATGAAGAGATTTATCAAAGTTATCACAAAAGAAAACAGATTGAATTGAATAAAACACTGTACAAACTTTTTTTCTCAGATTCCGAAACGTAAGAAATCGACGCTATGTAAAAAAATCAACATTCGATTTTCAAAACACTGTAACACCACACTTTCATGTAGATAACACAAATCTTCGTGAAAATAACACATAAATAGCTTCTGAAGCTCACAAAATGGCGTTGTAATTCATAAATGCGAGAAACAATAAGACTTCTCATGAAATAACTGCACACGGGTATACGTCGAGTTGATCTAATTATATTATTAAGTACTTATTTTGAATGAAACACTGACCTTTTACCGGTTTTTCTCACAGTATGAGCCAAAATAACGTTATTTGGATCACATTAAAGGCGTTTTCCTTTGATTTTTATTGTTTCTTAGTTAAAATTATAGCGAAACATGAAAATAAAAGGTTAAGTACACCCGTATAATAATAACAAGTTCTTTTGTGTAGTGATGGGGCACGCCGAGTTAGGGAGTCACTCGCTGTGGTTCCGTCATGATAATCGATTTCTTAAAAATTTCGTTATATCGTATTAAAATACATCCGGATTAAATATTCAAACGTTTTAAAGTACTATTAAACTACTTTAATTAAACTGTGTATTTCTAAAAAGTTATTATAAAAATATTGGAAAGCGACCTGAGTACGAGATGTTACAATATATAAATCTTTTTGTAGATTATTTAAAGCACGCACATAAACTACGACTAATCTATAATTTTTTTTTTCTTTTTCATCATCATCAGCGTATATGTTCCCATTTGGGACACAGACCTTTTTTTCTTGGTTAGAACAAAAATAATCATATTAATAATATACAATTTCATCGATATATGAAAATATCGATTCAAAGAAGGAAATGCAATTTCTGACATCACTATTCGAAGCTTCACGTCCGCGCATTCAAAGATGCATTGTAAATAGCTATAAATGAAAATTATGTTCTATATCATAGACATAAAGTTCAAATTAATATTTGATAAAAGTTACTGTTTAACGTTCTGTGATTGGATCAATTTCCATCTGGAGCGTCATATTTATTTATCGTTCGGAAAATGTATTACTGTGTACGCTGTACGAATTATTTTCGTTTAAAAATTGTTTCTGATTAATTACGTTATATTTTGATATATTACTGGACAAGATGGAAATCTATTATTTAAGATAAAGGTAATATAGATAAATTAGTCAGCACGTTGCTCTCCGGCTTTTTAATATAGTATAAAGTTGGAGACGTAACTGTGTTGCCAGCGTTAATAAATTAATAAAAATTTAAATTCTGAGTTGGCAACCTTTCCGTTAACACGCTTTATTTTCCTTCTATTATTTTTGTGTTTGTAATATTTGCGTTGTCTATGTGAGTAATTTAAATTTTCCATTAAACTGTTATGGAGAGGTTGTGTGTGTTTATTATGAGTTATAGGGTTTGTTTCGATGCTTTTGCTTTTTAGTACTACGTACTAGTAGTCGATTGTTCAAAATTGGTATACTTATTTCCAAAGGGTAAAAAATACACAAAAATGTTCGATAACCATTTTTATTTCAAACTTAATCTAATCTCCAACGTCATTACAGTGCTTCATTTTTCACAAAATAATAATAAAAAAAAGAAAAATAAATTACTAAAGACTAGATGACAATGCTGTACATGACCAAGTCCTGAAAAACTATTAAAAAGAGACACGATATCACATACCACTTGGTCTTACCTATTAATGTCTGACTGAGAAAAAGTCTATGCCATATATTTTTTTAGCAATAAGTTTGGCTTTCAAGAAGTATCGACCATAAGTGTAATATTTTTGTTTGGAATATCACTTTTATGACCGATAATTTAATGAAAATATGAATATAAAAAAAAAAGTTTTTTTGTTTAATAAACTGTCACAGTAGGAGGAGTTAAAGTAAATTGAAACTACGTTTACATATTTTCTTCTTGAACAGTAACTTATTTTTTTAACATTAGCTGATTAATCCAAGATTTAACTCGTAAAGGTAGTTTAATTTTAAACCTGGCCTGGCCTAATTTTAAAATCTCCAGTCATTTGATTGGCGGTTGTTTTAACCAATCACAGCAGAGACCAAAAGATGATGTCATAACAGTTTTAAATTCATTTTCTCAGTCTTACACTAACAATCCCATTCACACATTTATATACATTTTTCCACTAAATACTACAAGATTTGGCTTGAATAGTCTGTTTACTTTTTGTCAAACTGGTCACCTCGTTTTGGTATTACATTATTATTATAAAAAAATGTCTTATGGTTAAATAAATACAGTCTAATTTGCGTTGCGTTTATTGTTACACTGACCAAAGATTTTTGAGATGGTTAAAGCAGATGTTATAATTTTTTATAGTGTTTTTTTTTATCTATTTCCCAACAAACGAAACGCAGTACATAATACAAAAAACGTCAGATTACACAATTAAAGTTTACTTCATAAATTAAAGTTAAATTGAATGAAACTGGCTTAACGTTTGGTTTATGTATTGGTAATCAAGGAATGATTATATTATTTACAACAAAAAGATTCAAGTTTAACTCGTGTTTAAACGTTCGTTAACCGTTAACTATCGAATAAAGTAAGCGTCAAACTTTATGGCGGCCGAACACGTCACCCACACATCACATAAAATAATGTGCGCTCAATTCGTCTGGTGTTCCAAGCTACCATTAAGTTTGAATCGTACTAGAAGATTGCTACTTTACTGATTTTTACTTGGCAGGTCCTTAAACTTGGTTCAAGATTTCAAAAGTAAGTTACATATGTAATAAACATTTAACACGGAAAATAAACTTGAAATTAAAAGTAACAAGAAAAATTCAGTCCAAACGAACTGAAGTAAAAAGATATGTTTTATTACAAATAAATGCAAAATTATTAAAAGGGGTTGTCATAACAATTTTAAGTTACCTCGACTGAAACAGTACCAGGGAGACATGATTCAAAAAGAGGTTACGAAATAAAGGTGCAATTGCATAAAAATGATACGTAAACAATTGCTTTGAAAAAGTTGAGCATTCAAGGAATTATAAATAAAGAATAAAAAAGAATTGGTGTCGTTATCATCTACGTACATGTCAAAAATGATTTTAAGTTGTCAATCAAAAGATTCAACCATGATATCGACAAATGTTTCTAAAAACAATTACTTTCTTCAATTACAGTATACAGAATATTAAAAGTTCGACTGTAAGGTCATTAACAATCTACAGTCACTAGCTAGGCGGGACTATTCCCAAAACCTGAAACTACTAAATAATAAAAAAAACTAAGAAAAACCTTTTTTTAAAGCTCAGCAATGCCTATTGTCGTTATGCAGTAGAAAAATGCGTCCTCACAACTTTCTACCATCGATCAGAGAAATTTAACACTGGCAACACAGCAAGGTAGCTTTGGTAGATCTACCGGCTTTATTAAAGCTAAATTTTCGATCGATGCACTTTGCTTTTAAACCGAATATTTTTTATATACGAGAAATATATGCATTGTGTATAGAAAATTGTTTCGAGGCATTTTTAGGAACTCCCGTTGTTTAGAAAATATTAAATAATGCTATATTATCCAGTATGATGAATAAGTGAACTGTCAAAGTACAAAGTTATAACATGTTCGCGTCACGTAAGTTTGCCGCCTTTATTACCCAGGAAAAAAAGGCTACTCTGATTAGATTTAGCCTACCTCGGAGCGGGCAAATTACATGGCGCGAACACCAAACGCGATTTCCGATACAGTAGAAATGAGTTTAAATAAAACTTTCTTTGACAATCAACTGTCTTTGGAGTATTATAATTTAAGAGACTGTGATGAAATGGTTGCATTTTTAACATTATTGCATATTTTTGTGTAAACAGTCGATAAAATATGAAATAATATTTTTTTGCCCAAGTATTCTTCTGCAATAAGCTTTTTAAAATAAAATCATCACTTTCTCCTAAACCATTCGCGTTAATAATTAAAGATTATGATATGATTATAACAATTAATAATTATTAAATGCTTACAATAGTGTCATGGACGTAATTACAATCGTTTTCTTATTCATTTACTAAAAGTTTTGTGTCCTAAACGAAATTTAGAATCTATCGGCGACTTTGAAAAACGTAACACATGATTTAATTTACAAAAAAAAGAATTATCTGCACAGAGATCTTTTGGCGCGTAATCAAAATCAGAACGAAAATCGCCATTTTGTTTTTCAATGCAATTTCCACAGATAATTTCACAAATGTGCACCCTGACAATGTTCAATCAAGTGCCTAACGATTCTTGAAGCACTTTTTAAGTTATATTAAATACGGTCAAAATTCCTTTTAAAGGCAAATATTTATGTAAAAATAAGGACACAAAGACTCAAAGGCAGTGCTACATCGAAATGAATGTTACAAAGTGAAATTTTATCAGAGATAATGATTATCAAAATATTTGGGGTTGACAAAGTTAGATTTGCGCTAGACAATCCTATCGGGTTGTGGACAGCAGGTGCATCCAGTTGACTGGAAGCCTACCTCAAATAGTTAGGATATTGATATCAATCCCATACATTTTTAATTATATTATCGCTGATAGAATTTCACTATGACTATTATATATGTGTTTTAATAACTAGGAACCTATCTCTTACTCTAGCATACCTACGTTATGTACACTGCTTAGCTTCGCTTTTCAAATTGGGGCAATTCTCAACGTCTAGTTGAAAATAAAAAAAGGAGCGAATCTAGTTAACGCTCTCCGTTTCACCCCTTTTTTTCGGGGCGAATTTTAATGTTATTGACTGTTTATTTCTGAGTATGTTTTGTCCTAAAGTCATAGTTATTTTTAGTTCCATAAGGGGTTGAAATCGGGAAACATTTTTATCATCACCGCCAAATATCTAATATGTGTGTTAACCGCACTGCAGTTAACCTTTTCAACCCTTTACAACCCCTTATGTAAAATGTCTTAACATTCATTTAAAATGTCATAAAAACGATGTCTAGTCATTATGATTATTAATTGTTGTATAAAATTTCAACTCATTTCAACCCGCTATAAATTTGGCTACAACCGCTTTTCCTATGAGATGACAGTACTAATGGGTAATATTAAAGGAAAAATGCAATTAGCAAGACGAAACTATCATTTTTGTGTGGAAGAAAAGTTTACAGGATAAAGCGAAAATAGTACAGAAATATTATAGATATTTTTGTGTTTAGATTTGAAAATTAATGAAACTTTAAAATTACACATAATACTGTCAAATACAAATAAAATAAATTGAATCAAGTAATTATTTTTCTATACAAAAATGTCACCGCTCTATCCACAATTGGCAATATTTATTCAAAAAAATATTATTTACCATCAGTTTACAATATTTTTCTGCAGTAATGTTGCCAATCAAAATAATTTCTTTAACCAATCATAGCCGTCATACGTCACTCCGCCGCCATCTTCTTTTACGTCATTCGAATAAATAACCGACCTACAAGCGAACCGTTTTTTATATATTATTATTATTGATATATTATTTATTTCTAGTTATATCTTTTGTACTGTAAATGAGTTTTGTCGGGCCACGTTTCATTTATCAAGTATCAAATCAACAATCCAGCCTTTTAACCCGACTGGCCCAAAAAGAGGGTTAAATATTACATATTAAACATTTCACCCCCCGACAACCCTTTTCCAGTACAAAAAACCCCTAACCTAACCAAATATATACAAAGATTTTTTGGGATTACAAAAAGAATTTGGCATCTTAACACATCAGGATTTATACGTACGAATCACATCTTTTATTTGTGCCCTACAGAGGGGGCATTGGCCGCCCCCTTTGCCCCTCCACTGTTGTACTGCACAGCGGTAACACATACACATATGGCCACACATATACAGAACTGAATCTATAGGATTTTCATAGCAGATCGTGCATTCGGTCCCTGTTAGGTTACCAGTCGTTGCTCCGTCACCTATGACGGAGTAGACAGGTTGGTGTCGACTAGTAGAAGGTCCATTTTGGAGTCTGTCGGCCAGTCTTAAAGGCTCTGTATGACCGTTGGGTAGCTGTGCCTGCTCGTTAATGTTGTTTTGGCTGGTTGACGAGCATTGGTTGTCGGTTCTCGGTCTGGGTGGTTGGTAGTTGCAGGTTGCTGGCTGGTTAATTGGTAGACCGGTTAGGCAGAGCTGTGATGTGGTCTGGATCGGCTGGAAAGGGAAATTGAATTCATAAGTTTATGTATAATTGGAGTTGGCGTGATAGAATTGAATCTGACAGAAGACGACATCAATAGAAAACTGCGTATATAATTCAGAAGAGAATATATATTGTTTGCATAACAAAAAAGAAACCACAGAGGTCCAAAAACAAAAAAGCCAACTCACCTCAATATAATGCGCACTGGCAAGCGTCAAGCCTTGTTGATTGGAATTATTCTGCCCATTCTGAGGAGGCAGACTGACCACCAGGACGGTACCACCAGACCCGGCTGTGATCTGCCCCGCAGACCCCGTGAGCACCCTCAATTGCTGAGGCGGAGTCTGGGCTTGCTGAACCACTTGTGTACTGAGCATCCTGACCTTTTGCGTAGCCCCATAAATGTCCACAAACGCCCATAATCTTAAAGTATGGTCTACATGCATGACTGTCATAGGGGTCGATCCATTTCTACTGACTCTGACTTCCCCGTCTTGGGTTAACGTAACTGCTAATTCATCGCCTCTTCGGAGACCGTTTGCAGCGTCCCGTCTCACAACCCAGTACTCAGGACGGTCTAAAAGAAGTTCCGCATCATCAGGTAGATCGCATGGTCTTAATGTAGCAGGATCACAGGATGTAAGACCGATGGCTAAGCTGCCGGCATACGCTGCCTCTGTAGCTAGAATCTGTACGACGATCGTCTGTCCAGGACGCATAGGGCGTGCAGTAAAAACGTATCCTTGGCAGAATTCAGCGTCAGCCCTTGCAGCTATTCCCCTATCATTAGCACACTGTACATTCCTTCCCTTAGTTCTGTGTAAGCTTAGTGGTACTAAAGGATTCTGGTATCGAGGCGGAGGTAATGCTTCTTCGACAGTCAACGATCTCATGCTGCCAACGAGTCTATCTTCATCTAAGGGACTATGTCTCCTCTGGCTTGGGGCCCGAGGATCAGCGAACTGTACAGCTGTGCAGTTTCCATATACATCTACTAAGGCCCAGAGAGGGCTTCGGGTGTCTACACCTGAGAAGAATAGGCCTTTGTCTTCCCCATTCACTCCGAAGTGGACGTCACCAGAGGAATTGACGTAGTAGTACAAAATGTTGTCCTTTTCGCAGAATCTTTCGCCGAGGGCTTTGGCCCAGTTGCCGGGTTTGTTCGTGAGGTCTGGGCAAGCGTATTTGGGGAGTGGATGCGCCAGAGTGGCAGGGTCATGGTTTGTGAATCCGAAGCGGATGACGCCGCTCCAGCTGTTTGAGATTTCGACGAAGCGAATGCATACCTGGAAGAAGAAATAGAAAGGTTATATTTGTTTTAATTGGAATCAATTTTTTTATCTAACTGTGTCTGAATTACTGTTTTGTGACTACTTTTCTTTCTTTACACTTTTACTACTGGTATGAAACATACTTCTAATCAAGATAAGTTGTTAAAAACTGTTTCGACAATTAAAATACCATGCGTTTCTTTAATATCATTTTATTTATTTGTTTGAACTATATTAAGTTCAAGCAAACATTACTGTTACAAAGACGGACTTAATGGCTTAGGCATTTTCTCCAATCTTCCTCAAATTTTCTTCAAATCGGCAACGCAAAACCAGGGTGTTACTAGTGAAAGCGTCCTAAGACTATTATAATCCAGAAAGACATCAAAAAGATACTAACCTTCTCATTAACCCTGACAGGACGGGCACTAAAGGCCATGCCCTTGCAGAAAGACTCCACGCGCCGAGCCATGGACCCATCACGAGACACCCTGACGTTCTCGCCATGGACGGAGTGGAAACCCAGAGGAGGCAGATTGTTCGGAGTACCACCGGTGCAGGTTGTGCGGGGGGCTGTAACAAGAGAAACGGGGTGTTTAGTAAAGAGGTTTGTTAAATGATGCAGATGGAGGGTGATGATCACATTATGTCTGGTTGTAAGAACAGATTCTATTAAACTTATTGGATGGTAGTAGATAGAGGGGAACACACATCTATACAAAACACACTCTACTTTCACACACTGCCATAAGCACGATCTTCATTTTTCTTTTTATTAGTTTAATAAAAATGTGTAACTTATACCTAATTAGCACAACGAAACAATTGTAATTAATCGAGGAAGAGCGAGGTTTATCCCATCACAAGTATCTTCGGATTACTTTCTGGGAAGCCCCGTCAACTGAATTGTATAGATTTAAGATAATAAACACCTGGTAAATGGTTGCCGTCGCCTTTGGACATCTGTAATACCAGAGGCATCTCCATTTTGGCTTTTATCTGTCTTATTTGCCTAACCCTCTGCCCAGTTTCGCTAATTCATTCAAGACTTGATATTTGATATAAAAAGGAATACCTGGCCGTAATGTCTCATTTGCCTGAACTTTAGTTTTAGTTGGTAGTAGTAGCTGGTATATTTCATGTTTAAAGAAATCTTTCACGATAATATACTATAGTGGCATCAATATTTAAATCAATAGGACTTAATAGCGAAACGCAACCAAAGGCGTCAAAATACCGCTAGAAACCTCGCGAAAAATCCTAAAAATTGGACCCCAAACATTAGCTTCTTAACAACATCAATAATTTCTTAAAAATTACAACCCAATGCCATGACATTACAGAAACTCTTGCTCCCCTAAGAACGCCTTTGTAGTTCCCCCTCGTTATGTTAAATTCAATATGGCGCCGCGTCACCTGCGCGGCAGATGTGCGCAGTACGCAGCTTGCCTATGCGCAGCCGATGCGGGTAAGGATATCGCCTTTAATTATATTTTTGGTCAGAGTTTCTTTTAATTAAGAAAACAGGACTCAGTTTCAAAATCTTAATTAATATTATTAGGAGAGTCCGAATTTTGTGAGTTTGTTCAAGCGTGTAAGGTAATGTTTGGAACCACTACACCTATTTGAAAAATCTTACACCATTTGAAAGATTCAAATTCAGGCAGGCGGTTTAATTTGTGTAAATTATTTCACCACCACTGCTCTCAAAACGGTGAAGGAAAACATCGTGACGAAACCGGCATGTCCTAGAAACAAACATTCGAATACATGTGAAATCCAGCAACCCGCATTGGGCCTGCGTGGTGGATTACGGCCCATTCCTTCTCACAGAGAGGTGGCCTGTGTCCCAGCAGTGGGAAAATTAAAAAGGCTGATGATGATGATGATTTGAAAGAAACGTTATTACAGATGGTTATAGGCTAGCAATTATTAAGACCCAGGCATAGTACAGGCCCTAGTGGCACATACTATTTCGGGAAAGTTCAGGTCTGTTTATGGACATCGCTGACGTCGGTGAAGGAAAACATCTTGAGTAAATCTGAACTTATAGTTAAGGCCGTACCCTGACCAAAAAATCAGCATGAGATTTGAGCATTCCTATTGGCCTAGCGGCACTCGTGGCGCATGAATTACAGTAGTGAATACGCCCAGATTTTAGAATAACTTCTTTATAAAATCGAATATTGGTCTATTGAAATAAATAAATCTACCAAAATGTTCGTTATCAAATTGTCTATCCATTAGTGTTAGTACAATAAATTATTAATGAACACTTTACGAGGAGATGCATGCTATCAATCATTATTTCTCATTTTTATGGTTTTGTTGGAAGGAGATTAGTGAAACATATACTACATTTAAAAAAAAAGAATTCTACAATTTTGGAATCAATAATATGTAGAAATTTAATGTATTTTTATTAATTGATATTTCATTTCGAATAACGAGTAGATAGCTCCTAAAAACTGCACGAAAAACGGCTAGCGCGGCGTTTTGCTCGGGGTAGCGCCTTAAGTTGAAATCGTCAACTCGCCTTGAGGAAGCATGGTGACTAATGCTCGTTCCTTCCCTGTATTAGAAAAGGCCTTGCAGTGGGTCAGTTACAGGCCGGTTTGTTTTGTTTTGGATTTGACGTAAGTATGGTTCTCTCACTTATACTTGTGTGACAGTATCTGAAGCAGAATGTGTCAGCAAGTACTGCAAAGACTTTAGTTTGCTATCAATAGAACAATGGCTTTTTGTCATTTATAACAAGAAACGGTTCTCTTGCAAGTCGAAAAGTTATCGCAAATTGGTTGCGTCCGCCGTTTATGTTCGCGAATTTGATGTAACAGTATCAAAATAGATTTCAATGTAGTTCGTAGTAGAAGAACATCTCAAGTCGAAGAAGTATCTAAGGAAGTAGTGTATAAGTCGTATACTCATATTTCTCTAGCCATGAACAAAGTCACATGTGTGACCGAAAAAGTCAGAAGTGGCAAAACCCAGAGTCGCCGAACTATTGCTAAGAATCCTGATAGCAAACCCCAAATAATAGTATCAGCGATGAGACCAACATTGTTCCCATGGAATTAGCAATATTGTAAAAGAATTGTATTATAATTTTGATGAACAATTTTAGAAGAAAAAAAATATATTTTTGTAAAGGGTAATTTGTGGCAGTAGCTATTCTATCGCTGAGTAGATTTCATCCTGTTAGAAATGCTCGGTTTTTGCGATATCACGGGAGCGGACCCGCGTCAAAAAGCTAGTAAATCATAGTCTCGTCTTTCTAATACTTTGTGTCTCTGAAATTGGCTGCAAGACCCTGAACAGTAGCTATTTTTGTGTCAATGTTGAAGATAGCATTGTATAACTGCCTCTTTCACTCGCTTACGTTTGTCGCATCGTCCTATCTCGCTTACTGTATGCAGTATACTCGATGACAAATTGTTTCTTCCGCAATGGTTCGCAGAGCCTACTTCAGATACACAAAGATCCGCTGTGACTACTGTACCCAATCGAGCTTACTATCAAAGTGCCTTCTCTGAATGAGAAACGGCCTTTTCCCCTGCAGTGAAACAGTATCATTATTAGAGTACCTGATATAGCACTAAAATCAAGATCCTCCGTGTCTCAACAATACCACACGAGTTTCGATCCCCCTATAAAATAATGCTTTCACCCTCAACTAGACAGAAGGGTCCGCCATTGTGCAAGCACGTGTCACTTCCTCCTAAATAGGAAGTGACGTAATTTGACACGTGCCGGGCTCAATTTGGCGAATAATGTTCATGGTGTAGTCATTTGTTTTATGAGTTGGTAATGACATTCTTTTGGATAAGTGGTGGTGGTGTCCGTTATGCTAGCGTACACCAGAACTGCAACGAGTTAGTTTCTATGCCAAAAAACTCTGTGTAAATACTGCCTAATTACTGTAAAAATAAAAAAAAATCTTCCTCTTTAGTTTAGGAAATAAACACCATTTTCACTATGTACGCTAGCGTCACGATCAAGCTAGCGTACACATGGCCGTACTCGAAAACGGCTAATTGTAAAGCAACAGATTTGGACACAAAAATACTGTTCTAATACTTCTCCCGCTATGCAAAATTTCGTAACGATTGCTCTTGTAGGAACAGAGATATTGAACAAGACTTTTCAATGACATTCGGAGCTGGCGTCATGGCAGCGTACACATAGTAGTTCTTATAGAAAGGGAACTTTTCTTGTAATGAATGCTATATATATAAATAGTGCGTGAAATTCTGCCTCTATTAGTGTAAATACTTTATGCGAATTCGCAGGGGAATAAGCAAAAAAACCTATGTTAAGTTCTAGGAACAAATATACTGACGTACTGTCGCGAACAAAATGAATTATTTGTGAAATCGTAACCTGTTATGTTGTATTACATTATAAACACAAACAAAAACTAGTACTAAAAAGAAGTAAATTGTCATTATTGTACCAAATCAGTAATAATATGATTATACTGTGTTAAAAAATAATTGTTTTTGGCATAATAAATGTTATTTGAATTTTTCCAATTATTTAATTTTCACTCAGAACTATATCTACAATGAAGTGTACATACTCCTAGTTCAGTACTTCATCACGTTTCAGTTTTAGTTCTCTATTAAAAAAAACTTGACAAAGCACCTTTGAGCATATCTGTACCTGTACTATGAACAGAAATTAACAGGGTTTTTTACTTATTCCCCTGCGAATTCGCATAAAGTATTTACACTAATAGAGGCAGAATTTCACGCACTATTTATATATATAGCATTCATTACAAGAAAAGTTCCCTTTCTATAAGAACTACTATGTGTACGCTGCCATGACGCCAGCTCCGAATGTCATTGAAAAGTCTTGTTCAATATCTCTGTTCCTACAAGAGCAATCGTTACGAAATTTTGCATAGCGGGAGAAGTATTAGAACAGTATTTTTGTGTCCAAATCTGTTGCTTTACAATTAGCCGTTTTCGAGTACGGCCATGTGTACGCTAGCTTGATCGTGACGCTAGCGTACATAGTGAAAATGGTGTTTATTTCCTAAACTAAAGAGGAAGATTTTTTTTTATTTTTACAGTAATTAGGCAGTATTTACACAGAGTTTTTTGGCATAGAAACTAACTCGTTGCAGTTCTGGTGTACGCTAGCATAACGGACACGTGGTGGTGGCTTTAATTTTCTCAATTAGTTGACTAAACGTTTTGGGAATATATATGATATACGAGTGGCATTCTCTAGTGGAGTCTGTGTTTCCCGATAGCTACAACCTAGGGGTCTTTAAGTAAAGAGTGAATAGGTTACTTCTAGGCAAGCGTCCTTCACCGTCGACCATATCATCGCTTACCATCAGGTGAGATAGGGTTCAAGCGCGAGCATATAAAAAAAAAGTTGCACGGAGTTTCAAGTTTTAAGTAAGTATGTATGTAGTAGGCCAGTGCTAAGGCTATCGACGTGGCTGAATACTCGTCGAAGAAAAATTTAAATTAAGAACAAGGAACCATTGACACGAAGAAGTATGGCCGTATTTTATTTTTTTATTTTTTTTCTCTGCTGAAGGTAACTGTTGTTGAAATGAACAGTATCTTTTGTGCTATATTAATGAATTATTCTTTGTTTTCTATGTAGAGAATCTAGCACTAGGCAATTAATTAATCCAGAAAAACTGTTTTTCTACTACATTGCTTTTTTTTTATCGCGCAAAAATCTCCCATTATATTTCTATGGTCTATGTATCTATGCAACAACAAAAAAATGCTCCAAAAATAAAGAACAAGATTATGCCAACAACACTTGGCCAAGTGTTCCAATTCACCCCCCAAGATATTTCGCCCCCGCATTCGAACAATAGCCTATTTATTACACCCCCTTGAGAATATTTGATAATAAACACAGATGTATAGAGATGAGGGTAGCGAACGATGTAGGTATTTGGGTCAGCCTATTAATAAAATAGGGATACATGCGCCTTAGTGCGTTGCGGTAATCCCTCTCGGGCGTGAGGGTTGTTGTATAAATAATAAAATGAATGCAGCTTTCGACGGAGTTAAAATTACATTAAAGGAGAATGCCCATTTTGTATGGAGAAATGTACTGACCGAAACATTTGCGTGTCCTGATAAAAACACCTTTATTTGATTATGTTACCTTAATTAATTACACGTACCAACTTTAGTCAATTTACATCGCGGGAGTTAAGAGATATTGAACAAAATATGTTCGTTTTCAGGTTATAGTAGATTCACAGCAATATGGACTTTATGCCAGCATATTTAAGATTTGCATTCGTTAGACATTTGTTCCAGTGCTGGTAAGACATACAATGTTATTCTTACTTACCTGTGTTGATCCAAGCCCGTAATATGGTCAATATATTATCAGGAATTAAAATGCAAAAATGCAGCATTTTATTATGTCTGCCCATATATATACGGTGCCAACATCAAATAACATTTGAGACACTAACTTCGAGCCGTAGCCATGTCGGAAATCACAAAAATAAAGTCCTGTCCTATTAAGCACTATTTTCATAAACACACGGCGGTTTTGTATTGATAAGATAAGTAATAAGTAACCCAACTCGACTCAAAAAAACATACAAACAAATCAAACGAAAAGACGACTACTGTCACATGACTGTCACTGTCAAATGAAATGACTGACAGTTATAGGCATGTTACCAAACCGGTAATATAATCGATTTCTTAAAACATGTTTCATTTGTTATCTTGGTTTGCATTAAACTAGTAAATCAAACTAATTTCAAAATCAATTAGTTCTTAACATTAAAGAGGTGAATCGGTTCGATACAGGAGATCCTTGGATCGATTCAGTGTTTCAGGTAGATTATAAAAAAACGATGCTTCAATTAATCGATGTCAGATCATGTCAACATGCCTCAACCCTAATATAAATGGCGGAATATGTTTGAGCTGAGAAACGGAAGTTAAATACTTATTAATTCAAGAAAATTAACCCCACTAGGAATCTTTTAGAAAAGAAGTCAAAATACTTGAAATATTTTTGTTTAATTTATTGTCCAGAAATGATTGTGACACTATTCTTTTTTTGAAAGTACTGTCCATGGGCATTCTCCTTTCATCCCCTTGTTACAAAACAAGGTTTAACTATGGTCATGGTTTTTCTTTTGTTTGTGGATCAGGATTAGATAAAAATATTGTATGGTTATTTCTAGGCAAGCTGTTTCACCGTCGACCACATCATCGCTTACCATCAGGTGAGATAGTGGTCAAGCGTGAGCCTATCTATACTAATATTATAAAGAGGAAATATTTGGATGTTTGTATGTAACGAATAAACTTAAAAACTACTGGCTACTTTTTATCACTGTATTCCCACAGGAACTGGAACTACGCGGGTAAAACCGCGAGGCGTCCGCTAGTATATAATAAAAAAATACAAAAAAAAAAAACTGTTAAACCTCCTTTTCATAAGGGTGACTCGATACTTTTAGTATAAGCAACCCTCAATTGAGTCGCTTGTCCGAAGCTCGATGAAATTACTGACAAGAAAATATCGGTAGAAAACATGCAATTTTGAATCTCCGACCGAACCTAGAATCGCCGAAACGCGAAGCAGCATTGATACAGTATAGTATTCACAGCGGATCTTTGTGTCTCTGAAGTTGGCTCCGCGAACCTTAGCGCAAGAAAAAGTTTGTCATCGAGTATACGGCATAGAGCAAGCGATATAGGAAGATGCGACAAACGTAAGCGTGTGAAAGAGACAGTTATACAGTGCTATCTTCACCTTCAACATTGACACAAAAATAGCTACTGCGCAGAGTCTTGCAGCCAACTTCAGAGACACAAATAACCGCTATGAGTTTTATAGAAAAATGGTGGTGTCGGCTTTCAGTCTTCAGCTGAATACCAGTATCTTATATGGAGCCACGGCCTATCTGATGTGCACCACAACCTCGTAAAGAAAAAAATTACCAACCGTCAATGCCAAACATAGCATGTCTAACCATAATATACGATTGTACAATACAAGTGGGTCTTGAAACCACATATAACAAAAGTTTAAAGAGTCAGCTTTATACAGACACTCGACATCAGATTTCTAAAGTATCCGATTTCCTATCAACTCCCCCAAAATCGAGATCGAATCGAAACTTCCGACGGAAGTGATCCCCTTAAACTCGCCCACCCTTCAGTAGTTTTTTCTACTTCCGAATCAAAAACACCTGGTTTTTGAAAAGCTTTGTTTCCCTCAATCTGACGGAGCATCTGTTTCTTAGACTTAAAATAAGTTAGTTATGAAGATTTGCACACAAGGCCTCATTGATTCGTTTTCTGCCTAAAAAGCTTTAAAGATCACTAATTTTCGACTCTTTAGCAGTCGTTAAAGTGGAACTTTTCTTGTATGTTGTTTTAGAGGCGACGGTAAATGTGAATTAAATCCTGCTTCCTATTGTAAACGAGAAACTATTTGGATGGACGTTTGTTTCTCTTTAGATGAAACTGTACAGAAATTTAGCTTATACATCAGAATAACACATAGATTATAATTTATAAGGATATTCAGGGACGTACTAATTCCATACAGGCTAAGCCACAGGAGGCAGCAGCTATTGGCAGAAATAGTTACAGTATTAACACGTACGCTTTGTCATACGCAATACGGTTTAAGGCGCAGATCCTGAGTAGCGCTGATATTAAAATTAGAATCGCGTCTAAACGGCCAGTCGATTTTTTTGGAAAAAATCGATGTTACATTAGACACTTTTCCTAATTATTTGATCTAAGAAAATTCTGCGTTTTTCTTTATTATTATTCATAATTAATTTGTAAAGTTACCAACACGGACAAAAAAAGAAACGACAATCACACCAAAACCGTCAGGCGTATTTTAACGAAATTGTCACCATCTCAAAGACAATTTAATTATCTGCATTTTGATATAAGGCTTTTTTTTAAATCATAGAATAATAAAGCAAGTTCAAAAAACTACTGAATTTTGGGTCGCGTAGGTTTGAAACGAGTGCGCGTTATGTTCCCTCAAGGTCGTTGGCGATTGTCGTCTTCTTAACAACTTCCTTGATAGCCGAACAAAACCAAAAGAAGCCAGTCTAGGTTCTATTCTAGAACTAGTACAGGATTGACGTCAAACGGGCCTATAGTTAGCCTAAGATTGCAGCAGGAAGATTTGATGACGCAGATTGTGTCATTTGCGTTAGCGCATAGTGCATAGCAACGAATTTATTGGCTGTGGTCTTTTTTTTCTGATGCTTAAGGCGCGTTTAGTATTCAGCCTGATTTTTTTTTTTGGCATAAGTTTTTTGTTTTATAATATAGCTGTTTAGTGAGCGATTAGAAAAGTATTTAAGGGCAAAAAAAGAAGGAACTTTTTTCCATCTTCCAAATAAAATTGGAAAACATTTTGACACATTTTTCTCTATCAAAACGAAAAGGACTATGTAATAATCGTAGGTGGCGTTATTTGTAGTTTCTGCTTACCCTCATGATAAAAAACCGTGAGTTTATATAAGTGTACATATATACCCGTCATAGCTACGAATACCATTTGTTTCATACATGACACGACCATCGTATACATCTATTTGTCTCTCTCTCTTCCTATCGCCATACCACTCTCGTCAAGGTCCACTACCCATCCTAACAGGGTCTAAAAAAGGAAAATCTAATACCGTGACACCCCTGAACGTGTAGCAGCCCTAAGAGCGGAGATCCACACCACTGCACCAACGCATCCGGTAGAAGAGGAAATCTAATATAATTACAAATGGCTTGCTGGTGATTTTGTAAGATCCTTTCGTGATACGACTTCGTATTTCCGGGCCGATAGATTATAAAACTAATGTGGGCTACCAGGTTGACTTGGTCAAGGCAGACCATAAAATATGGTATGCAATGGAAAAGACCTATCTCAGCGCTGTGTGGACTGAATAACTTTCCTATATGCCTTTTTGTTTCCTGCAAGGACTTTTCGAGACTCATTGCCCCGCCTTTCTGGCTCTCAGAAGTTGCAGTGCTTGGGTAGCAGGAAGACATGCCCCAAAAATCTCTAACCACCTCGTGGTTGCTTCAAAGCTTAGATACGATGGCAAGCTTATCTCAATAATAAGGCTTACGCACCCTCAGCCTCTACAATGGCTTTGTTAGTGTTTCTCCTGACTTCCGTTACGTCATCCATTATGACGAATGCCAAAATGGTCAACAAGCAACACAATGTAGGTGCAGTGACGTCCATTCTGATTGTCTGCAAGATTAAAGGAATGTGCGTTGAAAACAATGCATTCTATGACGTCGTTGTTTTCTGTCTCTAGTTTAGACTAGACTAAGGAACAATCTAGATCAAGTGAGAGGCACTAACTACAATCTACTGTTATTTCTTTCATAATATTTAGAGCCTAATTAATCGCACTGAAAGTAGAAACCGTCGGTTTATCTTCCCAGTACAATGAACTTATCCGACGCATCTTTTAATATCGGTGTTGCATCATTTTTGTTTTACTAACAAACCTATTAATAGGCCTCTTGAGTGGGCATCCCTTTTTTTCTTCAGATCAAGACGCTATTATGTCATGGGTTCTTTGAAGAACTGGATTGTGTGTGGAGGCCAGGCATAATATTATGATGATAAAAAATCCCGAGCAAAATTATCTTCTAAAAGGTTAAGGCCGTAAGTAATATCGTGACAAAATTGGATCAAAGATGGCCGTCCCTCCCTAGGGGTTGTATTCGATTTATTTTTAATAAGGGGTGCAGATGCTGCGTTGCTTCCACCCCCGCTGTTTGCAAAAATCCTATTATCTATGTATTATCTTGAGTTAAGGTCTTTTGAAGAACTAAATATAACGCGTTTGCGTTTCTGTGGTTTAAATCTAGCCGGTAATATGGCTTCCTGATCCGATTTCCTGCACTTTTTTGTGCTCTGATACTCGTTACACCGAAAAAACGCTGTGAATGTAGAATCAGGGCAATTTGTACAGCAATTACATTGAAAAAAAAAAGTAAACCATAGTAGACCCGTAACGATTGGCTGTCAAAAACAATCGACTCGCGAAATGGCGGCAATAAAAAAAACACGTTCGAAAACCATAACTCAATAAAACATTCCACAATTAAAAAAATATAAAATTAAAAACATTACATTCGAAATACAAAATCAATTAAATCACAATAAAATCGGGACCGTTTCCGAGTGGAACTAACTGAAAAATTGAATTAAGAATAAAAAAAACCGTAGCATGGAAATTGAAGCTCCGGCTGTCCGTCATGCTGGATAAGCCTCTGGGTCTATGACCTGGCTGAGTTCCTTCATGCCTTTGCTTATTGCTATGTTTAGAAAAAAGAACATGACTTAGATTGTATGAAATTCCTTTGTGGGAAGTTATTATGGTGGATTCGCGCGCTTTTTTTGTACCTGAAGGACTTTTTTATGTTTTATTCTTTTTGACTGACCGTTGATTGGCTGGCTATGAAATAGTGATTGTTTCAATGATTGAACGCACACTGTTTATTGGATTGTTATTTTTCAGTATACTTGCGAAATTAAATGCGATTAAAAATGCCCACCGTTCTTGATGTATCTTTTACATTTAATAAGGATTCAATGTTGAAGGGAAGTAAGTAGGTAAATTTATTAGTCTACTAATATTATAAATTGGATTCTTGTATTTTTGTATGTAACAAATAAACTTAAAAACTACTGGACCGATTTCAAAAATTCCTTCACCGTTGGGAAGCTACACTATCCCCGGGTGACATAGGCTACTTTTATCCCTGTATTCCCACTGAAACGGGAACTACGCGGGTGATACCGCGAGGCGTCCGCTAGTTATAAATATACTAGCCTCCGATTTCTGAATTAAGAATCTGAAGTAGGTTATTTATTCGTCAATCTCTACTTCAGCCAGAAAACCTGTAAACGTTGGCTTTAAAGTAATGTTTGACACGTTCTTAACTGGTAATACTCAATTCAGAATCGGATCCAAGAGTTATAAGTATAATAAACCATGGTTAGAAAAGGATGTCTACCCATTACATCTTCATATTCACACTCCATATCCCTATCACCATAATGCTCTGAAAAACTTTCGTTACGACCCACCATCTCTTTCACACACTCCATCCATCCCTGTCTAACGTCACGCTACACTGCTAACCATGCGTTCACTTCGTCACGCTCCGTGATCATACCCGACACACGCGAATGAAATCTATGGCAATATAGCACGAATAACTTAACTGTTAGGCTATTACAACTTAAAATGTTCAACACTAACTTTATACACACACACATAACGCGGATCTTATTGGTGAAGTTCTTCAGAAAGGCCAGGTGCGCAATACTCATAACCGGCGTGCGGGTATGACTAGATGTATGAACGTGAATGAAGCTAAAGAAGTATGTAAGGTCTGTAGTTTCTGCCTATCACCATGGGTATGGCGCGAGTTTATCCAGAAATCTGACACCAACTATGCTACTTTCAGTCTATCCGAATGCAGCTGAGTTCCAGTATTTTTAACAGACTTCCCAAAAAGGAGAAGGTTCTCAATTCGGATGTTTTTTTTTGTGTATGTATGTTCGGGCATAACTCCGTCATAAACGGATTTGCAAAATTATATTTTTGTTCGAAATGGTCCCAATTAAATTTGGTAAAGATCTGGTGAAGAACTTCGGAGATATACAATAGAACTCTTCAATAAATGACGGCAAATCTCTCGGGATTGCTGCAACCGCATGTCTGTTTATTGTTTAAACCATTTCATAACATACCATCACGCCAGTATGCTCTAAACGGGTACGCTGATGTGTACAGTTCACCCTGGTACACTCTCATTCCACTGCTTATGTTCAAGTTAAATGTTATTCGGGTAATCTATTCTGGCATCACTGTGGGCATTATAGTTACCTTACTATAGAACTTGTCCATTATGTACCACTAAAAAGTGAAAAATAAAAACTTTGTTTTCAGTCGGTGTTCCTGTTTTCGTTTCTTCGTTTTTTGACACCGCCTTCCGAAATAGAAGTTATTTTTCATTTGTAGTGTTTTTATTTGGAACGCGGTTGTAGGTACTTTTATGTAAAAACACATTTTTTCTCATGGAACGAAGGCCTAACTGTCCTCCACAACCCAGTAACTAAGTAACATGTCATTCTTTGGTACGATAATTATTCATAGAATCTTTGCCTCATAATGACGCAATGATAATGCTTTGCAAATGGATTTGTCATCGCAGAATCGCAGTACATTATTTTTAAATAGTTTATTTAATCTATCAAGAGCTCAAAACATCTAATAAAAGAAATAATTGTCGTCTTTATCTTGGTTGAACAATAGTCTCACACAGAAGACATCATTGTAATTTTTGACTGTACAATATTACAGCGAGAAAATATAGCCCTTGTATGTCCGTAACGGAACGAACGTAAAATTTCAAAAAGAGACCAGCGCCTAAAATTATCTTATAGGAATCTGTCTTACTAGCATACTAACAAGTGCAACTCTTATACATTACCACTTCATATTTAATACAAAAGCGCTTTCCCTCCAATTTTAAACGACGCGGGGGCGGCCATCTTTCAAAATAAACAAAGTCTACGTGGGGCATAGACTAAGTACAGACGGAGCAACAAATGTGGTACAGATGGCTTAGTTCCACGGGGATTTCTTGCGGTCCCTCTGTTTTGTATTGAATTTATGTGGCTATATAAATGTCAGCGTTCCCCCATGGACAGTCCAAGTGCATTAAAGTGCGTTTTAAAGATACGTCACTCTGTGTCTATGGCACATGACGCTTTTGTTTTCATATATTTTTGAACTTCGAATGTGATATTTTTGTTAGTAAATTCGGTTCATATTCCAAGTAAGTTTGAGGGACCTCCACCAACTCAGCCACCATAACCATAGCGGGGTGGGGCATCCGAAATTGTCTTTGCTTTTACTTCGATAAATATATGTTTTTTTCAAAAAGAGAAGGTAAATAAAATATTTATTCATGTCTAATAAATTGCTCAATCTAGAACAAAACATCAACACAGCATCCCATAAACAAGAAACACGCCACAGCCTAACTAAAAACAGTTACCTAACCTGTCACTTCCGATTTGACGAGAGGATACACAAGACCACAGTGTAAAAACAATACTGCTTTCCCAACCGTATCGAGTAACGGATGAGGTGTGGTTGGTTATGGTAGACAGGATGACCATCGCCAACGCCGGATGGCCATGGGTTGGTCGGAAATATAACTCGATATTAAAACCACAGAGATGTTGAAATGTTTAAATAATGGTCCTAGATATGTGAAGCTGTTTTAATGCTTTGAAGGTAGTTATGAAAAATCGAAAGTAAGGAAAGTGTAATTTTACCTCCATATACCATTTACGCACAAAAATCTTCAAATAAATTGGACAATTCTTGGAGAAATTAAAAGGACAGATTAGTTATAACTGAAAACTAGAGCTTGTAAAAGCAAATTTTCTTCGACAACTCTTGGATTGGATTTTGATTTGATTCAACCATTCTTCTACACTTATCCCTATCTATTTGTGGTTGGCGCAAAATTTCTTCCTCTTTCATACTGCTCTGTTAGTCGTCATCACTTATTAACCCCTTTCTACCATCTGTCTTCATCACTATTAATCAAATTAGAACTTTAAATCAAAGATAATAAGAACGAATTAGACAACCTGAGAAACATTTCGTAAACCCTTAATAACGATGCAGGCAGAATTTACCGACTTTCCAACCTTTGAAGACTAATCATAATAAATAATAATTAATAGTGTAATAAATCAAAGATCAATTGGTTACAATGCGCACGCACAACTCTTTCCCACGGTTAATGATCTATAGATCATTTTGATCATCACGTTTTAAGTAATGGTGGAGTAAGAGTAAATGATGTAGTTATTTGACTACTTATAAGAAGTTTAGAAGATCTTTGAGACTCTAAACGGGTAAACACTGATCTGAAAAATAGTCATACTAAAGGATATTATCCTGTATCTATGTTGCTGGGGTCAGTTAGGCCTTGCTAGGCGAATGATGATGATGAAGGAGACTGGATGTCAAATAAGACCATAGACCAACAATGACAGATGACATTGACATCTAATGGCATAGACAAAAACAAAGGTAAAGTCAAGTTTGCCAAGAGACAATGGCCCACTGTGGCACTGTATACATCACAGTGGCAGCCACCAAGAACTGGATTGCGTGTGAATCATCAAAAAAGTCACATCGGTTACTAAGAATAAGACCACACAAACGAGTTTTTAACAATTCCATTGAGAACTCGAAGTGATCTTACTTAATAGAACTTCTCACATTCAAAATTAAACTCTATTCTTCAGCAACAAGACTGATTCTACATTACATGATCAGTTTCTCATGGATCTACTATACGACTTTTTTTTTAAATCGTAATTGTAACCTAGTGTGTAAACGCCAAGCGCGAACTGATTATATCGCGAGGTTCTTGAGATCACAACAATTTAAAGAGAAAGAAAGTAAATATTTGGCAAGACAAAGAGATACAGCCGGTTTTGAGACACGCTTCTTGACAGACGGAGTAAACAAAGGCAGTACGAAAAGAAAACTATGGATACATATGCTGAAATACAGATGTTTACTTACAAGTAAAAGACTACACAATGCGAGCAAGCAGTTAAAATAATAAGCATTACAGGACCAAACAACGATGAAAGAAAACATACTGTTTATGAAAGAAAACATCAAAAAAGAGATGAGACATCCACCAAACCTTCACTGTGCCCGCGTGGTGAAACAGAAAGCCTGAGACCCAGCAAAGAAAAAATTATAGGCTATGTTACTGCAGGATTTGTTGATTGGTATTTGATCACTGTCTCACCTGATGGTAAGCGATGACGTGGTCAAGCATGAGTAGAAGTAAACTATTCACTCTTGACTTGAAACAACAATGAGGACATCAGAACCAGAAGAATCTCTTTGTGACTACGATGAAGCACGCTTGCCTTAGATGTTGCAGAATTTTCATAAAGCGTTTTACAATCCCGCAAGGATCTCTAAAACAACACAGGACGATGACTATTATAACGGTAAGCCATCCTTTTTCCCACGCCCGTGACGTTTTATTTTTCAAGAGCCATATTGGATTTTTCTCTTTTTTCTTTAGTTTTATTAGTTTTAATTTTGCTTTCAATGGGAGTAATGATATGCTGTGGGAACTTTATTGAAGTTGAATTACGTTTAGTGTTATGATTGGCTCAGTTTTTGTTGTTTTAATTTTTGTTAATGGTCTTGGACATCGCTGAAGGAAAACATCGTGAGGAAACCTGGACTTATTTATTCTTTTATCCTCGCACTGGAACGCCTTGCAGAAATTACATCAATGGAACATAACTTTGGACTTATCTATACTAATATTATAGAGAAGAACAATTTGTATTTTTGTATGTAACGAATAAACTTGAAAACTACTGGACCGATTTCAAAAATTCTTTCACCGTTGGGAAGCTACTCTATCCCCGGGTGACATAGGCTACTTTTTATCCCTGCATTCCAACGGGAACGGAAACTACGCGGGTGAAACCGCGAGGCGTCCGCTAGTAATTAATATATAAGTATGAAATTGCCATTCAGCAAGCGTGGTGGACTGGTGATCAATGGTCGTGCCTTCTCTGTATGAGAAGAGGCCTTTGCCCTGCAGTGGGACAGTAACAGGCTCGTAATATTAATATTTTACCTTGATCTTAAGAAAAGCTCGTTCTAAGATATTTGGTATTTAGCTAGTTGATAACGGGAAAAAAAGGCTATAAAAAATTATAATTTCAATGAGGAGGCAATTTTTTTTGGCGAAAACATTCTGAACAAAACGATATAATTTTTGTAACGGCAAGATTTTCAGAATTAGATCTAAGTACATCAAATCAAGGATGCTAGTAAAAACACTAAAAACTTCTAAGTATACTACCTAATAAAGAAAGAAAAGAAAGAAAAATATTTATTTGTGACCCGCACAGGAGACACGAGAAATATGCATAAAATTAAACAATAATAAAACAAACCCCGTGCGACGGACCAAAAAGGCTCTTATCTCAGCATGTGCAGCGATATCCAAAAAAGAAAATAACGCATAATCAAGATTGAATTCATTTCCAAATCTTACAGAATTTGTCAACATCTAAGGCATTATTTCTTTAGAACAATTACCTACCTGCCTATAATTTATAACAGTGATTCTATTTTTAAACCGAGCCAACATGTCCCATTGTGTACAAACTACACAGCCATTACACCAACTAGTTGCAAGTTGTCCCGACTCCCGTGTGACAGGATATATTATTTTTTATATTTTTTTCGCAACGCGTGGGAAGCGCACTTGTTCTGCCTATTTTCTTCTTTTTTAGTTTACCGTTAAGTGAACCTTAATTATTGTCTGGGTGTACTGTTTTGCAATTTTTTGCTTTTTTTAAGGTCTGGTTTTCTAGTGGGTAATTTCAGTGTGGCCAGTAACTTAGGTTGTCATTAATTTTACAGGGGACAGTGTTAATATTTTTGTTTCCTTTTTGGTCTTAAGCTTTTCTTTTATAGAAGGGACTAAAGTAGCAATTTTCACGCTTTTTATTTTATTTTATAGGCTCGCGTTTGATCACTATCTTATCTGATGGTAAGCGATGATGTGGGCGACAATAGAGCAGGCTTGCTTAGAAGGAACTATTTACTCTCTTGATGTAAGTGTAGATCTATCCCACTAAATAAGAAACGCGAGCAAAACACGGCCGTTCAAATGTATTTTTCCTAAAAAAAAATACTGTCTGAATTTATGCCAAGCAATACTGGCCACACTAGATTTAAAACTTCTCGAATACTTCCAAATTCAAACAAGGGATATGACGTATAAACAGGAGAGTCCCTAATCTACTTTCACCGAAAACAATATCAATATATCGATACGAATGACAGATCGATAGAACGAAAGGTGAGGTTCCCACGGATCGTGTGACTGTGCGAGCGAGAAGCACTAATAGAGCGGGACGGCAGATGTTGCGCTTGCGACATACAACGAGATAGTAACGCCGTGAATACTGTAAGATGCGTAAAGTTAAGCAACCTTGTTGATGGCGCTCAGGTTAGGGCTGTAATAGAGGAAGAATAAACAAAAGAGAGAAAGCTTTTTTTAAACAATATTTTAAAATAGACTAAGATGTACGAAACGTTTATCAATCACTTGTCAGTCCATCCAATGAACCCCGAAGCCGGTGGTACTATTTTATTGTGGAGTAACCATGGCCACCTTCCGGCTCCATAGTACTACATTATTTAAATGATTCCAAAGTTACATAAGTACACCAATTTTCAGCTTAATCGGATGACAGAAAATGTTTGAATAATGGACAACTAATTGCCGGACAATCATAAGAAACAAACCAATATAAAGCTTGTAAAAATAAACTTTAGATGATGGAAAATAAGATATAGCTAGAAAGGGAGTGACTACTAAGATGATAGAGATTTATGGAAGAATGTTGCAACCAAAAATAACTAGAGACAAGGGCAGGAAGACGATGATGAGAAACATGTAACCGATGTATAAACCTTTGCTTTTGCAATTAATACCACAATAGACGACCAAGAGACAATACTAGACAAAGAAGGCAACAATAATATTACAAACCAAATATAACACGTGCGTGAGAAAAAACCTCATCCATTGAAGATTTTCAGTAAGTCAAACGGACATCAATAACAAGAAAGCGACAATGGATACTAAACGACTTAAATGAGTCATTGTACTTACTCATCAGGTAACAGAATAAAAAGCAAATTCTGCTTTGTTGTACGCGTGTGAACCTGTAGATATCCGCTAAAGAAAATTAGCAAAGGGATAAAGACATAATGAAACACAGATAATAAACAAAGAAGGTAGATGATGACTAAGAACTCGAAATCAATTAGGAAGTAGAAACAAAAATTTGGCGAACAAGTAAACGGAAATAAGATAATAATTTTAAATGTAAGAATGTTTATGAGACAGATAATGAAACTCGATTTTGAGACTTAAAATGTTGTATAGATAAAATAGTTTCAGCCTAAAGAAAGGTAGGCGAAGAAATATGAAAGGACCGACGGTAATATATCTATTGAACAATGACTGAAAAAACTGGATCAAGATTTGCAAGATTTGATTTGGAAGGTAGTATTTCATTTTTACCGTTTGATTTGCAAAGAAGTGGTATCCTAGCAGTGGGAACATTAGAGCCTGATTATGGTAATTTGATTTGCAGAGTAATTTATATTAAACATTTGTACCCGCCCCGATTTTACCTGTATTATAATAATGTATAGCCTATAACTATATGAAATAATGTAATCTTATGGTAAAATATTTTAAAAATTGGTAGGTTCCGGCGATTACCATATACGTCTGAGCAAACACAAAATTCGGGCGCTCTCTTTATAGTTAAGATTAAGATATTATAACTTATTTCATCATGAAGTAACAAATTTCGCCATACGACCTAACTCTTCCAAGTACCAAAAGGCATTTTTTTCCCAAATCATCTCACGTATTAGATCTCTGCTATAGATCACTGCGTGCTGTAGATCATTAGCTGCGGCCGCGTCGCTCGTGATCCGAATTAAACACGAAGATGAACGAACGATGCGTTTGCGCCGAAATTTTGATGTTTCTCGGTAAGAACTTTTATTGGTGAGAACTTTTTGGTATGTCATGTGCGTTTAGGCTTGGATTTGTCGGAATGAATTGTAATTACTGTGTATCTAAATTAATGCTTCATAATATTCATAATCCTCGAGGATTTTAAAGAGTTAATAATATTTTGTGGGAACTTTGCTCAGCCGGACGAGCACGGCCTCTGTGATAGGCTTGAGTCAGCAGAAATTAAAGATAAGCGCACCTGCTCATTCCTTTTAATCAATAAAGCCACTATATTGGCTAAAAATAGACACAAAATTGTACCAATACTTTCAATAGTCGTTTTACATCAGGACAATGATAACCTTTTAACGCCAAGTTTAAAACTACACATTTATGCTTATCCACCTGTCGCTTTTAAAGATCACTACTTCACTACAATAGTCCAGTGAAAGGTGGATCTGTAAAACACCTGAGTAACTCGTTTCCTCGACTTACACCTTGCGTGGGAAGCAGGCAGCTGATACTTCAAAACAGGCTGTATAAAAGATCAACCCTTTGCCAATTAAAAAAAAATAACGTTTTGAGTAACTGCATGGGAATACTCTGTGGCGAAATTCAAAGAGAAGGAATAACACCTTCGCCCTAAAAAAAAAAGAAACAAAATTTCAAATTTCGATTTTTCGACCGTGGGAATGGAAACGTCAAATGAAAATGCATTTTTATTTTTGCTTTCGTGAAAAACGTGTTAAACAGATTTGGTCTTTATTTTTATGGTAACAAAGTTCGTGTTTTGTTTTTGTAACTGCATTTCTTTTGTGGTAACATTACCGAATTCTATTTGCGTTATGCAAAGGCGAATGTTACCTTAGTAGGCAATAATACAGAACATTTTTGAATATCGTAAATGAATTCACAGTTTTGTCGAATCACTACAGAGTATTTCACACACATTCTAATTACGTTTTCGAGTATTGAATTTGAACTGTATTTGATAGAAGATAAGATGCATAATTGAATATGGCACAAGCATTCACAAGTTTGTTCAATGACTACAGAGTTTGAATAGTAATAATTGTTAACGATTGTTCCCGCGTTTCCAAGATGGCGACGACGCTTCCGGGATATTAGAACTATATTATAGAATATTTTATTACTTATTTGTTCTATAAATGGTATTGCAACTGTAAAATAATTTGCATATTTATAAAAAAAATGTCCATTTTCGCCACGCATTGCAAACAACAATATAAAATATTATTACGTAACTTTTACGAAACAATAAAAAGACGACTGGCCAAATTTTTTCCTTTTAACCAAATTACCCGAGATCATAAAAAAACGAGTAATGAGTTGACCACGCACGTATGTCTGTGTGTGGTCTATCTACAAAACTGTAGTAACAGAATAAAGGTTCCACCGAGGTCATAGGTCGTGAGAGATAGCCGTGCTGTGCTCACAACTGGGCATGTACCTTAGAAACTAGTTTAGAGTACCCAACCCATCTGTTACTCGACAACGGGATTGTATAAAGAGGTAAGTATTGATTTTAACACTTCATGCTTATTGAGAGGTAAACTTTTAAGTCAAATTTGGTCAGGTCAAACAGTGCCCATTCAAAGTCAAGGTCGAAAATTTTTGAGCAGTGAGACGCCCTATATGACATTGGGACTTACAATTGGGTAGACCATCTGTCTAGCACTTTGAAGAATACGGATGTGATATAGATGAAAGTGTTTACGGTGTATTACAATTTAAGAGTATGTAGAAGGTTACACGGATCATAAAATCTCAAAAAACTTTCACTACTATACAATCAAATTGGTTCCAACTACCTCGTTGTTTGAAACTGCTAAAATTCTAGTACATTCATAATAGAGAACAGAAACCATGACACATAGAAGTAGGAATAGGAACTAACACGTACGCAAGTACCAGGAAAGCATAATAAGAAGATGGTTTGATAATAATCAAAATCTTGAACTATGGACTTCCGAGAGTTCCGAGCTTCCGAGGTTCTAAAACCAAGGTTTTTAGTGAAATTTCAATGAAATTATGAATTTTCTGATACAAAAAGTACTAGGACTGTTTAAAACGAAAGAGGTATCAAGTAATCATTTGGGGAATCTTGTACTAGATACTCACAACAACAACAACATAAACCAAGGTTTCTAGAACAAAACTCATGAAACTACGGATCCTCTAAAACTCGTGTGTACAAAGTAGGTTCGATTAGGTCAGGATTTTGAAATTCTTTAAATTGACAATATTAAAAATCAAGATTTCTAGAGCAATTCTCATGAAACTACGGACAATCGTGAAAGAGTGTCCGTTATGCTAGCGTACACCAGAACTGCAACGAGTTAGTTTCTATGCCAAAAAACTCTGTGTAAATACTGCCTAATTACTGTAAAAATAAAAAAAAATCTTCCTCTTTAGTTTAGGAAATAAACACCATTTTCACTATGTACGCTAGCGTCACGATCAAGCTAGCGTACACATGGCCGTACTCGAAAACGGCTAATTGTAAAGCAACAGATTTGGACACAAAAATACTGTTCTAATACTTCTCCCGCTATGCAAAATTTCGTAACGATTGCTCTTGTAGGAACAGAGATATTGAACAAGACTTTTCAATGACATTCGGAGCTGGCGTCATGGCAGCGTACACATAGTAGTTCTTATAGAAAGGGAACTTTTCTTGTAATGAATGCTATATATATAAATAGTGCGTGAAATTCTGCCTCTATTAGTGTAAATACTTTATGCGAATTCGCAGGGGAATAAGCAAAAAAACCTATGTTAAGTTCTAGGAACAAATATACTGACGTACTGTCGCGAACAAAATGAATTATTTGTGAAATCGTAACCTGTTATGTTGTATTACATTATAAACACAAACAAAAACTAGTACTAAAAAGAAGTAAATTGTCATTATTGTACCAAATCAGTAATAATATGATTATACTGTGTTAAAAAATAATTGTTTTTGGCATAATAAATGTTATTTGAATTTTTCCAATTATTTAATTTTCACTCAGAACTATATCTACAATGAAGTGTACATACTCCTAGTTCAGTACTTCATCACGTTTCAGTTTTAGTTCTCTATTAAAAAAAACTTGACAAAGCACCTTTGAGCATATCTGTACCTGTACTATGAACAGAAATTAACAGGGTTTTTTACTTATTCCCCTGCGAATTCGCATAAAGTATTTACACTAATAGAGGCAGAATTTCACGCACTATTTATATATATAGCATTCATTACAAGAAAAGTTCCCTTTCTATAAGAACTACTATGTGTACGCTGCCATGACGCCAGCTCCGAATGTCATTGAAAAGTCTTGTTCAATATCTCTGTTCCTACAAGAGCAATCGTTACGAAATTTTGCATAGCGGGAGAAGTATTAGAACAGTATTTTTGTGTCCAAATCTGTTGCTTTACAATTAGCCGTTTTCGAGTACGGCCATGTGTACGCTAGCTTGATCGTGACGCTAGCGTACATAGTGAAAATGGTGTTTATTTCCTAAACTAAAGAGGAAGATTTTTTTTTATTTTTACAGTAATTAGGCAGTATTTACACAGAGTTTTTTGGCATAGAAACTAACTCGTTGCAGTTCTGGTGTACGCTAGCATAACGGACACGTGAAAGAAAAGTACCAGGGCCACAACAATCAAAAAGAGGTTGCAATAAAAAAAAAACTATTTCATGTACGAAATCACATTAAATACCAGTAGTCACGGTACAAGATGGTACAGTAACATTGCTTGCAAGCATCATTGATTAGTTGCACTTGTAAAAATCCGTTACCTAACTGTTTCAAGTGTCTTAAGTTTTTATTCGAGATTTAATTTCTTTTTTCATTAGAAATTGATTGAGAAAGATGAAGACATTTTGATAATGATAACCAACTATTCGATGAATGAGAAGATCTTTTTGGGTACACGGGATAACATTTTGCAGCAGGAGAGTCCTTTATTGGATATAAAAAATCGCCAAAGCGTGGGACTGGGACCCCATCAAGTTTGAGAATCTGGCGAAGGTCACAGGAATCCTCCTGAATATGGGATGGAGAGAAACTATTGGCGTGGTGGGTCTTAGAAAAAGGGCTATTTGAGACAGTGGATTTCATTTTTCAAGTTGTTTAAGTCGTTTAAAGGAGATGACAAACGTGAGAAATAACAGACCCTTCTTAACTCAGAAAACCAGTCATAAATTTTTGACTTCCATCTTTGAAAGATGGAAGCTATCAAACAGATCTACAGTAGCGCATTCTCACAAACATATCAATAACTACAACGCAAACGTATCCAAACAAAATTCGAATTTCAAATATTCCGAACGATATTCGGAGCGGTTCGGCCGGGTAAACATTCCCGATGTTTTCTCACGATCATTAGTGAACGATTTCGGCTGCATTCGGCCGCTCTCAGCGTTCGCTCGGACACCTTCGTAAATTTTATGTTTAGAATATGGAATAGTAAATGAGGTTTTAATTCGATGGCATCATTTTTGTATTGGAATTCGTACGGGATGGACGTTTATTGATTTTTGGGATTATCATTTTTATGTAGGGATTAGTATAGCATCGAACTCTTTCTCGTCTCTTTTGAATTAGGTATTTACATAGACGACCATCATTACTCGCTTGCCTTTATACCAAACTTCTCGTACGTCTTTTTCTTCCATACTTCTTTTGTTGTTATTATCCTTCAGTTTCACATTCCACTTATCCTCTCTTTGGTGTTTCTCTACTCTCACGCGAGTCGACATCATTATCCATTAAAAAAGCAATTTCTTCAGGTATAATGCATTTTCTCAGCGATCATCCCACTCCAAATATAACCCGTATCCTTAATAATTTACACTTTTATACGGGCAACAGCTGATACAGTTCTTTCTTCGCCAAAACATCACCTTTGCTACCCAGAAATGGGCATACTTGGGCCGGTCTCACAAAAACTCCGGACAATTCGGTACACCTTTCCTACAAAAACCATCTAATAGCAGGAATCACCTGGATATCATCTGTTGCATCGCCGTCCTTATCTTACGCACAAAGAAGTGCATCTCGCATCTCGTTCCTGTATTCAACGGTTTAAAAACCAGCTGTTTTTGAATTTGGAATATTTTTTTGTTCTTTTATTGAGTATCGATGTTTGGCAGTTATTGGAGTATGTAGACATATTGTAAGGAGATGAATCAAAATTATACAGGCCAAAAAAATATTGACTGGTTTATGTGTGTTTAGATGAGGAACACGTCAAAATATAACCTTAATTATGTCCTTTTGATGCAGGTAATACGGATCATAAAATCTTAAAAAAACTTTCACGACTATACTGTCAAATTGGTTGCAACTGCCTCGTTGTATGAAACTGCTAAAATTCTAGTACATTCATAATAGAGAACAGAAACCATGAAACAATGAAGTAGGAATAGGAACTAACTCGTACGCAAGTACCAGGAAAGCATAATAAGAAGATGGTTTGATAATAATCAAAATCTTGAACTATGCACTTCCGAGAGTTCCGAGCGTATGCAAGGTTCTAAAACCAAGGTTTCTAGTGAAAAAATCTATGAAATTATGAATCTTCAGATACAAAAAATACTAGGACTGTTTAAAACGAAAGAGGTATCAAGTAATAACAAAAGCTTACTACCAATTTCTATTGATATATGTACTCGTGTTTAACGACTACCTCATCTGATGGTAAGCGATGGTGTGGTCGACGGTGAAGCAAGTTTGCCTAGAAGTAACCCATTCACTCTTAAACACCCTAATGAAGATTTCAAGAACGGAAGGATATCTCTATTATTATAACATTAACAATAGTGCCAAAACTCCTTTATCTTCAAACCCTTCTTTATTCATTTTTAGGGTTGGCATCCGGTAGTACCAGACTCCATTCATCAGATTATATCGGCGAATAGTATCTGGAGGCCAATTCCATATTTAAAAACTTTTCGGATCTAGTCGTTATCACATCTCGACAATCAATTTCAAATATAATAAGAAGCTTCTTCCAAAGGGATAAAAAGTAACCTATGTGCTATTCCAGACTATAACCTATAACTTTGCCAATTTCATCCAGATCCGATCAGCCGGTGTGGCGAGATTGAGTAACAAACATACATCCATCCATCCAAACCTTTGCATTTATAATATTAGTTAGATAATACCAGCCAGTTACTGTCTCGCTGGAGGGCAAAGGCGTCTTCTTATACAGAGTCAAAATGTAACAAAAAAATCAAAATAGAGGGTATTTTTGACATACTGAGACTGAGTTTAGAATTCGAACGTTCGTTCTTTAAAAGTACGGGTTGTCCCACTGGCCTTTTACAACCTCTCTTAAAGGCAGAGTTTCAGGCTTCCAACAATCTAATACATGTACATAACAATTCAATTTTTTTCCACGTATGCTATGTATCAAACAGCTATACCTATAATTTTTTTCTCTATCCTTCGACTTGCGCGTGCAAAATTGCAATACAAGTTTTTTTTCTAGATGCACAGCACACAAAGGCCTTTGGAAGGTCGACAGTGAAAAAAAGGACAAAAAAGGAACAGCTGGTTTAAAATGTCGTATAGAAAATGAAACGGTGTAGTAAGCAGCTGACTGTTAACAGGGCTGGCAACCAATAAATGATAGATATGAATTCGAAAAAGGAACAGCGACCAAAGATTTTTTTTTAAGAAAGATCCTTTTTTGAAAGCAAGCATATTTGTTTTGATAGTTGTTCTGTTCTTTTTGGACCATTCTATTAATTTCATAGTCTTGATTGTACACAAAACATAAAAACAAACACAACAGGGCAGCTTATGTACAATGGCGAGTTTAAACCAAATTTTGGTTCTCTAAACAGCAAACCTCAGTTGCATAAAGAGGTTTGCAAAGAGGACAGTGCATTGTACAACAAAAACTAAAAAAAAACTTTATATTTAAATTCTTACTTACTAAATAAACTAAACAAATACCTACGTGTACAACACACAATGCAAATATAAAACAAAAAAAAAATTTGATGCGTTATTTTTTTGCAAACAAGCTATCAGTGGAAAAACATTTCTGAATACCGTCTCAGATTTAACAAACTAAATACCAAAGAAAAAATTGTTGCTTTGTTAGAGAAAAAACTTAATACCTATACTAAAAGCAGTATTGAAGATTGGCGGGTATATAACCCAGATTTTATTAATTAACAAAACAATAGATAGGCCAATTTCTCAAATAATTATCTCCTATGTGATACTAATTTAATTTCGGGTGCCCCAAGACCTGACTTGACACCATACCTTTAGTTATTACGGTATTCCCAAACTTTTTCATTCTCTCCTATTTAAAATTACTTCTCCTAAAAATAACTTTTATCTATGACCCCTCCTAACGGTGAAGGAAAACATCGTGAGGAAACCGGCATGTCCTAGAACCAAAAATTCGAAGACATGTGACATCCACCAACCCGCACTGGGCCCGCGTGGTGGATTACAGCCCATTCCCTCTCACAGAGAGGAGGCCTGTGTCCCAGCAGTGGGAACATTAATAGGCTGATGATGTGATGATGTGATGTGATGACCCCTCCCATTTAACTTAATCACTACTTCTTCTTCCAAAAATAGATACATCTAATTTGCCCTTAAACTTGAAAAAAACTGTCCAAAAATAATTCTGAGCCACCCCTAACATCTGCGCTGGCGCACGCCAACAAGATCCCGTTGCGAAACAGCTGTTGGAGTTTGTAAATAAGCATGAAAGAGATGCAAGCTACAATTTATCTGCGCGAGAGCGAGAAGGCAACAGGACATATGCTCCGGACGATAACGAGAGCTTCCGAATGCTAGAGTACCTACATAAAAATTTACCCAACTGTGCAAACAAAGTGATAGTGTGTTTTCGGAAAATATTGTCATAGTAAGTAGTTGTAATCTTTAGGTAAATGCAGCTTTTCCATTTGGCTAGGCCTCGGATAGTTTCCACGAAGCCACGAAGGGTCTCAAAGGGCGATCATATCGTCAAAGTCCAATACACCAGGATGTACGCAACCAAAACGTATGGCAGAAGAAATGGGAGGCTTACACCAAGTTATAGTTCTCGCCCTGAAGTTGATTAGAATGCGCAGTAGGAAATCTCATACAAAAACAGCACCAATCCGTGCCTTGCACATCGGAAAGCCAACTTCAGAGCGGACAAGAAGTTTGGCGAGAACTATACTTAGACAAACTAATTTAGCCAAGCTCCTGGTCTGTATAGATCTTCTGGGATACAAGCCTCCTCTCTGTGAGAGAGAATGGGCCTTAATCCACCACACGGGCCCAGTGCAGGTTGGTGGCACAGGGCAACTTAGTCATACAACAAAACAATATAACGACAATGAAATAAACCGATGGGAAAATATTTTAAAACGGACGGGATACGATAAGCCGTATCCGTTTAAAAAACAATTATATTTTTTTACTTTTATTAAATGTGTATAATAGTGCAAATTAACACTATTCTTAGTCATAACATTATACAATATAATAATGTTAGATTTAAATTGCTTATTAGTCTGTTTAGGCTAGATTGTAATCTATTTTCAAGAACTTTAGAATTACTAATCTGACAAGCATCACATGACTCATGTGAGCTTCTGAATGGATTTGAAGAGAAACGCCGAAGGACAAAAATACAGGAAACACTGAGTGGTGTTAACTACTAAAGTAACTTACAAGTTTTAAATCAATATTGGGGTACCTTCACTTCACATCGACGCCGAGTTGCCAGCCTGTCGGTTTTTTATCGGTTACATGTCGGGGAGTGTGCGATGGAACTGCACAATTTGGTTCCGCCTAGCCTTTTCCATGACAGACTACAAGACGTAGAGCAATGCGCCATCGGTACATGGTGCACGTCCCACCCATACGATCAAAGAGTTTTGCTACTTTCATTGTGGTGAAAGAATACGTAGATTGATTACTTTACATACATAACCTCAACCCTTTTTCCCGTGGTAGGCAGAACACGGAGAAACTACAGAACGCAATTGGCTACGATCATTACATACACCTTTAGATTCCAGTTCAAAAAACTATCCATCGGCTTCCAGTCAATAACCCATAAAAAAATCATACTGGTCTACCATCAAACATTACAATATACAACTAAAGATAATTTCTTTAGAAAAAAAGGACAATACGTCACGACCGGGCATTGAGGTGTAATTTTGACCACACGTAGTAATCACGACTCGAGCCTCATGCACGAAGCAATGAGTGCGGGTAGAACAAAGACTTTGGAACAAACATGGCCGCGATTGTCAGTGTCAAAAAAAGTTTGGTAAGGCGTTAGGTTGTTAGTATCACGTTTTATGAAAGGAAGAGGTTATAATAGGAACAAATATGGTCAAGAGTGAGTTGAGCTTGGTCAATTGAGTAAACGTGAAGTATTCTATAGTTTACGATTTTATTGAGTCTCAAAATCTGACGTTAAAATGGCAGTATCTTTTTATTGAGATGACTTAGAAGCTTGATTTTTTAACAGCTTTAAGGGGGCTTAGTACTAAGTATTTGATGTTAATTTCAATTTGATACCTTAACGCGTTTGTCAGAATTAGGGACTTGATAGACAGAAGGATAACGAAAGGGCCACTTATTTCGTTTTGGTCAACGTCAACAGTCACTGTCAAAATTATAAACCCAAAATGCTAACGCAAAAGACTTTTCCCATCACAAATTATGACAAGAACGATCGCGAACAATAAAAACTTAACATCTGCTAACCAATTACAATTGTTTCAAATACTCTAAGCACAAATTTACGAAAAGAATACCACGTCCCAAACGATGGAAAAAAAAGTTGACATCTGGCGTTGCCAAAAGTTAAGAACTTACACTTCGGTCTATTACATCTGGTCTTTCTGTTAAATCGTTTCCGGAAATAAGGGACCCAGGTTTAGGACGCAAGACCGGAATAAGGTGTGGGACTGGGAAACATCTGGCAAGGTTCCATTATGCCATTGTTTGGCAAATTGCTTTTGTTTAAAACCTTCGAACATGTGTTTGGTTTGCTGAAGTTCGTGGAGTTTTCCAAAAGAGGTTTTGTAATTCGGACCTCATTTTACGGTTCTTTATTGATAGTGTCTGCATGTCTTTACTTTAATATTATAAAGAGGAAAGATTTGTATTGTTGTATGCAACGAATAAACTTAAAAACTACTGGTGCGATTTCATAAATTCTTTCACCGTCGGGAAGCTACACTATCCCCGGGTGACATAGGCTACTTTTTATCCCTGTATTCCCACGGGAACTACGTGGGTGAAACCACGAGGCATCCGCTAGTATTTTATAAAACAAAAAACAGTATTTATCTACTCAACGAGTTCTAAACAACTTTTTTATATTTTAATCAATTTGTATGGCTTTTGAATAATATTGTAATGCTCCAATAAAGAATAGGTTACCTAGATGACTTGTATATATCTTTCAATTTCTATTTTGACTCGCAATCTTCCTCGGCTTTCCATGGGTGCAATTTAATCGTCCAAAAATTTTCATTGATACAAATCTTGTCCTGACAATTACAAACACAAAAAAAAAACATCCAAATCGGTCGAACCATTCCAAGCAATGATCTTCAAAATTCTCCAATTGATTTTTATTTCAATAGTGATCTAGATAAAAAAAAATAAGAACGAAAAGACACTTAATTCAATTAAGAATTTGTCCCACACGACAATAAAAAAATGTTAATTTTCAAAAGCTTATGCAATTCATTACGAAAGAGTACCATTCTATATTTTTATAGAGGTCATATGAGCAGTAGTTGCGTTTGCACTTTGAATTACTCAATAGTTTTAGCATTCGCCATCTTTAAAAAATACGTTTATTAATTTACAAGTCTCTCGTTTCTTAAGCATAGCACGCACAGCGATTTTGATTCGCGCGAATTATTTTCCGCGCGAATTTTTTAGTACTATTTGAGCGCGATTTTTTTTCCGCAGTGCGTGCAGCTTCATACAACTCCATAGGCCACAGAACACGCGGAAAAAAATTCGCGCGAATAAAAATCGCAGTGCGTGTTAAGCCTTAGTGTCTCAAAGCCCCAAGTGATACTGTTCTATAATTATCATCTTCTTGGCCTTCATTATCTATCGTTTCAGGCAAACGACGTCCACTGCTGAACATATCTCGCATCCAGCGGACTCCCGCAACCTTAACCAGGTCATCGGTCCACCTACTGGGTGTTTGCATTGGTTGCCTTCCAAAGCAACATCTTTCAGTTCGCAGTTGCCACTTCAGAAATTTTCGGCCCCGTCGGCCATCCGTTCTGCCCATTGCCTATTAAGTTTCACAACTCTTCTTCTACTTATCGTATACCAATTTATTTGTGGTCGGTGCATCTTTTTCTTATTCCATACATTTTTATCATACGTCATCATAGAAGCCACTCACTTTCCAGCCAGTATCCATCATGTCCTAACCGCATTGCATTCATATTTTAATATTTCATATACGCCATTTTTCCTTATACCAAAAAGTATTTTTTCCTTGTGAAGGAATGACGTAAGTATTTTTTTAATATTGCAACATAATTGCGTATAGAGTCTTCCCGTTGGTGACTCCTTATTACTCATGGACGCCTGGTACTTTTTGTTTTACAAGGATGTTTTTTTATTGATTTCATCATAAATGCAAAAACATTAACGAAAATAATGTCTGGACTGGAAGTACTTGGGGAGAAGCCTTTGCCCAGCAGTAGTGCAACAATGAAAAGAAAAAAAAAATGCGTATCGAATCGTCCCGGTACTGAATCCTTATTTAATCATGGGTGCCTAGTACCTTCTTATTTATATGGGGCCTTTTATTAATAGGTTTTCTATTTATTAGTTGCGGAACACTGAATTGCGGTAAAAGCCCTGAAAATGTCTATGATAGGTTAGGTACTAATAATATGGTAAAATCAATGCGTAATACTAGTTAACTGAGGATTATTGGGGAAGGAAACCCGTAGAAAATAGTTAATATATTTGCAGAAATTATTTTTACGGTCGTTTTAATTGCCTGGTAAGTTGACGTATTAAAAAATGCGAAATAAATAAAAAAGAAGATCCAATTTAAACAAAAAAAAAATGTTGTGCTAACATCACCAACCTACACAGCAAATAACTTCTTACATCAAAATGAACTGTTTGTCAGAAATAAATACCTGCTTTAAAGAAAACTATAATCAACCTGAATATCTATAACAAATTAATCAAGGTGCAAAGGCACTGAATATCTATAACAAATTAATCAAGGTGCAAAGGCAGGTGGTCAATAAGCAAAATTGCAAAAAAAAAAAACATTATAAAAACTAGATCGTCTATCTATGCAATAACACTCAAAGGCAGATGGCACGCGCTAAACAAGTTTTTTTTTTGTAAAAAAAAAAAACAATTTTAGCAGATTTATTTATACTGTTTTGCATATTTTTTTTTGTAACACTGTCCATTTTTTTTGGTTTAAAAAAACACTACTCATGAAATGACAGCTGTCAAGCGTTTTTTGTTTGGTGAATTTTTTTCTTTATGGTCTTTTAATAAATTAATGGTCGACTAATTGGTATGATAACAGGAAGCAGCAGATGGTATTATACAAACTTTATTTTACTCAACATTTTGAGCAAAAAAGATATCAAACATTTTTTTGCTCATTTTGTTTGCCCGTTTTTTGCTAGTCTAAGTCGAGATTAGAATTGATATAACGCGATATGGCAACAGACTTGTATTACTTTATCACAGATGTTAGCAAATAACTTTTTTATAGGTCATGTACGTTTACGTGCTTTTGTCATGGCATGAGCAGAGTTAAAGTTAAAAACTATGGCTGGAAACGGCCTATTTTATACTATTACCGATCTAATATAATTTAAAAAAATCATTCAAATTTCGAACATACTTACAGAAAAAAAATATTTAAAAAATAATGTTTTACAATTACTAACCTGTCCGATACAAAATAGGAGCCATTAGCTCTATAAAATTCCGTAAAATATCTCAAAACACTCGAATAAACACATTAATAAGTCCACATTATATACAGTCGGTATTAACACTGAAGTTAAAATCTAATGTCTAGTATAAGCTACCTCCAATTTTTTTTGCAGCGGTTTACTTCTAATGTCGGTACATAGATAAAAAATCTTTTAGCATTAAAAACGACCGTTACTTCACTATTAGTTCATTAGAATAGTTTTTACTTAGACTAAGTAGGCAATAAGTGAAGCTAACTTAAAAAAAAAGTACAATGTCAGTTAAAAATATCTATGGTTGCATTACTAAAACAAACAAAAAAAAAACCGTTAAAAACTTACCCAATCCGATTTTTCTCTTAATTTTCTTCAGGACCTTCATTTTAGATCCTTTTTTATCCTTTACGGGAGTGGTTTCGGGCTCGAGAGCCATCGGGGGGAGTACGAGCGTCTGCGGAGGCATCTGCACCCCATGGCCCGAAGCCCTAGGGCACGCGGGGCAGTGGCAAGAGCCCCTAGCCTGCCTCACGCTCATACAACCACTTACGCCCATCATTGACACGGAAAATCCAAAAAAAAACGTATACAAAACAAAAGAAGAAACGTCTAAAACATATCTGCCACACCGAAATTTAAATGCACGATTAGATATTTTTTCTACGAACGACGATTACCGAATTATTTTTTACGAACTCACGATATCCATAACGCACTTAGACACGGTTGTTTTGTTTAACGCGAGACGTCCGCACGCGACGCGGTCTTGCGGCGGAGTGAGCGACGTACTTGCGCTAGCAAGGGTTTTGGGAAAGCTGCGTGCGCATCCAATAGCCCTTATTCGCTCTCTCTCTTGCTTACCACAATAGAGCGAAATAGAAAGAAAAATGGAGGGAGAATGTCAACATTGTGTAGGTATTTTCAGCAGATGTGTAGCACAAAGGGATGGTGCATGAAAAGTTATTTGAAGTGACGTTCAGAAGACTCTTTGTTCAGGAGTTAGTGTAAAGGTGATAATGTGGAATTGAGAGGCGGATAATGGCCCAAAGGGTTCATCTTTGTGGCACGTGCTTAAATTTTTCAAGACCGTTAACTAAATCAAAGGGGATTCGCTTAGAGATGGAAATACTTGTTTTAATCCTACTGTTTTGTAATCTGAGATTAGTTAATTTAGGCGCACTTGTTTTTATTCTTTATTGTACACAAAAACAATGAAACAAATACAATAGGACAGCTCATGTACAAAGGCGAGCTGAACCCATAATTGGGATCACATTTATCATGATCCAGCCCTAGTTGTCCTACTTTTGAAATCGGTCCAGTAGTTTTTAAGTTTTCTCGTTACATACAAACATACAAATCTTTCCGCTTTATATTATTAGTATAGATAAAAGTTACCTACACACTGCAAAGCAACATGGTTTCCTTGCAGTCTATAAAATACAGGATTTACCTAAATTTGGTTTAAAACCTTTCATAGCATCACGCCATCTGTTGTTTCCGAAGGGTTACAATCCCTCCGCACTATTCCCAAACCACTGCAACTCCTGAAAGCCAGAATTAACAGTGGCAACCATCAGAAAAGCGCCGAGGCAATGAAGCTTAACGAAGTCTCGGCGAATGAATTTAACTGTCTTGGATCCCGCAACGAAATAAATCAGAAAAGAATAGCGGAGGAGTAGGAAAAAATATTAAATGTCCACTTCCCTTCATATCAAGCAGGAAACAGAACTAACAAGGCCAATAGGCACAAAGGGTCGTTTACAACTGGCATAAGCCCAGTTGCCTAGCACTACGGATAAAAATCAGGATTAATATTAATGGGTCCTAACATTGTGAGCTGTTATATTTATTTCCCGAAGGGTTAGGGGAGATGTACTAATGTACATATCTGCTAGTACCTATCTTAAACAGACGCACACCCTCATTCCACCAGATATATTTAAGTACCATGTATTAGGACCCAAATCCGGTCACCAGACTGCTATTATGATGGGAAAACCCAATATCCATTTGCTCGACCCGATTATCGAACCAAGGACCACCAGGCCACCAGCCACCAGCAGGCTGAGCAGTAGCCTACAGCCACAATATATCACAATCAAGACATCATGCTGCATACAAGAAAAATTAATAAAAAGCCTTATATTTCCTGCTTAAATATCAAATATATAGGTAAATAAATAATTTTTATTATTTATTTAACCACGTGTTACTTTTCTAAATATTTTGGGCAAACTTTTAATTGTGCGTCGACTTAAGGTTACACTAGTCGAAAATTCTTCCATACAAACGTGGACTGGCGATTACTCCACTGTTTATCGGTGTATATATATATATACAATATTTGAAAGTTATGAGCATCCAAAGTTCCATATTTCATCACTAATTTTTACGTATCTTTTGGCGAAAATAAATATTATAAGAAGAAGGAAAATTGCAAAACGGCCTCCATACAGGGACAGGTTAGTAATTCAACAATGCAAATAATTTAAATTTGAAAATATACTTTTAGTAGTTTTTTCATGATATCTACGGTTAAGGTCTGTTCATAAAATTTTGCGCGCTCGTTTTCGTCCTAAATCATCATCAATTTCGCTACAAATTTGCAAAAGTGCTAATTCGTTTGAGAACTAGCTATTTACTGCTCATCAATCTCTTCCACACGTGTTGTCGGATGAGACAGCATGCATTTTAACCCCGCGCACAAAATAATGACTAGGGGAACCGTGGTATTCCCTGCCGGAGTCTGTATTTCCTAAAACCTACAACCTGGGGGACTTTAAATCAAGAATGAATAGTTTACTTCTTTCTAGGCAAGCGTGCTTCAACGTCGACCACATCATCGCTGAACATCAGATGAGATAGGGGCCCAAACTCGAGCCCTTAAATAATTTAAAAAAATGACACCTCAGTAGTCAATGGCATGGTGTGTAAATTTTGCCACAATACAGTAACAGTTCCGAAATTCAGAGACAGCTGTTTCTGAGAAATTTCAGGGTTAACTTTTGGGACTATAATTCATCATTATCATCATATCAGCCGAAAGACGTCCACTGCTGGACAGGTCTCCGCCAAGCGTCGCCACATTGACCGGTCCCGTGCGTCCCGCATCCAGCGGATCCCCGCAACCTTTACCAGATCATGGGTCCACCTGGTGGGAGGCATTCCAACGCAACGTCTTCCGGTTCGCGGTCGCCGCTCCAGGACTTTTCTGCCCCATCGGCCATCCGTTCTGCGAGCAATGTGCCCTGCCCACTACTACATAAGTTTGGTAAGTCTTCGGGCTATGTCGATAACCCTGGGACTATAATTATATTTGGCTATTAAGTGATTAGTTCATTAGAACATCGACCAAATTAATCACCACAGTACCATCAGAGATTACCATCAGCACTAACTAACAATAAGTGTTCCTTCTAAGTCTTTTGTAAGTACTTCCCACGCAAAGAATTGTACTTAACTAATTACTTTCACTAATTGAACGCTGTTGTTTCTTCGAAAATCGACAATGATTCAACAGTCGCAAGGTTAAGCACCGCACCTTAGCATTATCAACCTAGCGATGCCCAATGCTGGGAATCCGGCCCCCTCTGTATGAGAAGGTGTGGGACGCGTAATCCAGCACGGCTTCGATATTGGTTGCAGGATTTCGCATGTGTTCGAATAATAGTAGGTTCCTTTCCTTCATCATCATCAGCCTTTTAATGTTCCCACTGTTGGGACACAGGCCACCTCTCTGTGAGAGGGAATGGGCCGTAATCCACCACGCGAGCCCAGTGCGGGTTGGTGAATGTCACATGTCTTCGAATTTTTGGTTCTAAGGCATGCCGGTTTCCTCACGATGTTTTCCTTCACCGTTTTGAGAGCAGTGGTGATGAAATAATTTACACAAAGTAAAGCGCCTGCCTGGGTTCGAACTCACGACGTACAACTTTTAAGCCGCGGCCGCTACCACTGGACCACCACTGCAAAATGATAAAACAAGAGGTTCCTAGTTCCTACCAAATATACCGACTTCCAAAACGAAAGATATTTTGTACTTTTTAGTGTTTTGCTTTGGTAGTCTGATTTCAATTTTTTTGTGCTTTTTTTTCTTATTTTTAAATTTATATTTACAAATCGGTACTACCTCACGGGATTGTAAGGACCAAAATTTATCGGAGTATATTAATTCTTAGAACAATTTTTCTTTTAAAAAGTCGATAAAAAGATCTTCGTCGTTTCGATGATTCCTTAATTGTATACGTTTAGACCAGAATTCAGCCACGGCAACAGCGTTTTCATTTGCCTCACAAAGGTCCTTCAGGGTGCACAGAGAGCAAGATAGGAGGTGGGACATTGTTTAGAACGTAGCTCCGCAATCGCACTGCAGGTCATTGGAGTACCCCCATCTAACTAAGTTGTGCCTGCAGTGACCAACTTGGCTTCGGAGGCGGTTCAAAGATTTCCAGGTGGGCCATGGAAGTTGTTAGCCTGCAGGGAGCTTTTCTGCAGGCTCAACATAGTCAGTCGGAGGAGGATGTTTGAGGAGTCACAGTATCTTCTTTGCCTCACTAGACCTGCTGTCATTAATTGGTTTGGAATCTTTTCCGACTCTTCAATCTTATAAAAAGATCTTTAAATATGTTGGGTCCTGTAAATCGCCTTCTATATTCTACTTACCGTGGACAAGCATTAACTATATGCCTTTTCTCTGTTCCATGATTCTATGAAAGCAGGCTTGGAGGTACCTCCACAACAACCCTGCAGAGAAGGAGAGAGCCATACACCACAAAGGTGTGAGGGAAAAATACTGCTACATCTTTCGTAGAAAATGTAGTGCTAGTACGCCACAGCCAAGAATCAAAGACTTGGATGACCACAGCTTCCTTCTAGGGTCATCCAGAAAGACCACAGAGCAGAAGCAGACTGAGAATCCCTTAAGAATAGACTCTTTCTTTAATAATCACCATTCCGTCCCCTAGCATGGAAAGTTACAAACGGGATATACCCAAATGGCCTTTAAATAGCACTAGACAACCACCTTACGCACCTATCTCCTAACAGTACCACAACAAAGGCTTACTAGCCACAATACCTTAATCCTAATCTAAATTCTTTAAAAAAAAACTTTGACAGATGTCAAAGAAATTAGAGGGCGGGCGCGAAGCATGCGCGCGACGCAAGGTGGCATCGTGCATCTGGCATTTGGCAATGTGGCTCGCGACGATTTTTACGCGTATTAATATATATTTGCACTTTCTACAAAACATGTCTAGTGCTTATTAGAGGCAATTTTGAATTCTCTTTGTCTATGGTTAAGGGTAAAAGACAAGGGCAATAAAAATACGTAAACAAGAAGAAAATCATGCTGTGCAGTCGGAGGATACATATTCGCGAGCTGGCTGACCAAAACCAGATGTATCCTTCGACTGCACAGCATAATTTTCTTCTTGTTTTCGTCTTTTTAGTTCGCTTTTTAAGGAGTCGGGTTTTTTTGATTTTTGGAATTAACGTTTTTTATTTATAACTTTTCAGTTATTTTTTTTTGAATAAGTTCACATTCTACATTTAAACATATAAGTGTTATATATTTTTAACCCCCGACGGAAAAAGAGGGGTGTTATAAGTTTGAGGTGTGTTGCTGTGTATCTGAGTATCTGTGTGTCTGTGTATCTGTGTATCTGTGTGTCTGTCTGTGGCATCATAGCGCCTCAACGGATGAACCGATTTTGATTTAGTTTTTTTTGTTGGAAAGGTGATTGTGTCGAGTGTTCTTAGCTATGTTTAAAAAAAACGGTTCAGCCGTTCAAAAGTTATGGGCGTTTTACTGTTTGAATCGGGATGTTTTCGCAAGATAAATGTGTCGGGGGTTTTTTAAATTTTTAAATTTTACTTGTTGAAATCACCTCTTAAACCCCTTTATTTTGATTCTCTGCCGGAGTTTTTGTTTCCTGATGGCTACAACCTAGGGGTCTTTAAGTCAAGAGTGAACAGGTTACTTCTAGGCAAGCGTGCTTCACCGTCGACCACGTCATCGCTTACCATCAGGTGAGATAGTGGTCAAACGCGAGCAATGCTTCACGTGTGACCTCTATCTCTCATAAAGATAAGCAATGATACGGTCAACGATGGACGAATTCAATGATTCTTAAAAACAACAAACCGTACGCCAGATGATATTTCCTATACAAACTTTAATTCTCTCATTCAACCACTGACCTCTATTATACAAGTACGCTGGACTAAATATACTAAATGAAATGACAGTTGATTTTTGTGCTGATTCAAAGCGCCCCGCTCGAGCGTCTCGGGAACTAAAATTGACACATTTAGTGATAGGTTACTACTGATATTTCTCAAGATTAGCCATCTCTCATATTAGTTCCATGGACGCTCACGTTAAGGTTAAACTAGTCGACGGCACGAACTATTTTGTGCGCGAGGTTAAAATGCATGCTATCTCATCCCACAACACGTGCGAAATATATAGATGCTGTGATGAGCAGTAAGAATCTAGTTCGCGTACGAATTAGCACTTCTGCAATCTTTTATCGAAATGGATGATGATTTAGGACGAAAACGAGCGCGCGAAATTTTATAAACAGACCTTTGGGAGTCTAGATTTCATGAAAAAACTACTGAATGTATCTGATCAACATAAAATTATTTGGATTGTTGAATTACTAATCTATCCCTGTATGGAGGCCGTTTTTTAATTTTCCTTCTTCTTATGGTATTTATTTGCGCCCAAAGATACGTTAAAATTAGTGTTGAAATATGGAACTTTCGACGCTCATAACTTTCAAATATTTTTTTTTTTTATTATTTCGGTTCCATGATGAGACAAATTGATATCTTTTATTTTGAAAGTACATCGTCAAACAGTGGAGTAATCTCTAGACTACGTTTGTATGGAAGAATTTTTGACTTGTTTACCCTTAAGTCACGTTGCTATCAGCGCCAAAATGGCGAAAATAAAATGTCTTCTTTTTTCATCGATAATATGAAGTCCAGCGTACTTGTATGTTAGAGGTCAGTGCATTCAACCCTTTTTAGAAGGTTTATTATTAAAAATCCTTCCTTAGTACTGTGAGGATTCCTCCCCTATTTAGAGGCAACTTCCTTGCATATTATAAGACTGATGACAGATAACTATTTAGTTTTGGAAGGTGATTGAAATCAGAACGTTAGGAAAATAATTGAAGATGTTTTAGTTTAGCTTTGCGTGTCACCACAGAGAAAATTCGGTACAAGCCGCCTTTAGAGCAGGCACTTTTGGAAATATTGTTTACTTTTATGCCGATAGATGGTGTTGTTAGGTTAGCCGTGATTTTTGAATCGCGGTGTTAAGGTTACACTAGTCGAAAATTCTTCCATACAAACGTAGTCTGGCGATTACTCCACTGTTTGACGGTATACGTTCTAAATAAAAAATTATATAAATTTTTTTCATCATTATCTAGCCTTGTATGGAAACAGAAAAGTAAAAACATACAATATTTGAAAGTTCTGAGCGTCGAAAGTTCCATATTTCAACACTAATTTTAACGCATCTTTGGGCGGAAATAAATACCATAAGAAGAAGGAAAATTGCAAAACGGCCTCCATACAGGGATAGATTAGTAATTCAACAATGCAAATAATTTTATTTTGAAAATATACATTCAGTAGTTTTTTCATGATATCTAGACTCCCAAAGGTCTGTTCATAAAGTTTCGCGCGCTCGTTTTCGTCCTAAATCATCATCAATTTCGCTACAAATTTGCAAAAGTGCTAATTCGTACGAGAACTAGCTTCTTACTGCTCTTGTCGTGTGTACTTCCGCACGTGTTGTCGGATGAGACAGCATGCATTTTAACCCCGCGCACAAAATAGTTCGTGCCGTTGACTAGGGGAACCAGATTCTCCGTGATTTGACTAGGCTTACGATTATTGTAATGTAATTTAAAAAAACTTTTTAACAAAAAATCAAACCGACTTCCAGAACAAAAAACTACAAACCAAAAAATAACTTTCTTTTCCGAAGTCGGTGTCGAAAAACTGAAAAAAGTTGGGTACAAAAGACATTTTTTATTTTTCTCTTTTTAGTTTTGGTAGGTATCTCCAATTTACATGTTAATTATTTATGGCCAAAGTACATCTCATGACGATTCCAATAAGCCCAAGCACGACTAGGATACATTGTTTTATTTCAGAGTTCCAGTGCCTACCTTCCGGCTTCATCATCAGAACAGTTCAATGGTACCATTTTCATCAGTACCATTCATTTATAAGTATTCGCTTAATCATTGTCGGTTAACTATTCGCGATATTTTATACCCGTGACATACTTAGCATTAAGGAGTTTCAGTGGCCATCTGTGGTCTTCTTCATCAGTTCCACTTCACCAAATTATACTTTCTGAGTGCAAGTGATTGCATTGTTGGTGAAAATACCAAAATCACTATATAAATGCCTATAATATTTGATGAGTTCCCTCGATTTCTCTAGGATCCCATCATCAGATCCTGACCTGATGACTATGGGACCAACTAGGAAGTATACCCTTCAAAACAAAAGAAGATTTTTTGAAATCGGTCCAGGCGTCTTTGAGTAATCGGGGAACATACATAAAAAAAAAAAAAAAAAATATTCCGACGAATTGAGAACCTCCTCCTTTTTTTGAAGTCGGTTAAAAAAAAGCAATATACATACAGTTATAACACAGTGTTGTTGTTTTACTGTTGTACCATCATCCTTGTTACGGTCGCGAGTGCTACAGAAACAGTGCCGGGTAGAGAACGGTTGTTCAGGCACGTTGTTGACTCTACAGACTGCTCACCTTCAGTCTATAAGGAACCATGCATTAAATGTCATGTATCTAGAGAGTCTAGACCCATCGGTTTGGTTAATACTGTACTTTGTCTGCCAATGCATTAATGTTTGAAGTTTTCTTCAGTTAATTATCAAATTGTGTGCGTAGGTAGGTATTAAACACCTCTGCCTTCCTGTCCTAAGAAAATAAACGCCATGTGGGCTCATGCATATTAATATTCCATAATCCATACTTCTATACCAATATTATAAAGAGGAAAGATTTTTTTGTTTGTTTGTACCGAATAGGCTCCAAAACTACTGAACCGATTTTGAAAATTCTTTCACCGTTGCGAAGCTACACTTCGTCGAGTGACAGGCTACTTTTTAACCGACTTCCCAAAAAGGAGGAGTTTCTATGTTCGACTTCAAGTTTGTTTTTTTTTTTTTGTTTTTTTTCACCGATTATTCCGTCAATTGTGGATCGATTTTGAAAATACTTTTTTTGTTTGAAAAAGTATGTTCCGAAATTGGTCCCATTTTAATTTGGTGAAGATCTGATGAAGAACTTCGGCGATATACAACAGAACTCTTCAATAAATAACGGCAAATCTCTCAGTTTTTTTATCCCTGTATTCCCACGGGAACGGGAACTACGCGGGTGAAACCGCGAGGCGTATATTATAAATTCGAAAGTAATTCTGTTTGTCTGTATGTCTGTTACCTTTTCACGCCTAAACTACTGAACCGATTTCAATGAAATTTGGCAAGGAGATAGATGACAGCCAGCCATATTTAAGTGGGACTCCCATACAACAAACCTGTTTTATTTTGCCGTTTTTTGTGATGATGGTACCGAACCCTTCGTGCGCGAGTCCGACTCACACTTGGCCGGTTTTATTCCGGTACTGTGCTTCCTCGGGATGACAAAACACTGTATACACAGGCGATGCCGCGGGCAGAAACTAGTCATCTATAAAATAAAGGTCAAAGCCCACCTGCTATTAAAATGTCATACAAACTACGATGGCGTCATACCGCTAAAAGTAATAATCGACGCGACGGAGCGAGTGTAGTTAATTTCTCCAATTAAATGATTAGTGGTGTCGTAAGGTTAAGTACTTCCTTTGGGTACATTAGTACTGGGGGGAGTGACGAGTAAGTCTTTATTTGCAGTAGGTACTAATTTATGTCGGCGGATTTGCCTGACTTTCAAGTAGAAATAATTTTGGAAGATGAAACATTACCGGTATAAAAACAAATAATTTTTTTTTTTTTTTTTACTCTATAAATAACTAGTCCGCCATCTTGGGCCGTCCGCCATATTGGATTTAGAATGATGTCACTTGCTAACCAACCATGCATTGTCATCCAAACTAAACGTGTATGCAAAATTTCATCTTAATCGGTGGAGGATAACTGCTTTAAAATTCAGTTGCAAGATTTGACCTGAACACACTTACATACAGACATATCAAGTTAAATAAAAGCTTTGTAATAACCTCACGGGAACGTACGACCGGGGCACAAAAATCCTATGTCCTATCCATGTTTTGCAAATTGCATCCAACTCCGTTCAGCCGTTGAGGCGTAACGGCGTAATTGATTTACAAACATCCAAACAGTCTTCAAAACATTTACAATATTAGTAGGAGTAAAATAATTATGTAAATAATGAATCAGTTTTGCAGAGACCTTTATAAAAAAATGCCTTATTTAAATAAATTAAAATATAAAATAAATTTTATAACATCTACATAATAGGATTTCCTGGTACAATTTAATTCTTAATTTGGCTGCATATTATAATAATAATAATCTATACTAATATTATATAGCTGAAGAGTTTGTTTGTTTGAACGCGCTAATCTCAGGAACTACTGGTTGGAATAGAATAATTATTTTTGTGTTGGATAGTCCATTTATCGAGGAAGGTTATAAGCTATATAACATCACGCTACGACCAATAGGAGCGGAGCATAAATGAAAAATGTTGCAAAAACGGGAACAAAATATTCCTTTTTGAGAACTTCCGTTGCGTGCGCTGCGTAAGCAGTTAAAGTTACGCAATATTGTAGTATGTAGGGTAGGTAGGTAGCCAGTTGACGGGAGCAAAGCCGCGTGGGACAGCTAGTTTGTCTAATAAATATATACTCCTTCGTTGGTCTGCGCTACTGCTGAGCCAGAGGTCCTGGATTCGATCGGTCGGTCTGGCAAAGTCTTATCAAGTTTTTAACCGACTTTCCAAAAAGGAGGAAGTTCTATGTTCGACTTTATGTTTGTATTTTTTTCTTCACCGATTTCTCCGTCAAATGCGGACCGATTTTGAAAATTATTTTTTTGTTTGACATAACCTTTTATGTGCCCAAATTGGTTAAGTATCGCAATTCTTCGGGCTATGTCGGTAAAACTGGTTCTCTTGCGGATCTCTACATATCTGATTCGATCACACAAGGAAACTCCGAGCATAGCCCTCTCCATTGCCCTTTGGGTGACTGTAAGCTTTCAGATGAGGCCCATTGTGAGCGACCACGTCTCGGAGCCATAGGTCATTACTGGCAACACACACTGGTCATAGACTTTCATCTTGAGACACTGTGGAGCTTTTATTAATAGACCAAAAACTACGAAATATAATATCGCATGAATCGCATTGTCAATAATGTACAATCAGCCCAAACACTGCTGCAGTGTTATCTTGTCTGGTTGAGGAGTTCACCAGAGAGAGAGAAGGACACCAGTTCCATAGTACCTTATAATTTATTATGTTTCCAAAGTTACCAAGTTTTAGCTTAATCGGATGTCAGGCAGTACTAGAACTACCTACATTTTAAAATCTCTGTTCAACGATACCACACATGATGGGGTGGGGCGAAAATACATTTTTTGTTCTTGACTTCGGGCCCCCGAGAGGGCGCCATATTAAATTTAATGTAACGTCTCATAGCCTATAACCAGCGGACAATAAGACGCTTCCAACGACAACTCATTTGCCAAATTATGGTAAGTAGGTAGTTTAGAAGTTATGAGGGAACAGATGAACATACATACTCACATACCGGTCAAACACGTAATCCCCCTTTTTGGATTTGAAGGGAAAAAATTGATTGCTAGTTTCCGGACACACATACAAAAAGAAAAGCTTCAAAAAACATCGCAAATATCAAAAACATGTAAAAAAAACACGACTCGCAATATGGCGCTATTGAAAAACAGCGCGAAGCCTGCTGCTTTCCTATTGGCTGACGCCACGCGCCGGCGCGTGCCTATCTGACAGCTGGCGGAGTTTTTTTTTATTGAACTTTTTTTTGCTGCAGTCGCGTCCTTGTTCGGCCTTTTCGTAAGGAGTATAGTAGAAATGTGCCCGAAGCAGGTATCGGGTCATGTGAAGTCAATGTCTTCTGGACCGGCTGTCGAAAGGTGGCAGTTGGCTTGAAAGTCTGACAGATGGAGTAAATTTTAGGATATTGATATTACCACGTTTTTGCCGGTGTAATGGCGTAGGTAAAATAGTGAGAATTCATATTTCGCCACATTTTAGGTTTCAAAAATTCTAATTTCACTTTAATATACTATACTCGTATATATTTATCTATTGAATAAGTAATTATGTCATGATATCTTGCGAAAACAGCCCGATTCAAACAGCCGGTCAAAAGTTATGTGCTTTTTACGCCCATAACCGATTTTCATCAAACATAGCTAAGAACGCTCTCAATATAGACTTCTTTCAAACTAAAAAAAAAACGAAATCAAAATCGGTTCATCCGTTTAGGAGCTATGATGCCACAGACAGATACACAAACACACAGGTACACACGTCAAACTTATGACACCCCAAAGAGTTGAGAATATAAATGTGGGTGTGTGGACTGTGTGAGGAGTGATATGAAAGAAAAGGGAGTCAGTAACAGCGTGACGGGGGACAGGACGGAATGGAAGAAGAAAACGTGTTGCGCCGACCACAAGTAACATGGGACAAGGGCAGGAAGATGATGAAATTTAAACGAACCCTCATGCAAGAGAAACGGGCGTCTAATCCACTGCACCACAACGACATTGCTATTGACCATGAACTTTGCCTAAAATAGGTCTCGAACATAAGACTATACGTTTTTGACGGGGTCCATTAGGGCCGATGCATGGCTGGAACGCGGATAAATTTGAAAAAGAGTTACCGCGGCCCTGGCTCAAGCAACTGAAGGAACACGGGTGGGTTTTAGTCAGTAAAAATCTGACTCCTCCCACTTCACCCAGAGCGGGTTTCCCAGCAAAAAAAAAAAGGAATATACGTTTTGGTATTTTCAGTAGATTTGTTTTCGAGATGGCATGAGGGGTTGCGAATGAGTTAAAATCCGGACAAGTCTCAATGTGACTTTTTCATTATATTATATAAATACTTATTTAAATAGGTACCTTCTTATTAAGTCTATCTATAAAAGAGTCTAAGACGACCCACCATAGAGCAACACGGACCACCGGCGGATGCGACCCACTGATCAAACATTGTAGAAACCTTCAATTGTAGTTAATATAAGCCTGAAATCGCCAACACGGCTTGAACAAGAGTAGATATGTATCCTCGTGCCTATTTATAAGAAGAAGGGTTTGTCCTACAGTGGGCCTGTTACAAGCTGGTATTATAAAGGATTATGTCCAGCAGCAAACTGTAAACTACTGGACAATATACAAAATTAATACCCATATCATAAGCACTTCAACTCTTGCCAACATACAAAAGTACCCTACTCAATTAGTTTTTTTTTTATATGGCAAGCAAAGCCATTCTGCCAATACTCAAGGTGTACCAACCAAAAGGTGACAACATCAATTCAAATATCGAACGCACATCAATAGTAATGACAGATGCGCGTGCGCATATGTGCCGGAAGTGCACGAGATGTTCGAAATTTGAATTACGGCTTCTGTTTATAATCATCTGGTGGATCAGCTGGTTGGAGGGTAGGATGAGGTCTTTCACCTTTGATTGACTTTGTATCCCCGGTTTTGTAAGCCTTGGTCCGTAATAATAATAATTTGCAGGGTAGTTTAAGGAGCTATACTCCATTTGAAATAACTTTGGATTTTTTTACAACCCGGTTTACAGTCCGTTCAACCGATTTTGAGTTCTATCCCGTAATTATAAGGATGGCATAAAAAGCATAAACCTGTTACTAAAACTAACTGTTAAATACAGCTGCCATTTGCCATATCACAAACGCAATAGAAGTCAAAATCGGTTGAACGTGCTGTAAAATGGGATTATTTAAATGTCTAATGTTATCTCAAATGGAGGATAGGTATCGTGACAAGCCAATTACGGAGCTTGTGCTTCGTAAAAAGGCCTATATTCGTATGTAGGCCGTACAATTAGTTCCGTGCGGGTATCGAACCCGCGACACACAGCGCAGCAGCCACTGCGACAACCGTTCCGTCAAATATCGATTGACCTGTTACAAGAGTGTACAGTAATCTCCAATCTTATTGACCGGATTGAACATAGGCCTTCCAAAGGGCAGGGCATGCCGTGCAGCTATTTTAGTATAAAACTAGCTGTCCCCCGGGGCTTCGCTCCCGTCTATTGGCTACCTACCTACCTACCCTATCTACCTACCTACTATTTTTTATCTATCATCAATAGTTTTCTCAGCGCACGCCAAAGAGTGAATTTTATAGGCAACATTTTTCTACTTTGGAATCAGAATCAGAAATCTTTATTTGTGAGTCATAGGTACATAGGACCGGATTATTTTAAACACAATGGTAATAACGCGGAGAAGAGCAGAAGTGAAAGAGACGTAAGTTGTAAGTAGCTGTATTTTGTTTTGTGTGTCCGTAGTATACTAGTATTATTATGTGTGTAAAATAAATGATACAAGTTTGCCAGTAATTTGGTAATAAGTTTCCATTGTGTTTAAAATAATCCGGTCCTAATCGCAAAATTGGTACAGTGGATGTTAAATGGTACAAATTTAAGTTCACTACAACCAGCCGTTAATGGCATACAAAAAATACACCAATCAATTAAAATTTAAAATATTGAAATTAATAGGCATTAAAAATTAAAAACCATTATTATGTAACAAAAATTAATAATAAAACATGCTTAATACTATAAAATAATGATAAAACTCTATAATAGTAGATGTCTATGAAAACATTAATTAAGATTGTAATTAGTCAATAACATAGATGTCCAATACTAAAGTAAAATTAACAAAAAGTTATGTCCATAAAGGATTACATTAGGTCGGATTACGTTATTGCAATTTTCAAAAGGAACTCTAATTTTTTTGAAAATATATTATAATAGCCTATGACACTCAGGAATAATGTAGCTTTCTCTTGGTGAAAGAATTTTCAAAATCGGTTCAGTAGATCCAGAGATTACCCTTTACAACGTCACAAACTCACAAATAGATTTGCTACTGCGCAGCCATTGTAGCCAACTTCAGACCGGGGAGTACTGTATGGTTTGGTAACTCTTGGAGTAAAAAGAAAAAGAAAGAAAAAATATTTATTTGTGACCCGCACAGGAGACACGAGAAATATGCATAAAATTTAACAATAATATAAAATAAAAAATTAAAACCCTATGCGAGACCAAAAAGGTTCCTATCTCAGCATGTGCAGCGATAACCAAAAAGAAAATAACGCCGCGCTGATATTCTGATAGGACCCACTGTTGATGCACTGTTGAGTAGATGGAGTCTCTGATCAGACGCAGTCAGTCTCAATGACAAAGATAATACCTGATTTTAACCAACTTCCCAAAAAGGAGGAGGTTCTCAATGCGGATTTGCCATATTTTTTTTTGGGTTCCGTACCCAAAGGATAAAAACGCGACCATATTACCGCACTTGGCCGGTTTTTATTTTATTTTTGGTCGGGCATTACCCCGTCAAATATAGACAGACGGATTTGCAAAATTCTTTTTTTGTTTGAAAGGGTTTATTCTCGAGTTGGTCATAAACCCAATCAGAATCTGATGATGGGATCCCATGGATATCGAGGAAACTCCTCAAATATTATAAGAATAAGTAAGAATTTGCAATCAGAAAGTATCATTTGGTGAGGTGGAACCCGTGGAACTGATGAAGAAGACCACATATGACCACTGAAACTCCTTTATAAGTATGCAAAATTAAATACATAATAAATTGTACTGATGGAAATGGTACCATCGAACTGATCTGATGATGAAGCCGGAAGGTAGGCACTGGAACTCCGTAATAAAACAATGTATCCTAGTCGTGGTTTGTATGTTAGGAATAAACTTGAAAACTACTGGACCGATTTAAAAAATTCTTTCACCGTTGGGAAGCTACACTATCCCCGGGTGACATAGGCTACTTTATATCCCTGTATTCCCACGGGAACGAGAACGAGAACTGCGCGAGTGAAACCGCGAGGCGTCCGCTAGTTGGAATTAAAATGAGATATACTCTGGCTGTAAATGATTTTCATGGTAGCAATATGAGGTACAAACACTAAAAAGAGTTAAAAAAAAAACTTTTTAACAAAAAAAATAAACCGACTTCAAATTCAAATAAAAAAACTATTTAACAAAAAAAAAACCAACCTCAAATTCAAATAAAAAAACAAAAACAATAGGTATTTAGACAGCTTCAGAAATACCGACTTCGGAAAACAAAGTTATTTTTGTGGTTTGCAGTGTTTTGCTTTAGAATGAACATTTAAGTTTTATTCGTACAACATAGTGTAATTAATTTGTTAAGTTAAGTCTAACACGGGCAAAAAAACGACAATCGCACCAAAACCGCTGGCCGTATTTTGATGAAGTTGTCACCATCTTAAAGACAATTTCATTATCTACGTTTTGATCAAAGGTTTTTTTTTAAAGACTTAGAATAATAAGGAAATTACAAAAAAAAAAAAACTGAATTTTGGGTCGCGCGGGTTTGAAACGAATGCGCGTTTTGTTCCCTCAAGGTCGTTGGTGACTCTCGTCTTCTTCAAAAGTTTTATGCAAATAGAATGCAAGATAAACTGTGTGTAAGACTACACTCGTGGGTAACGCATATCTGTTTCTAATAAAAATCTTATAGAAGCTTATCTTCGATCGAAAATGTTATCGAGATTAAGATGCAAATGCCTAACGAAAGATCAATATATTTGATCAGTTATGTATTCAAAACAGATACATGATTGAACCGAAAAATTGTATTAACCTGTTTACCTAATTGTCATATTTTAAATTGAATGACATGCCACCTTAATTGTATTATTTTATTTATAATTTATTGTTGCTTGCTTACTCAGATCGAATAAAAAGTCAAGATGGAACGTTGCAAACAACAAAGTGAAGCCGGTTCAAACTCAGCCTTGCCGTACAAATACACAATTACACGCACTCACGTACAACGAAATTAGTCCTTCGAGCTTACAGATCAAATAATAAAGCTCAACTGACAAGCTAAAGGGTAGTTTCGTTATACGTGTGAGCGTGTAATTGTGTATTTGTACGGCAAAGCTTAGTTTGAACCGGCTTCACTTTGTTGTTTGCAACGTTCCATCTTGACTTTTTATTTGATCTGAGCTTGCTTATGTTAATTTAGTACGCCAGATATTGACAAAACATAGTGCACATATTTTAACAATAATATCTGTAACCATAATCATAATCATCATTTATTGCATTCATGTAGTTTACAAAGTTCTTACAAGTATATAGGTTTCATACATGAACCCTGCTAGGGCACAGCACTTTACACTATATATATATATAGTGTAAAGTGCTACAGTGTCACAATAATAGAACAAACCACTGTGCTTAAACAAACACTAATTTTATCATGTTTATCAAGTGTCCAACATTTGATATTTAATTAAGTAACTGTCATGATATAATATAGGATAGGGTGAGAACAATTTGGTCATCATTTCCATTCAAAAAATAAAATAAGATAAAATTTAAATCAAATTAAAACAAACAGCGATAACAATAATAATCATTAAATAACATAGGTAGGTCGTAAGTCAAAATTGTAAGTGCTATGAGTATTGTGTACAGGTATGAATTTCAATGTCAAAATTTACTTATCGTCAAAGAATTCCTTTATAGTGTAATACGATTTTAAAATAAGGTATTTTTGGAGACTGTTTTTAAATTTATGTTCGTATTCTATGTCCCTAATTGAATTTGGAAGCTTATTATATATTTTCACGCACATGGCTAAAGGTCCTGAATGGAATATACTTAATTTTGAGCTTGGTAAGGCTAATTCATTTTTGTTTGGCGTCTAATACTGCGATGTTGCGGGCGAAGGTCCTTAGTTAGTGGGAACAGTCCCTGGTGTTTTCTTACAAATTTGCTAACTTCTAAAATATAGATACCAGTTAGTGTAAGGACTTTGTATCTTACAAAGAATGGCTTGCAGCTTTCTGCGTTATCTATATTGGCAAGAATTCGTATACATTTCTTTTGTAAAATAAAAAGTCTATCCCTGTCCACACCATTCCCCCAAACCACGATTCCATAACTTAGCCAGGAGTATGCGTAGGCATAGTATGCTGTTAGAGCAGTTTAACCATAACCTATGTTTTACAAAATAAATGATTCGATGATTGAATGATTGATTGATTGAAAACTGCTGATCATCGCTTACCATCGGGCGAGATAGTGGTCAAACATGAGCCTATCGATAATAAAAATAAAAAAAAAACACTGCGGAACAGTCATGTGAGTTTGTTTATGGTTTGCTGAAGAAGCAGATATAATTTTCACTAATTTATTTCATAACAATTGCTTGTTGTACTAACAGTTTGCACCCCCAAATTTCACCAGTTAAGTTAGTCTTTCTAAGATAAGTTCCTATCGTACCCCTTCTCGTCATCGTCACCCTGAAAATTGTCAAACTATAGCATTACTGTTTCACACATTTTTAACACCAAATAAATATTTCAATTCGGAAACCGACTGAAAGCCATAAACACATTACCCATCCTTTTCCCAACACAATCGGGTTCGTCTCCACGTGTCTAACGGCACTGTAACGACCTTTTTAGACCGTGGGAGAGGCAAAGGGATCACATTCATACAGCCGTTGAATAGGCCGCTTTAGCTATGTAAGTAATGGCGCGTGGGTCGCCTTATTGTAAGTTATATTTCTTTTTTTAATTTGAATTTGGAATCTGATTTTGATTTTAGAATCGCTGTTACTTTTCCATTTGTTTATGTATGGCCGTAAGCACAAGCACGAATACTGAGCAAGGGATTCGCTGGAAACTGTTAATGGTTCTTTTTAGTTAGGCATTTTTCTGTTTTTTTTTTTTTTTTTTTTTTTTTAAACTTTGCCCCACACTAGGAATTTCTTCCTGTATCGTGGGTGCGTTTACAAACATATAAACTCACATACACAACACCCAGAGCCGGAACAACTATCTGTAGGTCATACAAATATTTGTTCCGTGCGGGAATCGAACCCGCGACACGCAGCGCAGCAGTCAATCGCTCAACCACTGCGCCAACCGTGCACCCAAAATTCAATTGAATGCAAAGCAGCTACTACTACCTCCAGAAGGAAAGGAGCGTCAAAAAGCCAAATGTGAACCACCAAGCTGCAGTCAAAGTACGAAGATCTGCAGCAAGAGCGAAGAAAGAAACCCGGCTGTCACCGAGCTGCAGACCAAGTAAGAAGATCTATGGCAAGAACAAAGCTGTACGGAACAGGACCGGTTTCGAACCTAACTGGTCTTGAACCTGACCGGCTTACCCAACTGAACCCGACCAGCTCACCGAACCGAGCCAACCGGTTTCACTCATAGTACCGAACCGAAGAGGTACCAACCCGTCGTGCTAAACCGAACGTGCTGAACGTCTCAAGATGGAGTTCACAAGGAGCCAGGGAGATGCAACCGAGATGGAAGAACAGCTACGCATCCAAGTACAGGAAGCGCGACGCGTCCAAGAACAGGAGGCGCGCCGCCAGGAAGCGGAGCTGATCGAACGGGAGCTAAGAAGAAGACTCTCACCGGACCCACCAGCATTACCATTCTCAAGAACAGCACACAAAAGCGCAGCGGGGCCTTCCAGTGCACAGTCGAATAACACCACGATCCGATAGCGAATGACGTCACCGACCAGGACAAAGAGGTCGCAAAGGTAGATGACAAGCGCCACAACAAGGCTACGGATGGCGGAACTGGAGGCTGCAGAGAAGCCAGCAGCCATCCGGACCCAGCAACTGGCACTGGAAGAAGAGCTAGTCAAGAAGAGACTAGCAGTCGAGGTGTCAACGATCAACGATGAAGAAAGCGTACAAGAGGAACAAGAGCCCTCTCGTCCACGCGAAGAGCCTCATCGAATGGTGGATGAATGGCTGAGGACGAATCCCCTCAATTCACTGGGGGAGGAGGGACCAAGAGAATCCAAACAGATACGCTTCACATCCAGAACGAGATCACCGACCCCCACAAGAGCGAAGGACAGCATCGAGCACTTGGCAGCAACGCTAGAGAAGATGGGCCGACCTAGGCCTAGGCACATGGAGCTACCTACGAGTACATTCTCCGGAGCGGCCAATGAGTGGCTGCCATTCATGGCAGCTAGAACTTTTTTTTTTTTTTTTTTTTTTATAATAACGGTGCCCCACACTAGGAATTTCTTCCTGTATCGTGGGTGCGTTTACAAACATATAAACTCACATACACAACACCCAGAGCCGGAACAACTATCTGTAGGTCATACAAATATTTGTTCCGTGCGGGAATCGAACCCGCGACACGCAGCGCAGCAGTCAATCGCTCAACCACTGCGCCAACCGTGCGCCCAAAATTCAATTGAATGCAAAGCAGCTACTACTACCCCCAGAAGGAAAGGAGCGTCAAAAAGCCAAATGTGAATAACAATATCCAGCGCAAAATAAAATTTCGATGGCGTTTTTTGCTAGTTGCGGAAGCAGTGTTGCCAAATCAGACTTTTAAAAATCCCTAGGGTGACGCTAGAAAAACAATACTTTACCTCTAGATAAATCCGTTCATCTACATACTTTTCTAAGCTAAAATTTACGTGAAACGAACGCATCGTTCAAAGGGCGCTCAACAATCTCGCTCTAGCCTGATCAAGGGCTAGGACCGGCGCAAATTACGACCAAGTTACGACTGTTCCACCGCTCGTCCTGCAGACCCAGACACTTTTCTCGTCATCAGTCTCATGGCCTTTTGTTTTTTGTCTAGCCTAGCCTCCCCCCTACTTTCCTGGAGACCTTTTTCTCATTCCTCCTGATGCGCAGGAATGGCCTTACCATAACAACCGATTTTCACACAAATTGTCAGACAGCCACCTTAACCTGGTTTCAATCTTCTTCTTTTCGTGTGAGGTTTGGCCACCTCTGGTGTCAGAGTTAATTAAGCCGCCTCTGGGTAACCCCACAGGCCTCTGACTTGGCTATTTCAGACTTACATTAACTATATAAGTCCAGGTTTCCTCACGATGTTTTCCATCACGGTTGCCTGTGATGTCCAAGATACACTTAGAAAGTACATATGAATTTGAAAAAGTCACATTGGTACTTGCCCGGATTTAAGAACCCACGACCTCAAGCACGACAGGCGAGATCTTAGCCACTGGGCCACCACGACATGAAGTTTGGTTTCAATGGAAAGCTACTATTGTTACATCATCATCATTTCTGCCGAAAGACAGACATTCCCCAAGCATCGCAACACCGATCGTCCTGTTAGTCTCGCATCCACCGCAGCCACAGAGCAATGCTGACAATCCAGGTCTACCTAGGGGTACTTAAGTCAAGAGTGAACAGGTTGCTTCTAGGTAAGCGTGCTTCACCGTCGAACAAAAAATCGCTTACCATCAGGTGGGATAGTGGTCAAGCGCGAGCAACCATAAAAAAAACCGCTATTGTTACAGGCCGGTAACAAATCACAGCTGATTTAAAAAAAGAATTGCAATGTAACAGCTGATTGTCAGAAAAACAGGTAGTGTAGTTGCATAAGGAAAGAAAATGTAAAAAAAAAATTGTCTTTGACGGTCAATGTAATTTTTTAGGGTTCCGTACCCAAAGGGTAAAACGGGACCCTATTACTAAGACTCCGCGGTCCGTCTGTCTGTCTGTCACCAGGCTGTATCTCATGAAACGTGATAGCTAGCCTGTTGTAATTTTTACAGATTATGTATTTCTGTTGCCGCTATAGCAACGAATACTAAAAACAGAATAAAATTTATATTTAAGTGGGGGCTCCCCATACAACAGACGTGATTTTTTTCCCGTTTTTGGCGATAATGGTACGGAACCCTTCGTGCGCGAGTCCAACTCGCACTTGGCCGGTTTTTTTCTACAATTTGACGATTGACCACAGATACTTTGAGCTTTTCAAGGATTTAAATAAAGAATGGCAGGAAAAAATCGAATTGATTTTTAATAGGATTTCTATATTGTCATTGTAGACTTGACTGAATTCGAAGACATGTGACATGCACCAACCGCACTGGGTCCGCGTGGTGGATTACTGCCCATTCTCTCTCATAGGGAGGAGGCCTGTTTCCCAGCAGTGGGAACATTAAAAGGATAATGATGAGACTTGAATGACTGCCACAATGGTCTAGCGATCGCTAATGTACTGCAGAGCATGGTGTCCTGCTTCCTGGATTTCGGCATTTCAGGTCGGGCATTAACATATGATTTCCTGAATTTCAATAGAACTTCGGACTCTGTATTCATACTTGTTTGATGGCTGTATGTCATGTAGTCACTATCATCAACATCATAATCATATAAGCCGAAAGACGTCCATTGCTGGACATAGGCCTCTCTCAAGCGTCGACACATCGACCGGTCCCGTGCGTGCTGCATCCAGCCGATTCCTGCCACTCTCACCAGGTCATCTGCCACCTGGTGGGAGGCCTTTCAACGCAGCATCTTCCGGTTCGCGGTCGCTACAGAACTTTTCGGCCCAAGCAGCCATCCGTTCTGCGAGCTATGTGCCCTGCCCACTGTCACTTAAGTTTGGCAATTTTTTGGGCTATGTCAGAAACCCTGGTTCTCTTGCAGATCTCTACATTTCTGATAAGATCACGCAGGGAAACTCCGAGCATAACCCTCTCCATTGCCCTATGAGTGACTGAAAGCTTTCAGATGAGGTCCATTGTGAGCGACCACGTCTCAGAGCCATAGGTCAACACTGGCAGCACACACTGTTCACAGACTTTCGTCTTGAGACACTACGTACGTTGTTACTATGTACTAATAAATTTCTAGATACCCCTTTGAAGACTACAGGCTTGAAGTCTTCACATATCCACGTACAGAGAAAAGGTAGGCAGAAACTCCAGAACAAAACCACTTCTCAGGTAAAGGATAACCAATATTTTGCTTAGTAACTGGACGAATTCACAAAGAAGAACTACCCTGCAATCAATATTAAACCTTAACTATGAAAACATTAAGTACAACTTCCAAAACACTTTAACACCTATGTTTTAAGGTTGAATTTAGTGAAACACAATTTCCTACAACTGAAGTTCAGGACATTGGAATCTCGACTTTAGAATTAAACGTCTAAGGTTGAGTTTAGTCTGTTTTCAACTGCGGTCTGACATTCTTTCACTCCAGCTGGCAATCAGCTGTTGTCCAATAATGCCTTTAACTTTTCGTCTTAATTATAAAGTACTTTGACCTTACTTTATTTTGCACCTGATCTGTTAACATCACGCCTGTATGGCTTAACGGGCTAGGCAGGGATGTGTAGTACAGTCGCATTTTACTGGCCCATATTTTTTGATAGGCTTGCGTTTGGCCCACAGACATAAATCTAACTAGATAACGCAAGTCCCTCCACCTGTATGTAAACCAAGCGTGTCACTTTTTCACACACGATTTAAAAACAATAAGAGAATGAATGTTTAGAGAATACTTTTATTATGCGTACAGCTAAGGAATGGAATTCCCTGCCGGAGTATGTTTCCCGATAGCTACAACCTTGAGGTCTTTAAGTCAAGAGTGAATAGGTTACTTCTAGGCAAGCGTGCTACACCGTCGACCACATCAACGCTTACCACCAGGCGAGAAAGTGGTGAAACGCGAGACATCATAAAAAAAAACATATTCCGTACTGCTTCCAATAATACTACCCGAAAAATCTAAACCAGGTCTTCATACTCAGCCAGCAGTGGGCACTTGCGACTTCGCCATTCATTCAGTCAGGACTACAATAACAAATAGGATAGCTATTAAAAACCAATTTGCCACTTTTTCTTCAGTTTTTTCCGACGCTGAAAGGCTCAAGTATCTGTGGTCAATCGGCAACATGCAGAAAAAAAATGTCTTTGATGGTCAAAGACAATTTTTTCTATATTTTTTTTTCATTATGCATCTGCACTACCTGTTCTTGTGACAGTCAGCTGTTACATTGAATTTCTTTTGAAATCAGCTGTGATTTGTTACTGGCCAGATTACAATAGTCGCTTTCAAATTAGGATAGGTGGCTGGTTGAAAAGTAGCGCCTGCCTGGGACCGAAGTTTCCAACCAACGACCTACAACTTGTAAGTCGCGATTTTACCACTGGGCTCTCAAAACGGTGATGGAAAACATCATGAGGACTGGCATGTGGATTGCCGGCATTTCCTGCCGGAGTCTATATTTCCCACAGATATAAATTAAACTAGCAATTGTATATACTTGGCGTGCTAAAAAACGTGTGCATTACTCCAGCCAGATAATGTCGAAAATCGTCATGTGAGTGCAATAGATAATTAGATATACAGCTTCTGTAATTGGTAAGCAGATTTTTAAATTTGGTAAGCTGATAGTTTTTTAGTTATTTGATAAAAACAGTTCCGGCTGGAGTAACGTTACCGCAGCCAGATCTTTTGTTTTCTAACGGGTATATTGAAATAAATGTTATCTAAATAATTAGATATCAATTTGAAATAAATGGTACAACTTAATTTGTATTTGTATGTGCTATGGTTGTGTAGATATTTAAAATCCTGCTGCGGTAACGTTTGCACGATTGCTGCATATCGAAATTGACTAAACGGATGATTCTAATTTTTGTACATGACATCTAGCTAATTAGTTATAATTTGTTACGCAATAGAAGAATCCACAATGATGCACCGTTTTGAAGTTATTTTAGTAAATAGAAATATGCATTAAAATGTCCTAGCACTTCCAATAAGCGGTCCAAAGACTAACTTGAAACGTTATTGTATAGATAATTACTGCCTATAAATGGTACTGAATTTTCATTAGGCACCGGCAATCCACAGAAATCTAGAAAAATGCCATATTGAGCTAAAAAGACTGTATAGAAAAAGTTGACAGAGGCATTGGAAATGTTTTTTCATTGGCAAATGAAATTTGTTTTAAATTGTGTATGAAAAAAAAACTTTTTGCAAAAAAATACTACCGACTTCCAAATACTAAACTACAAAGTGAAAAATAACTTAATTTTTTGAAGTCGGTGTCTTTCGTAGGTACCATTTTTTTGCGTTATGGACACCGACTTCAAAAAATTAAGTTATTTTTCACTTTGTAGTTTAGTATTTGGAAGTCGGTAGTATTTTTTTGCAAAAAGTTTTTTTATTTTTCACGTTTTAGTTGTACGTACCTAATAGGCAAGTTAGTAAGGTAACTTTAACGACAAAATAGATTTCATGAAACTTGAACATATCCGGTGAAATGAGAGATCTGCGTACCCCATAAGAGCGTAATGGCGTGATGTTATGTTATGAAATGGTATAAACAATAAACAGAAATGCGATTGCAGCAATCCCGAGAGATTTGCCGTTATTCATTGAAGAGTTCTGTTGTATATCTCCGAAGTTCTTCATCAGATCTTCACCAAATTTAAATGGGACCAATTTCGGAACATACTTTTTCAAACAAAAAAATAATTTTCGAAATCGGTCCACAATTGACGGAGTAATCGGTGAACATACACAAAAAAAAAAAAAAAAAACAAACTTGAAGTCGAACATAGAACCTCCTCCTTTTTGGGAAGTCGGTTAAAAAGTGGCACACTTGGTTTTGATACAGATGGAGGGACTTGCGTTATCTGGTTAGATTTATGTCTGTGGTGTTTCCTGATAGCTACAACCTGACGGTCTTTAAGCGCGATTAGTTTTATCGGTGAAATCTAATCGCGATTAGTTCAATTAAACTCAGTTTACGCAAATACAGCGTTCTGATTGGTAGTTTCTCAGCGATCTAAGCGGTCGGTAATTTCTCCTATATAAAATAAACGATGTAGTACATAATGTTCTACACCGTATGTATTTTGAGAACCTTCGAGAATTTCTAACAAACAACAAAGGCAGTTTTTGCTAAACCATTACTTGTGCAAGGCTACCTGTATTCACTTTTATCAGCTGATGGGCGACATCCCGTGGGTTTCCTTTCAAATCAGCTGAGTTGCGTCTTGCATTCACTCAGGTGAGATAGTGGCCAAAGCTCGAGCCTAACAATTATAAAATAATAATTTGTCTCTAAAGAAAGAGGTGTACGTTGCTGAAAATCCGACTCAAAATCAAAATATTTTTTTTTATTTCAGATAGGCCTACATGGGCACTTATAAAACGTCGACAAAATGAGCACGGTTCGGGTTGGTCGTTTCCTATGGAGAAGAACCGGCAAGAAACTCCATGGTTGCTCTTTTAAAAATGGTTTGGTTTTACAATATTTCCATGTTACAGCATTAGTACTTAGATATGGGGGGACAACGTAGGCCCGAATACAATAAGTCGTAAGAAACTAAAAAAAAAGAAAAAGATTATATAAAAAAGTTAACAAATGTTAACTAGCATCTAGAAGGCCTACAATGTTCACACATTCACAAAACAATCGGTAAAAGAATCTATACAAAGGTAAATATAATAAAAATAAGTATAACAAGACTAAATTTAACGACTAAAGCTCTAGACAGACGGACTGCTTTTGAGTGGACTGCGCAGTCGGTTAGCAGTTGTTCAGATGTGTTATGTATGACAACTATAGAATAGAATACTCTTTATTATGTACACCATATAAGTTACAGAAAGTATAGATGAAGAAAAAATTACACTGGGTGACACAATGGGCGGCCTTATCGCTAAAAGCGATCGCTTCAAGACAACCTTTGGATGGATTTTAAAAAAGAAAGGAAAGAAAGTACTGTAGGTAGTCTATTGGTGTACTATTTATATATAAAATAAATACTTATATATAAAAATACTATATATACAGATATAAGTATGGAACAAAAACATAGAAATCAAGAAAACAACTACTAAAGAGAGAGGTAGTGATTCTTTACCACAGTTTTAAAAATGGGCAGAGATTGAGCACGCCTTATTGACACAGGCAAAGCATTCCACAATCGCACCGCTTGAACCGTAAATGATTTGTCGTAAAAGCTGGTGGTATGCATCGGCATCTCTAGTCCCAAGTTTTCCGATGACCTCAGGTATCTATTATGTGTGTCATGAAGGAACTTGAAACGTTCTTTGAGATAAGAGGGGGTTGTAGGATTGTATAGAATACTGTAAAGCAGAAATAAAATATGATAATCCCGGCGAAGAAGTATGGGAAGCCACTTGAGCTATAACTAACTACAAATAAAGAAAGAAAGAAAGGAAACACATTTATTTGACACAAGCCACTAGAGCACACATCATAAACATAAAAAAAGAAAACTGCTTTCAAATTTGCAGTTGAAATGCAGTCCGTCTCATATTCATATAAACGAAAGCCCAAATCGATGGACTAGAAAAAATCTATAAACTCTAGCTAATAAATAATGTTTCTTCTATCTATATAGCCTAAACTGACGCCCTTTGAACATATCGAAGCTGTTTCAGGGTGACCTTAGCTCGAGGTTCGGGCGGAAGTTTTTCATTTGAACACAACTGATGGTAAGCAAAGATGCGGTCTATGATGCGGCTTTTGTGATGTTCCGGTTAAACATTCTCATTGGATTTCCTCCGCCCTGGTAGGTCGGCGTGGTCTGTCAGACTCCTCCTTAATAAAAACCATCCCGGTGTTCCATTTCACACCTACGCCGGGGGTCGTGGGAACGTACGATCCTTCCGCAAACCCTGGCTAGCCTAGCCTTCCCTAGAAGTAATCTACTTACTCTAGTCTCGAAGCCTCTCAGATTCTAGCAATTGGAAAATACAGACCCCAGGAGAATTTCAACTCCATATGATATCAAAAGGTGTGACCAAAAGCGAGGTAAGCCACCCTGCTACAGAACCAATAATATTACATTTGTCATGGCACAATTTGTAAGTACAAAGATTGATCCACGCCAGCCTAGAAGTAACCTATTCACTCTAGACTTGAAGACTCCCAGATTATAGCTACCGAAAAACCCCAGCAAGAATGTTTCACTCCTTCATCATTTCTGTCTTTATCTGAATTTATTTAGGATCAGCCCAACAAGCCTTCTTCCATTTTTCTCAATTACCCCCTTTCCAGACACCATATTTCAAAGAATCCATCCATCCTTTTTAACCGACTTCAAAAAAAGGAGGAGGTTCTCAATTCGTCGGAATCTTTTTTTTTTTTATGTATGTTCCCCGATTACTCAAAGACGCCTGGACCGATTTCAAAAAATCTTCTTTTGTTTTGAAGGGTATACTTCCTAGTTGGTCCCATAGTCATCTGGTCAGGATCTGATGATGGGATCCTAGAGAAATCGAGGGAACTCCTTAAATATTATAGGCATTTATATAGTGATTTTGGTATTTTCACCAACAATGCAATCACTTGCACTCAGAAAGTATAATTTGGTGAAGTGGAACTGATGAAGAAGACCACAGATGGCCACTGAAACTCCTTAATGCTAAGTATGTCACGGTAAAAAAACGGTATAAAATCTCTCGAATAGTTAACCGACAATGATTAAGCGAATACTTATAAATGAATGGTACTGATGAAAATGGTACCATTGAACTGTTCTGATGATGAAGCCGGAAGGTAGGCACTGGAACTCTGAAATAAAACAATGTATCCTAGTCGTGCTTGGGCTTATTGGAATTGTCATGAGATGTACTTTGGCCACAAATGATTATCATGTTAATTGGAGATACCTACCAAAACTAAAAAGAGAAAAATAAAAAACTTTTTAACACAAAATCAAACCGACTTCCAGAACAAAAAACTACAAACCAAAAAATAACTTTCTTTTCCGAAGTCGGTGTCGAAAAACTGAAAAAAAAATGGGTACAAAGGACACCGACTTCGGAAAAGAAAGTTATTTTTTGGTTTGTAGTTTTTTGTTCTGGAAGTCGGTTTGATTTTTTGTTAAAAAGTTTTTTTCTTAAGAAGTTTTCAGACCATATGGTTTCAAATGTAAGGGCGAAAAGCAAGGTAAACTCTGATCCAGAACCAATGAAAGTCATTTTTCATTGCACAAATACTCACAAAGAATTTTTTTCAAACCGTTTCTTGCTCTACCTGTGAATCTTTAGAATCAGCTGATGCGGGATTGCGTCGCTTTCTACAAAATCAGCTGTGGGATACAGTATCTTTTCGGCTTTCTATTCAAATCAGCTGAGCTTCTTGTATTCAAATTCATAATTTATCACTTAGGAATTAGCCGTGCTTTGCTGATGGATCCGGTTCTTAGACAATACACACCACCATTGACCATTACAGGCGAAAGACGTCCACTGCTGAACATAGCCCCGATTTTAGTTACCTTAACCAGATCATCGGTCCACATAGTGGGAGTCCCAACGCAACGTCCGGATCGCGGTCACCACTCCAGAGTGGTGACCTGTCCACTGTCACTTAACTTTCGCATTTCTTCGGTAACTTCGGTCCTCCTACGGATTTCTTCATTTCTGATGCGACCACGCAAGGAAACTCCGAGTATAGCCCTCTCCATTGCACTTTGGGTGACTTTAAACCTTCTGATAAGGAGACACTCACTACACAACATAAAACAAAAACCTGAGTCTACAGTCTGCAAATAAAGGTAACCTGCTTATCTCTTTCCATAATGAAAGATATCCCTTGACTTCAATTTGAATTTGAATGTATGTTACTTTCCACAAAGGTTTACATTTCACTAATATCTCACCTGAACATGTTGCATGCGTAGTAACTTATTCGCTTGGGCCTTTAAGACTTCAGTATTGGGACTCTAAAGTTGAAGATCCTCGGTTTCAGTACGTGTAAAAAGCTTGCACTTTCTGTCTAACTGACCGAATCCTTGACAATTTAAAAGTACCCTTTTTCGGTATTTAGACTCGCGTTTGACCACTAACTCACCTGATAGTAAGCGATGACGTGGTCGACAATGAAACACGCTTGCCTAGTAGTAACCTATTCACTCTAGACTTAGAAATCCCTAGGTTGTAGCTATCAGGCAATACAGACTCCGGCAGGGAATTCCACTCCTTAGCTGTACGCACAATAAAAGTATTCCCAACACGTTTAGTGCGTATGGGTGGGATGTCCACCATGTACCGATGGCGCATTGGAGTACGTCTGTACCTGTAAATATTTTGGAGATGGACTTTCAGTTCAGACTCAACTATAGGCAATCACAGATTATCCTGGCAAAGGTTTTGGTCATCCATTTTATACATATGGACAAATAGTGGATCCAGAGACCAGAGTCCCTACCCCCGAACCAGCAAAATTCATTTGATCATTGCACAATACATACAAAGAGACTTTTTTCAAACCTTTTCTTGTCGTACCTGTGAATCTTTAGAATCAGCTGATGCGTGATTGCGTTGCCGTCCATTCAGTCGTCAGCTGATGGGTACAGTATTTTTTCGGCTTTCTATTCAAATCAGCTGAGCAATGTTATTGTTAGAAGTAGTCTACCTTTGAGTTTAAATGTATCGTCACGCTCCTTGAAACGATTGAAGTTCAGCTACGTGGTGTTTGGGAAGGCCCTAAAGACGTTGGAAATGATCGAAATAGAATGGGAATGACCTAAATAGATGGAGGATTGCCCGAATAATTGTTAACAACCATAACCATACTTATCCTTATTATTCTTAGCCTTAGCATTCACTGAATTTTAAAGCAGTTATCCTCCATCGATAAAGATGAAATTTTGCATACACGTTTATTTTGGATGACAATAATAATAATAATAACCCCACCGCCGTATCTCTACGTTGACGACGTGGTGGGGCTTACGTGCTCCAGTGAATCCTGGGTCTGTTTCGGTAGAGGTAACTTTGTCGGGATAGATCCAGGGTGAGGGGCCAGACTAAGAGAGATACAAATCCAAGCCAAGGTCGCGCATGCCGAGGGCTGCATGGCTAGGGGAGTGCTTCAGTCGCAAGTGCGCCAACTCTGGATAACAGGGGACCTCCAGTTTTATCTACCCTTACCACAGTGAACGCAGGGCTCTGCTGTGTGTCGACTTCTTAAGTCCCTAGCTACTCGTGGGAACATAATGATAACTAGATCTAAAACAAAAAAACAACTTCAGGCAGATATGCCTCAAATAAATGACGAAACTTCACAATTCTCTTCGTCATCTTCCTCATCTCTTTTTCCATCAATTCCATCATCTTCACAATCTTTTCGCGTCTCTCCGAGGCCATCATCACCATCATCAATCAGTATACAGTCAGCGGATGTTGTACAGGAGACAAATATTGTCGACGATACTGTACCCACCACTAAGACTGCAACAGCTCGTAGGAAATGGAGTAATGAAATGAACAAATTTATCCTACGTACTTACCTTCATCTTACTAATATGGATACAGACAAAAATGCATACCTTCCATCACTTCACACTAAGTTTTTAGAAAAATACCCAACTATGCAAGTTAGCCGCCAAAGAATAGGTGACCAACGCAGAGCAATAGTACAAAAGAAGTTATTACCACAAGACACAATAGACCAGATATATCAGGAAGTTAGGGCTGAACTACAAACGGTTCACACTCAAATACAGCAACACTCTACACAAACTAATACGCAAACGAGTCAGCGCATGAGATGGACGAACGAATACAATGAAACACTTATTAGAATATATTACACTGTCACACAATTAGAATCAAATAAAACAGCCTATAGAAAATATTTACATGAAGAATTCACAAATATATACCCAGAATTAACAAATATAACAGAGCAAAGATTATCTGACCAAGTGAGAGCGATAACAAATAATGGATATATAGATAGCAACAGATTAGAAGAAATTAAAAACCAGGTGACTGCAGAATTCAGGAATAAAAACAGCAACATTCAGATTATTGATTATAACGATTTAGTTAATACACAATCGCAAAATGACTCCGAAACACCTGACAACGTTACTAACTTTACTGACACGCCCAGAAATACCCTTTCAACGGATGTATTTATAAATACCAGCGTAGAGTCTAACTTTGTTCCTCAAACACTCGTAAATACAGGCGATGACAATTTCTTGAACAACATAGAACCTGGTAACTTTGAACCTGCACAAACAAATGGTAATACTATCAACCCTGAAATCGAAGCCATATTTCAAGAAGCTCAACATAATTTTACTGACACAGATCCTACTAATAGGCCTTACATTCCCAAACAGAAGACATCTAGGAAGTTTTCTGCCATAGTCTCATATATAAATAATGTAATACTGCCTAAGCACGTAAATATCGAAACCGAATTCATCGAACTGCAGACAATAATTTATTGTGCAGCATGGACGGCAGCTAAATACAACGGAGCCAAAATATCAGCATCTATACAAAATGAACGTGGCACATATAAACCGAGACAACCAAAGTGGCAAATTAGATTAGAAAAGAAAATCAAAAGTTTAAGAGCAAACATAGGTAGACTGACCCATTACATTAATGGCAGTAGAAGCCAAAAGTTAATAGCTGCAGTAGAACAAATAAAAATTAAATACCAACTACACGCGCAACACGAGAATTCCAATACACTGTTAGAACACTTTTTGGACACCTTAAAACAAAAGTTAAGCGCAGCATCTAGTAGACTTAAAAGATATATTACTTGCACGAACCGCAAAGTTCAAAATACAAAATTTATTAACAACGAAAGAATATTTTATAGAAATCTTACATCTAATAATAAAGACACCACTAGTCAATCGCTAGAAACACCTCCTCCCGAAGCATTACGGGCATTTTGGGCAAACATATGGGAAAACCCAGTATTTCACAATAACCACGCTAACTGGATCAATGACGCAGCACTAGAAATCCCTGAAATGGACTTTGAATTAATTCCAATAAACACATTTATAGACGTCATCAAACGCTCTCACAACTGGAAATCGCCAGGCACAGACAAAATTCACAACTACTGGTATAAGAAATTCACTAGCATACATCCATTCATATTTAATCACCTAAACACCTTCATTAAATCACCAAGTTTGCTCCCAACATATATAACACAGGGAGTCACATACATGCTACCTAAGGACATGAAAGATACCACAAACCCAGCCAAATACCGACCAATCACTTGCTTACAAACGCTCTATAAAATCCTTACAGCCTGTGTAAGTGAAGTAATTTACGAACACTTAAATAAAAATGACATTCTTGCAGAGCAACAAAAGGGATGTCGTAAAAACAGCCAAGGATGTAAAGAACAGCTCACTATTGATGCGATTGCTATGAACAGCGCAGTTAAAAACAAACAAGATATTTACACTATGTTCATCGATTACCAAAAGGCATTTGATTCAGTCCCGCATAGCTGGCTGTTACATGTCCTATATATCTATAAAATCCACCCCATACTCAGATCGTTCTTAGAATCCACCATGCAAAATTGGCAAACTGTACTCAAAATAAATCAAGCCTCCATGGCTTTAGCAACTGAACCTATTCAAATAAAACGTGGAATCTTTCAAGGCGATGCCCTAAGTCCTTTATGGTTTTGCATGGCTCTCAATCCTCTCTCACACCTCTTAGATAAAGCTAACACAGGATTTACCTTGACAAGCGGTAACACCCATTTCACCTTAACACACCTTATGTATATGGATGACATAAAATTGTACGCAGCAGATAAAAACTCCCTTTTTCATTTAGCAGATACAATACATGAATTTTCAAACGATATAAGTATGCACTTCGGGGTAGATAAATGCAAAATTTTGTCAATAGTTAAAGGAAAAATTCAAAATAACAGTTACACACTCGAGTCAGGTAAAATTATTGAGCCTATGGATGAACAAACTACATACAAATATCTAGGTTTCAAACAATCCAGACAGATAGAACAAAAAATAACAAAACAAGAACTGATCAAAAAGTTTACACATCGTCTTAACCTAATCTTAAAAAGTAATCTAAACTCCAGAAACACAATTAAAGCTGTCAACACATTTGCAATACCCATCCTTACATACTCTTTTGGAATTATACGATGGTCAAAAACCGATATAAAAAATTTACAACGAACTATCAATACTCTTCTTACCAAACATAGGAAACATCACCCGAAATCATGCATACAGCGACTTACTCTACCACGCCAAGAAGGAGGAAGAGGATTGATTGACATACACAATTTACACAACAAACAAATACTTTCACTCAGATCTTACTTCCATAACAAATCAGAACATTCACCACTACATAAAAATGTAACAGAAACAGATAAAAAACTTACACCACTCAACTTGCAAAATAAAAACATTCAAATTAATGAAAATATTATAAGCACACAGCAAAAAATTGCAGCATGGGCTGGAAAAGCTTTACACGGAAGACACCAAGCTACCCTGAGCCAGCCACACGTCGATAAATTAAAGTCGAACGAATGGCTCAAACGAGGTGAATTATTTCCCGAAACTGAAGGTTTCATGCTTGCGATCCAGGATCAAATAATTGCAACACGAAATTACAGAAAGTACATAATGAAAGACTGTAATCAATCGACTGACACATGCAGACATTGCAACAGTGCCTCTGAGACCATACAACACATAACAGGGGCCTGTAAATCTCTCGCACAGACAGATTATAAACACCGACATGACCAAGTTGCCGCCATTATACACCAACACCTAGCACACAAATATAATCTTACAGGTGAGATGATTCCATATTATAAATATAAACCTGAAATAATTTTAGAAAACAGATATCAGAAAATTTATTGGGACAGAACAATAATTACAGACAAAACTATACATTATAATAGACCTGACATCACTGTACACGACAAAGTTAATAAAACAGTGTACTTAATCGATATAGCTATACCTAATTCACACAACATCCAATCAACAATATCCGAAAAACTCAGTAAGTACCAAGAACTCGCCATTGAAATCAAAACTCAGTGGAAAGTACAAACCGTCCACATAGTCCCTATAGTAGTTTCTTCTACCGGTGTAGTACCAAAATCTCTCACGCAAAGTCTTGACACTCTACACATGCCTTCTCACACACTATACATGCTCCAAAAAGCCACCATTCTCAATACTTGTCGCATAACCCGGAAGTTTCTGACTTCCTCTACATTATCATCCACCTTCTCAATTTAATTTTCCCCTCACACACTTGGTTCTGGCCCGTGTGTAAGGTCGTATACTCTCTTAAAAGAGAAGAAAAATAAAGAACTCTATATAATAATAATAATAATAATAACCGTATTCGTAGGTACAGGCGGAGAGTGGAGCGATACACCCAGAATCGCACATTCCAAAGTAATGAAAGGTGGGTTTATCGGGCTTGGGAGCGACCCAACCAAGGTGTGACTGATACGCACCTGCCGGATGATGACGCTATGTGTTCATTCTGGCGCAGCATCTGGTCGGTGCCTGTCAGTCACACCGAAGGTGAATGGACTCGGGATGTCGAACGAGCGTGTGATCCAATACAAGAAATGGGGGCTATCACGATCAGCCCCCAAGATGTAGCTCGTGCAGTCCGTCCGTTGCCGAACTGGAAATCTCCAGGACCGGACGGACTGCACAACTTTTGGATCAAGTGGCTACAAAGTTCGCACGCTCGTTTGGCATCTCAGTACCAGGCAGCCTTAGAGTCTGGTTCGCTACCCAAGTTCCTTACAACAGGAATAACCCACCTGCTCCACAAGTCTGGTAGCACCGCGGAACCCAAAAATTATAGACCAATTACATGTTTACCAACGGTCTATAAGGTTCTTACATCCATTTTGAGAGTAAAAATTAATAAACACGTCGACGATAACTGCATCATGTCGGTCTCTCAGAATGGATGTAGGAACGGGTCCCGCGGTACTAAGGAGCTACTCCTTATTGATATGGCCATTAGCCAACAGGTTCGGCGTTCCCGAAAGGATCTGTCGACATGTTGGATAGATTATAAGAAGGCCTATGACTCGGTGCCTCATACATGGCTCATGAGGGTGCTAGAATTGTATAAAATAGATACAACTCTACGCACCTTCCTGATGTCGTGTATGAGGCAATGGAGCACAGTCCTTCGCTATCCAGGATGTCGAAATATCCAGAGGAATAGCGAACCTGTAAGGATCGAGCGAGGTATATTCCAGGGCGATAGTTTGAGTCCACTTTGGTTTTGTCTTGCCCTGAATCCTCTAAGCATGCTGCTGGAGAATTCAGGGCTAGGCTATCGGTTGAAGAGAGGTGGTCTGGTTATATCTCACCTCCTTTACATGGATGATCTGAAGCTCTTTGCCCCCAGCAATCTTCAGCTGATGGAGCTACTGAAGGTAACTGAAACTTTTAGTAGCGCCATCAGGATGGAGTTTGGTGTGGACAAATGTGCGGTCATGCATGTAAAGCGAGGGGAGATTGTGGAATCCGTAGGTATTCAACTAGCGGATTCCATAAACCTGAGATCCCTCTCTCCAAACGAAACCTATAAGTATTTGGGTATGTCGGAAGCGTTAGGTATCAGCACTACTGACATGAAGCAATCGTTGAGGGAACGCTTCTTTGGCCGTCTGAAGAAGGTACTCAATAGCCTTCTTTCAGGCGGAAACAAGGTGCGCGCCTTCAACGGTTGGGTCATGCCGGTATTGATGTACTCTTTCGGCATACTCAAATGGACTCAAACGGAACTCGACGCCCTGGATAGGCGAGTCCGTACACTGCTGACTGCATATCGAATGCATCATCCACGATCGTCGGTCATGAGATTGTATATCCCGCGGAATTGTGGTGGCCGAGGCTTTTTAAATGCCAAAAACCTCCACAACCGCGAGATATGCAATCTCAGGGAATATTTTCTACACACCGTCGTGGGTATGCATCGAGATGTAGTAGCAGTGGACAAGGGACTCACCCCGCTCTCCTTGGCGAATGAGAACTGGCGCAAGCCTGTAGTGCTTGATACTAACGACCGCAGGGAAGTATGGCAGAGTAAGGAGCTTCACGGACGCTTTTTTCGGGCCCTACATGGGTCCGATGTAGACCAAGCAGCGTCCGTAGCCTGGCTGCGTTTCGGTGACCTCTTTGGGGAAACCGAAGGTTTTGTCTGTGCAATTATGGACGAAGTTATCATGACGAATAACTACCGGAGATTTATTGTGAAGGATGGCACGGTTGACATCTGTCGGGCATGTCACCGCCCGGGTGAATCGATCCGACACATTATCTCTGGATGTTCTCGTCTAGCTAACGAGGAGTACTTGCATAGGCACAACCTTGTAGCCAGGATCATCCACCAGCAACTTGCTCTGAAATACACTCTTGTGGCATCGGAGGTACCGTACTACAGGTATGTGCCCGACCCAGTTCTCGAAAATGGCAATATCACATTGTACTGGGATCGGTCCATCGTCACTGACAGGACTATTGTAGCCAATAAGCCTGATATAGTGGTGGTGGACCGAATAGAGAGGCGTGCAATGATTGTTGACATTACCGTCCCGCATGACGGGAACCTCGTGAAAGCCGAGAAAGATAAGCAAATCAAGTATCTTGACTTGGCTCGCGAGGTTGTCGACATGTGGGATGTAGACACAGCGATCATTGTACCGATAGTCGTGTCAGCCAATGGCTTAATAGCCACGAGCCTCGACCAACATCTTAAGAGGCTCTCGTTAGGCGGCTGGGTCAAGGGCCTGATCCAGAAAGCAGTACTGCTGGACACGGCTCGCATTGTTAGGAGGTTCCTCTCTTTGGAGCCCTGACCGCCGGTAGCTTGGACCCTGTTCCCGATACCGGTGGGCCTCTATTTTCTATATTTTTAAATGTTTTTTCAAATTTTGTGTTTTATAAAAATATTTAAAAATTTAGTTAATAAGAAAAGAAATTAAATAAAGGAATAATAATAATAAAAAAAATATAATAATAATAAATATAATCTGTGGCTCGACTTGGCAGACAGTTGCCAAAAATTTTCTCTTATAAATTTCTTCCATAATAAATATTTTTAACTATCTAAATTATACAAAACAATATGAAATCAAGGAAAAAAAAAACATACTACAGTAAAATCACTAAACGTATGGCCGAAATACAAATTCAAGAATAAGAAATGTGAAAAATGAAGTCGACGGCGACGTCATGTTAACGAGAGCTGCCGCCGCAAGAAATGCACGCCCACCACCTCCGGCCTCGTCGCCCAGCTCCGCCTCGCCGCCGCCGGAAACCAGCCCCACCGTGAGTGCTGTGACACCGGCCGTGGCAGTTGCGTCGAGCTCGAGCGACGAGTACTTCTCTCCGCCGACGACACCACCTGCGCGTCGACGGGGAGGACGCCGGCCGCCGGACCGCTTAGGACCTCGAGGCTTACCGGTCTCTGATAGGGTCCCAGCACCCGGCGGAAGTGTGCAGCGCATGAGATGGACACAATCCATAAACGAAAATGTCATGCGCGCATACTTTGGGGCTACAGAGGGAGGAAACAACCTGACCGCGTACCGTGTCCGGATGCTCTCTTTGTTTCAGGTGCTTGAGCCAGCCGTCAACGTTTCGGCCCAACGACTTTCGGATCAGGTACGGGTCATCCAGCGTAATCGTATGTTGGATGATACTGTACTTGATCGCCTCCGAACGGAAATGGGTAACCGTGTCACTGCCCCATCGTCGCAGGCTGTGGTGCTACCACAGTCCAACCACGCTGACGAGGAGAGTAGTGACAGGGTTACAAACGTAAGTACCCAGTGCAATGAGGAATTGAGGAGTGCTTTGGAGTGTGCTATTCGGGAGTATCGCAACATGCCACCCGAACTTAGGCCACGATTACCTCGTTTGCCCATGCATAACAAGAATAGGGCGCTGGTGGCTGTTCTGGATTCGCAGTTGTCAAACTATTTTGATGACTGCGAAGACCTCACTGATACACATTCGATCATGTACTGCGCGGCTGTAGCGGCATGTCGTGTAGCTCATGTCAAATTTGCAGATGACAGAGCTACACGACCGAAACCAGCCATACCGGCTTGGCAGTGCAGGATCGAACGTCGTATTGGTGGGGCCAGAGCACTCATCGGCAAACTAATTTGTTTCAGGGAGGGCAATAGCCGCCCAAGAGTGATGCGCTTTGTGAGACGGGCGTTTTCGGGGACTGATGTCAGCCCCCGAAACTATATATCCCATGTCACAGAGCGCATCGACTTCCTGAAGCAAAAAGTGTATGCATGGGCAAACCGTATTCGTAGGTACAGGCGGAGAGTGGAGCGATACACCCAGAATCGCACATTCCAAAGTAATGAAAGGTGGGTTTATCGGGCTTGGGAGCGACCCAATCAAGGTGTGACTGATACGCACCTGCCGGATGATGACGCTATGTGTTCATTCTGGCGCAGCATCTGGTCGGTGCCTGTCAGTCACACCGAAGGTGAATGGACTCGGGAGGTCGAACGAGCGTGTGATCCAATACAAGAAATGGGGGCTATCACGATCAGCCCCCAAGATGTAGCCCGTGCAGTCCGTCCGTTGCCGAACTGGAAATCTCCAGGAACGGACGGACTGCACAACTTTTGGATCAAGTGGCTACAAAGTTCGCACGCTCGTTTGGCATCTCAGTACCAGGCAGCCTTAGAGTCTGGTTCGCTACCCAAGTTCCTTACAACAGGAATAACCCACCTGCTCCACAAGTCTGGTAGCACCGCGGAACCCAAAAATTATAGACCAATTACATGTTTACCAACGGTCTATAAGGTTCTTACATCCATTTTGAGAGTTAAAATTAATAAACACGTCGACGATAACTCCATCATGTCGGTCTCTCAGAATGGATGTAGGAACGGGTCCCGCGGTACTAAGGAGCTACTCCTTATTGATATGGCCATTAGCCAACAGGTTCGGCGTTCCCGAAAGGATCTGTCGACATGTTGGATAGATTATAAGAAGGCCTATGACTCGGTGCCTCATACATGGCTCATGAGGGTGCTAGAATTGTATAAAATAGATACAACTCTACGCACCTTCCTGATGTCGTGTATGAGGCAATGGAGCACAGTCCTTCGCTATCCAGGATGTCGAAATATCCAGAGGAATAGCGAACCTGTAAGGATCGAGCGGGGTATATTCCAGGGCGATAGTTTGAGTCCACTTTGGTTTTGTCTTGCCCTGAATCCTCTAAGCATGCTGCTGGAGAATTCAGGGCTAGGCTATCGGTTGAAGAGAGGTGGTCTGGTTATATCTCACCTCCTTTACATGGATGATCTGAAGCTCTTTGCCCCCAGCAATCTTCAGCTGATGGAGCTACTGAAGGTAACTGAAACTTTTAGTAGCGCCATCAGGATGGAGTTTGGTGTGGACAAATGTGCGGTCATGCATGTAAAGCGAGGGGAGATTGTGGAATCCGTAGGTATTCAACTAGCGGATTCCATAAACCTGAGATCCCTCTCTCCAAACGAAACCTATAAGTATTTGGGTATGTCGGAAGCGTTAGGTATCAGCACTACTGACATGAAGCAATCGTTGAGGGAACGCTTCTTTGGCCGTCTGAAGAAGGTACTCAATAGCCTTCTTTCAGGCGGAAACAAGGTGCGCGCCTTCAACGGTTGGGTCATGCCGGTATTGATGTACTCTTTCGGCATACTCAAATGGACTCAAACGGAACTCGACGCCCTGGATAGGCGAGTCCGTACACTGCTGACTGCATATCGAATGCATCATCCACGATCGTCGGTCATGAGATTGTATATCCCGCGGAAGTGTGGTGGCCGAGGCTTTTTAAATGCCAAAAACCTCCACAACCGCGAGATATGCAATCTCAGGGAATATTTTCTACACACCGTCGTGGGTATGCATCGAGATGTAGTAGCAGTGGACAAGGGACTCACCCCGCTCTCCTTGGCGAATGAGAACTGGCGCAAGCCTGTAGTGCTTGACACTAACGATCGCAAGGAGGTATGGCAGAGTAAGGAGCTTCACGGACGCTTTTTCCGGGCCCTACATGGGTCCGATGTAGACCAAGCAGCGTCCGTAGCCTGGCTGCGTTTCGGTGACCTCTTTGGGGAAACCGAAGGTTTTGTCTGTGCAATTATGGACGAAGTTATCATGACGAATAACTACCGGAGATTTATTGTGAAGGATGGCACGGTTGACATCTGTCGGGCATGTCACCGCCCGGGTGAATCGATCCGACACATTATCTCTGGATGTTCTCGTCTAGCTAACGAGGAGTACTTGCATAGGCACAACCTTGTAGCCAGGATCATCCACCAGCAACTTGCTCTGAAATACACTCTTGTGGCATCGGAGGTACCGTACTACAGGTATGTGCCCGACCCAGTTCTCGAAAATGGCTCTCGTTAGGCGGCTGGGTCAAGGGCCTGATCCAGAAAGCAGTACTGCTGGACACGGCTCGCATTGTTAGGAGGTTCCTCTCTTTGGAGCCCTGACCGCCGGTAGCTTGGACCCTGTTCCCGATACCGGTGGGCCTCTATTTTCTATATTTTTAAATGTTTTTTCAAATTTTGTGTTTTATAAAAATATTTAAAAATTTAGTTAATAAGAAAATAAATTAAATAAAGGACATAATAATAATAAAATATTTATTTGCGTAAAACATGGTATACAATGGTGTTAAATACAAGTTTATATGGCACTAACATGTTTAGCTAGGATAAGACAAAGCATGCAAAAATTCAAAGTCAGGCAAACAGGTAAGAAGACATCAACAATTAATAAACGAGAACATCAAATTTTTTATCTATAAATTCTTTTATGCTATAAAAACTATGTTCAAGCAACCATTTATAAAATTTTGTTTTAAACAATTCTGTATTTAATGCTTTAAGATGCCTCGGTATTTTATTATAAATGCGCACACACATAGCTAGGCAATTATTATTGTACTTAGACAGCCTAGGCAAATCACTCAACACTAAAATCACTCAATGCATGGTTAGCTAAGTGACGTCATTCTAAATACAATATGGCGGACGGCCCAAGATGGCGGACTAGTTATTTTTGTGCACTGCCATGATATGGGTATCAAATGAAAGGGTTTACTGCGAAGAATACAAACAGGATGATTTAATAAAATAAAAAAATATTGACTTTGACTATTTCAATTTTGTCATTTTTCCAATTGAAAGAATATCCCTTGTCTAGAGTCCCAGGGTTTCCAAGCAAGTATTTTCTAAAGGTAAGATTTATGCAACATCCATTTCTCTGTCCTTTTTGACAATTGTGACAAAAACTTGTCACAAAGGCAACTCAGCTGATTTGTAAAGAAATCGTCTTTCGGATCAGCTGATTGTAAGAAGCTCGCAGGTAGAGCAGTATTTTGAATGCATATGCAATAATGTTGCAAGAAAAAAGAATCATTGCGCTAAATATTTCTAAGGGTTTTGTAGTTTTGAATTAGACAAAGGAGTATTCATGTCTTGAATCCCAACAAAGGGTTGTTGTCAGGTTTATTAGCAAATCAGTAATGTCGCCGCGAATTACAAGTTGTAGGTCGTGGGTTCGAACCCAGACAGGAGCTTTACTTTGTGTAAATTATTTCATCACCACTGCTCTCAAATTAGTGAAGGAAAACAACGTGAGGAAACCGGCGTATCCTAGAACTAACAATACGAAGACATGTGACATCCACCAACCCGCACTGGGTCCGCGTTGTGGATTACGGCCCACTCCTTCTCACAGAGAGGAGGCCTGTGTCCCAGCAGTGGGGAAATTAAAAAAAAAATTTTGTAAAAAAATACTACCGACTTCCAAATACAAAACTACAAAGTGAAAAATAACTTAATTTTTTGAAGTCGGTGTCTTTCGTATGTACCATTTTTTTGCATTATGGACACCGACTTAAAAAAATTAAGTTATTTTTCACTTTGTAGTTTTGTATTTGGAAGTCGGTAGAATTTTTTTGCAATTTTTTTTTTATTTTTCACTTTTTAGTTGTACGTACCTAATAGGCAAGTTAGTAAGGGAACTATTTCGCCAGAATAGATTTCATGAAACTTGAACATAAACGGTGAAATGAGAGATCTGCGTCCCTTTACTGGCGTGATGTTATGTTATGAAATGGTATAAACAATAAACAGACATGCGATTGCAGCAATCCCGAGAGATTTGCCGTTATTTATTGAAGAGTTCTGTTGTATATCTCCGAAGTTCTTCATCAGATCTTCACCAAATTACAATGGGACCAATTTCGGAACATACTTTTTGAAACAAAAAAAGAATTTTCAAAATCGGTCCACAATTGACGGAGTAATCGGTGAACATACACAAAAAAAAAATACAAAAAAACAAACATGAAGTCGAACATAGAACCTCCTCCTTTTTGGGAAGTCGGTTAAAAAAGCTGATGATGATGATGAAACATTAATATGGTAAAATAAATATCGGTCGTCCGTCCCGACGACATTGTAGCCATCTCGGGTAGACCCTGGATGAGGCTAGCACAGAAACGTGGGGATTGGCACAAGAAGACAGATTTGATTCCGCCAAGCCCTTTCCATCATCGGACTACAAGACGTACGGCAATGAGCCATCGGTACAAGATGGAAATCCCTCCCATACAGCTAAGGAGTGGCATTCCCTGCCGGACTCTTTGTTTCCTGATGATAAAACTGCATAACATGGAGATGTACCGAAGGCGCATCGCCGTACGTCTTGTAGTCCGGTAATGAAACGGGCTAGGTGGAATTAGTTAGCATTTTAAACGAACTGTTTTTTTGTACTATTAAAGTACGCTCAGCTGATTCAAGAAAGATATTTTCCCATCAGCTGATCGACGCAGGTAGCTTGCGTAAGCTGCGGTTTCAAAAAAAAATACTCATTGTGTAATGGTCGTCTTGGATTATTTACTTTTTGAGATGTTAATGGTACCAACTGAGGTTCAAATCGTCTAAGCGCAAACTGTATGGTTTTCTATGGGTTCCGTATTTATACAGATGTGAAAGAGAAAAGAAAGAGAGAGAGAATTGAGAGATGTGAGTGTGTGTTGGAAACGTAAACCTCGAGAATAGCTTACAGGCGCCTCCATGTGGTCGAAACGAGACAAATCCATATCTATACTAATATTATAAAGACGAAAGATTTTTATTTATGTAAATAACAAATAAACTTTAAAACTTACTGGACCGATTTCAAAAATTATTTCAGCGTTGGGAAGCTACACTATCCCCGGGTGACATAGGCTACTTTGTCGATGTGTTTATCAGTATATGTATGTATGTTTGTTCCTTTATGGCGTAGAGACCAAACGCGTTGGCCGATTTTGATGATTCTTACGTCAATCCTTTCGTCTTAACTATGCTTGTATTATATTATCTGTGGTCTTAAAGCTGTGAGTGTCACTGGCTACACTAAAATTGGAAAATAAAAAATGGCGGATTTTGGGCGCCATATTGTGGGACACCAAATTTTTTTTCTTCTTCTAAACCCGTCGTGTGGGATATCAAAATAAAGAGGTTTAAGAAGTGATTTCAAAAATATATAACACTTATATGTCTAAATGTGCAAAAATCTAAAAAAATAAAATTACTAAAAGTTACAAATAAAAAGTTAATTAAAAAAACAATAAGCCGGACTGCTTAAAAAGCGAACTAAAAAGACGTAAACAAGAAGAAAATCATGCTGTGCAGGCGGAGGATACATCTGGTTTTAGTTCAGCCAGCTCGCGAACATATATCCACCACCTGCACAGCATGATTTTCTTCTTGTTTACGACTTTTCAGTTCGCTTTTTAAGCAGTCTGGATTTTTGTTTTTTTAAATAACTTTTTATTATCCCTGTATTCCCACGGGAACGGGAACTACGCGGGTAAAACCGCGAGGCGTCCGTTACTTATTAATATTGTGAATGCGAAAGTTACTCTGTCTGTCCGTATGTTACCTTTTCACTCTTAAACCGCTGAACCGATTCAGATGACATTTAGTATGGAAATTGCTTGAGACTCGGGGAAGGACATAGGATAGTTTTTATCCCGGCAATCAGGGGTGGACGTTTCTCAAGTTTGCACGGTGAACTTTACGAAATTTCTCAAGTAAGGCCTACAATATTATAGCAAGATATATAAAAAAAAAACGAAGCACTAATGGTACGCAGACGAATTCGCGAGCAACAACTAGTAATATTAGTATGGATTCAACAGATATGTTATGAGCGCGCGCATTGTGAAGACTCGAATACGTCCTAATTGGGACGTACCGTCTTTAGTCTATATCACGCATGGCGACGAGCGATAGGCTTTGTTGAAACAAAGACAAAAATACAACTTTACTAGAATATCATATTATTGTGGATTTACTGCTTTTACAGGTAGGTAATACGTCAGAATGATAGCCATTTTGTACAGTAATCGCGATCGGAATTGACCGTGGCTTCTATGGCGTAGAAAAGGCGGTTACAGGCCAAAATCTAAGTTCTCATAACCCAAGGCAATTATTTCATACTTGTATGCAGACTACAAACTAAGGGTCAACCTGACGTCACTTGGATTAGGTCTATGTTCAACTGTGGACGTCTTTCGGCGTCAAATAATGTGCTCATTAGTTTGTGAAACACCAAGAACAGCTGAATTACTAATCCCATACTCGATTAAACTTTTAAAAAGTTGCTTGAAATGTCAACAAGGTACACCTGACCACATGTTCTGTCTACTCCGTTGTTCCTTTCATTTCATTGTTTTGTTTCGCGTTTGCCAATATACGTCTACACCTTTCGTTTCTTTTTGTTTCATACTGAACCCCAATTTGATCAAATAACGAACGTCACTCCATTCAAAAATAACTCTTAATACTCCTAATTTAAAGTTCAAAATCGTTTACTACAATTTCCGTATGCCGAAACCTATCGAAAATCATCCTTCATACCTTGAAAATAAAGTTTACAATTCTATGAAGTTGTAGTAAGTCCATTTTGCAAATATTTACAATGAAAATATGCACGTGCGCTTGCATGGAACGGAATTAAAAAAAACAGGTATGCAATTGTACAGCTGATTGTCAGCTGTTTTGCGATGTAAGCGGAATACTGAGTCTTATGCTGTTAAGATAAGGTTGATTTTAGTGTGGCAAGGGAGTAATTTATTATTATTTTGAAGTATCGAGTACAAATGTTTTTTAAGAAGTAGGTACTAGGTTTTTGTTTCGGCCACAGTTTTCTTTGTTTCAAATTGGCAATGTTAAGTTTTCAGGAATCAAATCGATTTGGTTAACAGGATGAGGCGTCTAAATAGTAACAGCCGCGCGGGTCGATCTTCAAGGTTAAGCAACGCCTGTCGAGGTCGGTAAGTTGATGGGTGAGCAGGTGAAGGTAAGTACTGCCCCCGTACCATGACGTGTAAAACTGTAATGGTTCGAGTGTGAAAACCGGACAGATGTATACAAGTAATTAAGGTTCATATTAAAATGTGTATGATGGAGTTATCAAAATTGATAAAACATTTGATTGTTTACGACATATTAATAACTTTATCAATGCTGTAATTGTGTATTGCCTTTTTACATAATTATATATTAGTAAATTATGGTACAAGTGTGTAATGTTGGTGATTACCGCTGAGGCGCCATTGAGATCCGAGCCGTTAGGTGAGGGTCTTAAGAGAGCCGAGGTCGGTAATCATCAATACACACGCGTATCATACGACGTTTTTCAACACACTTGTGAAGAAAATAATACTAAAAAATCATTTCCAACAGTGAAAACGAGTTGTGATTTTTTTTTCGCAATGGCGGGCAAAATTAATCAGTTTTCATCTAACAATGGCGATCGGCCATAGACTAAAAATAATGAGTTATCTTTTTTTTGGCTTTTCGCGAATATCGTTTTAGCCACGTACAAAATGGGGAATTTCAAGTTTTCTTTATTACAGACAAAAACAAAAGTTATATTTAAGTGAAAGTTTTATTTATTAAACACGAACAAGTTGAAATTATCTATTTAAATACGAAGTTGCATGAAATGTGTTGCATTTGTACTATTGAGCACGATCTTTTTTGTATCGAAACTTTTTTAAGAACAAAGCAACTCAACCAATAAATTTAAAAAAAAAACTGTTTATCTCACTTGTGAATAATAGTAATGAAAAAGTCACAGTTTGATAACAGGTGTCATTATGTGCCTAATTGCGGTGAATTTAGAGCCACTTTATGAGCAAGGGTGTTGAAAATATTATTATGTTACTAACTACATGCCGCAGGATTATATGCGAGAAACAGAGCCTCGGTTGATGAGGCTTTGGAGGTATGCGGGCCAAAGTCCCGAAACCTCTATAAAAAAAGGATCCTACGATCCTCCCTTAAGCACGAAGTCCGTAGTTTCGGCCTTCGTTACGGACGTTTCCTACTTATCGTATACGGACGTATGATTCGTTCGGGACCTGAACTAAGAATGAATGACAACATAATTTGACAGTTGTACCTACTCCCGATGAGTTTTTATATCTGAAAAATATTGAACGTACAGTAGTCACAGCGGATCTTTGTGTCTCTGAAGTTGGCTCTGCCAACCATTGCGCAAGCATAGGATAGGACGGTGCGACAAACGTAAGCGTGAAAAAAAACAGAAATAAAAGTGAAAGAGTCAGTAACAGTGCTATCTTCTACATCAACATTGACACAAAAATAAATTCAGAGACACAAAGATCCGTTGTAAATATTATAACACTTGTTTTTTCACTCCGAAGTTTCGTACTACTTTCGGATGGGGTCCGTTACTTCGTTGACGGAGATAGGTAATAGACCCTGGTCCGGGCAACTGCACGAAGGGGACCTGGGCGAGGCCTAACTAATAGTAGTATACGGACTCCATTTGCCGCACACAGGCTCTAATCCGGTCCGTTGTGCGTGGGAGGTAATGCCTACCATAGCTAGCCTAAAAGCACAAAAGCTTCCTGGGGGGGCTTCACAGGCTTCGTATAGCAACCTCACCGTTCCGAGGAATTGCGCACGTTTAGAAGCCATGGCCCCGCAATCCAGGATGACGTGGGCAAGGCCTTTGTCCGGCAACGGGACGTCTTTCGGTTTAAAATGTTGATGATGGCTCTGATCATCAATGATTGGCATGCACGTGACAGCATGGGGTATTAGGATGAGTAGTGTTATGAACATAAATGTGAATGGTTGTGGGAGAGAGGATAGTGTTACGAGCTGGGGTTCAGGGATAAATTATTGAAACAGCAGACTTCAATTAATCACTGTTTATTACAAAACACTTCTTAGACAATTCTCGCACTTCTTTCCGCTTTGATCGCTCTGTATCGCTTCTCAATCGAAACTGACTCACGACGAACCCGACCGCTCTTTATAAAGCACGGAGGAAGTTTCTAGAACGTTCCACACTGTACCAGATAATCCGAGAAACTTCCAGAACAATCGACTTTCGAACTAATTGTTCCCGACGCGACTAGAAACTTCCAGAATGTTCGGTTCGAACCTTCTGGAAAATTCCATTCGACACGAACTTTCGAGAACATTAGTTCCGCTATTCAATACTAGATGGCGCCACTAGTTACTACCTAGTTATTCCTCTCGTTACTAGATGGCGTTGGCCTATCTTGTAACATTGCCTCCCTCTTAGACATGCTCGTCCCGAGCATTGTTAGACCCATGATAACGGGCCAACCGATCCACATGAACGACCTTTGATGCACCTCGGGGTCCCTTTTGAATTCGGTAGGTGACGTCATTGATCTTGGTAACTACGCGATAAGGTCCATCCCATTTTGCTTGTAATTTAGGCGATTTTCCTTTGCTCCGTGCCGGGTTATGTAACCATACAAGAGATCCTTCATCGAAGCCCTTATTGTTCGCTTTCCGATCGTAGCGGGTCTTCATCCTCACAGACATCTGTTGACCTGTCTGTCTCATATGCTCATATACATCATCCATCCTGTTTCGTAGCTCATTCGCATAATTTGTTAAATTACGTGGAGACTCAGGCGGGATACCGGTGATTAGATCTGCAGGTAATCGTAGTTCTCTGCCAAAATTAGCAAAAGCTGGTGTTACCATTGTAGTTTCATGAACAGCACTGCGATATGCCATGAGATATGGTTGAATGTGTTTGTCCCAATCCTTCTGTCTGTTTTCCACAACCTTTGTAAGATATCTCTCTAGTGACTGGTTGAATCGTTCAACCATCCCGTCTGATTGCGGATGATAAGCAGTAGTTCTGGTTTTGTGAGCACCCATCACACGACACGTCTCCTTAAACACTTCTGACTCGAAGTTCCGGCCTTGGTCACTGTGGATTTCCAAGGGTACCCCGAACCGACAAAACACTTCGTGTACTAACTTATCAGCCACCGTAACGGCTTCTTGATTGGGGATTGCAAACACTTCCGGCCATTTTGTGAAGTAGTCCATGACGACCAAGAAGTACTTGTTTCCGCTTTGGCTTTCTGGAAATGGTCCAGCAACATCTAATGCTATACGTTCCCACGGTGCACCAACATTGTAAACCTTTAGTGCCCCTCTGCTACGAGTTTGTGGTCCTTTCACAGCCGCACAACTTGTGCATTTGCGGCACCATTCCTCAACGTCCTCTCGACAATGGATCCAGTAAAATCGTTCTCGGATCTTGATTAAAGTCCTCTTAACTCCCATGTGACCCCCTGAACATCCATTGTGGTAGAGCTGTAGGATTTCCGGCACCTTAACTTTAGGTACGACCATTTGTAGATGACACTGGTCACCGCGAGCGTTCTCCCATTTCCTGCACAGAACTCCATCCTGGATAACCAAGCTTTCCCACTGTGCCCAATAACTCTTGGTGATGGAACTGGTTGCTGCGACATCACTCCAGTGAGGCCTGGGAGCACCTGATTTCTTCCATTCGAGGATCGGGTTTATGTCTCTGTCATCTTGCTGAGCACTCTGCAAAATTCCCTTCCAATCTTCGCTAAGATCCGTCCTCAACATTCTCACAAATGTCGCTTGCTCAGCCTCTTGCCTGGCACAGGGCTTACATTGATCGGAACACGACCTACGCGAGAGAGCATCTGCATTATTGTGTGGTTTTCTGTTCCCGTCACATGATTGTGACTCACACACAATCTGTGAAATCGAGTTCCTTGGGGCTCTTTCATCACCAGCCACTAACTGCCACTTACTCCTGGCGTCTACTGGTTTTCCTGCTGCTGGTGACTGACTTCCACAATAGGGACTCCTTCGCTTTGGGCAGCTCAACCGGATGTGGCCTCTCTCTCCACAGCTATAGCACCGGGGTGAAGTCACAACCTGCCTTATGCGGTGAGCTCGATCGTCCCGTCGTACAGCTTCCACCTCCAAAGCGTAGGCTAGGGCGTTCTTAATGTTCTTAAAATGGCCTAGCCTTACGGCAGCCCTAACCTCCAGGTCACGGATCCCATCCGTGAAAGCCTGTACGAGATTCCCGTCGATCAGCACAGGTGAAGACTTGTAAGCCTTCCGGACCAGCTTTTCCACCTCCAGAGCCCACTGCTGTAGGGTTTCACCAACATGTTGCGATCGGTCCTTTAGCTGGGCGCGAAACAAATGTTCCAGGTGCGCGTCGCCGTATCTAGCTTCCAATGCTTCCAAAAGCTTTTCGAAAGTAACGTCCTGTCCAAGTGCCTCTAACACAATCAAGGCCTGGTCGCGAAGACCCAAGGTTAGAGCAGTCAAGGCCTGTTCTTTGGTCCACCTATTCGATTTCATGACGGCCTCGAACTGTATCTTGTAGGCAGACCATGACGAAGATCCGTCGAATGGTGGCACTTTAAAACCACCTGGCGAGGGCGCAACTACCGCAGGTACCACGGCCTCTTCTCCAGATTTGAGCCCACGAACAATCTTTTCCAATTCGGCGATACGGATCTCCTGCTGCTGGATCTGGTCCTTTACCTCTTTCATCTCCTTACCAATGGCTCCGCGGAGGTCCTTAATTACCAAAAGCTGCTCCTCCTGACGGCGAGCTTGCTCTTCCTTGTCACGCTGTAGCTGCTCCTCTAAGCGGCGCGCCTGCTCCTCCTGACGGCGAACCTGCTCCTCCTTGTCACGCTGCAGCTGCTCCTCTAAGCGGCGCGCCTGCTCCTCCTGACGGCGAGCCTGCTCCTCCTGACGGCGAGCCTGCTCCTCTTGACGGCGAGCCTGCTCCTCCTTGTCGCGCTGCATCTGCTCCTCCAAGCGGCGAGCTTGCTCCTCCTGACGGCGAGCCTGTTCCTCCTTGTCACGCTGCAGCTGCTCTTCCAAGCGGCGAGCCTGCTCCACCTGACGGCGAGCCTGCTCCTCCTGACGGCGAGCCTGTTCCTCCTTGTCGCGCTGCAGCTGCTCCTCCAAGCGGCGAGCCTGCTCTTGCATAAAAGTCATCAGAGCAGTGAGGTCAGGGGTCACCGGAGATTGAGCTGATGCCGCTGCCGCCGCGGAGTCTCGTTGTCCACTTGATGACGGTGAGGGAGCGTCTCCAAAGCGCCTCTGGTCTACGTCTTGCTGGCGCTGACTCCTGGTGCGCATCCCCTCCGTTTCTTCCCTCGGTAGAACCGGCATAATTTATCCCGCACTTCTGACACCAATTTGTTACGAGCTGGGGTTCAGGGATAAATTATTGAAACAGCAGACTTCAATTAATCACTGTTTATTACAAAACACTTCTTAGACAATTCTCGCACTTCTTTCCGCTTTGATCGCTCTGTATCGCTTCTCAATCGAAACTGACTCACGACGAACCCGACCGCTCTTTATAAAGCACGGAGGAAGTTTCTAGAACGTTCCACACTGTACCAGATAATCCGAGAAACTTCCAGAACAATCGACTTTCGAACTAATTGTTCCCGACGCGACTAGAAACTTCCAGAATGTTCGGTTCGAACCTTCTGGAAAATTCCATTCGACACGAACTTTCGAGAACATTAGTTCCGCTATTCAATACTAGATGGCGCCACTAGTTACTACCTAGTTATTCCTCTCGTTACTAGATGGCGTTGGCCTATCTTGTAACAATAGGAATACAAAGGAAAGATGGATGAACTGTGTGAGGAGTGATATGACTCTCTTGTCAGTGATAGCGTGACGGGGGACAGGACGGTATGGGAGAAAAAACGTGTTGCGCCGACCACAAGTAACATGGGACAATGGCAGGAAGACTATTCATTGAAAATATTCACTAGTAGTAGCCTGGAATCTGGCTTTGTGCTTGGTCTCCTATGAAATCCGCTCTACATGGGACTTGAATTACTTCCAGCGGCAACTAGGGCGCACGGTTGGCGCAGTGGTTGAGCGATAGACTGCTGCGCTGCGTGTCGCGGGTTCGATTCCCGCACGATACAAATATTTGTATGACCTACAGATAGTTGTTCTGGCTCTGGGTGTTGTGTATGTGAGTTCATATGTTTGTAAACGCACCCACGATACAGGAATAAATTCCTAGTGTGGGGCAACGTTTTTGAGGGACAAAAAAATAAATAAACTAGGTGTACTACGATGGGTGGTCCAAAAATCCAAAGAAGATTTATTTTAAGGAAAATATACCACACACACAAAAATTTGTATATTCCTCTGCCTACCTCTTATAGGAATAAGGGCGTGAAGTTATGTTAAATTCTTTAATCTAACTAAACCTGTTATTCAAGCACCTGCGCTTATCACAATTAATAACAAAGAACTGATAAAGTCTGATAAAATTATCATTGACCTAGTTAGTTCTATTATTGAATAATTTCATAATTTAATCATACTAATATTATAAAGGCGAAAGTTGTGTGTGTGTGTTTGAATGTTTGTTACTTCTTCACGCTCAAACGGCTGGACGGATCTGGATGAAATTTGGCACAGAGATAGATTATAGTCAGGAATAACATATAGGATACTTTTTATCCCAGGAATAAAAAATTTCCCTCGGGATAAAATACGACATTCACGCGGACGAAGCCACTGGCAGAAGCTAGTCAATTCATAAATAGGCATCAAAATCATATTTTTAGACAAAAGAAGACCATTGCTGGACATTGGCCTTCCCAGGAGTTTTCATATCGATTGGTTCTGTGCGTCTCGCATCCATCTGATTCTCAGTCTCCTGGTCATCGGTCCACCTAGATGGTGGCCTTGCAAAGCTGTGTCTTTCGGTACACGATTGCCACTCAGGAACTTTCATAATTACTTATATACTCCATTTGAAATAACATTAAAAATGTCTACAACCCTTTTTTACTGTCCGTTCAACTGATTTTGAGTTCTATCCCGTAAATATAAGGATAGCATAAACCTGTTACCAAAACTAACTGTTTACTACAACTGCCATTTTTCTTATCACCAACGCAATAGAAATCAAAATCCGTTGAACGGGCTGTAAAATGGGCTTATTTAAATGTCTAATGTTATTCTCAAATGGATTATAGATTAATGGACTATTTACTTAATATTTTCTTTATTGCCATGTTCGTCTGTTTGATTCCTGGATCGGGATTTTTTTTATTTTCCATCTGGAATGTGTCAGTTATCATGTTAACATATCAGCCATAAACCACTGCTAGGTACAGGCCCGCTTTCTTAAAATACTAAGCACATATTAATAAATAAAGTATGTTGGCGACCAAGCTCTGCTCGGTTGAAAATAGAGAAATTTCTAAAAATGAAAACTAGCTAGATCGTTTTATCGCCCCTGAAACCCCCTTCATACTAAATTTCATGAAATTGTTGGAGCCGTTTCTGAAATTCAGATTATTATATACAAGAATTGCTTGTTTAAAGGTATGAGGGTGTGCTATTATATGAACACTTCTGGCTAACCCTCTAGGGAATATTCTGGGGAATAATCCATAACATCTTTCCAATACAACATCCAGAACAGAAAAGGGATAATCTCCTTCCAAAATTGTTCTCTATTAGTTTTGTTTTTCCCATGATTCCATCATTTAAAATTTTAGTTATCAGTATCAATATGAAAACTGGGCAGCATTTTTTACTCTGAACAATGTTATTGGAAAGTAGTCAAGATTAGCTGAATATACTTAGAAGCCATATTTTTCAATCTGTGGCTGGAAAATGAATAGTAAAGTCTCTCAAACTACCAGGAGAACAGAATCATAAAGACTCATTTCAGGGGCTGGAATCATGTGTGGTAAATAAAGACTCCAAAAGTACCAGGAGAACAGAACAATGAAGAAATCATCATATTAGTTTCAATTTGTCCACTGCTGGACACTCTTTTGTAAGTTTTGTTTTGTCAATGCAGTTTTAAGTATACCTATATTATTTGTTGTTGTTTCTTCTTCAAAGGCATGGTGCTAGTTTTCTTTATGAAAACCAAAGTATAGAAATTAAGACAACCTTACTTACCTAGATAATATTTTGAAATACCAATTGGGTAAGTGGAAACTTTTTGAATAACATTCTTATTAGAACATGGGACAAGGGCGGGAGGATTGTGAAGATTATTTTTGGTTAATTGACATATTATACAATGTTTTCGTACTTACAATAACAAGTTTAGAAGACAAGTACGATATTAAAACGGCTGTTGCAAATGTTTTTCAACCACAGAGGTTATAATCAGAAAACCCCATTCATTCCACTTAGATACCAATTAGAACATGCTGGTGCATATTTAGATTGTAATTATCAACACTTACCGGGCACGGTACTCCCTGTCTGACCCATATTTCGAAGTATTCTCCACAATCTTCGGTTCTTCAATTATCACAGATCAATCGCTATTTGTACAACGTTTATGTCCTTTTAACACATTTAGGGACTCTAAATGTCTCACAACACACACAAACTTGACCTATGAACCACATGAACGCATGTTTACTATATTTATTTAAATAAAACACGATTGTTGAGTTACGGTTCGCTGTTAATCCAATTATATTACGATTCGCGTAACTTATGTTCTATATTCGCTGAGGATTAACTTATACTCTGATAATATTAATATTGCACTCGTTATTGTATCATTATTGCGAATTATTAAATTATCTAAATAAATTAAAAATTACACGGCCACTGTGTCCACTTTGACAACTATCTTTTATTATTTGCGATATCGCCGTTCGGATATTAATTACGTCATTTATTTGCGAATAAATTAAACTGCCGTGTTTAAATGAATATGTTCCAAATTTAAGACATTTTTTTTTATTTCTAATAAGAAGACAAAACATGAGATTATAAAATACATTTTGAACAAATGATCTCTTTTGTAAATCATTTATACTTCTTGGACATGTATCCAAACAAAAATTAATATCAAATAGATAAGGGTGGGATACATTTAAATTGTAATTATTGTACGTGGTTTATTTTTTTTCAATGATCTTCATTTACAAATGTTTTTTAATTTAAAACATAAATAATGTGAGTAATTTTTGACTATGTAAATTAGTAGCTAGCCAAAAGCGGAAAAAATATTGATTAAGAAAGCGGTAAGTAGTAGAAACAGTATGGTAGAAAAAGTTTTTTGTTATCTGGTAACATTCAATAAATAAAAAAAACAACCCAACGAATTATTTTGAAAAACTTCGTTGAATTTTGTTTGTTGTGTTGATTGTTTTGAATTGTTTTATGCAGCAAATAAGTGAAAATGCCTATTAACAATCAGATAAGCGAAAAGAAAAAGGCTTTGTTAGCTTTAAAAGAAAAAATTCTAGACGACATCAAGTATTGTGAGAAGAGTATTGATGATGTTCGCGCTACTATTAAAAATAAAAATTTATACTACGATCATGCCGACAGGTAAGAAGTGTTTAAAATAAATTTAGACAACTGCCGCCCGCAGCTCCGCTCGCGTGGTATTAGTACTTCTTGCAATATCTTTATAAATTATAGCCTAAGTGTTATTCTGATGTTTACGCTAATTTCTTTAAAGTTTCATCAAAATCCGTTCACTCGTACTTTTTGCATGAAAGAGTTACATACATCCATCCATCCATCCATCCATCCATCCTCACAAACTTTCTCGTTTTTAGCGCTTGATTAATTAAAAGGGACATTAGAGTCACTTGAAACAATTGTTTTTCTATTGTGTCTGCTAATTAGCACTGAAAAGGTAAATAGTAGTAGGATTTTATAACACAGTTATTTTCTCAATACCGCTACCTTAATTTGCACCAAAACCTGACCAAAATAAAAAAAAAATTACCAAAACTTTAGAACTCATTGTTAGCAACCGCTGTGTTCTTTACTATCTCACCTGTCAGCCTACCTGTGTTCTATCGGCTAAGCTGAAATGTTCTGGATAGAACATAGAACCTGTGACCCTTCAAATCAAGACTTCAAGAGTGATATTAACCATGACCAGACTTCCTCGATATAAAGCAGTAGCCACACTAAACACTTTTCCTCTAGTTAATATAATTTTATGCACAGATCTTTGTGTTCTATTACAACCAATCTGCCTAGCCTTTTCCCATCTATATTGGGGTTGGCTTCCAGTCTAACCTGATTCAGCTGAGTACCAGTGTTTTACATGGAGCGACTGCATATCTGACCTACACAATCCAGTAACTGGGTAACACAATACCTCTTGGCTAGACTGGTGTCAGTTGTCAGGCTTCTGACTACCCGTAACAGTTATCAAAGATCTTTAAATGACAGCCAGGACCAACAGCTTAACATGCTTTCCGAGGCACGGAGGAAACTCGGTATGTTGAAATGGTCACACATCCATGGACCAACCTCGTCAAGCGTTGCTTGATGATCGACCAGTGCGGCTGTTATTATTTAGCCACAAGCTCCTCGTTGTGTACTCCTACAATAATAAATACTAACAGCCTTAACTGTCCTACTCCAGGGCAAAGGCCCTTCTCATACAGAATGGCACACCATAGGGTGAGGACAGAAAGGAATTTCAGAACACCACCTGCTAAGATGCTTACATAACATACATACTCATTTTGCTGTGTAACTTAAAACTTATAAAGAAACAAAGAAATATATTTTACTAGCTTCTGCCATCGGCTTCACCCGCTTAAAAAGTTTTGTATCATCCCAAGGAAATACAAACTATCCTATGTCCTTCCCAGGGTCTTAAACTATCTCCAATTCAAATTTCATCTCAATCGGTTCTGTAGATCCAGAGATTACCCCTACAACCTCACAAACTTTACCTCTTATAATATTAGTATGAAACCAGCACGTTTTAACCTAATCTAACCTAGTATAGATTTGTTACTTGCACAGGTGATACAGAAATGATAAAGAGAGTACGAATTCTGTGAGTTTGTTCTGACGTGTAGGGTAATCTCTGGAAACACTATACCTATTAGAAACATTCTTTCTCCATTTGAACAGTACACAATTTCAGTCTTACCTTTTAATGCAACCACTGAATCGGTTTAGATGAAATTTGGTATGGAGATAGTTTGAGACCCTGGGATTTTCATGCTTAAAATGCTGAATCGGTTTAGATGAAATTTGGTATGGAGATAGTTTGAGAGGTAGTATCCCAGGGAGGGAGGGCCATAGGATAGATTTTATCCTGGAAATCATCCTTAAGGGGGAATGGGGGGTGGAAGTTTGTATGGTGAACTAATACACCTACTATGTTATTGTGTGATATAATAAAATAGGCTGTTACTAATGGGTTACAACAGCTAGTAGCAGGGTATAAATTATTATGACTTGGGCTGTACCCCATGTGAGACCAAGAATGCTCCAATCTCATCTTACCAACATTTTACAGTTCAGACTCTGAAGATGACTTCCCATCTGCCATCGACATGGGACCTTCGGTCACCCAGCTGAAGGTGCAACATGCTATGATGAAGACCTGCCTGCATGCCACCCAAGAGCTGACCAGCTTGACGATACTACAATCAGAAGTTGATGTACTGGTGGAGGAGCCAATATTTGAGGGGTAATTAGTATTTCCACTAACCGAACTGCACCTGAGCACATTAAAAAAATGTTGGAGCTTAAATTAATTGGCTAGAATGATGTCATCATCGTCACCACCAGCCTTTCTTTCTAATCCTCAGCTAGACAGGGAGTGTGCTATAATCCACCACGAGGGCAAAGTGTGTATTGATAGATGTCACATGTCTTCGAATTTTTGGTTCTAAGACATACCAGTTTCCTCACAATGTTTTCCTTCACCTTTTGAAAGATATAATGATGAAATAAGTTACACAAAGTAAAGCACCTGCGCTACCGCGAACCGGAAAACGTTGCGTTGGAAGGCCTCCCACCAGGTGGACCTGGTGAAGGTTGCGGGGATCCGCTGGATGCGAGAGGCACGGGACCGGTCAATGTGACCGGTCGCCTAGTCCAGCAGTAGACGTCTTTCGACTGGTATGATGGTGATGAAAGCACCTTAAATAAATAAAAACAGCCTTTATTCACTGATTTTTACAGTTCATTTTAAATTTATCTTTAACTAACTTAATTTAGACTGTTTTTTAGACAGGTTGTCCTTTGACATAGATCTTCTCTAGGTCATGCCACTTTTTACGGTGTTTTGCCGATTTCCTCCACCCCTGTGGGAGATCGTCCTCCCACCTCTTGTGTTGCCTGCCTCTGCGTCTTTTCCCGTCGCGTGGGTACCACTCAATTACGCATTTCGTCCACTTTTCTATCCTATTTCGCATTATGTGGCCCGTCCATCTCCACTTCAGCCTCTTGACTCTATTAGTTACGTCCGCCACCTGATGAAAGCACCTGCTTGGCTTCAAACCCAAAACCTACAACTCCTAAGTCGGGCCATAACCACTGGGCCACCACTTCTCTCACTAAATTGATGTGGCTCAAACTGTACATAGCTGTAACCTAAACAACCCAATGATTTTCCTACTTTTCAAGTACCACTGTCTCATTTCCAGAGAGCCTCCAGTAACAGAGCCAGGCACTTGGCGAGAAGTTATAACAGAATGCAGGATAGACCTCGTGCCATTCACCATGACTTTCTTCATGCATACTCCTGTAAGTATCAGACTCTCTGTTAAGATAACTATAGTATAATAAGCATTCTTCTACAGTATAGACCAAAGTTAGCTGCATAGTCATGACTTGCAGAACATATGGTCGATAAGGCCGAATGAAACCCAAAATCACTTATTTCAATTAAACCATTTAAAAGATACTATTGAATTAAAGCAAAAGATGTAGCTAGTTGCAAATTCGCATGCGTCAGTAGATCTCTATGGAGAAGAACGTGCAAGAAACTCCAGATTCCATCATTTTTGATAAAAAAAAATACATATCTGTGAGAATAATGTAAAAAGACGAGCACGTAAAAGCGTCTAGAAACAACAAATCAGGCAAAGACAGCTATGTTATGAACAATCCTAACCAACGGCGCCCGTTTACGAACATGACGCATGGATCGGCACCACTCAACTGAACCGTCATGAAGGGCCCCAAAGATCCAACACATTGTAGCACCATCAAAGAGAGATTTCAGAGATCATGAATAGCTCTGAAATGGCAACTGCGTACCTGAAGACACAGCGCTAGAAGGCCAGCTACCAGGTGGACCGATGACCTGCAGCCGTATTGCGTAAGTGCGCAAAGTGTTTAAACTCTATCCAACCGACCAAATCGGCCAATCACACAAAACGGAAATCCACATCGCGTCATTCATCTCGCATGTGATTGGTCGGTGGATAGAGTTTAAACTGTTTGCGCACTTACGCAATACGGCTGCTGACCAATGACACTAGAGGCCTACGTTCAGCATTGGAGGAAGGCCTCTAGTGTCATTGGTCAGAGACAAGACGAAGACTCTTAAAGGAATACTACGTCTGTCAGCTCGAGCTATCCTCAACATAATTGTTAAACTAACTATTGCTAGCGACATCGCCCGCGTAATTGTAATTAGGCGACAGTAGGTAGGCCTCCCAAGGTATACAAAAGAACTGCTGAATTTGCGGGTTGCGAAAAGCCCAGGACAGGTCGATGTGGCTACGCTTTGAGGTGTATCTAAGTCCGGCAGTGGACGGCTTTCAGCCAGAATGTTCATGGTGAAGCCGAAGCATCAGTCACGAGTCCACACTTATCGGATATCCACAATTCTCCTGACCACATCCAACTGACACAATACCCCTCGGTAATTGCGCAACAAACAGTTTGTCATCGAGTGTCTTCTGCATACAATAAACGAGATAGGACGATGCGACAAACGTAAACGAGTGAAAGAGACAGTTATACAATGCTATCTTCACCTTCAACATTGACACAAAAATAGCTAATGCGCAGGGTCTTGCAGCCAATTTAGACAAAGATCCATTGTGAGTATTATACCGGCTATTAAGGATCTACAAATAACAGACCAACGATTAAAGTGTTTACCGAAGCACGGAGGAAACTCGGTATGTATAGACGGTGTCACCCATCCACGGACCGACCTCGGCAAGCGTTGCTTAACCTCGATCGATCAGTGCGGTTATTATTGTTTAGCCACGAGCTCCTATCATACCTTGTTAAGAACGGAGGTAATTAAAGGTCCCGTAAACCTTTTTTTTTTATATTCTATAGGCTCGCGGTTGACCACTATCTCACCTGTTGGTAAGCGATGATTTGGTCGACGGTGAGACACGCTTGCCTAGAAATATATTCACTCTTGACTTAAATACTTAGATTGTAGCTGTCGGGAAACACAGACTCCGGCAGGGAATTCCACTCCTTAGCTGTACGCATAATAAAAGTGTTTCCAGAACATTTAGTACGTATGGGTGGGATGTCCACCATGTACCGATGATGCTTCACCGTACGTCTGGTAGTCCGATGATGAAACGGGCTAGGTGGAATTAGATTGTGCATTTCCAACGCACACTCCCCGAAATGTAACCGATAAAAAACCGACAAGCTGGCAACTCTGCGACGGTGTTCAAGGCTCTGGAGCTTTTAATTGACCAGTACCTCATCACCGATGATCCTCTTAGTCCGCCTTTCGATCGACTCCAGTGCGTCAAGCTGGTATTTGGCAGATCCATCCCAGAGATGAGAACAGTACTCCATGCATGATCGAACTTGCGCTTGATACAAATTGAGAAGATGTTACGGCGTGAAGACCTCATCACCTTTTCAAGGATCCCCAACTTTTTGGCAGCCAACTGAGCCATTGACTCAAGGTCCAAGTAACCAAGGCATCAAACCCAAAATTGTCTCTCGTTCCGTCCATTTTAGTTCTGAACTAATATTCTTGTGCTTTTTGCTTACAGGAGCGTAAGTTTGGGCCGCCCTCGTACCGTGGTCTCCGCGTGGTGCCTGTCAAGCCTGCTCAAGAACTGGAGCTCTCCAAGTCAGTGCTTAAAAGTTTGAAGCTCCCCAGTGATGCTGTAGAGGTGAGGATACCTCTATACTAATATTATAAAGAGGTAAAGTTTGTGACGTTGTAAGGGGTAATCTCTGGATCTACTGAACCGAATTTGAAAATTTTTCACCAGTAGAAAGCTACATTATTCCTGAGTGTCATAGGCTATTATAAAATATTTTCAAAAAAAATTGAGATTGTTATGAAAATTGCAATAATGTAACCCAAGGTAGAAAAATGTTGCCTATAAAATTCTTTCTTAGGTGTGCGCTGAGAAAACTATTGATGATAGATAAAAATTATTAGGTAAGTAGGGTAGGTAGGGCAGGCAGGGTAGGCAAGGCAGGCAGGGTAGCCAGTTGACGGGAGCGAAGCCCTGCGGGTCAGCTAGTTTAAAATACTTTTGAACGGTAGACTGGATTTGTTCCCAGTTAATATCGGGAAATTATTAATCGGGCGAAAAATATACTAAATGGGCGACTATTATACTAAGTAAGTAGGTAACTATTTATCCGGTTTGAGTAATAACTTTTAGGAGGTTTTTGTGAGCTGCGGTAATAATATTGTTACATACTTTAATTGTATTTGGGTATTTATTTTTACAATATTATTCTTTTGAAAATAGCTGAACAACCATCGTGGCGATATCGCTGTGCAGCGCGGGAGTTCGGCAGCCGAATTGTGTAAGTGAATTCGGCAAAGGAAACAGTTTGGAACCTTCAAAGAGTTCGAATCATTTCTTTAAACTTTTTCGGTATTGCGAAACTAATTTGGAAAGAGTACGATCATCTTCCTGATGATTAATTTCCAAATAATTAGCACATAATTTAATTTTGTTTTACTCACAACTAATGGTCTTCTCTAATGCTTTTTTATTAAAAATGTATAATGGTTACTTATAACTGAAAAAATATCTTTACAATTAATTCTACGTCAAAATATTGGTCATGGAAAGATTCATCTCCTTTCCTTTTAAACCGACTTCCCAAAAAGGAGGAGGTTCTATGTTCGACTTCATGTTTGTTTTTTTTTTTTGTTTATGTTCACCGATTACTCCGTCAATTGTGGACCGATTTTAAAAATTATTTTTTTTGTTTGAAAAAGTATGTTCCGATATTGGTCCCATTTTAATTTGGTGAAGATCTGATGAACTGAACTTCGGAGATATACAACAGAACTCTTCAATAAATAACGGTAAATCTCTCGGGATTGCTGCAATCGCATGTCTGTTTGTTGTTTATAACATTTCATAACATAACATCACGCCAGTTCGCTCTTAAGGGGTAAGCAGATCTCTCATTTCACAGGTTATGTTCAAGTTTCATGAAATCTATTAGGTAATAGTTCCCTTACTAACTTGCCTATTAGGTACGTACAACTAAAAAGTGAAAAATAAATAACTTTTTTGCAAAAACTTTTTTGCAAAAACTTTTTTATCAGAGTGTAATATGCAATACGTAAATGCGTTTTTGTGAAGGTTCCAAACTGTTTCCTATGCCGAATTCACTTACGCAATTCGGCTGCGGGTTTATTCGAGTTTTCAACGAATTAGTCCAAGAGCGAGCCAAGCGATCTCGGGAGCTTAGAGAAACCCGACACGGATAGTTTAGGTTCGAAGGGGATGACGGGAGCTGAAGTGTGCGAGAAAAGCGTGCGATCTTAGTTCCCGTCATCTCCTTCATGTTAGGTTACTTTAGACCCTACAGACAGAAAAAGGAGCCCCGGGGCTCCGTCGACAAACTTTTATTTTAAGTCGCTGTTTTAAACATTTGAATTCGCCCACTGTTTGTCGCTCACTTAGTATTTCAGTAAGCTATATTCAGTATTTTTTACACCTTTAATTTGTATTTTGTTTTTTGGAGCTCGTGTCTAAATAATAACAGCCGCACTGGTCGATCATCAAAGTTAAGCAACGCTTGACGAGGTCGGTCCGTGGATGGGTGACCATTTCAACATACCGAGTTTCCTCCGTGCCTCTGAAAGCACGTAAAGCCGTTGGTCCCGGCTGTCATTTGAAGATCTTTGACAGTTGTTACGGGTAGTCAAAAGTTTGAAATCTGACACCAGTCTAGCCAAGGGGTATCGTGTTACCCAGTTACTGGGTTGTGTAGGTCAGAAAGGCAGTCGCTCCATGTAAAACACTAGTACTCAGTTGAATCCGGTAAGACTGGAAGCCGACCCCAATATCGTTGGGAAAAAGGCTAGGCAGATTGATTAAATTTGAATTTATTTTCGCTGGTTTAAATACTATCCGGTAATATCGTGCCCCTTGCAAAATGTGGGTATTAACGGTTAAGTTAGTAGCAAATTATTATTGGTATTATCCATCTGAGATTCCTCAGCAGCAGGCTGGAGTTTTGCTCAGGGGAGATTCTCTTTCAGTCTCCCCAGGGATGTGCCCTAACAGGTGTTGCTCAGTGGGGTTCTAGAGGACTAGCTGTACCATGCGGTTTCGCTCCCATCAACTGGCTACCTACCCATCTACCCTACCTATCCTACACCACAGATAATATAATACTAGCATACAGGTGCCTAATCCCATACAAAGAAACCGTGCCGACGTAACTAGCGTTTTTCATCTTATTATACCGATTATTTTTTGTAAATCGATCGCGTTCGGTTCCGTTCCACGGCCATAGATAGATCACACATCACATCACAGCATCAGCCTTTTAAAGTTCCCACTGCTGGGACACAGGCCTCCTCTCATAGAGGGAGTGGGCTATAATCCACCACGCGGGCCCAGTGCGGATTGGTAGATGTCACATGTCTTTGAATTTTTGGTTGGACATGCCGGTTTCCTCACGATGTTTTTCTTCACCGATTTGAGAGCAGTGGTGATGAAATAAATTACACAAAGTAAAGCGCCTGCTTGGGTTCGAACCCACGACCTACAACTCGTAAGTCGGGACCGTAGCCACTGGGCCACCACTGCTCTCATAGATAGATCACCATCTAATAATCAATCGATATCGATAGATAAATCAAATAATCAGAATAATCAGTACAGTACGTCGGGACAGTTTCATTGTATGGGATGAGACCCCACGCCTACACTACCTACCCTAAATGCATGATTATTGCGTAAGTTTAACCGTTTACGCAGCGCATGCAACGGAAGCTCTCAAAAAGATAATTTTTTCCCGTATTTAGAACATTGTACATTGATGCTTCTCTCCTATTGGTCGTAGCGTGATGTTATATAGCCGTCCTCGATAAATGGACTACCCAACACAAAAATAATTTTTCAATTCCAACCTGTTTCTGAGATTAACGCGTTCAAACAAACAAACAAACTCTTCAGCTTTATAATATTAGTATAGATTAAGAGGTCAGGTGGTTCTCTGTGCTGATGGTGATCACCAGGGTGGTTTTAGTGAGGTAAAAATCCCCGTTTGGGCGCATTATGTCCAATTCGCAAAATGTCCAGTGGGCTCAAAATGTCCAATTCGCAATTTATCCAATTCGCAAATTGTATGGTCCAGTACGCAAATTGACCAATTTAAATTATAGTTGTTAATTAGGTACAGTTATCCTTGTAAGGTATTTTAATTCTCCTAAATCTCTTTCATACACAGAGATTATTGAGCTATGGCCTTTAACCGTATAGCAGTAGGACAGTTCAAGGCATTAAAAAAGTCGTTTACGGAGTTTAGTAGATAGATAATACGTTTCTGTTTCCTTTACGTTTTGTATTTTTTTTTTCTTTTTTCGTTTTCTGATGTTTTTATAAACTACAAACGTATGTTTATAAATAAGTACTTACTACTATTATTACTACTCCATTGTATTCAGTTCTGCCCGCCCCTCATCGCATGGCTAGTAACCTCATTTTCAATGACTAAACGCAGTCATTTTAATGGCTTATTTGAGGGAATTTTTGCTTCGAGCCGAATCTCATCCAACCTCAACCTCATCTAAAAACGGATCTTGTAATCAAGGAAGCCCCGAACTGCAAACTGGACCAATTGCGATTTGGACCTATTACGAATTGGACCAATTGTGAAATGGACCAATTGCGAACTGGACCAAATGCGAATTGGACATAATGCGCCCAAACGAACATCCCACACTCCCTGGTCTCTTCCTCAAAAGTCCAGAAGCCTTTTGAAGGTTTCCACCTGTTAACAAAAATAATAGGCTCTCAGAAACTAATTCTAACAAAAATTATAAGTACGAATGAGAGTTTGTTTGTTACGCTTCCGCGTCTTAACGGCTGTACGGATTTAGATGAAACTTGTCATATGGATAGACAGTATTACGATATAAGCTACTGTTCATCCCGGTAGTTAGTTACAATAATGATGTTTGTTTCAGGTATTACGAAGTTACGCGGCAGGCTACCGCTCCCGACGTACCACACTAGCTCGCTTGGTCAATAAGTACACCAACGCTTTGTTTATGGAGCCTCACGTAAGTTGAAACAAAATTTTACAATGTAAGACATTGTAAAATTCTCGCACAAATAAAGGAAAAAATCCGAAAACCGTAAATTTTACCTAAATAAAAAAAAAAGAATATTAACTTATTTGCAGTTGTTAAACTGATCGCGACTCAAGTCGATGTATGGGGACTACAGTTTTTCAACGGCAAAGTTAATTTTGTCCCTCAATTATGTTTATGTTATCGTTAGATCCATGTTCGGTGCCCTCATAGATTATCAACTTCAGTAATATTGGTGAATGTAGCTGTTTGTACGGAACCCTCAGTGGCCAGTTTTTAGGGTTCCGTACCCAAAGAGTAAAAACGGGACCCTATTACTAAGACTCCACTGTCCGTCTGTCTGTATGTCGGTCACCAGGCTTGTATTTCATGAATCGTGATAGCTAGAAAGATAAAAATTGCACAGATGATGTATGTATATCTGTTGCCGCTATAACAACAAATACTGAAAACAGAATAAAATAAATATTTAAGTGGGGGTCCCATACAACAAACGTGATATTTTTGCCGTTTTTTGCGTTAATGGGACGGAACCCAAATCGCACTTGTTTATTATTAAAAGGCTCGCGTATGACCACATATCTCACCTGATGGTAAGCGATGATGTGGTCGACGGTGAAGCACGCTTACCTAGAAAAAACCTATTCACTCTTGACTTAAAGACCCCGAGGTTGTAACTATCAGGAAACACAGACTCCGTCAGGGCATTTTACTACTTGTGTCTGTAGTCCAAGCTTGTCATAAGGATGTTTCCCGGGTATAAAAAAGATAATTATAATTAGTCCGTCAGTGAGATTATCAAATAGTATTGGACCCGTAATTTTTGCTTTATCAATAAATACAAATTGACAAAAAGAGGGCGCATCAAAGTTCAGGAGTGGGGGCTTGTGACGTCACTATGTCAGTATAAACTGTTCTACTTCGTCGTCACTTATAGTTTACGTGTCAAAAGAAAAAAAAAAACCGGTCAAGTGCGAGTCGGACTAGCGCACGAAGGGTTCCGTACCATTATCGCAGAAAATTGCAAAAAATCACGTATGTTGTATGAGAGCCCCACTTAAATATTTATTTTATTCTGTTTTTAGTATTTGTTGTTATAGCGGCAACAGAAATACATCATCTGTGAAAATTTCAACTGTCTAGCTATCACGGTTCATGAGATACATCCTGGTGGCAGACCGACAGGTAGACGGACCGCGCAGTCTTAGTAATAGGGTTCCGTTTTTAGCCTTTGGGTACGGAACCCTAAAAATACGTGTCCAATATGTATATTTTTCAATCTACCTGACGGACCAAAAACAAATTTTCAGTCAGCTACCCTATTAACATGGATATTTTTTTGTTACAGCCAGAAGGAGGTTTCGTAATGAAATGTGCAGATCTTCTAGAAGTATCTTGGCGTTTGGACAATAAATGGTCGCCTGTGGCACCGTTCCATCATAGAATGAAGTTCGATTTAGAATTTATGGGTGAGTTTTCTTCTTTTTCTGGTATCGACTAGATCTGTTAGGTTGCTTGTACGCGCTTACAAAATGCAGCTGTACCACGCATGAAATGGATGTTTTCTGGGTAGAAAAATAATAACTCTATTTACTCTGTCCGTCAGTGAGATTATCAAATAATATTGGACACGTATTCTTTGGTTTACCAAATCAATAAAAATTTACAAAGATAAAGCGCGTCAAATTTCAGCAGTGGGGGCTTGTGACGTCACTATATCAGTATAAAGTGTACTAGCAGCGTGACGACACACGATATTTCAACGCATTATGTCGTCGACACTTTCAGTCTTATTACAAAAAGTGGTTTAACTAAAAACCCAGGTTTAAATCTCTATAAACTGTGGTTTACACAAAAATTATATTACAAATAATGGTTTAGCGATAAACCATGGACCAAATCATGGCTAACGCTAAACCTCGGCGGCCCCTAGTTTAACGATGGTCTAAGTCGTATCTGTCAAAGTTTCTCTTTTAGGTTATAGCATCTTTTTTATTGTGTTGTGTTGTTTTTACCCGTAAATGGATATTAACATGGTTAATTTCATATATTAATGAGGATATTACTTTTTCCTCGGTACTCCAATTCTCAGATCGTTTTTTTTTTGTTGGTCCATCACAATATATTATTAACAAAGAGGCAAATGCTCTATAATATTAGAGACTTCGATAACTTAAAATTCCAAAGCTTAGTGAACTTTGTTCAGCTTGCGATGGTTTTGTTTAATGTTATAGCTTCATATAACGCGCGAGAATGTTACGTTTCGTTACACGTACGTAGATGTATTATTAGTAATTATTAAGAATTTAAGTAATTTGCTTTAATCTAAACAAAACTTCAATCGATAAATAACAAATGTTTATATCCATGCAAAATAACAAAGCAAACTTTTAACACTCCTAAACATCATTTAATCCTTATCATATTATCAAAACTTTTTTCTTTTCTGGGCATACGGAACGTTGCAATAGAATGACAGTGTGGTGAACGAATGATATTTGTATTAATCTGTGGTTGATGTATAGACAATGGTTCAAATGACGGTACTATGAAGACCACGGTTTATTTGAGTTTTGTAATACGGACAAACTTAGACCATGGTTCTGCAGATAAGCCTGGATTTGATAGTACAAGTTTAAACCTAGGTTTATTGAGTTTTTTGTAATGAGACTGTTAATGTTTACGTCTCCAAAGAAAAAATACGTGACCAATATTTTTTATTAATAAACCTGACGGACAAAAAACAACTTTTCAGTAAACACCCTATTCGTTTCGTAAACGACCAAGTGATCTTGAAGTTTGTCGGATCTAGGCACGAATCTTTTTACGCAGACGAGATTTTTCTTGTTCAGCACCATGGCAGCGCACACAGTTGGTATGTAGAAACGACACGAATTCACCGGGCCTACTGTGGGCTCTATTCTAAGGCCACTTGTACTCATGACGTGGTGGAAATCTATACTAATATTATAAAGAGGAAAGATTTGTATTTTTGTATGTAACAAATAAACTTAAAAACTACTGGACCGATTTCAAAAATTATTTCACCATTGGGAAGCTACACAATTCCCGGGTGACATACGTCCACTAGTCATATTATAAAACTATGTTGTAATCTAATGTCTAATAGATAAAAATTAGCAAAGAAGCCGTGATCTCAATGTTGGCAAAAATCATTTATTAAAACGCCTTATTGAGCGAGGCATTTTGAAAAATAAAGGCCATTTTTTTTCAGATAACTTAAAGACAACAACTAAATAAGTATTCAATGAAACTATAATTTTGTGTGACAAATTGAAGGAAGGAGCACTTTTTCGATACCAATGAACCAGAAAAACATTTAATCTTGCATGTCTTCTTTGTTTATTAATTACAATAATTCTATATCTTTGCAGAGGAATCCTACATTAAAATAATAACACAGGCTCACAAGCAACTCCTTGACCCCACCTTACAAACGGACGAACGTACCCTACTCCTAGCCCAAATTATTACCACCTGTCTCGAAGCGCGGGGTCCAATAGACCACGAATCGGACTTAGAGTCCAAAACTACAGAAAGAGACAACGATATTGACAAAATTGAGAGCGAGAATGAGAAAAGAGATAGTGAAGTCATGGCTCCACCGAAAAGTCTGCCCAAAAAAGGTAAACAGAAGAGTAAGGAGACGAATACTGCTCAAAAAAGAAGTATGGATGATGAAAATGGTGATTCTGGAGCTAAAAAGAAGAGAAATGATGACCCTGAACCTAAGAAAAGTATTGTAGAAGCCAATCCTAGGAAGAGTAAAATGACTGAAGTTGCTACAGAAAGCGGTAAAAAAAGAAAGATAGATGAAGCTAATAAAGTTGCCAGTGCTAAAAATGTTAGAGACAGTGGCAAAACCGAAGAAGAAAACGTTTATTCTAAGAATAAAGAAGATAAAACTGGCAATATGAAACCTAAGAATCCTAAACAAGCTGAGAATAACGCTAAAACTAAGAATTCAAAAGAATCTGAAGATAAAACCGCCAATACGAACTCGAAACCTAAAAATATAAAAGAATCTGTGTCTAATGAAGGCAAAAATACTAAAACTAAAAATAAAGTTACAAAAGAAGCAGGCGATATGGCAACTAAAGAAATTAATCCAAAAACTAAAACTCCAAAAGAACCAACAAAAGTTTTAAAGGAGCCAGCTGCTAGTAATACTAAACCTACAACTAAAATTGTCAAAGAAACAGATAAAAATCAAGAAAACGATGACAGTGAGAAACCTACACAGAAGAGTACTAAAGATACTAAAACTAAAATTGTCAAAGAAACAGATAAAAATCAAGAAAACGATGACAGTGAGAAACCTACACAGAAGAATACTAAACCTAAAACTAAAATTGTCAAAGAAACAGATAAAAATCAAGAAAAGGATGACTGTGAGAAACCTACACAGAAGAATACTAAAGATACTAAACCTAAAACTAAAATTGTCAAAGAAACAGATAAAAATCAAGAAAACGATGACAGTGAGAAACCTATACAGAAGAATACTAAATATATTGAAAAAAATAAGGATACTGCAACTAAAAACAACACAAATAAGGAATGTAATACAGAAAAGGGTAAAAATAAGGTACATAAAGCTAAAAATGTAACTACGAGACAAACTGATACAGAAAATAATAGTCAAAATGAAAATAGTGAGAAAACTAAAAATATTGACAAAAAGAAACCTAACGCCGTTGCTAACACAAAAAGCAAGGAAAATATAGATGTTAACAAAGATTCTGAACGACCCAAAAGCAAGATTACAGAAAAAAACAAAAATATTGAGAAAAGCGTAAATGCAGAAGCTGAAGCTAATACTAATAAAATTCACAATATACCCAAAAATACTAACACGGTTAAAGTAAAGAACGTTGCCAAAACGAAAAACGACGAGCAAGTAACTAAAAAAATTCCTGAATTAAAAAGCAATATTGCCAGCACAAAGAATGATGAACAACCCAAAAAGGTTACTGAAAAAAAGGTCACAAATAAAGAGAAAGTGACTGATATTGCTAACAAGGCTACCTATAATAAAAATGTAAAAGAGAAAACAGTTAATAATAACGTTAAAAATGTCACCCAAACGGTTAAAAAAGTAACAGAGAAGAATGCTATAAATATAAGAAATACAGACAAAATATCTGAAATAGGTAAAGTTACAGAAAAAATCATTAAAGACAAACCAAAACCACTTATGAAAGAAGTACCTCAAAAAGTATTTAGCAGTAATGTACTTAGTAAGAAAACTAAAGAACCTACAATAAGTACCAAAAACATAATAAAAAAACCATTAATCCCCAAGCTACCTTCACACAGGAATTCATTGAAACCGCAAAATCCTCCGAAAATAATTAAAGCTGGTAACACTAAAGCTATCAGCACCGGCAACACTGAGAAAGAAAATGGCGGAAAAGGATCGAAAATTCCTCAGAAGAAATTGTCCATTGTCAGTGAAGGTTCTTCTAAGAAAAATATGTTAAGGATTAGTCCTAGTAAGTATTAACAAAATTTTAATATTATAAAGAGACTAGCTGAACCGGCAAACTTTTTTTGCCATAAAAACACCAAACATTTATCTACCCTACCTACCCTACCCTAGCTACCCTACTCTACCCTACCTACCCAACCCTACCCTACCTACCCAACCCTACCCTACCCTTCCTACCCTACCTTACCTACCCTACTCTACCCTACCCTACCTACCCTATCCTACCTACCCTATCCTACCTACCCTATCCTACCTACCCTACCCTACCTACCCTACATACCCTACCCTACATACCCTACCCTACCTACCCTAACTAAAAATAGATGTTGGCCGATTCTCAGACCTACTCAATATGCTCACAAAATTTCATGAGAATCGGTCAAGCCGTTTCGGAGGAGTACGGGAACGAACATTGTGACACGAGAATTTTATATATAAGAAGATAAAATTGTTGGTACTGCTCGGTCAAAATAACTGTGCACCTGGCGCTATGACGTCACTCTGACGTTCGACTCTCGAGTTCGCACAAGGCGAACGCGGGACGAGCATTCCAGCAAAGTACACAGACCGAGTTAACCGAGTATAATATTCACAGCGGACCTTTGTGTCTCTGAAGTTGGCTCTGTCAACCATTGCGCAAGAAACAGTTTGTCATCAAGTATACTGCTTGAGTAAGCGAGATAGGAAGATGTGACAAACGTAAGCGAGTGAAAGAGACAGTTATACATGCTATCTTCACTTTCAAAATTGACACGAAAATAGCTACTGCGCAGGGTCTTGCAGCCAATTCACAGACACAAAGATCCGTTGTGAGTACTATATGTTTGTTAGCAGGCCAATAGGTAATCTCTAAAAGAGGAATATTTCTCTTGGCATACATTTTTTAGGCATTATATTGTTTCGCATAACGTTTTCGCATAACTTAAATTAGCTTAACAATACTGTGGCATAATAATATTTTGGCATAATGCATAGGTTAGCATAACTGTCATTTGGTCTAATTTGTGTTGCCATAATTTGGAGTTGCATAAATTTTTAAGGCATAAGTTAAAACAAAGTACAAACATTTTCTTAAAGTCCCTCGGCAAACTTCGTGTTTCGTCAGTCGTCGGATTTCTATCAGTTGCACTTTGCACTTGGTGCAGACCGGAATCTCAATTAACTAGGAAGTTCTAGTTTTATAACTACGTTCATACATCTAGTCATACACGCACGACAGTTGTGAGTACTGCGCACCTGGCCTTTCTGAATAAAAATCACCAATAAAGTATATGTACGAGGGTCATTCAATAAATACTTAGCCTACAAAAAATAAACGAAAATTTTGGAAAAGTGGCAATTTATTTTTCAACATAGTCTCCTTTTAGTTCGATACACTTAACCCAGCGATGCTCCAACTTTTTTAACCCGTCGGAAAAATAATTTTTGTCAAACTTTGCAAAATAGGCCTCCGTGGCGGCGATGACCTCCTCATTCGATCCATATCTATTCCCGGCGAGTGATTTTTCCAGATTAGGAAACAGAAAGAAGTCACAAGGGGCCAAATCTGGAGAATACGGTGGATAGGGCAGCAATTCGTAGCGTAATTCGACCAATTTGGCCATGGCAGCGGCAGACGTGTGAAACGTTGCGTTGTCGTGGTGAAACAGCACTTTTTCTTCGCCAGATGGGGTCGTTTTTTCTTTAATTCGGCGTCGAATCGGCCCAATAAATCGGCATAGTAAAGCCCTGTAATTGTTTTGCCCTTCTCGAGGTAATCGATGTAGATCACACCTTATGAATCCCAGAAAACGGTGGCCATAACTTTTCCGGCCGATTTTGCAGTTTTCGCCTTCTTTGGAGCACGTTCCCCGGTCTGGATCCATTGTTTTGATTGCTCCTTGGTCTCTGGTGTGTATCAGTGGTCCATATCCAGGTTTCATCGACGGTCACAAAACGACGCAAAAACTCCGCTGGATTCCGCTTAAACAGCGCCAAACACGTCTCCGATGTGGTCTCACGGTTGCGCTTGTTTTCTGGTGTGAGTAAACGCGGCACCCATCGCGCCGACAGCTTTCTCATGCCGAGTTCCTCGTGAAGAATATGATGCACTGTTCCTTCTGAAATTCCTACAGTCTCAGCTAGCTCCCGAACCTTCAATCGGCGATCTGCCAATACGAAATCATGGATTTTTTAAATGTTTTCCTCCATAGCAGCTGTTTTCGGTGCACCTGGACGTGGTTCATCAAATACCGACGTACGGTTACGTGCAAACTCGTTGAACCAATTCTTGACGGTGGCCATCGATGGAGAAGAGTCACCGTACACAGCATCCAAGCGCTCTTTGATTTCGATGCGCGTTTTCCCTTCCAAAAATAGGAATCGAATCACCGAACGATATTGCTCTTTTTCCATTTTTGTAAAACCGATCGACACGTTCGCTTCCATAAGTTGTCAAATTAAAACAAATGAAGGGATTGGAATGAAAATTTGAAAAAGAATTAAAAAAGAATGTGCTACACTGTGGTAAAACTCTTTTGAAACTACAGCGCCCTCTGGCGATGAGGCTAGGTACTTATTGAATGCACCTCGTATATCCTTCCGGGAAGGTTTTTTTTTTGTAGGTGTGTTAACGTGTTTTTGTAGCGTGTGTTTGTCGACGGTGTAGCACGCTTGCCTAGAAGTAACCTATTCACTCTTGACTAAGACCCCGAGGTTGTTGCTATCACGAACCGGCAGGGATTCAACTCCTTAGCCGTACGCACAATGAAAGTATTTCCAAAACGTTTAGTGCGTATGGGTGGGATGTCCACCATGTACCGATGGAGCATCGCCGTACGTCTGGTAGTCCGACGATGAAACGGGCTTGGCGGAATTAGATCATGCAATTCCATCGCACACCGATACAAAACCGACAAGCTGGCAACTCGGCGAAGATGGTCAAGGCTTTGACTGGACCAGTGCCTCATTGCCGATGAGCCTCTTGGCCAGTTTTTCGATCGACTCTAGTGCATCAAGCTGGTATTTGGCAGATCCGTCCCAATAATCGCAGATTCGCCCGTAATAATCGAATTACAAAACATATTTCACTAATAGAAAACAACGCTGTGAAGCAATTATATGATCGATTAAGGCTTGAAAGCGTAACAAATATACAAACTAACATTCGCATTTGTTATATTATTACATTATCTAATATAGTCACAGATAATATAATACTAATACAGATGCCATACAAAAAACCCGTGCCGTCGTAACCAGCGTTTTTCGTCTGACTAAACTGATTATTTTTATTAGTAGATCGATCGCGATCGGTTCCGTTCCATAGCAGCGACTTGCAAGTAAAACGGTTAACTCGGTTTGTGATATTATTTTCATTAAATACAGTGACAATTACTTTTACAGTATTTTTTGCACGTTTTACAGCTTCATTGTACCAAAATGTTACAGTAAAAATCAAAAAAAGTCGGGTGGTTTACCTCAGAAACTTAAAACCGCGTCATCTATTGGAATCAATTTTAAGTGATCCGTTCAAAAGAGCTCAATATTCCATAATGTTATGCTTAGGAGAGTTGACAACACAAACAATAACATACAACTTTTATGATAAATTCTAGAAAATGTTAATTATACACACTAACAAATCGACGCATATCGCGCCATCTAGTAGTATTTATTTGAACCAAATTTTCGTCTTAGCGTCGGGACCCCGTCGTATAGATATTCTTTTTTTTATGGTTTGCGACACACTTGGGGCAAAAAAACTATTTTGGTTTTTCTTTCTGAATGTTGAATTGGTTGAATGAATTTTAAACAGCCAATCACAGCAGATAACGCGTGCTTGACAATTTGTCACATTAATTCTCCGATAATTTAGAGCTGGGAAATTGGAGGTTAGACTATTACATATTCCTAGATTATAACAGTACAATTGTTTACAGGAAAAATGCCATCAAATTTGAAGATGACATCCCAAAATATGGCGAAAATTACGAATATACCACGTAAGTATTCATTTTTGAAACATTTCCTCTAGGGAAGTACCTCCTCTTCGTCTGAGGAAGTACGGAGGTACGGAGATCCATACATATTTCTGCAGCAGTTCAGTTTCTGTTCAGTTCTGGAGCAATGGTGGCCCAGTGGTAGCGGCCGCGACTTAAAAGTTGTAGGTCGTGAGTTCGAACCCACCCAACCCGATTATTTCATCACCACTGCTCTCAAAACGGTGTCGGAAAACATCATCCCGCCCGCATTCCCTCTTACAGCGAGGTGGCCTGTGTCCCAGCAGAGGGAACATTAAAAGGCTGATTGTCATATTCATATTCTTTATTATACACTAAACAAACATATACAAATACAGAAGGACAACTTATGTACAAAGGCGAGCTTAACCCACAATTGGGTTTTCTTACAGCAAACCTCAGTGTTATAGCGAGATTTACACAATTAGGACTGAACAAAAGCGCACAACAAAAAGAAACTTAAAAACAAATTTAAATTCTTACTAACTAAATACACTACACAAATACGTGTACAGCACACAATGCATAAACATAATACATATTTTATAATATATATCTAAAATACATACGATTGTCGATACGGATACGACAAGCAAGTAGAATTAATATTTGTTTCGGGATATTTAAAATGTATATTTAGATTTTGGTTGAGAGCTCGATATTTCGGCACCGTTACAAGTGCCATGATCACGAGAACTAACGTCTTGGCGGGTGGGTGTTATTTAAGAGCTGACATATCTGTCTACCCTCTTCCTCACTCGTTTGTCACACACGATGCCGCTACTAACAGAACTCGTCTCACTAGTTCTGTATATATATTTATATGTTATATATATATATTTTGATACTTGTTCAATAGTTTTACGACCTTTACATAGTTGAACCACTGGATTCCAGGCTCTCGGCAATTTAAACCCGTCCCTATTGCAATTTTTGCACTTGGTTATTTCAATTGCTTCCCGAACCATTCTAGGTATGTATGGTTTGTACATGGTAAATATCCCGAAACAAATATTAATTCTAATTATTGTGTCAAGCAAGTAAATATGATCTTTAATTATAACTTTCTTGTTACAGGGCTATTGAAAAAGCCGGCCCCAAAGACGACATAACGGATAATGTTAATAAAATAAATACAATTGTGTGCCTTAGTTATTAATGAATTATCGAAATCTGGAATTATTAAATAAAAACACAAGTTTTTACTTGAAAAATGTCTTTTATTACAAAAAGTTACATTACTAGCACACAGTTTCAGAAAAGAAATTATCTCTATACATATATATATACATATACAGCTAACTTTATAGGTGCGTTCCAAATAAAACGCAATTCAAGTGATGTGGTTGGCTGTTTCATAGCTTCGCTGCGCAATTTCGTACCTTGCAAGCTCCTCACACATAGTCGCTCCGTCTAACTATCTCGCATATTTTTAGGGGAAATCACCCTAAATGCGATTATTAACTATTATTAACTGCAATTTTTGATAAAAAGAAGAACAACTAAAATTACATAATTTTTGTTCAAGAAACTGAGGTTAGGTCTTGAAAGTAACAAAATATACTTACAACTTGGTATCGAAATTGTAAAAATTATACCTTAATTCATAATACATAATTATATCAAAATATAGTTATAAATTGGTTTCGAAATTGTAATAATTAAAATTATACTTAAATTCATTATACATGTCAAACTTACAGATAAAAAAAAATTTAATTACATAATAGATATGTATAGTCACACAATAATATTTTTCTTAATAGAAAATGGTTTACAAATTAATACAACGCCGAAAACGGATAGTTTTTGTGTGTATCGCCCATGCTGAAAATAAAAGAAAAATATAGTTTAATAAAACTTTCGAAATAGTATGATGCCTCATTGGGTGTATTCCCGTTGTCCCCGTTATCCGTGTCCCCGTTAACGGGGACAACGGGAATTTTATAAAATAATTAAAATTACTTCCCGTTGTCCCCGTACGCTGTCCCCGTTAATTTATTGTAATATATACTTTTAAAATTATGCCCGTTGTACGCAACGGGTGCGTTAAAATTAGATAAGTGAGAGTGCCATAATAGAGAGATATTATACCTTTATAAATGCTTACATAAACATTTAAAAAATATATAATAAAATCCAAAAAAAAACGCGAATGCTTCAAAATGCCGCACGCTGAATGTAGGTAGTTGACATGGAAGAATTTATTAAGGAGTCCCAAATGCAACTTGTTAACTCACAAATAACTACAGGGCATTTCCTTAAAAAAATCAGCTAGTATTTTTCGTTCATATAATTGAAATTGTTTTTTTTTTATTGAGATTAGAAAATCTAGTTGTTTTGTGTGTAAAAATTTCTAGTTTGTTTCTATATTTTTAATTAAAATATATTATATATTGTTACTGTGAAAGCCATTTCGGACTTTCACCAGTAAAGACTTGGTTAAAAGCCGGTAAATCCTAGGAATCAAAGTTCGGGTTTTTACAGTAACATATAAAAAATATCTTTCATTTTAGTTTTAGGCTTGCCGCGCTAAATTACCCACTTTTAAAAAAGAAAAAATAATAAAGGGGACAACGGAACGTCATAAAATTTCCTTCCCGTTGTCCCCGTTATGAACATACATAACGGGGAGAACGGGAAGGAAATTTTATGAAGTTCCGTTGTCCCCGTTACGGGGACACAGATTACGGGGACAACGGGAATACATTGCTCGTGGCTCCTTAATAACACATGTGGGGCCCGCATGGTGGATTATGGCCATTGCATGTGTCCCAGCTAGATCGACGAGTTTACGAAAAATTGCCAATAAAAAAAACCAACTCTTGGGACTTTACCTTAAAAATTTAAGTCTATATATCTTCTAAACTAAGACCCGACTAAATCTGTGACTTGGCGAAAAATTGCGACTAATTAGCGTATAAATTTGGGCGAAAACAAACCTTCGCTAGGTGCTCTAGTTTTTGAGATATAAATGTGGGCAAGCTGGGGAGATGCTCCCCTGATCGGTCGTCAATAAACCGTTCTAACTTTTGAACCAGTGACCGACAAATTCTGATATTTGGTGACAAATTTCGACTAATTCGCGAAAAGATTTTTAAGCTATTGCATAGCTTCTATCGCGGGCCTTGAGCGCGGGGACCGAATCCAGAAATTCCGTAACGAAAAAACCTCACGCTCCCCACTCCGACGGGCACGGCGGTGATACTTTGACTTTTAATAAGGTTTTTGAATTCTGTGGAATCTGAGTGGTGAGGGGCAGAGGGGCGGGGGGGGAGGTTTGTTGCACGTGTTTTCGATTTCCGTGTTGGTATTTTTAGAATGAAAATATTTTTTTGCGGGGGGAGGTAAACGGTTAAGGGGGGGGGGGGGGGGGCTAAATCCTATCTTGTTCTCCTGGATGAAGTAGTGGCGGGCAGGGGAGCAAATTTTTTGTCAGAAATGCGCTAACTCCAACCGTTTCTGAGATATGAGGGTTTTAAAATTTTTGTTGGTCGTAATTTTTTTGCCTTTTATCGGTCTCTCTGAGCTGTTTCTGTGACAATGGTGATCAATGTGGACCTTATGCTAATGAGAATAAGGGTCACTTTTGCTTGTCAAAGAAAAGCGATCTTATTTCAATGTGAATAAGGGTATTTTTGTTTTGTTTTTTAGAGTTTTATTAATCGTAAATAAATGCGGGTTTGGCTCGCTACGTTTTCGAGTTTTCAACGTTTTTAATTTTTTTTTGTTTTGTTTTTTAGAGTTTTATTAATCGTAAATAAATGCGGGTTTGGCTCGCTACGTTTTCGAGTTTTTAACGTTTTTAATTTTTTTGACGCATTTTCCAGGACTGGATCTAGAATAAATGCTATGCAATAGCTTTACCGCGGCAGTCCCCGAGTGCCACACGACTTTTTGTATTATAAAAATTAAAATCTCTCATGGTGGCCATGCCAGTATCAGTTACACCAGTGGGAAAACTAAATAGGCTGATGATTATGACGAACACAGCACATGAGCAGTGGTGGCCCAGTGGTAACGGCCGCGACTTACAAGTTGTAGGTCGTGGGTTCGAACCCAGGCAGGCGCTTTACTTGTAAATTATTACATCACCACTGCTCTCAAAACGGTGAAGGAAAATATCGTGAGGAAACCGGCAGGCTTATTACGTATCTTTTGCAAGAGCAAAATGATAGCGATTTTTGCGCAATAATTGCTCTTCAATACAAAAGTTTTAGAGTTGTTGGCGGTTTTTTTTTTAAATAAGTGCATTTGACAAACAGCAAACGATTGTGTAGGAACTACCATACCTACACTGCAGGTAATGCCGACTTTTATGACAATGAAAGGCTTTGTCATAAAAGTCGGCATTCAAAGTTCAAAGGGAACGCTATCGTTTTGCTCTTGCAAAAGATACGTAATAAGCCTGCAGTACCTATGTCCTAGAATAAAAATTCGAAGACATGTGACAATCTACCAATCCGCACTAGACTCGCGTCGCGTGGTGGATTATAGCCCATTCCCTCTCACAGAGAGAAAGCCTGTGTCCCAGCAGTGGGAACATTAAAAGGCTGATGTTGATGACGTAATAAAATCCGGATGGGGCAATAGACGATCCATTATCGACACCCCTCCGTGCCTCGAAAAGCATATTTATCTACTTCGGTTTCGTTATATTCGAATTATAAAATTGACAGCGGTTTCATTATGATACCCATAACGACATCGGGTTGCATTATGCGAATCGTCATAAATTCTAAAACACAAGCAAAGACATTCTGAACATACAGCCAGGTACCTATAATATTACTTGGAAATCGAGACAATGTAAATGATGTTTTTAAAAATGGAACAAGTTTAGAACAAAAGTATCGTATAGGTACTATTTGGCTGTTGCAGCTACAAGATCTTTGCCTTATACCTAATAAAGACTAAATAAAAAATAAAATAAAAAGTGGACGCGGGCAAATTTTTCTGAGTGAAATTTTATTCCAAATTTTATTAAAAATGTCTTCAAAATCAAGTGATATTGATAATACACCACCAGGTATAACAAATAGAGCAGTTGCGGCTACAAATATCTTACTACCAGAAAAATCAAGACATGTATATGAGAACTGAAATACTTAAAACACACTTCCAAAATACTTATTTTTCTATATCTGTGTTTTATTCCTTCCTTCGTAGATAAAATCTTGTATGCAACTGTACGTTATTGGTCTTTTAATAACTCGTGCCCACCTATTTCACTCACTAAAAATGGCACTCGTATTAAAAGACCGTCCATAACGTAACAGTTGCATAAATAGCTATAAGCGTCTTTCATTTGATCATCTTTGACAGCCGTTATGGGTAGAAGCCAGAAAATCAGACACAAGCCTTGCCAAGCAGTATCGTGTTACCCAGTTTCTGGGTTGTGGAGGTCAGACAGGCAGTCGCTTCATGTAAAGTTTTGTTAATCAGCTGGTAGGCGACCCGGAAAACGTTTACAACTATATTTGACCACTCTTAGGGCTGCGGCAGTTCGCTATATATCAGTAACACAGGGCCGTTCGATGTGGCGACACTTAGGCGATGCCTATATCCAGAAGTGGACGTCTTTCGACTGAGAAAAAGATACATAATAGTTGATTTTCTTACCCCTTAAAAGTAAAAGTCCGTTTATTCTTGTTAAGCGCGTTGAGAGCGTCTATTTTGGGCTGGTCCAGTTTGATGGCCAGAGCTTGTAGGTTGTCCCACAGGTGGGCTGCCGACGAGGCCTTCACTACCACAGGGTGGCCACTTCCGAACTGGTAACTGTTGGATAAGAAAATTTAATTAGAACTTATATCTGTGTTGCCTGAAAGCTACAACTTGGGGTTCTTTGAAGTCGGGAGTGAATAGGTTCGTTCTAGGGAAGCGTGCTTCACCGTCGACCACATCATCGCTTACCGTCAGGTGAGATAGTGGTCAAGCGACAGCTTGTCAATAGAAAAAAAAAGGTTCACGCCTGTATCATTTGGTGAAGGAACTGCAATGGAACATTAAAACAACAACAGCTAATCATATCATCATGAGATTTTTTTTGATCTGTGATGGCCTAGTGGCCTTCGAGCTTGAAGTGGTGGGATCAAAATAGGGCAAGCTCCAATGTGTCTATTTCAATTCATATGTACTTCCTAAGTTTATCTTGGACATCGCTGACAACGGTGAAGGGAAACTTTGTGAGGAAACCTGGACGTATAGTTAGTTACATTACGTTACGGGCGCCCAACGCGAAGAAACTTTGGTTCAAATAAATTGCACTAGATGGCGTGATAAGCTTCTCTTTGTTATTGAGTTTTGTGAAATATAAAGATTTTTAGGGACATTCATAAAAATTGTATGTTCTAATTCTTATGTAATTAACTCCTAAGCACAAAATTAAGGAATATTGGGCTCTTAATTCACATTTGATAGATTATTTGAATGGATCATTTAAAATTGATTCCAATAGATGGCGCGGTTTTAAATTTCTGAGGCATCCACTCGATTTTTGTAATATGTTTTGTATCACATTTTGGTACAATGAAACTGTTAAAACGTGCAAAAAAAATACTATAAAACAAATCGTCGCTGTATTTAAAAAAAAAACTGGCCAAGTGCGAGTCGGACTTGGCCGGTTTTTTACCATTATTGCAAAAAACGGCACAAAAATCACGTTTGTTGTATAGGACCAATACTTAAATATAAATTTTATTCCGTTTTTAGTATTTGTTGTTAAAGCGGCAACAGAAATACATCATCTGTGAAAATTTCAACTGTCTAGCTATCACGGTTCATGAGATACAGCCTGGTGACAGACAGACAGACGGACCGCGGAGTCTCAGTAATAGGGTCCCGTTTTTACCCTTTGGGTACGGAACCCTAAAAAAAGCAAACCCTTTTACTTGCCAGTCGCTGCTAACACCATCTAATCCATGGAACGGAACCGAACGCGATCGATTTACAAAAAAAAACAGTTTAATCAGACGGAAAACGCTAGTTACGTCGCCACGGTTTCTTTGTATGGGATGAGGCATCTGTATGCTAGTATTATATTATCTTTGGTTATAATGAGCTTGATAAGGCCAACCAGCCTTGAACAAGCGTGGCGATCAATGCTCGTACCTTCTCTCTATGAGAAGAGTCCTATGCCCTGCAGGAAGACAGTAACAGGTTGATATTATAAGTTATCTTATTTCGAAGTTGATTCGTCTCTCAAATACATACATACAATCGAACACAGAACCTCCTTCTTTTTTGAAAGTCGGTTTAAAAACGTTATGATGTTCATAGTTACCTAATGAGCAGCTCCGCAGGTGACATCTTTAGTCCGGAAGCCATCACTTTGACCAAGGCATCGTCAATCACAGGAGTATTGTGGTTCTTGTACTCGGCAGGCGTTCCCTGAAAAAACAGACACCAAAAATTACAATTACCCTTTGTAAAAGAACAACTTTATGCCATGTGGATGACAAGTCAATTAATCTGCCTAGCCTTTTCCCAACTATATTGCGGTCGCCTTCCAATCTTACCGGATTTAGCTGAGTACCAGAGTTTTACATGGAGCGACTGCCTATCTGACCTCCACAATCCAGTTACTGGGTATCACGGTACCCCTTGGCATGACTGATGTCAGATCTCAAGCAAATGACTACCCGTAACGACTGTCAAATATCTTCAAATGAAAGCCGGGACTAACGGCTTAACGTGCTTTCCGAGGCACGGAGGAAACTCGGTATGTTGAAATTGTCACGCATCCATGGACTGACCTTGTCAAGCGTTGCTTAACCTTGATGATCGACCAGTGCGGCTGTTGTTATTTAGCCACGAGCTCCTCCTGAGTGGATGACAAGTATCCTCTAATATTATAAATGCGAAAGTTTGAATGGATGGATGTTTGTTACTCAATACAAACATCCATGTCACGACAGACCGGCTGAACGGATCTGGAGACATTTTGGACTGAGACAGATTATACTCAAGTGGAATAGCACATAGTCTACTTTTCATCCCGGTATAATATTCCCTTGGGATAGGAAAACCCTTGTCACGCGGGCGAAGCCGCTGGCAGAAGCTAGCTAGTGATATATAAACAAAACAAAAGGAGTAATAATAGTCCTCCAAAATAAGGATATCCGCAAGAGGACCAAAGTAACCGACATATACCGAAGAATTACCAAACTTAAGGCTCAGACACCCCTGAGTAGCTGATTTTAAAATAAGAATCGCGTCTAAACTGCTAGTCGTAATTTTTAGGGTTCCGTACCTCGAAAGGATAAAACGGAACCCTTATAGGATCACTTTGTTGTCCGTCCGTCTTTCCGTCTGTCCGTCCGTCTGTCCGTCTGTCTGTCTGTCAAGACCCTTTTTCTCAGGAACGACAAACTAAGCCAACGCAATCAAACAGAACAGCCGTTTATGTCGCAAATTTTCGACACTCGCAAGGGAATCAAAACCTACAGTGTACTTCCCGTGAACTCAGAATCTTGAAATTTGGTACGAAGCAACGTCTTGTAGCACAGATAAAGGAATAATTGCGAAAACCGTATTTTTTTTGTTACATCATATAATAAAAATATTAACTAGAAAGACATACATAGACCTTATAGGTGATGTTCTTCAAAAAGGCCAGGTGCGCAGTACTCATAACCGGCGTGTGTGTATGACTAGATGCATGAATGTGAGTGAAGCAAAAGAAGTATGTAAGGATCGTAGCAGGTGGCGTTCTGTAGTTTCTGCCTACCCCCATGGGAAAAAGGCGTGAGTTTATGTATGTGTATATGTAAAAATATTTTTAATAAATTTAAACTTACTACCCCTTTCCTCATGAACGCGTAGAGGTATTAAATTGAAATTCATCTCAAATACTCAGGTCTATAATACCTTTAAGCTGAGGTTTGTACGGTACCCTCGGTGTGCGAATCCAACTCGCACTTGGCCGGTTTTTTTTGGAAAAAATATATGTTACATTAGACCATTTTCTTAATAATTTGATCTAAGAAAATTTTGAGTTTTATAGTGTAATAAATTTATATAGTTATATCTAACACGGACAAAAAAACGACAATCGCACCAAAACCGCCGGGCGTATTTCATCTCAAAGACAAATTAATCATCTACATTTTGATCTAAGGTTTTTTTTTAAAGTCATAGAATAATATGGAAAGTACAAAAACTACTGAATTTTTGGGTCGCGCGGGTGTGAAACGAGTGCGATTTTTGTTCCTTCAGGGTCGTTGGCGCATTGTGACAGTGGGCAGGGCACATTGCTCGCAGAATGGCGACCGCGAACCGGGAGACGTTGCGTTGGCAGGCCGTCTACTAGATTTACCGATGACCTGGTTAAGGTTGCGCGAATCAACTGGATGCGTGACACACAGGTTCGATCAATGTGTCCACACTTAGGGGAAGTATATGTTCAACAGTGGACGTCTTTAGGGCAGGAAGATGATATGCCATTAACCTGACAGTAGAACTTACCTTAGAACCGAGAACTCCATAACAGACGAGTGTGATATCGCGTTCAGCGCAGAAAGCGTGCAAGCGTTGTTGCGATAAGTACGGATGGCATTCCACCTGCAAGTAAAGTTTACTTTGTAGCGACATCTATGACGCTACATATTAACTAAAATCCTGCATCGCGCAAGCAGAGTTTTCGGTGATATACATAAAGTTCGAGTCTGGTTGGAGGATCATCCCTGTTCAATGGTAGAGGGGGATGCAGCCTTCCAAAAAGGTTGTGGTCACGATCGAAAATTTCACACAGTATTGCGAACAGTAGACCATCGAAGCAATTTTTACCTGATTAACCACCGGCTTCAGTCTTCCCTTATCCAGAATCTTCTGTATTTGTTCAGAGTTGAAGTTGCTGATGCCTATGCTCTTCGTCAGGCCCTTGGTCACCAGTTCCTCCATGCCGAACCAGGCATCCAGATAGTCGTGATCAGAGTATTGTAGGACTCCGGCGATATACGGCAGGGCTTCGACACCTTCCTATTGGGAATATTAAGGGGGATTATTCACAAAAATATGGGTAACGGTGGTACAGGAGTGTGAGGATTGGTACAAGAAAATAGAGGAACACGGTGATCAATGTGGACCTTATGCTAATGAGAATAAGGGTCACTTTTGCTTGTCAAAGAAAAGCGACCTTATATACATGTAAATAAGGGTCACTTTATATTTTTTTGCGGGGGGAGGTAAACGGTTAAGGGGGGCGGGGTAAATCCTATCTTGTTCTCCTGGATGATAGCTAGGGCAGGAGGGGCAAATTTTTTGTCAAAAATGCGCTAACTCCAACCGTTTCTGAGATATGAGGGTTTTAAAATTTTTGTTGGTCGTAATTTTTTTTTTCCTTTTGTCGGTCTCTCTGAGCTGTTTCTGTGACAATGGTGATCAATGTGGACCTCATGCTAATAAGAATAAGGGTCACTTTTGCTTGTCAAAGAAAAGCGACCTTATTTCAATGTGGATAAGGGTCCACTTTATATTTTTGTTTTGTTTTTTAGAGTTTTATTAATCGGAAATAAATGGGAGTTTGGCTCGCTACGTTTTCGAGTTTTTAACGTTTTTAATTTAAAGGCTCAAATTCGCTTGGCAATGACAAGTTAAAATAAGAATTTTTATTATGACGGATGTAGGAAATATTTTTATGTTCTATTGAAGTTGAGGATCTTTATTTGTATCATATTTTAAATTCCACCGCGTTCAATGTAGACTTAATGTATGTGGGAAAAGGGTCACTTTGAAAAAGCGACCTTATTGTGGTATAAATAGGGGTCACTATTTAAATTTATTATTTGGGGAAAAGGTAAAAAATATGATTATAAGGGGGTTGTTAGAGGGTAGCGTTAAGGGTTTATTATTGTGGGTGGACCGTGATCTGCGTTTACTATTTGGTGAAAGAAAATGACTTAAATTCTCAAAAATTTAATGCTATGCAATAGCTTTACCGCGGCAGTCCCCGAGTGCCACACGTCTTTTTTTTATTTTTTATTTATAGGCCCGCGTTTGACCTCTATCTCATTTTATGGTAAGCGATGATGAGGTCGAAAATGAGGCATGCCTTGGCTCATTTAACTCCTCACACTATCTTGTATGAAGCCAAAAAACAAAAAAAAGTTGTGCCAGACTTACCTTAAAAGACATGGGGTTGTGTATCAAATAGAGATCGAAGTAATCGAGCCCCAAGTTGGTCAGGGAAGCTCTACAGGCTACTTCTACCAAGTCTGTCCGGTGGTACGTACTCCAGAGTTTGCCAATGATGAAGAGGTCCTCACTGTGGACATAGGATACAGGGTTTCTAATACTTATTGTTACGAGCTGGGCTTCAGGGTTTATATTATTCAAACAGTTGTTAAAGGTGCCTAGTTAAAGTGTAGAAGCAATAATTAAGTGTTTAATTAATCACTCTATATTACTCAAACAGTTCTCAAACAAATGTATTTATCACTTCGCACTATATCGCTTTTGATTGCTCCCAATCGCTTTAAAATCGAAACTGACTCCTGTCGAACCTGATCGCCCCAGTAATAGCACGGGAAACGATTCTAGAACATTTTAGACTGTTCTTGACGCGACGAGCACTTTCCAGAATGTTCGGCTGAGAAAGATATTCAAGAAGAACTTTCGAGACCGTTTCGACGTGACGAGAACATTCCAGAATGGTCGGCTGTGGAAGGCTTAGGCGTCAAGAACTTTCGAAGAAGATAACTGCCGCTAATTATTCGATACGAGATGGCGCTAGTCGCTACTACTAGTTTTTATCCTTTCGTCAATAGATGATGCTATCTTGTAACAATATTATCTCTGATGGCAGTAGCATAATTAGCCTATGGGTAATGTTCTCACTGCTGGGAGTCGGAAGGAACCGCAATCACCACGCGGGCACAGTGCAGCTTGATTCGAATATTTAGTTCTAGGAAATCACCGTTTTTAGAGCAATGTTGATGAAATAAAATTTATTTTATAACTAATGTGCCTGCCCGCTTTCAAACGCACGATCTAAGACGTACCCTATATATCGGCTGACAACTCTGACCCATCTCTGCTTCTTCTTATTTTTAACAGTATTCAGATGAATTTTAAAACAGTTATCACCAAGCGGTTAGAGCTATTTTGCAAATTCATTTGGTTTGGATTATAATCTATGGTTAGTTAACTGACATCAGTATGGCAGGCTCGCAAAAATGGCGGCTCAATTATTTTTTATTCACCACCATGTTATAATATGGCTTAGATAAATGGATACCAAATAAAAGGGTTCGATGAGGGGAAAATGTTTTTTTTTTATATTGATTTGACTAAATTATTAATAAATTAATTTAACTTACCGTCTCACAGTGCCATCTTTAATTTTAGTTTGAATAGCATCTCCTATTTCCTTCTCGTTGCCATAGATGTACGCAGTGTCTATGGCGCGGTAACCTAGGTCTATGGCAGTCTCGACGATATCCTTCAATAAGCGCGGGTCCACCTGCGAATAGGAAAACACTTATAACGAATTCGATAAGTTGGTGAAACAGTAGCTCGCGGGTAAAATAATAACAGCCACAAGGGTCGATCGCTGGCCGAGGTAGGTCCGTAGATGGGTGCAGAGTTGGGCAAAATACATGCTTTGCTTTAATTAAAATACAAATGACAAAATACTATTTCGCTAGTATTTAAAATACGCTATACAAAATATTTGTAAGTCGTGTATTTCAAATATAAAATACAGTATTTTAACAATTAAAACAATCGTGACATTCTTCGTACTAATAATAGTACATTATGGTACAAGTGTGTAATGTTGGTGATTACCGCTGAGGCGCCATTGAGACCCGAGCCGTTAGGTGAGGGTCTTAAGAGTGCCGAGGACGGTAATCATCAATACACACGTGTATCATACGACGTTTTTCAACATACTTGTGAAGAAAATAATACTAAAAAATCATTTCCAACAGTGAAAACGAGTTGTGATTTTTTTTTCGCAATGGCAGGCAAAGTTAATCAGTTTTCCTATGCGCGCGCATCTAACAATAAAAAACATTTTTTTTCGTCTATGGCGATCGGCCATAGACTAAAAAATATGTTTTTTTTTAATGGCTTTTTGCGGATTGCGTTTTAGCCACGTACAAAATGGGGAATTTCTCAAGTTTTCTTTATTACAGGCATAAACAAAATTTATATTTGAGTGAAAGTTTTATTTATTAAACAAGTACAAGTTGAAATTATCTATTTAAACACGAAGTTGCATGAAATGTGTTGCATTTGTACTATTGAGCACGACCTTTTTTGTATCGAAACTTTTTTAAGAACAAAGCAACTCAATCAATAAATAAAAAAAAAACTCTTTAACTCACTTGTGAATAATAGTAATGAAAAAGTCACAGTTTGATAACAGGTGTCATTATGTGCCTAATTGCGGTGAAATTAGAGCTACTTTATGAGCAAGTGTGTTGAAAAATACAGTTCTATTATTTATTCATGGGGTTGTCATATCTGAGATAAAAACCCCTAAATAAAAAGAGAATAAAAAAAAAAAAAAAATTATTTATTCAGCGTCATGTATTTGAAATACCAATTACAAATTACATTTTTAAGAACTAATTCAATTACATATACCAACAACGTATTTGTATTTAAATTACGTATTTTAATTACAACAGTACCTAATCTAACGAGGAGCTCGTGGTTAAATAAGCCTGAGATCTGACACCGGTCTTGCCAAGGGGTTTAGTGTTACCCAGTTACTGGGTTGTGAAGGTCAGATAGGCAGTCGATCAATGTATAATACCGGTATACCACTGTATCCGATTAGAATGGAAGCCAACTGCAACACAGTTGGGATTTAAAGATTTTAGTCCAAATTTACTTACGCAATTAGGCTGCAGGTTGTAGTGGAAAAAGTGGACGAAAAAACACCACGCAGACGCCCACCTGCTGATCTGACCAGCGAGTTCTATATGCGTATGTGAATTCGACAAAGAACACGTATACATAAGGGTGACGACACCTTTAAAATAACGACTTTCTTGTTGTTTAGGTGATATACTTGAAAGGTGATAGGTAAAGAATATGTGAATTTAAGTCATGGGGTGGAAGCCTTTGGTCACGGATAAATTTGAAAGAGCGTTACCGCGGTCCTGGGGGTCTACATCCTAAGCACTAAGTCCGTAGTTTCGGCCTTCGTTACATGCGTTTCCTACTCCGTATCACCTATGGACGGATGAATAGTTCGAGGCTCGAACTAAGAATGAAAGAAAACATAATTTGACGACAGTTGTACCTACTCCCGATGTATTTTAACCCGTCCGAAAAATTAAACTTAACACTTGTTTTTTTTCACTTCAAAGTTTCGAAGTATTTTCGTACGGGACCCATAACTTCGTTGACGGAGATAGGGTGTAGACCCTCTGGCACAAGCTGAACTGAAGGAACACTGGTAGGTTTTAGTCAGTTCTTTCTTTCTTAGTCAGTAAAAGTCTGCAACGCCCTCCCGCTTTACCCAGAGCGGGACATTGGATGATTTCCAACCCCGAAAAAAAAAGCCTAACTGCGTAAGTGAATTCGGCAAAAATACGTAAAGGTAAAACGAAAACAATTAAAGAAAATGTGTCCTCCTCTCTCATGGAGCTGTTCCCTTGCCCTGCCGAACTCACTTACGCTGCCCTAGTCGATCATTCTTCCATACAAACGTCTATCGGTTATCTCTGTCTATCTGGCGATTACTCCTCTGTTTGACAGTGTACGTTCAAAATAATATCAATTTGTCTCATTATTATCTAGCCCTGTATGGAAACAAAAAAGTAAAAAATATATATATTTGAAACTTATGAGCGTCGAAAGTTCCATATTTCAACACTAATTTTAACGCATCTTTGGGCGCAAATAAATATCATAAGATGAAGGAAAATTGCAAAACAATCACCATACAAGGATAGATATGTAGTTCAACAAAGCAAATCATTTTATATTGAACAGATACATTTAGTCGTTTTTTCATGATATCCATACTCCCAAAGGTCTGTTTATAAAATTTCGCGCGCTCGTTTTCGTCCTAAATCATCATCCATTTCGCTACAAATTTTCAAAAGTGTGTATTCGTACGCGAACTAGCTTCTTACTGCTCATCACACCATCTATCTCTTTCGCACGTGTTGTCGGATGAGATAGCATGGATTTTAACTCCGCGCACAAAATAGGTCGTGCCGTCGACTAGTGCAACCATAAGCAATTACGCTGCAGGTCAGGGCGATCACGGTAGGACTGGACGTAAAGGCTGTGCCGGTTTCCCAGTCCTCCTCCATTCAGACGATGCGGGAGTGCCGCTGGGTTTTTTTAGTGGGTATACCGGGCTAGCCCGGGGAATTCCACATAGCCCCCCCATTCCCCCAATGGGTGGGTATGTGTAATGCATTTTTTCCAAGCGTGATCAAAAAAAAAAAAAAAGGCCGATCACGGTGACCACTGCCCTGAGAAGAGCCGAAGACAGAGTGGCTTGGAAGTAGCTAGTTAGTGAATCCGTCAAAGCTTTCCGAGAAGTAAGACGGGAACTACCTTCAGCAATGAAGAAATCGAAAAAATGATGTCTAGGTACTTACCAAAGCGCTTCCCAAAACTAGAACAGGAATCTTATTGCCGTCAGCTAACGGTAAGTACTGCATACTTTCCATTCTGCCGAATTTCATCTTGCCTTGTCTCAGCTCTTCAATCTTCTGCAGGTATACTTCTTCTGATAAAGATGCTAGAAAGCTCTTCTTTGTGGTGGTGGCCGTTATTATGATTGTTGTCTCCTCTCTCGAGCGGGCAGTCTTACTCTGTAAGAACATCAAAATCAAATCAAATCAAAATCAAAAAAGGTTTTTAGTTGTCGCCTTTGCAAAATGTCCGGGAATTTGGCCTTATCTGACTATTATTTTTGAACAAATTCAGGTAAAAAGAGTACCTAAATATTAATTTCGATTAAATTGTAGGCTCAATCTCTAAATAGTATTAAACAAAGTCGCTGCCTGTACTCGCCGTGTCTGTACGCTTAGGCTTAGCACGATTTTAATCGCGTGATTTTTTCCGCCCATTCTGCGACCTATGGAAAAATACAGCGCGGAAATAATACAGCAATAAATCCGTATTATGCCACAGAATCCACCGCAACGCGGCGCGGATTAAATTCTCGCGAATATTTTGACCTCTATGAACAGGTAGGAGACAAAAATCGCGCGGAATTTTATCCGCAGTGCGTGTTAGTTAAATTCAGTACGCGGACAAAAAATCGAACGAATAAAAATCGCAATGCGTGCTAAGCCTATCTTTTAAACATCGCAACGGATTGTCATGCAGTTTTCACCAATAGAAAGAATGAGAAACGAGGAAGGTTTTTGTACATAATTTGTCACGGGCGAAGCCAGGCGGGTCGCTAGTCTATACTAATATTATAAAGAGGTAAAGTTTGTGAGTTTGTGACGTTGTAAGGTGAAATCTCTGGATCTACTGAACCGATTTTGAAAATTATTTCACCAGTAGAAAGCTACATTATTCCTGAGTGTCAAATGCCATAATATAATTTCAAAAAAAATAGAGATCCTTATGAAAATTGCAATAATGTACCCCAGGGTAGCAAAATGTTGCCTGTAAAATACAGGTAGGGTAGGCAGGGTAGCCAGGGTAGCCAGGGTAGCCAGGGTAGGCAAGGTAGCCAGGGTAGGCAGGGTAGCCAGGGTAGGCAGGGTAGCTAGGATAGCTAGGGTAGCCAGGGTAGGCAAGGTAGCCAGGGTAGGCAGGGTAGGCAGGGTTGCCAGAGTAGCCAGGGTAGCCATGGTAGCCAGGATAGACTAGGTACACAGTGTAGGCAGGGTAGCCAGGTTAGCCAGGGTAGGCAGGGTAGGGGCAGGGTAGTCAGGGTAGCCATGGTAGCCAGGGTAGACTGGGTAGGCAGGGTAGCCATGGTAAGCAGGGTAGCCAGGTTAGCCAGGGTAGGGGCAGCCAGGAAAGACTGGGTAGGCAAGGTAGCCAGGTTAGCCAGGATAGGCAGGGTGGGCAAGGTAGGCAGAGTAGGCAGGGTAGTCAGGTTAGCCAGGGTAGGAAGGGTAGCCAGGGTAGCTAGGGTAGCATAGAAGGCAGAGTAGGCAGGGTAGGTAGATAGGTAGCCAGTTGACGGGAGCGAAGCCCCGAGGGTCAGCTAGTAATATTATATAAATTTCAAAGGAGTAGTTGTCAATGATGTAAACCTGTTCGATGAAATAATTGCTATCAATTCTTTTTCATCTCAACAAAACGATGAGCTTTGTCATCCAAGCGATAAATCCGGACAAAATAGAAGGCCAGACAAAGTTCGGACAGGACACCAAATGGCCGGATCTGTCCGGACAAATCAGGACGGATTGTAACCCTAATCACGATCCTCAACAATGAGAAACCCGACGTGAGGATTGCGAGGAGGAGGACCTATAAAATGGCCGTTTTATTGAATTTATAATTGATATTAAGGTGATATATACGCCCCAATGTAACGCAGTACTGGCCGTGCGCCCGCTCGGTGGCAAAATATCAAAATTGAACCTCCTTTTGAACAGTTTTGTTTGCAAAATATTATTTGATTTACATATGCTATGTTAGGTATGAAGTAATTCCAGCCATCAATTTTTCTGTATTAAAATATTTTTTAAAATCCAAGTCGTTTTGGAGGAGTTTCCAAAAGTTGCGAAAAAATATCGTGTTGTTAATAATTTTTTTAAAGCAGAACTATTAGTAACACGAAAAAACCTTGTGTTCAAAATTATGTACATGAATCAATAATAAATATATATTTTTTGCAAACCTTTTAACCTAATTGTTACTGAGGAGTATGCTTTAGAAAGTTACCGTTTTACGGCACTAAAGCGTATGTAGGCCCTTAAGGTGATATATACGCCCCAATGTAACGCAGTACTGGCCGTGCGCCTGCTCGGTGCCAAAATATCAAAATTGAACCTCCTTTTGAACAGTTTTGTTTGCAAAATATTATTTGATTTACATATGCTATGTTAGGTATGAAATAATTCCAGCCATCAATTTTTCTGTATTAAAATATTTTTTTAAATCCAAGTCGTTTTGGAGGAGTTTCCAAAAGTTGCGAAAAAATATCGTGTTGTTAATTATTTTTTTTAAGGAAAACTATAGTTACACGAAAAAACCTTGTGTTCAAAATTATGTACATGAATCAATAATGAATATATATTTTTTGCAAACCTTTTAACCTAATTGTTACTGAGGAGTATGCTTTAGAAAGTTACCGTTTTACGGCACTAAAGCGTATGTAGGCCCTTAAGGTGATATATACGCCCCAATGTAACGCAGTACTGGCCGTGCGCCTGCTCGGTGCCAAAATATCAAAATTGAACCTCCTTTTGAACAGTTTTGTTTGCAAAATATTATTTGATTTACATATGCTATGTTAGGTATGAAATAATTCCAGCCATCAATTTTTCTGTATTAAAATATTTTTAAAAATCCAAGTCGTTTTGGAGGAGTTTCCAAAAGTTGCGAAAAAATATCGTGTTGTTAATAATTTTTTTAAAGCAGAACTATTAGTAACACGAAAAAACGTGTGTGTTCAAAATTATGTACATGAATCAATAATAAATATATATTTTTTGCAAACCTTTTAACCTAGCCGTTACTGAGGAGTATGCTTTAGAAAGTTACCGTTTTACGGCACTAAAGCGTATGTAGGCCCTTAACTAGGAGTTATGATAAGTTAGCGCTAAGGCTTCGTTCTGGCCACTATCCATCGATAAAGTTTGCTTTTTTAATGCGAAAGGCTGCATCGCTTAACACATGTAATAAAATGCAGATGAGCAACATTTACTGATGGAATGTGCTAAGAATAAATTTGAAAGGGAATCTTTGGCTAGGAAGTGTAAACTAAACATGTGGAATGTTGGATATATCCAAAATATTTTGGCATACCCTAAATCAGAAAGGGCCAAACGCGTAATTTGAGGCCTAATTCAGAAGTCTAGGCATTAATTCCTTCCTATATCCTTCCTATATCCTATATCATCTTATAAATAAATAGTGGGTAATAAAAATATAGTTTAATTATCTAATCTAGATACTAATATTATAAAGAGGTAAAGTTTGTGACGTTGTAAGGGGTAATCTCTGGATCTACTGAACCGATTTTGAAATTTTCCACCAGTTGAAAGCTACATTATTCCTGATTTTCATAGGCTATAGTATATATTGAAAAAAATTAGAGATCCTTGTGAAAATTGCAATAATGTTACCCAAAGTAGCAAAATGTTACTTATAAAATTAATTCTTTGGCGTGCGCTGAGAAAACTATTGATGATAGATAAAAATTATTAGGTAGGTAGGTAGGGTTAGGTAGGTAGGGTAGGCAGGGTAGGCTGGGTAGGCAGGGTAGCCAATTGACGGGAGCGAAGCCCCGGGGGTCAGCTAGTAGATGTATATTTGTGTGTAAATAGAGAATAAGGTACAGTGGGGTTGAAGTATCCGTGTGGATTAAAACCCCTTATTAATAAAGAATAATAAAATTTCAAAATATTATATTCTTTAGCCATACCTCTTCTGATAAAACTGCTGAAGTGGTGCTTTTCTTTGTGGTGGTGGTTCCTAAGGTTGTTGAGTCCTCTCTCGAGCGAGCAGTCTTACTCTGTAAAAAACATAGATTCTAATATTAGCGATCTTCCGGATAACTCGAAGCGATTCGATTTATATCACACTGGTAAACAATTTCTACTAAACAACATTGTAAGTACATTTACATGGACGCAAAGCGATTCCATTCCCCGATTTGACTTACAATTTTTTTCAATTACTTAGACAAAACTTGCGCGATATCGACGCAATTAAAAAAAATAACCCAATGGGAAGTAAAAAAATTCTTCGGAACAAAATACGTCGGAACAAATTACGTCGCGCTGTCAGGAAAGTGCCTTTTAGCTCTCTTGTTGTTTTACTACTCTAAAAATATTTATATTTTATGCATTTAAATAATTTATTCCATAACAATAAATAACACAAAATAGAAATTAATAATTGTCATTTTAATATTTGGAATTTATAATTAAGTATTTTGGTTTCTAAATTGCGAAATTGGAATTAAGAACGTGTCAAGCCCTAAGTAAAGCCAAAGATAAACAGGTTTTTAGAGTAAATAATTTAAAGTAAATATTTTCAGTGTTAATCAGGCTCCGAAACTAAATATAACTCGCGCTCGATAAGGTCGATTCAGAAAATAAAATATGAAATCTTATATTAGATAATGTTTTTAATGATTTGATTTATTTTAATGTTTTAATGAAAATAAGTTTTTTAATGTATTGATATAACTTAATAATTTGATTTTGTGGTTTGGAGTACCAAAACAATAAAAACGAGAGGTACCAAAGACACCGACTTCCAAAACGAAAGTTATTTATAAAGTCGAGGCATGGTACTCCATACCTTTAAATGTCCTGTTAATGAAGTAAACGTAGGTACCTCCATTTTGCGAATAGGTATGTACCTATTCTCACAAACTTTACACATTGCCGAATCCTATAGTTCCAAATAACGCTTGATTTTGGCTTCAGGGTCCAAAAACAGATAACTTTGAAAGGAACTCCGCACAAAACAAATCAAAATCATCCCCATTGCTTACCACCGGCCGTTATCCGTTGCTTCGAGCGCCGATTAAAACTCCAATATAGGCTTACCACGCATTGCGATTTTTATTCGCGCGAATTTTTTCCGCCTTTTCTGCGGCCTATGGAATTGTATGAAGCTGCCGCATTGCGGTAAAGAAATCGCGCGGAAATAATACCGCAACAAATCCGTGTTTTGCTACAGAATCCACCGCACCGCGGAGGGGATTAAATTCGCGCGAACATTTTGAACTCTGTGAACGGGTAGAAAGATACAAAAATCACGCGGTATTCTATCCGCAGTGCGTGTTAGTTAGCTCCAGTAAGCGAAAAAATCACGCAAATAAAATCCGCGCGGCTAAAAATCGCAATACGTGTTAAGCCTTACCCTCAGTTTCCCACCTTAAAATTATCGCAGAATTAATGTGACAAATTGTCAAGCACGCGTTAGCTGCTGTGATTGGCTGTCGAAAATTCATTCATCCAATCACAGCAGCTAACGCGTGTTTGACAATTTGTCACATTAATTCTGCGATATTTTTAAGGTGGGAAACTGAGGGTTAGTCAGGCTTAGCTCGCATCGCGATTTTTATTCGCGCGATTTTTTTCCGCCTATTCTGCGGCCTATGGAGTTGTATGAAGCAGCACGCATTGCGAAAAAAAAATCGCGCGGAAATAATACTGCAAGAAATCCGTGTTTTGTCATCCGCGGATTAAATTCGCGCGAACATTTTGAACTCTGTGTACAGATAGAAAGATACAAAAATCTTAGTTAGTTAGATTCAGTACGCGGACAAAAAATCGAACGAATAAAAATCGAAATGCGTTCTAAGCCATAAAGTGTCGGAGCAGAAGTCGGAACCGGAGATATAATATCAATCGTAAAGTCAGGACTTATCAGGGTCGAAGTAAAATTCCGTATTCTTCCCTAGTTCAAAGTACATGCTAGCACTACTCAATCCTACAAATTTTGTGTAGAAAGCATTAAAGCGCAGATACCCTTGAGTAGCTTATTTTAAAATGAGAATCACGTCTAAACGGCTAGTCGTAATTTTTTGGAAAAAATATATGTTACATTAGACCATTTTCTTAATAATTAGATCTAAGAAAATTTTGATTTTTATTCGTATAACATAGTGTAATTAATTTGTAAAGTTGCCTAAAACGGACAAAAACACGACAATCGCACCAAAATCGCTGGGCGTATTTTAAAGAATTCGACACCATCTCAAAGACATTTTAATTATCTACATTTTGAACTGAATTATTTTGAAAGTCATAGAATAATAAGGAAAATATATAGCGGCAACAGAAATACATCAACTGTGAAGATTACAACTGTCTAGCTATCACGGTTCATGAGATACAGCCTGGTGACAGACGGACAGACAGAGAGACGGATCGTGGAGTCTTAGTAATAGGGTCCCGTTTTTATCCTTTGGGTACGGAACCCTAAAAACGTGTATTATAAAGTTATGAGCGTCGAAAGTTCCATACTTCAACACTAATTTCAACTCATCTTTACATCTTATTTTTATAAATACCATAAAAAGAAGGAAAATTCCAAAACAGTCACCATACAGGGACAGATTAGCAGTAAAAAAAATGGAAATAATTATATTTTAAACAAATACATTGAGTATTTTATCATGATTACTTACTCATACTCCCAAAGGTCTGTTTATAAAATTTGGCACACTACTTTTCGTTCTAAATCATCATTCATTTATTATTTTTATACCATGAGTGTGTATTCGTACGCGCACTAGCTTCTTACTGCTCATCGCGGCGTCTATCCCTTTCGTACATGTTGTGTTGGGATGAAATAACATGCATTTTAACCCCGGCCACAAAATATTTCGTGCCGCGACTAGGGCAACCTTAAACAATTCTATTACTTCGCACTATTTTCCTTTTCCGATCGCTCTGTATCGCTTCTCAATCGAAACTGACTCACGACGATCCCGACCGCTCTTTATATAGCACGGAAGATGTTTCTAGAACCTTCCATACAGTTCTAGATACTTCGAGAATCTTCCAGAATAATAGCTCATTGTTCCCGAAGCGACGAGAAACTTCCAGAATGTTCTGGAAAATTCCATTCGACACGAGCTTTCCAGAAGATTAGTGCCGCTATTTGATACTAGATGGCGCTACTAGTTACTACTAATTATTCCTCTCGTCACTAGATGGCGTTACTTGATCTTGTAAAATTATCGACATTATGTGACAAAATAATCGTAAAATCTAAAAAGGGGTTTTTGTAGATACCTTTTTTTTGCAATAATATGTATGGAGCTAATATAAAAATGCATGAATCTCACGAAACCGCAAGACTAACCGTAATAACCTTGCACACGGTTTTAGAACTATTTATTTCTAATTTTTAGGGTTCCGTACTTCAAAAGGTAAAAAAGGAACCCTTATAAGATCACTTTATTTTCCATCTGTCCTTGTGTCACCACCGATTTTCTCAGGAACGGGTGGGCCTAGCAGGTTTATAAAAATCAAGGTGCTGAGTCAACACGATAAAAAGATATAAGCAAATTTAGATTTTCGCGAAAACTTGTAAGTACCATTTTTTAACTTAATTTTCAACTTCTTTTATTTTTCGGCATTTTCCCTTTACTTGTACTCTAAGACCTTGCTTTTGCTGCAAAAACCCCGACTGCTTAAAAAGCGAACTAAAAAGTTGTAAACAAGAAGAAAAGCATGATGTGCAGTCGGAGGATACATCTGGTTTTGGTCAGCCAGCTCGCGTATACGTATCCTACAAGGTTAAAGATGCAAATAAATCTTTGACTTTAGCCGCAGCCCGCGACTTCGTCCGAGACAAACTCGTATAACTTAAAAATATCAAGGGTTTTATTTTTTTAAGTTGAAACCTAGATCTTCTTCTAAAATAAAAGTAGCCTAAGTTACATATATTGATACAAAACATACATACAGACATATAATTAGAGTACCAATAAAAAAATAAAAAATAATTTCTTATAACATCAGCTCTTATTCATCTGCCAGTTAAAGTCACGTCAAAATCGGTCTAGCCGTTTTGGAGATTACCCGGAACTATCAGACAGAGAAACATTTTTTATTGTTTTTTTGTTTTATGTACCGTATAATCGCACCTATATTATGTACTGTCATATGCATTTACTTATAAGCTATTATTTTGATATTACAAATATACACTTAATGTTTATATATTTGTTTAAATGTAATTATATATATATTTAGATTTTTTTTTATCGTCGCACTGGAAAGCCTTGTAGCAATTACACTAATGGATCACAAAATTATACTAAACTAGCGGACGCCTCGCGGTTTCCCCCGCGTACTTCCCGTTCCCGTTGGAATACAGGGATAAAAAAACTTTTTAACAAAAAAAACAAACCGCTTCCAAAAAAAAAACACTGCAAAGCGAAAAATTACTTTCTTTTCTGAAGTCGGTGTCGAAACACGGAAACCAATAGGTACCAAAGACACCGACTTCGGAAAAGAAAGTTATTTTTCGCTTTGCAGTGTTTTTTTGGAAGTCGGTTTGTTTTTTATTATATTGTTGATGAAAATACCAAATCATTCATCAATCAATTCATCGCTATATGTATGCCTATAATATTTGAGGAGTTCCCTCGATTTCTCCAAGATCCCATCATCAGATCCTGACCTGATGACTATGGGACCAACCTGGAAGTATACCCTTTCAAACAAAAGCAGAATTTTCCAAATCGGTCCAGGCGTCTTTGAGTAATCGGGGAACATACATAAAAATAAAAAGATTCCGACGAATTGAGAACCTCCTCCTTTTTTGAAGTCGGTTAAAAAGTAGCCTATGTCACCCGGGGATAGTGTAGCTTCCCAACGGTGAAAGAGTTTTTGAAATCGGTCCAGTAGTTTTTAAGTTTATTCGTTACATACATAAATACAAATCTTTCCTCTCTATAATATTATACGAATAGAGAAATTAGTCCCTGGTTTCCTCACGATATTTGCCTCCACCGTTGTCAGCCATGCCCAATATAAACTGAGAAAGTACATGTGAACTCGAAAGAGTCACGTTGGTCCTTGCCCGGATATGAACCCACGACCTCAAGCACGGGAGGCAAGGTCTTAGTCACTAAGCCATCAAAACACTTACCAAGCCCTTTTATAGATGTATTGATAAAGATTTGTAACCTTCATCAAGTCGATGATCTTTGGCTGTCTTAGGATGTGGCAATCTTGCGTTAATTAATCGTAGAACGTATAGATGATATAGAACACACTTATGTCATGATGGCCCATTGACTAAGACCTCGCCTCTCCTGCTTGAGCTCGTGGGTTCAAATCCGGGCAGGGTTTACTAATGATAAGCATAAAATATAATCCTTACATTAACACTTAACACATTACATACATTGGCATAACGAAATTCAGCATAATTGTTATTACGCATAATGTTATTAGGCATAAATGCTTTGCCATAAATACGGTTGGCATAATAATAATGATGCATAATTTTATAAACGCATAATGATATTTACACATAATGTTCTTTGGAATAAAACAAACATGTTCGCGGCTCAACCTAGTTAATTTGAGTTTTTATATCAAATATATTTAATAAGACATTTTATGCTTAGGTAAAACAATTTACAATCGATTCAAATCGATTTAAATAAAAAGTTGTCTGTCTGTTTGTTCCGGCTGAACTCCGAAACAGCTGGACAGATTTTGATGGTACGTTTACTGGCAGATAACTGATGAGAAGAGTAATTTAAGCTACTTTAATTTTAGAAATATCATTTAGGTATGGTTCCGCGTAAAAGATTTATAAATCGTGTTTTTTAACCGCATTTCCAAAAAGGAGGTGGAAAACGTCGCAAGAAATCTATGTTATAAAACGAAGAAACGGAAACAGACACCCCGACTTCCGATATTAAAGATATTTTACAATTACCAAAAAGGAGGAGGATTTAGACTTTATGTATGTTTTTAGGATTCCGTACCCTAAGGGTAAAAACGGGACCATATTACTGAGACTCCGCGGTCCATCTGTCTGTCTATCACCAGGCTGTATCTCGTGAACCGTGATAGCTAGACAGTTAAAATATACACTAACTACAAAGTAAAAAATATCTTTAATTTTGGAAGTCGGTGTTTCTGTTTTCTTTCTTCGTTTTATGACATTGACTTCCGAAATTGAAGTTATTTTTCTATTTGTAGTGTTTTTTTGGAAGTTGGTTGTATTTTTTTGTAAAAGTTTTTATAATTTTTAGTTTTGGTACCTAATGAGCAAGTTCTAAAGTAAGGTACCTAATGCACAAAGTTATGACAGAATAGATTACCCGAATAACATAAAACTTGAACATAACCAGTGAATTGAGAGAGTACCAGGGTGAATGTACACATCTGCGTACCCCTTTAGAGAGTACCGGCGTGATGTTATGTTTTGAAATGGAGTAAACAACAAACAGACATGCGATTGCAGCAATCCCGAGAGATTTGCCGTCATTTATTGAAGAGTTCTGTTGTATATCTCCGAAGTTCGACCACACGAGAAGCACCAGCTTCGAAATAAAATAGTATCATCAAAATCAGTTCAACTAGTAAAACGTTTTGACATGACACACATAAAAAAACCGGCCAAGTGCGAGTCGGACTCGCGCACAAGGGTTCTGTACCATTATCGAAAAAAAAACGGCAAAAAAAATGTTGTTGTTGCCCCAGTTAAATATTTATTTTATTCTGTTTTTAGAATTAAAAAATACATCATCTGTGAATTTCAACAGTCTAGCTATCACGGTTCATAAGATACAGCCTGGTGACAGACGGACATTGGAGTCTTAGTAATAAGGTCCCGTTTTTACACTTTTGGTACGGAACCCTAATAAAATACAGTCAAATTGATAACCTCCTCCTTTTTGAAGTTGATTAATAAAAAAAGTTAATTAATAAAATCAAAAAACCCGACTGCTTAAAAAGCGAACTAAAAAGAAGTAAACAAGAAGAAAATCATGCTGTGCAGTCGGAGGATACATATTCGAGCTGGCTGACCAAAACCAGATGTATCTTCCGACTGCACAGCATGATTTTCTTCTTGTTTACTTCTTTTTAGTTCGCTTTTTAAGCAGTCGGGTTTTTTTATATTTTTAATTATTTTTTTATTTACTACTTTTTTGTTATTTTTTTTAAATTAGGTTCATTTAAACATATAAGTGTTATATATTTTTGAAATCACCTCTTAAAACCCTTTATTTTGATACCCCACACGATGGGTTTGGAAGAAAAAAAAAATATCCCCCCTACAAAATGGCGCTCAAAAGCCGCCATTTTTTTCTGATCCAATTTTTATATAGCCTATGACACTCGCAGGGTTAAGACGAATCGATTGACGTAAGAATCGTCAAAATCAGCCAACGCGTTTGGTCTCTAGAACGCCACATAGGAACAAACATACATACATACATAGACTGATAAACACATTACCCTCCTTCGGCAGTCGGGTAAAAAGAGAGTAAAACTACAATCAATAATCGTACTTTGAGCTGTTTCATTTAGCATTATCGGCACCGGACATCCACCGAAAAAAAAAAAAAAAAAAAAAAAAAAAATGCCTAATTATGCCTTATTCTGCTGTAAAAACTGAATAGAAAAAAGTTGGTTACTTAATTCATAACCTTCCAGACCGTGTCGGGTAAAATTATAGACTGCTGATAGATTAAAATATAAAATAACTAGATCTGCCAGCGGCTTCTCCCGCATGAAAAATATTTTCTTATCCCAATGGAACGAAAAGTAGCCTATGTGCTATTCCAGACTATAATCTATCTCTGTGCCAAATTTCATCCAGATCCGTTCAGCCGTTTTGAAGTGATTGAGTAATAAGCAAACATACATCCACACATCCATATTTTCGCATTTATAATAGTAAAGTAAGAAAAGATATTGTTATAGTATATCTGTGGTTACTGTCATGTAGTCTGTGTCTTTGAATAAAGTCAGTTGTTGTCGGAGTTTTTGGCGGGCTTTTTTCGGGTGAAGTTCAGCGGCTGTTATGTTATTTGCAAATTGATGGTTAAAATTTCCTTTATGGGCCGCTGATTTATGGCGCGGGGGCGAAGGGGGAGGGGGAGGGGTAGGGGTTTCTTCCCCCCTTTACCATCCCCACCATTCGGAGCCTCATGGTTATGGAGATATCCATGGTTAAAGTTTTTAGGTTAGAATAAAAAATTCTATCAAACTCTATCGATTTTTGGGGCGGGAAGGAGGGTAGGGAAGTGGGGGGTAGTGGGGCTACCCCACTGTACCATCCCAACCCCGCGGAACCCCATGGTTAAGGAGATATCCATTGTTAATTTTTACAATTACTATTTAACAACAATGTCGACGTTCGCTCGCTTTGCTCGCTTACTTCAGCTTCCGTCATCTCTTCGAACCTAACCTGTCCGTGTCGGGGTGCCCTAAGCTCCCGAGCTCGCTTCGCTAGCTCCTGGACTAATTCTCATATTTTTACCTCACGAAAAACATACAAAAAAACATAAAATTTCCGAGTCTTGAAAATTTGTAAAAACCTTTCTATTTATGAGTACAGTACAACCTATAAAAAAAATGAGCTTCCAAATCAACGGCCCATAATGGAAATTTTATCCCCTGACTCGATATAATTTGCTGCCAAATACTCCAAAAAAACATTAGAATATGTTACATCCGCATTCTAATGCATAATAAAGAATATTAAAACCCATTTGTACGTGGCTAAAAGGTCCTAGCAACCAGGCCATAAAAAGGATTCAAAAAAAAAAAAAACAATTGTTGTCAAAATCTCGAGGTGTTCCATGGTGGCAGCGGTGGGATAAATTGAAAGGTTAAAGAGAAATAGTTTATTTTGAACTTATAATGTCAACATACCTTAATAAATTAGTAAGCCTAATTTAAGTACATAAATAATTGTGTTATCTAATTTTTATAGATGAACTTTTAATTTTAATTTTATTATCATTATTTATATGTAGGGGAAGATGTTGTAGTACATCTGTGGTTACTGTCATGTTGTGTCTTTGAATAAAGTCAGTTGTTGTCAAAGATTACTATTATATACTGGGTAGTTGTTGTCAAAATCTCGGGGTGTAAATATATTTTATACTTACGATTCCTAATATACACAGAGTCATCACTAAAATAATTGTACACTTCATTTTTACTGATTTATATAAAGATTTTACAAAAAAAAACGGATCAAAGCATGTCTATTTCAAACCAAATCTAAAGACCACTGGTCCACAAATCAAGGTAGCGAACTTAAATCACGAAATTGACAGTAATTGTTATACAAATAGAAGTACCCACATTTTTTAATAACTAGTTGACATTGGCACACTTTTGACTGTATGTACTTACTAAGTCAGTAAAGATTGAATTCCAACACAATTATAAGTGTAAAAAAATGCCAAGTTCGGTAAAACAGACGTTAGAGTGTTTTACCGAACTCGGTGGCGGAATGCCTAAAAAGACGTAAACTAGAAAAAAAATATGCTGTGCAGTCGGAGGATACATATTCGCGAGCTGGCTGACCAAAACCAGATGTATCATCCGACTGCACAGCATGACTTTCTTCTTGTCTTTTTGGTTCACTTCTTAAGCAGGCTTTGAAAAAGAAAAAAAACTTTTTTATTTATAATTTTTTAGTTATTCTTTTTGTTCGGATTAGGTACTTAAATATATGTGTTATATATTTTTGAAATCACCTCATAAACCCGATGAGGAATAAGAAAAATTAGATAGGAAAAAAAAATGTTTGGTCCCCACAATATGTCACCCAAATGCCACAATTTTTCTATTTTCCAATTTTAATGTGGCCAATGACACTCGCAAGGTTAAGACGAATCGATTGACGTAAGAATCATCAAAATTGGTCAACGCGTTTGGTCTATAGATCGCCACATAGGAACAAACATACATAGACTGATAAACACATTACCCTCCTTCGGCAGTCGGATAAAAAGGTACCAGTGTATTGCAATCTATTTAAAAGATTAACATTAATTGTAGACTTGAATTGTATAATTTAATGTATTTTTTAGTCTAGATGCTTTTAACGTGCATGTATTTCTAATTTTCTACATACTTAATTCAATCATGATACAATACTTTGGTATTATTTAAAAGTATGTAAAAGAGTGTCCATGAATATCTTGCACGTTTTCTCCATTAAAATCTGGCTACGATTTGGAATAAGCTTCATGATATTTTGGACAGACCCACTTCTTGAGTATTCAAAGACTTCCTCAAGATATTTTCCTTCTCAGTTGTCAGCAATGCCCAAGATAAACTTATAAAGTACATATGAATTGATAAAATCACATTGGTAGTTGCCCGGATTGGAATCCACAATCGCAAGACACTGGGCCACCACGACATATACGCATGCATTTTTGTATCATTGCTATGTAGTATGTAGTACTATGTAGCATCACCATAGGTCATCTTTTATAAATATGTATCTGTGTTAAATGAATTATGTATATAATTATAATTATGTATATAATTCATTACCCACTTAAGTTGGTACTTACATAATCAGATTCATATTTAGCGGCGGGCGTCGGCGGAGGGTGGGCAACGCCCTCTTCTAGCCCCCCTAAATGGGTCAGGTCCCGAGGTGGCGGCGCGTAGTGTTCTATGCGCGCCCATAGAACACTACGCGCAGTCATACAAGGCGGAAGACATCCATTGAGGATTTTCCAACCCGAAACAAAAAAAAATGGGCCTATCTAGATGTAAGTGGTAAGTAGTGGTTTTTTATCGGTTAGATTTCCGGGAGTGTGCGTTGGAAATGCATGAACTAATTACTCCTAGCCCGTTCCATCATCTGACTATAAGACGTACGGCGATGTGTCATCGGTACATGGTGGACATACCACCCATACGCATCAAACGTTTTGTGAATACTTTTATTATGCGTACGTGCGAAAGTTTGTGAGTGTGTGTGTGTTTGTTACTAAATCACGCTAGAACGGCTGAATGGCTCGGGATGAAATTTGGCACAAAGATAGATAGAGTCAGGAATAGCACACAGGATCATTTTCGACATTCACGCGGGCAAAGCCGCTGGCAGAAGCTAGTGAAAACAAAATTTTCATTAGCCTAGGGTACCTAATACAGGAACAGTCATTATGATTTGTCTGATTATAGTCGTGGTGGCCCAGTGGCTAGGAAGCCGCCACTCCTGCTTGAGGTCGTGGTTTCAAATCTTGGCAAGCAACGGTGAAGGAAAACATCGTGAATAAACCTGGACTCATAGTTAAGTCTGAAATCGCCAACCCACATTGAGTAAGCGTGGTGATAAATGTTCGTGCCTTCTCTGTATGAGAAGAGGCTTTTGTGCTGCAGTGGGACAGTTACAGGCTGGTATTATTACAGTGTATAATTATGTTGAATTACTTTGTCTTCGACCATAAATCGTCTGTTCCACATGTTTTTTTTTTAACACAATTATTGTTCAAATATTCGTGTGTGTGATCACAATGTGTGTGTGATCTGGTTGTTTCTAAATCGAAGTTCGTGTCAACAGCGATACCAATATCTAACTAGAACACGATCTCGGTTACAATAATGCAAAATCGTTCAATAATAATAATACAAAGTTATTTAATCCATACATAATGTTTGAAAGTGGCCGAATTCATAACTTTGTCTTCTATACTACCCTTAATTTGAATGTTTCTGACTGCCTATATATATAGGCTGTAACGAAAATGGGTACAAAAAAAAAAATACGCCCAAGTGCGTGTCGGACTTCACACAATTAGTATTGTTTTTGTAAAATATATGTAATTATAAACATTATCATCAAATTTCAAGTTCGTAGGGTAATGCGAAGTTAAAAAATTCTAAGGAACAAAATTTTGTGACAGATGACGGACGGAAAGACGGACACGTGACTGACAGCTTGTAGTTGGCTCCCTTTGTACCATCGACCACATAGCCACTAGACGCCTAATAACAGGCGAGCGATGTCTGTCAACACATATGACTAAAAAGATCATATACAGGTAATAATGATCGCCACTCGACAATTTCGAATTAGTAGCGACCACTTCTGTGAGCCATAAACACTTCCGTGTCAGACAATAAAAAAATTATGAAATAAATTTTATAATGGCCTCTTGTACAATACTTTGCTATGGTAACAACAGCCAGACATCGAGTTTCCGAAAAAATAACATAACATTAAATTGATAAGTTAATAGTTACATAAACATAATTAGATTTATTTTCTAATATTATTTATCGGAGTTCATATTATACTGGTCAAGTTTGTAGGTGAACACGCCCACCGCATGTTTGCGTCTCTTTCTTTTTAAAGTATTTTTTTCGCTATCTCTTGTCCTTTATAATTTCGTAAACAAAACTAGTGAAGCACCATATCCTATGACCAAATCTGTTATCGATAGAACTAGAAACCTTACAAATACAGACATTAAATTGAATAGTTTATTAATTGTGAAACGATTTTTTGATTACGATTTTTACTAATATTTAATATTACTATATTTAAGAACCAACAACCGAAAAAAATTATGATTACCGTTAGAATTTTGTTTCTTTTTTTTTTAATTTTAGCATTTTATGTTATTACTAAAATCTTAAAACGCCGTATAATTAATAAAAAAGGTAATATTAATTAAAAAAAAATTCAAATACTATTTATAAAAATCGATACCTTCCTGGTTTTATTTAAACCTGTCCCACCCTTAATGATGCGTATGACCTTGGTAAGGGACCAATCAGAGCGCAGTATGCCCCCGTGCCTCATGCCTCAGCTAGTTGACAGAATTGTTTTGATGTATTAGATCAAGCATTAGGCGTCTAGGGGCTATGTGGTCGATGCTTTGTACACTTCGGGTAAAGATACCCAAAAAAACTGTTTTCCCATGAAAATGAACAAGATTTCTCAAAGAAAAAAATGTGCCTTCCATTGTAATTTTCAGTGATCAGCTGATGATAACTTTATATGGATAGGCCAATTTTCTTGTTCTTCAACTTCCTTGCAATAAAAAATATTAATTTATATTTATGAGTAACAGAAAAGAATATACAACTTGACTCTGCTTAATTATGTTGAATATAAATCCACATTTTTCGCTTTAATGCATAACCTTTAGTCGCCCCTTTACGTCGCCATTTCGCTTTGCGAACTTGACTAACACACTACCGTGTGCCCAAAAAATAGAAAGTACGTTTTTCATCAATCACATATGATTCTTGCTTCATAACATCGTGCCTACTGCTACCATACCTTTGTATCTCATTATATGTTAAGGGCCTTTCACAAAATTGCGTTCCAATGATCAAAACTGGATTCGAATGGCAGATGTATCGCATTAGTAGCATTTTGGCATTTGTAATTGAATTGTTTAAAAAAATATATAATGTTTAATTTAAGACGACAACAGTCGCCAACGACCTTAAGGTTTCCCTATTCGACGGCACGAACTATTTTGTGCGCAATGTTAAAATGCATGTTATCTTACGAATTAGCACTTTCGCCAATTTTGTATCTAAATGGATTATGATTTAGGACGAAAACGAGCGCGCGAAATTTTATAAACAGACCTTTGGGAGTCTAGATATCAAAAATACCTATAAATGTATATTTTCAATTTACGCCCATCGGTTTTGGTACGATTGTCGTGTTTTTGTCCGTTTTAGTCATAACTTTACAAAATAATTGCACCATGTTATACGAATAAAACTCAAAACTTTCTTAGATCAAATTATTAAGAAAATATTATATTAGTAACATATATTTTTCCAAAAAAATACGACTAGCCGTTTAGACGTGATTCTCATTTCAAAATCAGCTACTCAGGGGCCCCGGCTTCGCAGGGGTGTTGAAGCATAACCCTACATATTTTTTCTGTCGTAGGTCGTAGGGTCCCGTCATCGGTGTGAGACCCACACTTGAATTAATTTTCGCGTGGATTTTCATAGTTTAGTTTTTATTTTGCGATAACTCCATTTACGTTATATGGTGTTATAGTTTACCATAATGTGCATGAAATGCTTAACGTAACTAACGTATTTATGTTGATAATGATTAATTCTATATCTTATTAGCTTTACGTGACATTTTTTTTACTGTCTTTCCAAAAAGAAGGAGGTTCTATGTTTGATTTTGTTTTTTTGGTTTATCTTCACCGATTTCTCCGTCAATTCTGGAGCGATTTTGAAAATTCTTTATTTGTTTGAGAGATTAGTTTCCGATATTGTTCCCATGTTAATTTGGTGAAGATCTGATGAACAACTTCGGAGATATATAACATAACTCTTCATACCGAACGGCATTTTTTTCGGGATTTTTGCAATCGCATGTCTGTTTATTGTTTATACCATTTCATAACGTAACATCATGCCAGTACGCTCTAAAGGGGGAATGCAGATATGTACAGTTCACCATGGTATATCATGGCCTCATTTCACCGGTTATGTTCAGGTTTCATGATATTCGGGTAATCTATTCAGGCATTAAAGGTACCTTAATAAGCAACTTGCCTACCAAATAAAAAAACTACTAAGTGAAAATTTGCTTTCTTTTTACCCGAGTGCCGAAGGAGGGTAAAGTGTTTATCAGTCTATGTATGTATGTTCCTATGTGGCGTTCTAGAGACCAAACGCGTTGGCTGATTTTGATGATTCTTACGTCAATCGATTCGCCTTAACCCTGCGAGTGTCACTGGCTACATTAAAATTGGAAAAGAAAAAAATGGCGGATTTTGGGCGCCATTTTGTGGAGGACATTTTTCTCTTTCTAATCATCGTGTGGGGTATCAAAATAAAGCGTTCTAAGAAGTGATTTCAAAAATATATAATATTTATAAGTTTAAATGTAGTTAATTAAAAAAAAAAGCTAAAAAGTTGTAAATAAAAAAGTTAATTAAAAAAATCCTCAAAATGTATCCTCCGATTGCACAGCATGAATTTCTTCTTGTTTACGTCTTTTTAGTTACTAGTTTACTAAAAAGACGTAAAGGTTGTTTGTTGTAATAGTTTTTTGATTTTTTTAATTAACTTTTTGGAAGTAGGTGTCCATAACGCAAACAAATTGGTACCTACTACGCAAGTAATATATATGTCAATGTACATATCAAAGACACCGACTTCCAAAAAGAAAGTTATTTTTCACTTTGTAGGTTTTTTATTTTGGAAGTCTGTAGTATTTTTTGTAAAAATGTTTTTTTAGTAGTTAGAATGGGTGTAGTAAGATAACATTAAAATATATACTTATGTCATCGCGAACTTTTCTGTAGACTTATAAAAGTGGAAAAATTACACCATGGGATCCCTTTTTTTCGCATACATTTCTTTTTCCTAATATACTTTGGCATAACTGTTTTGGCATAATTTATTATGCCATAATAATTCTTTGCCATATTTTTTTTTGCCATACTGTTTATGTTTGCATAATTATCTTGAAGGCTAATTTGTTTTGGCATAATTTTAATTCGCATAATGTTACTGGCCCTAATGACTATTAGCATAATAGTATTAAAGCATAAAACATAATAGGAATAACGACAACAAATTTTAGTTATTTTTGCGTATTTTATTTTGAATTTTCATGCAAATGATTTATTATTATATAATATTCATTTAACTTTTTTTTTATGTAACGTTGCCCGACATTAGGAATTTCTTATAACTGACGGATATTATGTAAAATATTAATTAATTTATTAATAGTCATGCATCTGACAATAATCACTTTTTGACAAGGTAGGCGTGTTTTTTAAATTATTTTATTGATTTATTTTAGGTTTATATTTTTAGCAAATTGCTTGTAAATATGCAAGTTTCGAAGTATATATTTTTATTTTACCTGTCAAAAAAAAACTTGGCTCCCAGGGTATCAAGAACCTAGCTGACGGAAAGGAGCGAGCGCAGTTTAGCGCGAGCGGCGACATTTTTGGCAGAAAACGAGAGACAATTAAAAATGCGAGCGAAGCGAGAGCGAGCGCGACAAGCGGAGCGAGGAGCCAGAAAAAAAAATATAATCATAGAATAAGAATTATTTATTTATATCGTATAAAATGTGTATTAGTGTCTAACATTTTGGGAGTTAATTATTATGCGTATTTGTTATGCTTAAAAAAAAAATGTTTTAATATCATTATGCGTTCTGTATCGTTAAGTTCTGGAAAGGCCTCCCACTAGGTGGACTGATGACCTGGTTAAGGTTGCGGGAAGGCGCTGGATGCGAGACGCACGGGATCGGTCAATGTGGCGACGCCTGGGGGAGGCCTATGTCCAGCAGTGGACGTCTTTTGGCTGAAATGATGATGATGATGATCATTTTGCGTAAACAAATTTATGCTTTAGAATATTATGCTTGAACGTTATTATGATTAGAGTAATTATGCAAGAAAAATATGCGTAAGCTGTTATGCGAAAATAATGTTATGCGTAAATATTATTAGGACAAACAAAAGTATGCCATGTTATATTATATATAATTTTTTTAAGCAAATGGATAGGGAACCTTACACCATACATTGTTTGAATATATCTCAAAGGGATTAGGGAGGATTTTTGAAGAAAACGCCCAGGCAACTTGCCTTCTTCTGACATATTCAACAATTATCGTTATACTTAAACTAATTTACACTAAGTCTTAACAAATTATACACCTAAACCTTCCTCATGAATCATTCTGCCTATTGGTGAAAACCGCATGAAAAACCGCGGGCTTATTACGTAAGGAACAGCAAGTAGCGATAATTGTACAATTATTGCGCGATCAATTTAGTGACCTGGCTACTGAGGCCTTTAAGTCAAGCCTTTTTTTTTTGACACTCACTTTTAACAGAAGCTATTTTATCTGTCCGATGATTTATAAAATGTATCGTTTGATGAATTATTAACCAGCTTATGAAAGAGCAACACTTCGTGGAGGCTGTTTTTTTTTTACAATAGTCAATTTGATTACTATTTATCTCCAATATTCCGTTAAATTAATATTCGAAGAGGTAAAGCATTTGTGTAAAAGAAAATATGGCAGTGAATATTGGATATTTTCATTTTATTTACATAATATAATAATTAATTTGAAAAATTTGATGACTAAAATGCCAATGTGTAAAATAGATTACAATTTCTTCGTAATAGTCGATTATTATAAGAATTCGAATCGATAACGCATAGGACATCACTAAATAGACTACATCATCTCGTATTTGAGCTATGAAACGTAAAATAGATTTTTCCAATATACTTTAGACATTGGCAGAATAGTTGACATCGGTGCTTGCCATATAAAAAATAAAATAAAATAGAAGATACTTATTGCGGACTTATCACATTCTAATGTGTTTGTAAGTATTTATTAGTAAACATATAAGCTTCGTTGAGGTAGCCAACACTACAATAAAAACATTAGAGACACAAAACAACAGCAATTTGTAATTACAATATTCACTAGGAATTTGTTATTTCAATATTTACTTTTATATTATTATTCTAATTTTCGGATAATTAAAGAAGCCACAAAATAATAAACGAAAAAAGCCACCAAAAACTCAAAACTTCTGTACCTACTCAGCCATCAGCGAGCGATTGGCAATCAAGCAACAACAAGGGAAAAAGTAATCGCAATTTGACAGCCACATTGCTCGCTGATGGCTGTCGCTCTGCTGTCAAAAACCATACGTAATACGAAATGATCGCGATCACCTTGCGATAAATGCATATTTTATTTACCAGATTTTTATTGTTAGCAGTACTGTCGTAAAATTATTATGGTGTGGCTATGGCTCATACATAATGCGGATTCGCGATTGAAGAGCAATTATTTCGCAAAAATAAGCCTGCCGATTTTTTGACGTAAAGCGATAATCGCGCGATGATTGTACAATCTCTGCGCGATTATTGCTGATTGCTGTTTCATACGTAATAAGCCTGCCGTTCAGTAGTTTTTGAGGTTATTAAAGAAAGAAAGAAAGAAAAAGTGTTTATTGCGAATTGACAGACAGACGGGTCGAGGAGTTTAACCGACTTCCCAAAATGGATGAGGTTATCAATTCGACTGTTTCTTTTTACTAGTTGAACCGATTTTGATGATTCTTTTTTATTTGAAAGCCGGTGCTTGTCTTGTAGTCCCATTTAATTTGAATCAAGATCTGATGAAGAACTTCGGTGATATACATCACAACTCTTCAGTAAATGACGGCAAATCACTCGGGATAGCTGCAATCGCATTTGTTTTTTGTTTATACCCTTTCATAATATAACATCACACTGGTACGCTCTAAAGGGGTACGCAGGTGTGAACAGTTCACCCTGGTATATGCTCTCATTCGGTTTTGTTTAAGTTTCATGTTTTTGGGTTAATCTATTCTGGCATCACTTTGGGCATTATATATTATAGGTACAACTAAAAAACATTTTTACACAAAAATACACCCGACTTCCAAATAAAAAAACTACGAAGTGAAAAATAACTTAACAATTTTGGAAGTCGGCGTCAAAAAACGAAGAATCGTAAACAGGAACACCGACTTCCGAAATTGAAGTTATTTTTCACTTTGTAGTTTTTTTATTTGGAACTCGGTTGTATTTTGTGTAAAAAAGTTTTTTTTATAATATGTAATGACAGTGATGTAGCTTTAACAAAGTCTGTCAACATTGCGGAAGCCGGATCCGGTATAAGAAATATATACCTTCAACTGTTATATAATGATGATAAGGAATATATGCTAGGTAATATATAATGTAATAATCAGGAAAACAACAGGATGGAAAAATGGATGGTGTGGATGGTAATCAGGATGGCAACCAACCGATTAACCTTCAAAGTTAAAGTTCGCGAGCATATTCGTAAGAAGTTGGCAGTAGTTTCGTCACAGCGCTAATGTTTTTCAATTATTTATCTATTACTACTTATTGTTTATGTATATTTATGTATTTAGATTATTATTTGAGTATATATTGTATTTATAGTATAGGAATACGTTTTTAATACGTTTTATTTTCGATTTACTTAACTCAAAGTATTGCACCTACCACTATTTTCCCTGCATCACCCAAAGGTCGACTGGTAGAAAATGCCTAAGGCATTAAGTCCGCCTCTGTACATTTGTGTGCATGAAGTATTAAATAAATAAATAAATAATACATGTTATAGGAAATCTATTATCTGTGCAAACCAGGAATTGTATAAAACTCCTAGGAAATCTATAGAGTGCCGGGGATTAGGAAATGTAGCAAATGATAATTCTAACATTAATTAATACACATATTTCCTAGGAAACGCAAATACATGGTGGAGATTTGTAATGCCACCTGAAAGGAAAGTACTCTTAATACTGTAGATAGAAAATTTTACTCAAAGAAAACATTCCTCTATTTTTGTAAAGAAAGAAAACTGCATTCAAAGATTTTCCAAAAAAACTCTAGCCACACCCGGGGATCGAAATCTTAAATTATTTTAATTATTTACAAAAAATTGTAAACTAACTAATTAGTTGCTCGAAATGGGCTCCACTTTCTTGGATACACAATTTTTTTTATAAGTCCAGATTTCATGGTTTTCCTTTCATTTTATTTATCAAGTTTGTTAGAGAGATTTCATCCTTATAATTGACCCTAACGATCGATGCAATAAAAGTATAGGCTGTAATTTTAAATATTTTAGTCGTTTTGATTCCCGTGTGTGGCAAGCGAATTTAAGAAAACCTTTCAATGCAGTTTTCTTTCTTTTCAAAATTAAAGAAATGTTTTTCTTGACTAAAATTTTTTATCTACGGTATCAAGAGTACTTTCCCTTCAGGTGGCATTACAAAATTTCATCCTGTATATCCTAGGATTTGTATAAGTTGTGTTTGTTGCATGCAACAGTTTAAGCAACGCATAAACATATGCGTTGCCGAGATTAGCAAATACTTAATTCAGAAATCGGCCAATAGCCATACTAAGAGGGACACTCCTAACTGGCCTGGCCATTGTGCTTCACATAAATAAATCCCGGATCCGCCCTAGTTATTAGTAAAGTTATTGTTACTGACACTTACCTCAAAAAGAGCAATTTTCTCCAGTACTGACATTTTCCTTGGCATCTCCTTGATATTGATTTCTGTTTTGACACTCTCTCTCCTACTGAAGTCCACGGACTTTATTCTCCCTACTATCCTTCTTACTTGACCATGCACTACATCTCCCAAATCCAATTCAGCTAAAGATTTGGCTCTTTTCAATTCTTCTGTAGATGTCTTAAAGTCTTCAGCACCATATGCGCTTCTTGTTAGCGCATTGCCAGCACTATGTACATCAAAATTGAATCCATTTTCGATGGTAACGTTTTTGGTAACATTGTTTTCAAAATCATCTAGTTCTTGTTTGTATTCACTTGGAGATGTTATAAAGTTGTGGTCTAGTTGGTCGCTTTTTGGTACTTCATTTTGAACTATATTGTTGTCAAAACAAAGTTCATATTCAGTTGCAGAGTTATTTTGGTTGTTATCTGTTGTGTAAGAGTAACTCTCCTCAATTGTTTCAGCCGTTACTTCATAAGTATTTTCTGTAGATGTACCGACAAAAGAAGAAACAGTCTTAGCTTCATGAGTTTTATGACCGATATCGCTTATAGAATAAGTCTTTGTCTGTAATTCGTCTACTCTCTTTTCATAATCATTGTCACCATCAGATTCTACTGTAACAGGTGTGTTCATTGGTGTGTTAGTAGAATCTTGAACGCTACTCTTATTAGTAATAAAGAACATTTTCCTTTTTATGCTTCCAATGATGGAGTCTGTATTTGTTTTAACCACAACTGCTGTATTTTCATCTTCAAGTTCGGGGTCACTGAATCCCGGAGAGACCGGATTTGAGTCTATTGGAATGTCAATCTTATAAACATTATCTTTTAGGTCGTTAGTTCCATGGGCAGTTTGATTTCCCAGGGTCTTATATTCATGTGAATTAAGACGCATAAGCATTGGCAGAGGGTTGAATCGGGGTGTAGGTTTAAAAGGATCAATTTCGATTGCCCCTGGTAAGATTTTAGCGACTTCTGCCTTATTGTCATCTACTTTAAAATCTTTTTCTATTTCAGTAATTTTAATTTTATCTTCATCTTTTTTCATGTCATCTGGCGCTTGAAAAGTTTTCGCTTCTCCAACATGACTTTCATATGTTATAAAGTCTATTTTGCCTGGTAATGTCCTAGCGATTTCTTCCAAATGTTCGCCCTTTACAACATCAATTTTGTCAACTAATATTTTGTTTACTTCGACTTGATTTTCCCAAGCTTTTAAATCAAGTTTGCCTACTTTTTCGACACTGCTCTGGCTTGAAAATGTTGTTTTACTCTCTGGTTGATTTTCAGTCGAACTAAAGTAAATATTATCTTGTACGGTTTCACTGATTTCACCCTTGGATTCACTGGTTACATATCCCGTGTCAAAGTCAATTTTACCTTTTAATACTTTGGGTTCTTCCACTTGATTTTCTGAAGAACTGAAGTCGACTTTCGCTGGTAGTATTGTAGCCACTTCTTCTTGGCTACTATCTATACTAAAATTTACTGTTTCTGGTAAAGTCCTGATTGTCGCTTCCTGAATTTCATTGCTACTAAAATTTACAAACCCCTGTAATGGTTTTGCAGATTTAGCATGATTTTCAGTAAAATCAAATTCGATTTTACCTGGAAAAGTATTAGCACCTCCAGAAGGACTAACAATCTGACCAATGGATTTTGTATTAATAGTTTTAGCAATTTCAGCTTTATAGTCTCTGCTATTGAGTACGTTATTTCTTTGCACGGTCTCAGTTACTCTGACTTGTCTACGGTCACGATTGAAGACGTCAGCTCTTCCCGAAAGCGCCTTTGCCATTTCAGCTTCCTTACTTTTTTTAGTCCCAGGTTTAACAACAAAGGTTTTGTTGGTCTCCACTTGATTTTGCCATAAACTAAGGTTGATTTTTCCTGGTTTAGGTTTATCACTTACGTTTACCTTTTGACTGTTTTCTGGTTTTTTGTTATCCTTTGTGACTGAAGTATAGCCGAAAGCCGTCAAAGTTTTGGTGATTTCAGTTTCATTACCGACAGCTTCGATTTTGCCTGGTAACGTTGTTGCGACTTCTGTTTGTATTTCGTACGATTTTAAGTCTATTTTTGCAGGCAAAGTTGTGATATCATCAACCAGGTAACCTTGTGTTATACCTAGTAAATTGTCACTTACTTCATTTTGATTATTGTCAAATTTACTTTCAATTCTTTCTACTACAGGTTGCGCAACTTCTTCGCTGTCGAAATTAAGTCTAGCAGGTAAAATGGTCACACCTTCACTATGATTTTCTTCTTTTTTAAAGTCTATGTTTCCCGATAAGTCGCTGCTTACTGGGACATGACTCTCATATGCCTTAAAATCAATCTTTCCAGGCAATGTCTGAGCAATTTCATTGAGATTTTCCTCTTTAAAAATGTCAATTTTATCAACAGTACTCTTGTTTATTTCAACTTGAGTTGACCAAATATTTAGATTAATCTTTCCAGGTTTAGTTTTGCCTATTTCAGCTTCATAGTTAATTTTTGCCGGGAAGATTGTTGGCATCTCAATCACACTAGGCTCTCTTTGAATTTGACCTTTAGCATCCAGAGTTTTAGCAAATTGAATTTGGCTTTCTTGAGTTTTAAAATCAATTGTAGCTGGTAGTATTTTAACCGTTTCCAAATTGTTTGTTTCTTGTTGGGAATGAAAACTGGTAGCCTCTGTTTTAGTCGTCACTTGTTTTATATCTGATACATTAGGTCCTTCATTTGACCAATATTCAGTAACAACCTCTGGTTCACTTCTATATATAACTTCATCGTAATTCTCACCAATTTCAACCTTGCTAGTATCTTCAAAATGTTCAGTTTGTGTTTGCTCTTTCAGCACTTCATCTACTATCTTGGGTCTGTCAGCACTATTTGTCCGGTTTAGGTTCGGTGGTACGTATTTGCATTTTATTCTGCGTGTTGGTGCTTCTGTTACTTCCGTTGGGTCTTCAAGGCGCTGCAATAAATTTTGGTATTACTTTTGAGCTTAAATAATATCATTGTCAGTGTTAGCAGTTTATTGGTTTACAATGTATACATATATCAGGATAAGATATGACTATGGTCTTTTAGTCTCAAGGTTCTGTCAATTCAAGTTACAGTATGTAGTAGATTATGTTGTTGCTAATTATAATTGTATTTTTGTATGACGTAGCAACAAAAATACATTTAAAAATCTCTTAAAATAAGTATCGTTTGAGAATGCGCGGGTTAGTTAAGACAATAAGTAACAATAATAATAAGTCACAGATTTAAATATTGATGTTTACTTACCTCGAAAATTGCAATTTTTGATAAAACAGACTTCTTTTTAGGAAGCTCCTCCTCAGGATCTTTCTTAGAAACAACCACAGTATCTTTTGTTATCTTATCTTTCAGCCTACTCACATTGCCTTTGAGTATCGTGACTTCTACAATATCACTGCTTTTTTCTTGTGTTGACAAATTTCTAGTTTCTATCGCACTCTTTTCAATTATAGTGCCCGTTATGATGGAATTTTCTTTTCTGAGTTTATCGGAATCATGTTTTTGTATCGGTTTGGTACCATCTAAGCTCATTTGAGTACCAATTTCTTTAGATACCTTGATGTCTTTATCAACAATTTTACCTATTACACTCATCTGAGTACCAAACTCTCTAGATGCCTTTGATTCTCCATCAATACTCGAAACGACAGTTTTTTCAACCGTACCTATTTGTGTACCAAACTCTTTGGACTTAGAATCTCCATCTATAGCCGAACCAGCAGTTTTACTTGCCAAATTCCTGTCTTTAGCTAATTTGAAATCTTTATCAAATGGAGATTCAAAAGATTTACCTTCTAAGCTCATTTGGGTACCAAACTCTTTGACATATTTGAAATTCCTATCAACTGGTTTGCCATCAATACTCATATGTGTTCCAATTTCTCTAGAGGCCTTAATATTTCGGTCTACAGTCAAATCAATATTACTACTCAGAGTATACGTTGTTTCCTCTACGTTAGTAACTTGTTCTTCAGATTTGTATTCTGTCACCTGTTTAGTTGTTATTTTACTGGCGATATCTTTGACTGTATCTTTTATTTTACTTTCTAAGACTGGGTCTTTTGGATTGTTATTTTGTGTATTAATAATATCATTTTTCTTAGTAGGCTTATCATTTACATCAGGTACTTCACTTATAGAGACTGGTGCTTCATATTTCCATTTACCAGCATCTTTGAGTTCTTTCTTAGTAACTTTCTCACTGACGCTTCGCGAAAAGTTTTTAGTTTTTTTGACTTCATCAGCAGGTTTCCATTCAATCGTCCTACTCATTTCCACATTTTGTATCTTACCTTTAGAGAAACTCCGAGTGACTTTAGTATAAACTGGTATACCTTTCGCACCTTCTTTTTCTACCTGCTCAGTCTTCATACTTTCTTTCTTTAGTACTTTTGTACCAGGGCTTGAATTTTCTACAGCTGTCACGGTTTCTTTACTACTGCTTACTTGTTTAATATTTCCCATTTCTCTGCTTATACCTCGTGTAAATCTTTCAGTTTTAACTGGAATTCCTGTAGCATTTTCTCTAACGTATGTAGTGATTTTCTTACCACCTTCATCTGTTATCTCTTCAATAGTTGTGACCCCTTTGATGCTATTTTGACTGTCATTACTTATTTCACGGCTGATATTGCGAATTATCTTCTCAGTTACGACTGGTGTTCCGATTATCAGACTTTCAGTTGTTTTAGTAGTTACCGTGCGAGTTCCACCATCGTCTAGTTCTTCAACCGTCACTGTCTCTGTGCTGTTAATATTTTGACCATCTTCATTTATTTCATTGGACACACCACGAATTATTTTTTCAGTTTTCACTGGTTTTGCTTCAGCATTTTCTTTAACAGTAGTTTGATTAGTAATCACGTGACTGTCAAAGTCATTTAATTCTGGATCTATTCTTGAATCTTCAATTTTATTTCTATACTCTCGTCTAATATCTTCCAAATTCTTACTCAATTCTCTGTTCAGATTTCTTTCCCTTGTCTCTTTACTCACAGTGCGATTAAATCTTTTGGTTTTATTCATTGTACCATCTTTTTTGTCTAAATTTTCTTTGACAACGGTTTGTGTTTCTTTAATATTTTCTTTTATTTCAATAGTGCCTGCTTTATTGTCAGCCACCACACGTTTAGTGATATTACGGAAATTCCTCTCGGGTTTTGCAGGTGCAGTTTTAACAACAGTTTCCTTAACAAATACATCATTATCCCCACTTTCCCTAATATCAATAGTTTCTGTAACTTCAATTTGCTGTTCATTACTCAAATCTCTGCTGTTACCTCTTGAAAATCTTTTCGTCCTAATTGTAGATGCTGTCACTTTAAATCCCCCATCTTTGAGTTTAGTTTCAGTTACTGTACTCTTTTCTTTAGCCCTATCAATTAACGCTCCAAGTCTACTTGACCCGACTTCATCTTTTCGTCTTAAAGCAGGTATTTTCGATACTCTTGAAACAGTTTGCTTTTCATGTTCATCTTCGTCATATGCGTGGATAATTTCTTCGAATTTAGTCTCGATTTTTTCTGGATCTTCCATAGTAACTGACGGTAGTTTCTCTTCGACATCTTTCTGTTTGTTATCGACTATTTCTTCGTAGAGCTTGTCGAATTCGTCGTCTACTTGTGGTGTGAAATTGAGGGAGGTATCTCGCTTGACGGTGACTTTTTTGGCATCCTTAGTTAGTCTTGGTATGGACGATCTGCGAGGCTGAAAAATATAAAAGGCAGATTCGATTTGAATATGGAACATTCTTATAAACTCCTGGCTGCTAGTAATGGTTGCAAGCATGAATGTTCAGCAAGAAACCCTAAGTCCAAAATCAAAATCAATCAAAATTTCTTTATTCAATTATGCCATTAAGCGTATTTAAGTTAAGTTGGAAGGCCTCCAACCAGGTGAACCGATGACCTGGTGAAGGTTGCAGAGATACGCTAGTTGCGAGAAGCGCAGGACCGGTCAACGTAGCGACGCTTGGGGAAGGCCTATGTCCAGCAGTGGACGTCTTTTGGCTGATATGATGATGATGATGACGACTAAGCGGCACTTTTGAACGTCGAAAAAAAAAAATACATTTTAAAGTAATAATAATTGATTCTACCGTCCATTCGGAAATGTAGCTTGTTATGGAGAAGAATCGTGAGAAGAATGGACAAGAAACTTCACCCCCTATGTCCTGATCCTTATGTACGGAAACCGTTAGTGGTTTTTTCATTAACAATTTCTCAGTTAAAGGTAATTTATACTTGAATTCATAACTCACATGATTCCTATCAGTCGCTACCAACTCAAGTTTCGACTTTAGCGTTATGTATTTTAAGTTGATTTTAAAGTGATAATTTGTATTAAATAGTAAGTTTTTGTACTACTCGGTCAAAATAACTGTGCACCTGGCGCTGTGACGTCACTCTGACGTTCGACTCTCGCTATTGGCGCTCGAGGCGAACGCGCGGCGCCGCGCGGGTAGGCGGGAGTAGGGTCGGTGACAGTCGCTATACACACTTTGCACAGTAATTTTGACCGTGTTGTATTATGAATACCAGTGCCACGTTATTTTTAAGGGTTTCGTACCCAAAGGGTCAAACGGATCCCTATTGTACCCACGTGTCTGTCTGTGTGTCCGTCTTCTTTCACACTACAGGTTTTACAGCCAAACGGTTGCAGTAACAGTCTTAAATTTTTCAAAGTATCAGCATCTCTTTGACCCAAAGCCATACAAATTGTCATTGTTTATTTATAGGGATACAGAAAAAAAAAAACAATATATATATTGACCTACCCCATCGAGTGGGGTATCGTTGTTTAGAGCTTGTTAAGTAGATAAATATTGTATTTTTGTTTTAAAAAGTATTGGAAAACAAAGGAATGAAAAGCCACCAAAGTAGGCTTTGTAAGAAAATTTTGTTCCGTATATTTTTTTGACTTATCATTGACTTATGAACTTGTTTGGTGATCATGATAATGTTTATTGTTACGTATATTTTACCAACAAACACCAATACATTAATAAATCAGATTTTTTTATGAAATTCTCTCATTTTTAGGGTTCCGTACCCAAAGGGTAAAACGGGACCCTATTACTAAGACTCCGCGGTCCGCCTGTCTTTCTGTCTGTCACCAGGCTTTATCTCATGAACCGTGGTAGCTAGACAGTTGAAATTTTTACAGATGATGCATTTCTGTTGCCGCTATAACAACAAATACTAAATACAAAATAAAATAAATATTTAAATGGGGCTCCCATACAACAAACGTGATTTACGGAGTCTGACACCCCCCTGACTGCCCCTGGCCGGTTTTTTTTATTTTGCAGTCCGATGATGAGCTGGTTAGGATTTCGGAAATCCGCTAGATGTGGGATGCACGGGACCGGTCAATGTGGCGACACTTGGGGAGGCCTATGTCCAGCAGTGGACGTCTTTCGGCTGAAATGATGATGATGATAACTTGATAATAAAATTAACTTACTTGTTGTCCTCTCTCTTTTTGAGCTTGCCTTTCTTTCTTCACCCTTTCAACTGCCTGCCTCAATCTCAACATGGGGATCTTTGATTTTTTCTCATCTTGACTCTTTTCTGAAAATAAAAAGCAAATCTTGGTAGATATAATAGTCGGTTGGTATACTTTTATACTTGGAAACTTACTGGTAACTATAATGATTGGTGTTGGTATCCGGAATCTTGCAAACTTTTTGTTCGATGACTTTAAACTAGTGGATCTGTGAGCTGCAGACCTCGCGAGTCTGTCTTTATGATATTTTGTTTCGGAACAATTTTATAAATTCCATATAATCATCGGATCAGCTCACAAAATTTCACGAGAATAGGTTAGTAGTTAGTGGTAGGTTGATTTGAACTGTAGAGGAGAACTGCCGGACATCCGGACAAACAAAATAATTTTTGGCCAGATGAATCCGAAATCATTAGGGAGTATGGTTCACTCAGACGTTTCGGACGGTCCCGTTACTTCATTGACGGAGTTGAAATTAGACTCCCTGAAACGGAGACGCTACGCTCGCGCTTCGTGCTCGCTCGGTCATAAATATGATTAGATCCAGTATAAAACAAAGGCGCTTTCCGTTGTCTGTCCCTATGTTTGCTTAGATCTTTAAAACTACGCAACGGATTTTGATGCGGTTTTTTTAATAGATAGAGTGATTCAAGAGGAAGGTTTATATTTATAACACACGCGGGCAAAGCCGCTGGCAGAAACTAGACCCGTGTGCTGGATTAAGGCGCATTCCCTCTAATAGCGAGGACGCCTGTGTCCCAGCAGTGGGAAAGTTAAATGGCTGAATATGCTGCAGCCGGATTATACTTAAGGAAATTCTTCCTTCGTTACTGCGTTATCGAAAGATTTATGGATGAAAAACCAAACGTTATTATAGTGATGACATGCTCCATTTGCATTCCGCACCTCAAAAGGAACCCGTAAAGAATCACTTCGATGTCTGCCTGTCAAATCCCTTGGTTCCGGAACGCGTGGAGGTATCAAATTGATATAATATAAATTTTTAATCTTATATGCAGTTGGTAAATTGGTCATTTTGATGTACAGGGACAACAGTTTTCCAACAATAAAGTTCAGTTTTCCCCGCAATCTAGTTCATCTTTTCTTTAGAGCAATGCTGAGTGCTTTCATAGTTTATGAATTAAGTACACACCTACAAGTTTGTGCGGAACTCCAGGTGCGCGAGTCCTACACGTGCTTGGCCGGTTTTTCAAATAATCCCTAATTTATGACTATTTAATCAACATTTATTCCGTTTTTTAATTTTAATTTGTAGGCGTCTTTAATAGCTTACCTTCGCCTTCCATTTTCTCTGTAACTTTCTCTTCTGTTCTTCTCTGACTTGTCTCTACAGTAACACTGCCTGGCTGTATGTTTGTCTGCGTCAAGGTTTCAACTTCGCGTGATATTCTGTGGCCACCATTCTCTGAGTCTTCTTCCTGTAAATAATTAACACTGCAGTTTAATGGGATTGTGCTTTGAAAGGATAGGATATGAAAATTTCGGCCGTAAGACTGATCATCATCATCATCAGCCTTTTAATGCTCCCACTGCTGGGACACAGGCTTCATTTCTGTGAGAGAGGGAATGGGCCGTAATCCACCACGCGGACCCAGTGTGGGTTGGTGGATATCACATGTTTTTGAATTTTTGGTTCTGGGACATGCCGGTTTCCTCACAATGTTTTCCTTCATCGTCTTGAGAGCAGTGGTGATGAAATAGTTTACACAAAGCAGTGGCGTAGCAAGGTATAAAGGGGCCCGTTTCAAAATTTCTAGGGGGCACTTTTTACTCGACTGCGGCAAAGATCAAAAGGAAAATAAAGATTGTTACAAAATTAATAAAATAAGAGCCTGGTTTCTTGACTTGGATAACTTAACCTCTCAGAAACGGCAATTTGTACCTAAATAAATTATACCAATTGGTACCAGCTGGGCCTGAGCGGTTAAATGATCATAAGGAACGAGGGCGAAGAACGAGCAATACGAACTTTGTAAGTTACAAAGTTAAGCAATACGATAAACCTGTGATAGGTTGATTTTTCATAGTGCTCTCATTGTCTCAGTGACCGTAGCGATATAGAAAAATGAAGCAACATTAATCGAATAGGCTAAACTGTCATCTTCATGGATTTATTAAAAAGACTTCGGCATAGTGGATAACATTTTAGGAATTTTTGATTCCACACTTTAGGACCCATGTAGTTCGGGGGCCTCTTATGATTGATACGGCTGATACTGCGGTAGCTACGACCCTGACACAAAGTAAAGCGCCTGGGATCGAATCTATGACTTACAACTTGTAAGTCACCGTTACCACTGGGCCACCACTGCTCTGATTGACACCTGGCCTTGGATTGACCTCGACAAGCGTTGCCTAACCTAACCTAACAGAATATCTGACACCAGTCTTGCCAAGAATTACGTGTTTGTTATCCAGTTACCCACGGGTTGTGGACCAGGGGTGTAGCTACCGTGGTATCAGCCATATCAACGAGCCGTGTCTGTGTTCCCTGATAGGTACAACCTGGGAGTCTTTAAGTCAAGAGTGAATAGGATTCTTCTAGGCATGCGTGCTACATCGTCGACCACATCATCGCTTACCATCAGGTAAGATAGTGGTCATGCGCGAGCCTACCATTAATAATTAAAAATAAATACGATACTACATATATGTAAAATCAAAAGTTCCTGAAATGTTATCCACAAGCTAAAATTAACTTTGATAGAAGAACGGTGATTACATTATTTTAGTAAAATCACAATGAGGACTTAACTTATCCCATTTAGGATTATCTCATTTTAAAGCTCGATTCACTGTTCAACATCCAAGTTCTAAGATTCTTAAGATCGTTTAAGTTATCTATTTGCTGCAGTCGGATAAAAAGGGCCTCCAAAAATATTTTTAAGCAGTGGCCTTTTAGGATATTGCTACGCCACTGTTATGGAGGTCAGATAGACAGTTGCTCCAGGTAAAATACTGGGACCCAGCTGCATCCAGTGTAACTAGATGTAGCTGCACACTTTTTTCGCGGACAAAAACTAGTAGAAAATATGCCAAACCGCCATGTTTAGATAATCTTCAGGTAAAAGTTAACCGCCAGTTCAAAAATCAAGCCTAATTAATTTAATGCTTTGAGATTGAGTTTATATCACACTAATTTACGAGTATAAAGGCTAAAATTTGTAAGTGTGTATGTGTTGTGTGTGTTTGTATGCTTGTTACTCTTTCACGCAAAAACTACTAAATGGATCTGGATGAAATTTGGCACAGAGATAGATTATAGTCTGGAATAGCTGACTGGATAGTTACTTTTAATCCCGGGAATATGTTCCCTTGGGATAATTTTCGACATTCACGCGGGCGAAGCCTCTGGCAGAAGTTATAGTAACTAATACATATACGCGCTTAGACGTGGAGTTGCGGACACCAGCCCGTCTTAATCTAATCTAATCTAACTAATACATTTAAAAAGGCCCTTTACTGATTGTACGGCGCAATTTAAATTGCTTCGATAGGCGATATCGCGCACATATTTTCTATGAAAATTAGAGAGCAAATCGGTCGAATTGTATCGCATTGCATCCATGCGAACATACTTGCATTACTTGCAATTACACCTAGTAAAGATCGCTTATCGGTGTACCGTGTGATATAAATCGTATAGCGTCGCGCCGTCAGGAAAGCGGCTAACTCATTTTTACAATAAATTGAGCTGGATAGCTAGTAGAAGAGAATGCGCAAGTAGACAGTGCTCACAGCAACTGTACACACACTCGCACAAGACAGCGGCTTTCAGGGGAAGTTTTAGATACGCCGCATCCAAATGCTGGAACAATATTCCCCCGCCGATAAGGAATCTTAAATGCCTTGTAACGTTCAGAGCTCGACTGCGGCAGTTTCTTATCACCTCGCAGAAAAAACTGGGGATGACTGTTTTGAACACGTCCATTATATAACTGTTATGTCCTTCCCGAGCCAATCTGTCTGTTTGTCTATTTAGCGTATCTCGTGGTCAAAAGCTGCGAACAAAGAGTATAGGCACTTGGTAATTGGATAATTTACGTTTATATTTTTTTTATTTTTTGACAACATATTTATTTATCTTTAGCCTAGCCATATCGAAAAACTTATTTGCACCTTATCCATCATTTATTTATTAATTATTATAAGATTATTCATTATTTTATACATTATACACTTATCTTATCAAGTAATATACTTAATCAAGTAATTAGAAAGAATTTATAGCACCATCAACACACCTAAAACTGGAACGTTTGCCACTGGAAAACATTTATTGCAATAAATTAAAGTTGCGGGTATACTTACGTGAAATACTCTTCGCATAACACTTTAACAACACTAACATAATTATCACGTCTGCTTGGCGACCATATGTCACTGCAGGGATCCAGCAGAATATCAGCGTCAGGTATATGCCTGACACGTGCTGAGCTGGACTCCCATTTGGTGCAACCGAGACGCACACCGCACTGTGTTTTAAACGTTATAACTACTATTTGAGGTATGTTACTATGTCACTTTTATTTCCTGTATGATTTTGTTTTTCTTTTTCTTTCTTTTGTATGTTGGCACCTTGTTTTTATATACCTCGTACAAATTGAAAATTTAATTGTGTTTTTGTGTTTTGTGCTGTGTCTTTTGTGTGCACTAAATAAATGTTTTATCTATCTATCTATCTATCTATCTTATTATCTACTAGCTTCTGCCAGCAATTTCGCCCGCGTGAAAGTCGAAAATTATGCCAAGGAAACATATTCCCGGGATAAAAGTAGCCTATTTTCTATTCCAGACAATAATTTATCTCTGTGCCAAATTTGATCCAGATCCGTCCAGCCGTTTGAGCGTGAAGAAGTAACAAACACAGTCACAGACTTTCGCCCTTATAATATAAGTGTGATTGGCTCGCGTAGGACCACTATGTCATAAGCAATGATGTGGTCGCTGGTGCAGCACGCTTGCCTAGAAGTAACCTATTCACTCTTGACTTCCTTGGTTATAGCTATCGGGAAACACAGACTCCGGCAGGGCATTCTACTCCTTAACTGTACCACAGATAATATAATACTAGCATACAGATGCCTCATCCCATACAAAAAAACGTGCTGTCGTAACTAGCGTTTTTCATCTGATTATACCGAATATTTTTTGTAAATCGATCTCGTTCGGTTCCGTTCCACGGCGATAGATAGATAACCATCTAATAATCAATCGATATCGATAGATTATTAATCAAATAATCAGTATAATCAGTACAGTACGTGGGACTGTTTCTTGGGATGACCCCACGACGGTATGCATAAAGGCCGTGCCCGGGACGTGGACGGACCGTGCCCCGTCAGGGGCTCAAAAAAATATCGTTGTGTCCATTTTATATGAACTCGACATGACGAAGTTTCAATGATTGACGCCTGTCACGTCCCGGGCACGGCCCTGATTACGTGTGGATAGACCTTAATAGTGCTCCCAAAACGTTTAGTGCGAATGCGTATGCGCTCTTCACATTCTTTACGATATTACGTATATTGTGTTATCTTTAAAAGACCTCTTTAGAGATTGCCTACAATCTAGATGTCTACACTTAGTCATTTGCTAGGCGCATGTCATATTAAAAAAAATCATTTTGATTACTCAACCACTGCTGGACATAGGCATCTCCCCAGTTCCGTCTTTACTATAGGGTCACAAGGGGCACATGCCCTGGGCTCCGGTTCATTCAAGGGCCCCCAAACTAAGTAAAAAAAGAACAAAATACCAAAATAATGTAATAAGCTGCAATGGATGTGAAAAATTGTCCGCTTAAAATACGATGTTAGAAAGAAAAGAAAGAAAATATTTATTTGTGACCCGCACAGGAGACAAGAGAAATATGCATAGAATTAAACAATAATAAAAAAAAACCAAGTGCGTTAGGCGACTTTTCAATGCAGTTCATGTTACGTGCCTTGTTTCATAGAATTATCTTGACAACATGTACCTACTACAACGATTTAAAAAAAAAAAAAAAAATTAAAATAATTTTACTTCGGGGCCCTACAACCCGTGGCCGCTTTTCAGTTTTCCGGAGCCCTTTTCCCCGAACTCAGCGTGACCAGGGGCCTCCGCTTGGGTTTGAGACGGCCCTGCCTCCTAAGTTCAGCCAAAATATACCAACGGCCGATTCTCAGATCCGTATCCGTATCGAACTTCTGTCTGCGGTTTCACCCGGGTGAAAAGTATTTTACCTAGGAAACATTATAGGTGTACATATATTATAAAATTAACTGTATTTTACGGCCTTAAAGTTTTATTACTACAAGTCCAGACGCATTGTATAAGACAGTAAGAGTAATATCCGCTTTCCTATCCATCTCGTGTTTGGAAGATCGCTGTTAACGATTTAACGTCTATTGCGACAGTTGCATATGCCTTTGTCTCTTATTTTAAACGTTGCCCCACACTAGGAATTTCTTCCTGTATCGTGGGTGCGTTTACAAACATATAAACTCACATACACAACACCCAGAGCCGGAACAACTATCTGTAGGTCATACAAATATTTGTTCCGTGCGGTCATCGAACCCGCGACACGCAGTGCAATAGCTAACAACTTAAGTCACAACGACCTTTTTTTTGTTTGGTTGGAAAATCCTCATTGGATGTCCTCAACCCTGGGGGGAAGGAGGAGTCTGTCAGACACACACTGCCAAAAACCTCCCCGGTGTTCCATCTCACACCTAAGCCGGGGGTCGCGGGAACAACGGTACTTCCGCAACCCCCGGCTAGTGCCGGCCCGCATTTGCGGGCCTCGACCCCGGTTTATGGGGGAGTAAGGTGTTTGACTCACCCCACGTCGTCTTAGAGGGGCGGGCGTGGAACACTATGAGCAGTCACTTCGGGTCATGATGTGTGGGGGGCGACGGACGTCCCCGAGTCCGTCGACTCTGGACCCATTAAGGGGGGGCTGGAAGAGGGCGTTGTTTGCGCTCCACCGAAGCCAGGCGCGTATGCTGCGGATCGGGTGAGCGGATGAAATCTCCTTCTCCCTCTCCGCAGCCTCCTTCTGAAGTATTAACGACCTGTTTTAATTTGCGTATCGACTTCGCGCTCCGAGAGATCGAACATTGGCGCGCGCTCCAGCCGCGCGAAATGGATACCAGTTTGGAACGCGCACCATGGTGTTCGTTGGAGCGCCCGAACGCGGAGCGGTCCGTTCCGTCGGGTGTCGGTTTTTTACCACGCATCAGTCGTGGCGCGCGCGCCAATTGAGACGGGTCGTCGTATTTTTTTGTGTTTGTTGCGCTCCGAATAATAATTATGGATAACCAAAGTTGCCGCAAATTAATTCAGCTATATGGTACGAAAGAACTTTTGTGGAACACCAAAAGTTCTTCGTATCATAATAAATCGCTTAGAGAAGATGCTTGTAGATAAATCAGTAGTGAAATGGGAGTCCTTGTGCCGCTTTTCGTTTCTCTTTTTTATAATGCTGTGTATAATTACAAAAGCTGCTGCTGCTCGTACACGACTAGCTTCCATGATGAACGGTCAAACACTGGAACAGTTGCCACGCGCGCCAGGCGCGCTCAGTTCATATACTTCAAATCATTGGAACGCGCTCCGCGGAACGCACTCTCGGCGCGGTCATTCATGGCGCGCGCGCCAGGAGCGCGAAGTCGATACGCAGCTTTAAGGTCAAGTCTGTCAGTACAGTGTCCCATATGTTGCCGATGCCAAGTGATGTTTAGGAAAAGTAATACTATGTACGAGTTTAGTAAATATTGACTCGTTGGTCCAGTGCAAGGTTCACCAAATGGCGGACCGCAGTCCGGATCCGGACCGCCGATCTATTTTGTGCAGCCCAAACCAAGATAGATTCCATCATCATCATTTCACCCGAAAGACTTCCTGTGATGAATACGGACATCCCCCAAGTGTCTCCACATTGACCGGCCCCGTGCGTCTCACTGCTATCTACGTAACAGATATTTCACTCTCCGAGGTCAAGTACACAATTTTGAGATCAATATCCGTGACAGTTGGGTTGATTTTTGACGGCTCGTTACTTGCGAGGCTGCTCGAACTAAGACCCCCGCGCCCAACAACCACTCACTAACCTCGCACGCGCGGTCTCGCGCGAGCGGTGACAACCGACTGGCGAAGCGGTGCCGGGACCGCGCGAAAGTGTAAGCATTAATCGCTGTAAGTACTGTCGAGTGAAGGATGCCGTTTTAAAGCATCATTTAACTCGGCGCAATTTGTAGGCAGTGAGATCATTAACTATAAGTTTTTTATCAGGCGTTAATCTTACGGACCTTTTTTTTTTTTTTTTTTTTTTTGATCTCGCTGGGAAAAAATGCATTACGCATACCCACCCATTGGGGGAATGGGGGGCTATGTGGGACTCCCCGGTCTAGCCCGGTATACCCACTAAAATAACCCAGCGGCACTCCCGCATCGTCTGAATGGAGGAGGACTGGGAAACCGGCACAGCCTTTACGTCCAGCCCTCCGCCGACGACCGCCCGCCTTTTAGGGCAGGCCCTTCACGCCCCTCCCTCAGTGGAGGGGCCCGGGAACGACAGCGAGTGCTCGGCCGTTCCCGCCCAACGAGGGTGGTGACTCGTGCAATGCGAGCGAGAGGCGCCCCCGCGCCTGTCGCCCGCTAGTCACCACCAGGAGGTGGGAGGAGACGATCGTACAACCGCCTTCTCCCACCCCTTCTCCGCCTGCGGTGCGGTGGCGCGAGAGGATCATCCTCCCGCGCACGCTCCGCCGCCTCCTTTTGCGACATAACTTTCTCGCAAAAGGAGGCAACCGCCGCCCATGCCTCCTCACTCCCCAGCATGGAGTTGACCACGCCGGGAAGTGAGAGGTCCTGCCCGATCACACTTATAAGGACACGGCGCAGCTCTGCCCAGGCTGGGCACACCTCGAGGGTGTGCTGCGCCGTGTCCTCCGCAGCGCCACAATCGTGGCACCCCGGGGTTTCCTCCCTCCGGATCCGGTGCAGATGCGTTCCGAAACACCCATGTCCGGACAACACCTGCACTAGACGAAACGAGAGGAAACCGTGGGGCCGCTCGAGCCAGCTTTGCAAGACTGGACCGAGCGCGTCCAACGTCCGACGGCCAAAGGTGGCGGAGGCGAGGTCCTCCGTCCAATGGACGACGATAGCGTCCCTCGCCTCCCGCCGCACGGCCTCCCGCTCTTCATTGGCGGGGCGCTCTCCCAGCGCCTTCCGCCTCGCCGCCCACTCGTACACTCTGGCGAGCACCCATGCCTCCAACTCCCAGGGAGGGGTGCCCGCCAGAGCGCACGCCGCCGAAAGGCCCACCGAGCGGTAGGCCCTCGCCACCCGCTGTGCAATGGCCCTTTGGGGCCTGCGGATGGCGGTTGCATTCTCCCTCCTGTGGAGGGAGTCCGCCCAGATGGGTGCCCCGTATAAGGCCATGCTCTTTAGGATGCCGGCATAGAGGCGCCGGCATCGATCCTTGGGTCCCCCCAGGTTTGGGAGGAGCCATGAGAGGGCGTCCGCGGCTTTCAGCAGGCGCGTCGACAGCCCGCTGAAGTGCAGGCCAAACCGCCACCTGCTGTCTAGCACGAGGCCCAGATACTTCATCTGGGCCCCGACCCCTATCCGGACGCCCTCCACCACGATGTGGGCGTCGGGAGGGCAGCGCTGCCGAGGCCCGTGAAAGAACACGGCCTCGGTCTTGTTCAGCGCTACCCTCAATCCAAGCTGGCGGATCCTACCTGCCACTAAGGATCCGCCAGCCGAGGCCAGACAGGCCGCCTCTCCAAAGTCCCTCCCCCGGGCAGTGAGGAGAGTGTCATCCGCATAACAGATGACACTCGTGCCCGTGAGGAGGGTGCCCCGCAGGAGCCAATCATAACCGATGTTCCACAGGGGGGGGCCTAGAACCGACCCCTGCGGAACACCGGACTCTGCGCCGTAGCGCCTGATCCTAGCCGTCTTGTCTACAAGGAGGACCTCTCGGTCCTCCAAGTAGCTGGCCAGGATCGCCCGCAGATATTGGGGCACTCCGTGATACCGGAGTGCCTCCAATATGGTCGAGTGGGGCACGGAGTTGAACGCGTTGGCGATGTCAAACGACACCGCCAACACTCCGTCCCCAGCCTCGACCGCCTCCTTCACCTGGCCCCTGAGTAGGGCCAACGCGTCGATCGTCGAACGCCCCCGTCGGAAACCGAACTGGGCGTCCGACAGGTCTGGCCCTACCTCCCGCAAATGGCTATTTAGCCGGGTGGCGATGATCCCCTCGAACAATTTACCGACCTCATCGAGCAGAACGATGGGCCGGTATGCCGAGGGGGAGTCCACCGGACGTCCCTCCTTCCGGAGGAGGCACAATTGTCCCTCCTTCCACTGTTTCGGGAACCTCCCAGCCGTAAGACACGCGCTGAAGAGGTCCCGAAACCTACCCTCCATGAGGGACGCCGCGATGGCCACCACCCGTGCGGGGACGCCGTCCGGTCCAGGGGCCGTCTTCTTCGCGCGGAGGCGAAGTATCCCGTCGCGGATCTCATCCGCCGTCACTGGTGGGATCTCCGCCTCCGGCGGAGCTGCTTCCCGCGGGGGGTCCATTGCTGGTGGGGCGAAGTCGGTCCCACGCGGAAACAGGGACCGGACCACCCCATCCAGCAATGCCGGCTCGAGGGTCTCCGACAGGGGGGGACCATAGGGCCGCAGCTGGCTCCGCGCCAGCTTGTACGGTCTCCCGTATGGATCCCTGTCGAGACCCTCCAACATCTCGGCCCTCGCCGAGTCTTTGGCGGCGCACATTGCCGACTTGAGGACCGCCTTTGCCTCTAGGTAAGAGGCGTAGAGGCGGTCCTCCCCGGCCTGAGATCGGCTGGTGCGCCGCCGGCTCCGCGTGTAGGCCCTCCTGGCCTCCACGCAGGCCGCCCGGAGTCCCGCTATCTCCTCCGTCCACCAGTACACGGCGCGACGGGGAGGTGGACGACGTGACCGAGGCATGCTGGAGTTGCACACCTCGGTCAGGGACCCGCGGAGCCGGACCGCTGCAGCGTCAACGTCCGAGGCCTCCACAGGGGGCGAGAGCCAGTCCTGGAGGAACGCCGCCTCCTGAGCTGCCTCCCGGTCCAGGCGGGTGAGAGCCCACCGCGGGAAGGGAGATTGGCCAGAGCGGGCCATTCCCTCCCGCGGGCCCTGGGTGGAGATGTCGAACCGCACGTAACGGTGGTCCGACATGGTCTCCACCATCTCAACCCGCCAGTTCACGACGCGGGCGGCTAGCACGGGGGTGGCAAACGAAACGTCAACCACTGACCCACCCCGCTGCCGCACACACGTGTGAACATTCCCCCTGTTTAGGAGGGACACACCGCACTAATCTTACGGACCTAGGATTCATGTAAAGTCAGCTTAATGTCAGTTGTAGTCAAATAAAAAAGGTGGATAACTGCGTGCTATATCCTGTGTTTTAAATTGCCTAAATTCCTAAGAAGTTCCTCCAGTTTTTATACAGACTGAGAGATACTTGATTGGGTTTGCACAGCAAGGGTCACCAATTACTTTTATTTGGGGACCGTTTCTTAAAATATAATTGCCGTCGCAGTCGTAAGGTTTATTAAAGCCAACCACCTCAACATCGTCACGTGAATTAATTTTGTTAAAATTGAAATAATAAACTTAAATAAGAATAGATATAATATCAATGAAGGAATAAAGCGAATGGTAACCTGAATATTATTTTGTTAAATAACTAGCGGACGCCTCGCGGTTTCACCCGCGTAGTTCCCGTTCCCGTGGGAATACAGGGATAAAAAGTAGTCTATGTCACCCGGGGATAGTTTAGCTTCCCAAATTTTTTTTGAAATCAGTCCAGTAGTTTTTAAGTTTATTCGTTAAATACAAAAATACAAATCATTCTTCTTTATAATATTAGTATAGATAATAAATCTAAATAAACAAATGTAATCAATGAAAGTACCTAAGTACCAAGATTCTTTTCAAATGTTAATGTTAAATAGTTACATTTTTGACTTGGGTTTCGACGACTTCTCTATTTTTAACCCCCGCCGGAAAAAGAGGGGTGTTATAAGTTTGACGTGTGTAGCTGTGTATCTGTGTGTCTGTCTGTGGCATCATAGCGTCCAAACAGGTGAACCTTTGATTTAGTTTTTTTTTGTTTAAAGGTGTCTTAATCGAGAGTGTTCTTAGCTATGTTTGAATAAAATCGGTTCTACCGTTCAAAAGTTATGGGCGTTTTACTGTTTGTGTCGGGGTGTTTTCACAAGATAACGTGTCATAATTACGTGTTCAATAGATTGCCGATCGAAGCGTATCTACTATGTACTGGATAAATTATGTAGCTTGTGTGGCACGAAAAAAAAGTGTCGAGGTTTTTTTAAATTTTGAAATTTGTTAGAATTACTTGTCGCATTCAAGTAACAAATGTAAAATACATTGTACTGTTTGCTAAGGTCCACACAAAATAGGTCGAAGGCGGCGGTCCGGATTCGGACCGCGGTCCGCCATTTGGTGACCCCTGTTTTATGACAAAATAAAACGCAATACTACTTTTAATACTTATATTCAAGTTTCTGCACACTCGTAACGACAGTCTTACCAGGAGTAACGTCTTTTTTGAACAAATGTCTGTAACTCACCGCGATATCTTCAGTGACAGTTACTTTCTGTAACTTAATGTCTCCTTTAGTAAACGCCGATTCCTTTTTAGTAACAGTAATAACAGGCGAGTACGAGAAATCCGCACCTGTTATTTTTATTTCGGAGCTGTTATTTTCGGCCCCTGGAGCTGCTTTTTCGGAACTGGTTTCATTGTGTTCCTCAGCATCTGTAATTTTTATTTCGGAACTGTTATTTTTGTTTTCCGCCGCACCAATTATTTTTATACCGGAAATGTATTCATAGTAACTTTAAAAATAGGTGTGAACGTGCAATTTATACCTTCGGCACGATTATTTTTGACTTCGACGTTTACGACAGGAGAGTACTCGAAGTCCACATTCGCTACGTTTTCGGAACTGTCATTTTTCCCGTCGTATTCTCGGATTTTTTGCGACCCTGGTACCGCTGCTTCGACATTTGGTGGATCATGATATTCTTTTTGAATTTGTATTACTGGTATTTCTGGTGCCTCCGCCATTTTTGATCTGAAATGTCATTATTAGTTACAAAGGGCAGGTCACGCTCTTGCAGGGGCCTCGCGCGACAACCCATGGCTCACAATTGAAAATCACTATTTTATTCTTAACAAACAGTTATTCGTAACAGTAAAATAAAATTGGTTAAATTAACAACATTGCTTAAAGGACAAGGGCCTCTCGCAAATATTTGCAACCCACCCGGAACCTCGCAGTGGTGATAATACTCACAGCGGATCTTTGTGTCTCTGAAGTCGGCTGCAAGACCCTGCGCAGTAGATATTTTGTGTCAAGGTGAAAATAGCTTTGTATAACTGCCTCTTTCACTCGCTTACATTTGTCGCATCGTCCTATCTCGCTTACTCTATGCAGTATACTCGATGACAAACTGTTATTTGCGCTATGATCTATCGCAGAGCCAACATCAGAGACACAAAGATCCGCTGTGACTACTATAAGGCCGCCTGTGCTCGTAACGAAATTAATCAGAAAAAAACAACGGACTAAGAAAAAAAAACTCAAAAACCTAAGGTATTTTAGGACCGTTGGTATCACAGTTAGATAAAGTGTAAGCTGAAATTTCTCAATTGCCTTAACCCGCACACATACCCTTCAAACCGGAACACAGCAACGCTTGGCGGCAAAATATGCATGGTAGTAGTAAGTACTTCCCCGGACGAGTTCGTTTACAAAGAGTTCTCGAAGTCCATCTGCCTACCTATTACGAAGTTGGAAGCCGACCCAACTATTTTGGGTCGGCTTCCAACTTCCAATCTAACTAGTTGCAACTATTTTACTTAAATTAATTTAAAAACAAAAATAATATTATTTATTTATGTACTTACTTGTTTTCACGGCTCTCCTTCAGAAACTTTAACAACCTACTATGTTCCACTTCCATTGTAATGATATCAAATTTATCGCATTGATAATAATAAAGATATCATGATTATTAATTTATCGCCTATTAGTGTTATCTAGAAATTGAGAATGCCATGTTGAAAGTATGTGGATATAAGTAGCAGTACTTGAGGACATGGTATGACTGTAAGTAGGTACAATGTACACTATCATTATCATCAGCCTTTTAATGTTCCCACTGCTGGGACATAAGCTTCCTCTCTGTGAAAAGGAATCCACCACGTGGACCCGGTGCGGGTTGGTGGATGCCACATTTCTTCGTTGGTTCCAGGACATGCCATAGTGTACTTCGACAATGTACACTATGAACATAATTATAAATATGTCGGGTTTAGTCCATAATACAGACGTCGAAACAAATCACAAGCACGCCACCTGGGTAGCAAATCAAGAACAACTTCGCATTGGCGCGTGGTGGGGACAGCAGAATATGGAAGTTGAGTACTGACCCCGTTAATATTAGTAAGCAAGATTGTAACTGTGAGTTGTGACTATTTGAATAAACTCAGTGTATCGAATAATTTGTGTGATTTCATTTTCACGATTGTACCCACCGACCTGCCCACACACGATGTCTTAACCTAAACTGATCCTAACATCCTGACTTCCCGATGGTTTGCATCTATCGGCCACCCATGCGACAAATATACAATAAATTCTCAGGACTTCAAATATTCACCCAGAAGACCTAAGAGACAAGAAGGTGTGAAGAATTTGTCTTCTTTCTTTCGTATTGATTAATTCAATTTTCAAATTGTATCCGGCCATTAGGTAGCTACTTGGACAGCTCTGTCATTCACCACGTTTAGATCCTGAAAGATGCAGGCAAATGGACACAAAGGGCAGACAAGGAGGTGGGGCATATCTAGGGTTGCCAACTTTTTTTGACAAATAAAACGTATAAAAGTGGTTTGGATAGGAAAAAAATAAAGTATTAGGAAGAAAAAAAAAGTATATTTCAAATTTTATGTTTTTTTTGCTTTAAAAACGTATTTTTGTGTGCTTTTAGCACATGATAACAATTTCTTGTTATCTTTAAATGTTACAAAGCTTGTTTGACAATCAATATTTAAATTTAAATAGATAAACAATTCGTTTTTAATTAAATTTATTGATGCTCTATTTCTCTCTTCTCGCCACTTCAGATTCATTACAGAAAAAACTCTTTCAGTAAAAGCTGAAGTTGCAGGAACGGAGAGTAGGTAAGAAATATTTTTTTTTTATATTTGGTTTTTGGTTTTTCGGACCAGTTTTGTACAATTTCGTCGATAATGAAAGTCATCTGTGACAAATGTCACAACTGACATCTAACATTTCGTTCAGTAATTAAAAATTGTTTCCATTATCCGTTTTAAATATTTCGTTCAGCAATTATGAATCGTTAAGTACCCATAATGAGTATTTTGTTTTACGCACCACAGTAAAGGTTGACAATAAAGTATTTTTGCATACTTTATTTGTATGTAAAAGTATAAAGTATAATTACCAAAAATAAAGTAGGATACGTTATTATAAAGTATGGTTGGCAACCCTAGGCATATCGTGCGAATCCCCAGCTCAAATTCACTAGCAATGTACTTGAGATGGGTCTATGAGACTCCATTTGGCCAGATTTTTCCTACAGAGACCAATCTGGGCCCGCAACTGGTTTAGGGCTTTCTAGATTGACCCATGCTGCTCTACGGGTGTTAAAACCGGGTAAATAAAAAGCGCAAGCGCAAGCCTGTCAATAATAAAAAATAAAAAAAATTAGGTACCTAAGTAAGACAACATGATTAGCCTAACTTATGATTTGCCCAGTCTTGGTTGGCTTTTTTTACCGATTTAAGAACCGTAAAGTCTCGGTCAGATAACAAAAAAAAAAGTAATTGATCCGACTTGTACCAAAAAGTATAATTACGAAACTTGAAAACATGATTTTTTGTTTATTGAGATATTTTGATAATGTTGGTCTCAAATGAAAGGTATAGGCATAGAACCATCGTCTAAATCATGTATATCGGTCCACGCGTTTATGAGATATTAACTCGTTACTGAATAGCAAGTGAAAGGGTCAAGGTAGCCCCTTACCGCGATACGTTTGTTTTGATTGTTTCAGCGACACAGCCTTTACATTTTTTTCACACCGTTTTAAAATATTGGAATATATTGGTAGACAGGTGTTCACACAACAACTCCTAGAATAATAACGCATACTACTCTTAGTATATTATTCTAAGGTGTAACACAGGGGCGTAGCTACCGCCGTATCAATTATACGGGGCCCCCTGACGTGCGTAAGCAAAAATTAAAACTGATAATAAATTACCTAAGAACATCGAAGGGAAATGAACGCCTGTCAGACCTGTCACTATTGTCAGGGCAGAAACTTTAGGAAAACTAAATACATCATCAGCTATAAATGATTTAGTAAATCAGTTTGCCGAAAAAAAGCAAGGAGAGTGTATATTTAATTTGAATCGTTTGTAAACATTTTGGAAAAAGTAAAAAGTGACAGATAGATAGTTCATTTATCATTAATAAATATTTCTTTAAATTAAATGCAAACATTTTTTTTTTTTGAAATCTTTACCCTTCTTAGGGCCCCCAAACAAATTTTTATACGGGGCCCCGCCATGCCTCCCGCTATGCCACTGGTTTAACAGCTATATTTAAGGACCTTACTCGCCAGTGGCGCCAACTAGTGAGAACAAAGACGGTAACCCTCATTGCACCGCATTCCGTCCATGTGTCGTACTTGCAATTTAAATCGCCTATCAGTGTGATGCATCGAAGTCGTTGAGTTATTTACCAACTGCCCAAAAAGGAGAAGGTTCTATGGTTGTTACTTTTATATTGTTTTCTTTGTTTAGTCTAAGTTTTCTTTTTTAATATTTATGTTGTGTTCTCTGGCTTGTGTCAAATAAATGTGTTTTCTTTCTTTCTATGTTCGAGACTCGAGTGTACGTTTGTTTATTATTTTTTTGTGTATGTTGGCCTATTTCTCCGTTAATTGTCGACCGATTTTGAAAATTCTTTTTGCGTTTAAAAGAATACTTTTTGGCCCCAGACCACCTTGGGAAAGTATACAGATATACAACTGAACTCTTCCATAAATTACGGCAAATCTCTCGGGATTGCTGCAATCGCTTGTCTGTATAACCACAACAAAAAGGGAAAAACAAAAAGCATTACAAAGTGAAACATAACTTAAATATATGTTGCATTTTTTTTTTAATCAGTTGCCTTTGCATGTTTTTGATGGTTAAATATACTAACCAATGGTTTCACATTTCTGTAAAACGCGTTTACTATCAATTGTCAATCTAACAAATGGACAAAAAATTTACTCTTCAACTTATTTGATCAATAGTGATGCCGCCAACAATTGATAAATACATGTGCGTTTAACCGAAATTTGATACCATTGGTTGGATCGGATCAGAAAACTGGACCTTAGGTGGGTGAATAGTATTTATTAATTAATGAGGTAACGAGACATTCAGTTAGAGCGCCTCTTGCCATCAAACGTAAAAGTTTGGCGAGTTTTAGAATTAAGTAATACCTCTGTATTAAAATATTATTAAATAAATTAAATAAAATTCCAATATCCGATAAAACAATTTTCAGGTTGATAACAAATTGCAGCTGATTGTGATAAGAGAGTTGCAAGGTCCTGAAAAGCCGGCGGATTACGTCAGCGCCGGTGTACCTACTTATAACCTGAGGCTTGTGGCATTTTTGCTCCTCTAGGAATGGACTATATTCCAGAACAGCAGCCGAATTGCGTAAATGAATTCGGCAAAGGAAGAAAGGAAGGAAGAAGTTTGGAACCTTCAAAGAGTTAGAATCATTTCTTTCAACTTTTTCGTTATTGCGAAACTAATTTGGAAAGAGTACGATCATCCTCCTGATGATTTATTCCAAATAATTAGGACGTAATTTAATTTTGTTTTACTTTCAATTACAACTAATGGTCTTCTAATGCAATTAAAATAAAATAAAATTAAAATAAAAAAGCCTTTTATTTCTTACAGCTTATAAAACATTTAAAATTATTAGTTTTGTTAGTAATTAAGTTTGGTTCCTCAATTTACTTGTGTTAGTTTTTCTTTAATCTTATACTATACTATTATTCTTCATTCTGTAAGAACTCCTCTGTAGGTGAAGGCCTCCTCCAAAGATAGCCAGTCCTCTCTAGATTGGGCTACTTGAATCCAGTTGGGGCCAGCTGTTTTTTTGATGTCGTCTTCCCAAGTAGCTACAGGTCTACCTCTCTTTCTTTTTCCCTGTGGACCCGCCCATGTGGTCACCGTGTTTGACCATCTCTTGTCACGTAGACGCGCCACATGTCCGGCCCACCTCCATTTTAGTGACTGAGCGTGTTCTAATCCATCCCTTGCCTTGGTTATATTTCTAATTTTGGTGTGCCTTATTTTTTGCATCTTTCTAATATTCAGCATATTGCGTTCTATACCCCGCTGACATGTAATTATTTTATCCTTTGTTTTTTTGTTGTATTTCCATGTTTGGCAAGCATACGTGAGGCACGGTATTAGGCACGAGTTTAGTACTTTAGTTTTAGTTTTGATCGGCATGCTGCTTTTGAATATGTCCTTCAGTGCCCAATATTTGTTCCAGGTAAGATGTGTCCTGCGTTCTACTTCTTGTTCGTTACTATTGTGGTGAAAGCTAATTTGTTTACCCAGGTATATGTAGCTGTCTGTATATTTGAGAGGCTGACTACCAACGTATACTGTTCTCCTTTCGCTGTTAGTCATCATCATTGTTTTGGACAAGTTCATTTCCAAACCTACTAGTTTACTGGCATCATTAAGTGATTCTATCATATATTGGATTTCTTGTCCTGTTTCAGATAAGAGAACCAAGTCATCTGCAAACCTTAGGTGGCTTAGGCAGGCATCTTTAATCTTAATACCCCGACCTTTCCAATTGAGTTGACTAATGATTGATTCCAGTGTTGCTAGAAACAGCAATGGTGAAAGAGGGTCGCCCTGTCTTACTCCTCTTTTTATCGGAAACCAAGGCTCTAATGCAATTAAAAATGTATAATGGTTCCTTAAAACTGAAAAATACAATTATTCTTTACAATCAATTCTACGTCAAAATATTGGTCATGGAAAGATTCATCCGCTTTCCTTTTCAGAGTGTAATATGCAATAAGTAAAGTCGTTTTTGTGAAGGTTCCAAACTATTTCCTTTGCCGAATTCACTTACGCAATTCGGCTGCAGACTACAAACCCAATACCAAATTATACCTATTGCTAAATGAAATCGCCAAATTCATTAAGCAATATAGCTGCCTGGAAATCCCTAAATAGATTACGAAGCCAAGTGAGCCGCTGTAGGTATAAACCTACAGCGGCTCACTTGGCTTCGTAATCTATTTAGGGATTTCCAGGTAGGCCATAGCTCGTGGAGGCCAACGGCGGTGGCGATCTCTCGTGTTCGGCCCTATTTCAGGCCATGGTACGGAGCGAGAGGGAAGCTGTCACCTCCGAAGCAGTAATGCTCGCGAAGGAGGAGGCAAAACGCGTGAGGGAGACGCAACGGAGACGCTCTCACGCCCCCAGCTACCGCAGGAGACGCCCTGGACTTCGGGAGTAGGCGCGGGCTTGCGGACGGGGAATAATGGGTAGGTCGCCGTCCGATAAGGACCAGGCCCGAGTCGACGGCGCGTAGTCTTCCACGCGCGCCTCAAAGAGTTGTCAGCAATAACTGACGGGGTCCGCTAGGGCCGATGCCTGTCAGGGTCGCGGATAAATTTGGTAACATAACTAGCTTCTGCCCGCGGTTTTGCTCGCGTTTTTTTAGGTTTTCGGGCACAGTATTTTTGTACACTATATCCTGTATGAAAGGCACCCTATGTCTTTTTTCGTATCCCTGATAACGTGTATGCGAAATTTCATGATGATCAGTCGAGTAGTTAACATTAGGTTTGTTTATAAATGCAGTTAGGAGACTACTTACACTATTGCATGCTTTTTCCAAAAATATTCCTAATCACACACTTAAAATTTATGCACTTTGCTAAAACAATAATCCTATTATCACTAGATAACAAAATATATTTACGTAACTCTTATGCCACAAAAAAAAAACTTATCACTGCACTAAACTGCAAACGAAATTCACTAAAACTAATTCAATTCTTTATAAACTGATTTAAATGTAACTTAAACTCGAATAAATGTAAATAAATAAAAACTTAAAAAGACTTAAATGTATTTGTGTACTGGTTAACAAGTGAACACTAAATATTTTCGTAGTTATTTGCCGACTATCTTTGCTATCGTAAATTCTGAAATGATAAAATAATGATAAATTCGTGTAGTCATCGATAACTAGATTTAAGGATCGCTTGTAGTTGTTGTTGTGAATTCGACTACGTTTGCCCACTTACATAAATTTTAGGTTATACAACTGACAACTTTTGAAAATGAGCTAATAAAGGGCGAGCACCGATCTCCCTGGAGCGGAAACTCATCGACATGCGTATCCTGCAAATCCTAACCTACGGTGATCTGACCTACTTTAGAAAACGCTATTTGGGGACCAAAGGTCAAAAAGCAGCCTAAAAAGACGTAAACAAGAAAAAAAACATGCAATCAAGCAGTCATGTTTTTTGGTTTTTATTTTTTTATCATTTGTTAGTTAACAATTAGGTACATTTAAACATATAAGTGTTGGTGATGGGACAGGAAGATTTTTTTTTCTATTTTCCAATTTGAATGTAGCCAGTGACACTTGCAAGATTAACCCTCAGTTTCCCACCTTAAAATTATCGGAGAATTAATGTGACAAATTGTCAAGCACGCGATATCTGCTGTGATTGGTTGAATGAATTTTCAACAGCCAATAACAGAAGATAACGCTTGTTTGACAATTTGTCACATTAATTCTCCGATAATTTTAAGGTGGGAAACTGAGGGTTAGACGCATCCGTTGACGTACGAATCATCAAAATCGGCCAACGCGTTTGGCCTCTGGAACGCCACATAGGAAAAAACATACATACATATATACATACATACACAGACTGATAAACACATTACTCTCCTTCGGCAGTCGGGTAAAATATTGGGCTCTATTACTAAGACTCCACTGTCCGTCTGTCACCAGGCTGTGTCTCATGAACCGTGATAGCTATGACAGTTGAAATTTTGACAGATGATGTATTTCTGTTGCCGCAAATACTAAAAACAGATTAAAATAAATATTTAAGTGGGGGTCCTATAAAACAAACGTGTTTTATTTTGCCGTTTTTTGCGATATTGGTACGGCACCCTTCGTGCGCGAGTCCGACTCGCACTCGGCCGGTATTTTAAAGACACTGCGATAATAGCTATTTATGCAACTGTTACGTTATGGACGGTCTTTTAATACGAGTGCCATTTTTCGGTACAAGCGTAGCGCGTACCGAAATAGGTGGGCACGAGTTATTAAAAGACCAATAACGTACAGTTGCATACAAGATTTTATCTACGAAGGAAGGAATAAAACACAGACATAGACAAATAAGTATTTCAGGAAGTGTGTTTAAGTATTTCATTTCTCATATACATGTCTTGATTTTTCTAGTAGTAAATTATTTGTAGCCGCAACTGGTCTATTTGTTATATCTGGTGGAGTATTTTCAATATCAATTGATGTTGAAAACATTTTTAATAAAATTTGGAATAAAATTTCACTCAAAAACTTTTTCCCGTGTCAACTTTTTATTTTATTTTTTTATTTAGTCTTTATTAGGTATAAGGCAAAGATCTTGTAGCAACAGCCAAATCGTATACGATACTTTTGTTCTAAACTTGTTCCATTTTTAAAAACATCATTTACATTGTCTCGATTTCGAAGTAATATTATAGGGACCTGGCTGTATGTTCAGAATGTCTTTGCTTGTGTTTAAGAATTTATGACGATTCACATAATACAACCCGATGTCGTTATGGGTATCATAATGAAACCGCTGTCAATTTTGTAATTCGAATATAACGAAACCGAAGTAGATAAAATATTGTTTTCGTTTGCACTCCATAGCAATTAGGTATATATTTATAGAACAGAGGGGTGACCATAACCTCTTATAATCAGTCTTTTTAATGTTCCCACAGCTGGGACACAGGCATCCACTCTGTGAGAGATGGAATGGGCCATAATACACCACGCGGGCCCAGTGCGGGTTGATGGATGTCACAAAAGTCTTCGAATTTTTGGTTCTAGGATATGCCGGTTTCCTCAAGATGTTCTCCTTCACCGTTTTGAGAGCAGTGTTGATGAAATAATTTACACAAAGTAAAGCGCCTGCCTGGGTTCGAACCCACGACCTAAAACTTGTAAGTCGCAGCCGTTACCACTGGGCCACTAATGCTGCACCATAACTTCTTAGAGCAAGGTTATTGCCAGTGTACGTAAGGGACAGATGTATATGACTTAATGTATGTATATATCTGTCCCTTTTACGCAGTCGAACTATTATGGTTTTGTCACGTCATGGTAAGGGGATAGATATAAGTCTTCAAATCGAAGTGCAGAATAACTTTCGTTTCTGAAGCCGGTGTCTTTGGTAGGTACTTCTTTTTTTATCGTGTTTCGACACCGACTTCCTAAGCGAAAGTTAATTTGTTGCACTTTTTAGTAAGTATTTTGCTCTTGAAGGCGGTTTTTTTGTGAAAATCTTCTACTTCTTTTTTAGGGTTCCTTACCCAAAGGGAAAAATGGCGGGACGCTATTACAGTATTATATTATCTTTGCTATTACTAAGACTGCGGTCCGTCTGTCTGTATGTCAGTCTGTCACCAGGCTGTATCTCATGAACCGTGATGGCTAGATAGTCGAAATTTACACAGATGATGTATTTCTGTTGCCGCTATAACAACAAATACTAAATAAAGAATAAAATAAATATTTAAGAGGGGCTCCCACACAACAAACGTGTATTTTTGCCGTTTTGCGATTTGCCGTTTTTTGCGATAACGGAACCCTTCGAACGCGAGTCCGACTCGCCAGTTTTTTTTTTGTTTAAGGTACAGGACTAGCAAAATACCCATAATAACTCAATTTACACATTCGTGCTGTTTGTCGCTAAGGAGTTCGGTTGTTTGTTCCAAGTCTTGAAAACTGCTGATCCGATTTTGATGAATCTTGCACTATCACCTAAGTTGAGAGATACCTAATCCAATAAAAAAAGAATGATCTCGATCCGATAAGTAGTTTCGGAGAAATGCGTGGACAAACATACACTTATGAATTTGGCACACGGTCGTGTACAGATTAACATAATTATGTGAATATTGTGCAATTCCAACAATATTACATACATACGTGTCGAATTGATTACCTCCGTTTGAAGGGGGTAAAAATATTTCGGTTTCCAATTTGTAAATAACAGAAGGAAACGGAATTGTTGTGAATAGCTATGCTGCAGCCGAATTGCGTAAGTGAATTCGGCAAAGGAAACAGTTTGGAACCTTCACAAATAGTACATTACTGCAGAATCCAGTAAGTAAGACTTCCTGGCCAAGTATAAGTTAACCGGACCGAACCGCAGGTGAGGTCCGGTTATATACGAGGCCAGGATGTCTTGAGGCTTGTATAATGCTTTTCTCAAAAATGAAATAAAGTTTAACAACAAATTCGTTTAATTAATATTTAAGGTTACATTCATATTAGGGCAATTACTGATAGATATTGTGATTGATTTACCGGGGGCATTTATTTATATTTTCTCAAACATTCTTGGAAATTTGAGCATTATTTTGACAACCTTCTTCGAGAAAAATCTAAATTGCAGTACAGATCAAATACATGAGAGCAGCGGCCGGCAAAAGTTGTATGAAAATCCATATCTGCCGTGTGTAGCGGCCAAATAAATTACATAGTAAACTCATATCTGTCGTGTAATTTAAAAATGGAACGATCTTTTTCACCGAAACATGGCAACCAAGGAGGTAAATTATCAAAGGTTTTATTTAAATTTCGAACTGGCTTGCTAATAGAAAGCTGTTTATTGAAAACAAAACAAATGAACATTTTAAGGCTTAGCAGGCACTGCGATTTTATTTGCGCGGTTTTATGTAGTTTTTTACCGCAATGCGTGCAGCTTCATACAATTCCATAGGCCGCAGAATGGGCGAAAAATCGCGCGAATAAAAAGGCCTAACGCGGGCATAATTATTTTTGTTCGTTGTTCGTCATTGATTTTGAAAATTAAATGGTTTGGTTCGGTTTTCAGATATCGGTATTAGTAGTACAGTTATATTAGATATAGTTTTTGTAATATCGGTTATTTTGATATTGATATCGATATGATATGATATCTAACACATTTCCGATATAAGTTACGTTTTGATATATCGGACCTATCCCTACTACTGTCCAGTAAGTAAATTACATACTTACTTACTGGACAGTTGTGAATAAGTCTCCGGTAGAATTCACTTTCTGGAGACTTTTTAGAGATGTTATGGCAATATTACATACCATTTTTGAGAAAAACGCATTTACGTATTGCATATTACACTCTGAAAAGGAAAGGAGATGAATCTTTCCATGACCAATATTTTGACGTAGAATTTATTGTAAAGTATAATTGTTTTCATTTTTTTTCAGTTTTGAGAAACCATTATACATTTTTAATTAAAAGCATTAGAAGACAATTAGTTGTAAATAAAACAAAATTAAATTATGTCCTAATTATTTGGAAATAAATCATCAGGAGGATGATCGTACTCTTTCCAAATTAGTTTCGCAATACTGAACAAGTTGAAAGAAATGATTCTAACTCTTTGAAGGTTCCAAACTGTTTCCTATGCCGAATTCACTTACGCAATTCGGCTACTGGTCTCAAAAGTTCCGCCTTGGGGTTTGACAAAGAGCAATGGAGCGCATTCTGGGCGTAAAATGAGCTTACAGAATAAGAAACGCCATGCTGTGTTCTAAAACGGGGAAACATGGCTGGGTGACGCTAGCCGAATGCACAGCGAGCGCTGGGCTATAGTCTCCACAAATTGGGTTTCTGAGGCTGGACGGTGCCGCCGAGGCTGGCCCAGACAGAGGTGGCCATGACACCTAACTGCACGGACTGATTTTGACGAGATTTTCATTGGTAGATAGCTGATGTTATAGGAGTAGCTTAGTAGCGCTTATATACATCCATCATTATTTTTTTTTGTTGGACGGGTTTGTCGCGGACGAAGTTGCGGCACAGTATAAATATGGACAAACAGTAAGGTAACTACCCTTGTCCGTTCTTCTCCACGTAGGCTTTTCCGAACGGATGGTAGAATCACTTTATTAGATCCGGCCTTAGCCTTCCCCCCAGCGACGCCCTGAGCCGAGGTCCGACCCCAACTGGGGTAGCCCTTAGTGCTGTCGCTTTAGGTCTCAGACCAACAAAAAAAGATAGACGTAGCGTCGCGAACATCAAAATTGAAGCCACATTTTTATCTATGTGTGTTTGGAAGGGTTGCCATTTGTTGATTTTTTTCCCTATATAGTGGGTAATAATATTATTGTGTGGGTAGCATAATATTGTTCGAGTAAGATATTGTTGAGTATGGTATTGAACCTCAAAAGTAAACGATTAAGGTACATTATTAATTATAACTCACGAAAAGAAATATTTTTTTTGTTACATCGCAAAATCTATTTAAAAATAAACAATTAGAAAGTGGCTTTACATGCTTATGATTTGGAGATCACCTTTTATGCAATCCTTGCTTATGTTAGGAGACTTCACTCTTCCGCTTAGCAATATCCATTAATTTGCAATTTAATGCAAAAAAAAATATACAAATATAAATAGATAAGTTTTAAATAATAGAAAAAGCAAACCTTATGTGAACGAGCGTTATACAGAGAAAAAAAATGCGCGTATTTGTGTGATGTGTGGGAGTATAGGGGAGAATGCGCTAATGTGTGAGGGTGTATAGTTTGTATGAGTTAAAATTAGTATATACAGAGAAAAAAATGCACGAATTTGTGTGATGTGTGGGAGTATAGAGGAGTGCGCTAATTTGTGAGGGTATATAGTTTGTATGAGTTTAAATTAGTATATTTAGTTCTACTCTTTTTTTTTTATTTTTTTTATTTGAGTTGGGTTTGCTCTTGACTCTAGTCTAAGTCATAGGTGACAGAGACAGAGTCGACGATGGAGTGAGCTTACCCAGAAGGAGCCTGTTTACTCTAACTTTGAAGAGATTCGGGTTGAATGCGTTCGGAAACACAGACGCAGGTAGTGAGTTCCATTCATTCGCTGTGCGCATTATGAAGGATGTTTGGAAGCGCTTGGTGCGAATTGGTGGAATGGCAACAAGGTAAGGATGGTAACTTACAGTGCGTCTAGATGTCCGATGGTAGAAGGGGGCTGGTGGGATGAGGTCGTGGAGTTCTTGAGCACACTCACCGAAATACAGTCTGTAGAAGACCGACAAGCAGGCAACCTTGCGGCGATGAGCCAAGCTGTGAAGCTTGGTATCCACCAGTTCAATGTCGCCGATGAGCCTCTTAGCTCTGCGTTCCACCGAGTCAAGCGCGGCAAGCTGATACTTTGCTGAGCCATCCCAAAGGTGGTTGCCATACTCCATGCAGGATCGGACTTGCGCTTTGTACAGGGTTAGAAGCTGTCCAGGCGTAAAGTATCGCTTCACCCTATTTAGGATGCCCAGTTTTTTGGCCGCAATTTGGGCTTTGTGCTCAATGGAGGCGCCGAAGTTAAGACTGGATGTCAACTCCATGCCTAGGAGCTCAATCCGATCAGTCACTGGAACAGACGCACCACGAAAAATAGGCGCCCGATCGAAAAGACTCCTTTTAGCGGTAAAAAGACACGCTTGTGTTTTGGTGGCGTTAAAGGAGACCAGATTGTCATCACCCCACTGGGACAAGGCTTAAGGTCAAATCTGTCCGCTCTACCATAGTCTCTCTCAAGGAACGAACTTCATCCACGCTGGTTCTTGCGCTGGACAGGTATCTCTCTGAAACAGTACTGTCATCTGCGTACCCAACAATACCAAGCTGAAGAAGGTCATTGATGTGCAGCAGGAAAAGAGTTGCAGAGAGAACAGACCCCTGAGGAACTCCGGAATCAATAGCCATAAGGTCAGAGGAGCAGCCGTCTATGACTACTCGGATCGACCGTTCGCAAAGGAAATCTGATATCCAGCTACAAAAACCAGCGGGGATGCCATACGCAGGAAGCTTACTGAGTAGACTTGCGTGCCAGACCCTGTCAAAGGACACACAGACAGTTACAGATAGTTGTTCCGGCTCTGGGTGTGTGCAATGTTTTTAAAAAAAAAAAAAAAAAAAAAAAAAAAAAAAAAAAAAAAAAAAGGCCTTCGAGATATCCAGCGAAACAGCAAGTGCTTCGCCGTTTCTCTCGATGGCTTCGCCCCAGCAGTGCGTGACATACACAAGAAGATCGCCAGTAGACCGTCCCCGGCGAAAGCCATATTGACGGTCACTGAGGAGGTTATTGTCTTCAAGGTAGGTCAGCAACTTACTGTTCAGTACCCTTTCCATAACTTTGCACAGAATGGAGGTAATGGCGATTGGACGGTAATTGACAGGGTCTGCACGGTTGCCTTTTTTGGGCACTGGTTGCACATTTGCAAGCTTCCAGGACTTTGGTACCGTTCTTTTTACAAGAGAGAGGCGGAACAAGCGTGTCAACACAGGAGAAAGTTCGGGCGCACACAGCCTCAGTACTCTTGCTGGAATGCCGTCAGGCCCACTGGCCTTGTTCACGTCTAGACTGCACAATACTCTTCGGACCTCTTTGGTGTGCACAGCGATCTCCGGCATCGAAGAGTCACAATGAGGGACAGTAGGTGGTTGCTTGGATCCAGCGTCCAGACGTGAATTGCCAGCAAACAAAGATGCAAATAAATTTGCTTTCTCACTTGCAGAGTGAGCCAGCGTCCCATCAGGTTTCAGCATTGGAGGTAAAGAGGGACGACAGAAATTTGATTCAACAGCTTTAGACAGGGACCAAAACTGTTTACTACCCGGAGGGTGTGATGCCAGCTTGGCCCCAATACGTCCAATATGGTCAAAACGTGCCCGACGCAAAACCCGCTTGCAGAACTTGGTGGCAGAATTAAAAGCTCTTTTCCTCGCACGAACCCTACGCGCTCTAACTTTGCGATCTCGGGCCCCGACCCAGGCTTGGTAGGCAGACTCTTTTTGGGCCTCAGCGTGGGCACATTCTGAATTATACCAAGGTCGGGATTTGTGACCGAGCGGAATGTCGGAGAATGGAATGAAATACTCCATTCCCTGCCGAATCACATCCGCAACCGCGTCCGCAGAGCTTGAGGGGTCACCCGAGGCGAAGCACACATGCCGCCAAGGATAAGACGCAAAAAAGTGCCGCATCTCGTCCCAGTCTGCTGCCTCGTATCGCCATACTCGCCTCGTGCCTCTAGGACTCTCATCTGGAGGAGAGCAAGTCGACACGGATTTCACCAGACAATGGTCAGACGTTCCCAGCGGGGCTGAGACCGAAACCGAATGACTGTCCGGATCAGTTGTCAGCAGTAGGTCTAAGCAATTGGGTGTATGGCCGTCAACATCCGGTACCCGCGTTGCCACATTCACCAGCTGGGTTAGATCTAGCGATAGAGAAAACTTGCGCGCCTCTAACCCGGCATGGTCAGTTTTCCGGTACGGGTACAACCACTCCTTATGATGGGCGTTAAAGTCCCCAAGAAAATTAAGCTTCGCTGTTGGGTACCGTTGCTGGGCCATGTCGGCCGACTCCATGAGGCAGTTAAAGAGCGCTGTCGTCTCCTGGTCACCGGTGTGCGATCGGTAGACGCCGATGTAGAGAGACTTCTCCACGCCAGTGTCCACAAGTAGCCATATGGCAGAAAAACCCGATTTCTCAAAGCAACGGAGACGACGACAACAAATGTCATCGCGGACGTACACACAGACCCCAGCTTGCTTCTTGAACTTGTGTTCAAGAGAGTAACCCGGGTAGTTGAGGTACGCCACGTCCGACGGGGTTGTTATCTTCGTCTCCGTTAGGAAAAACAGGTGCGGCTTCTCGGTCTCAAGGTGGTGGTGGACCGGATCGAGATTAGAGTGCAACCCCCTGATGTTAGTGAAGTGCACTTTTAGTGGGAGGAAGTGCAGCCGTTGTTTCACCATATTCTTCTTCGCTTTGGTCATTTAATTTTTTTAGAGTTTGCTGGGGAAGAAGTTAAACTGTCGAGGCGCTGCTCAGTGAACCAAGTGGAACACTGGAGCTAACCCAACCTGTGGGGAACTCATTTGGAGACTGCGGGGACGCCCGAACCCCCCCGGATATGGCCACCGGGTCCTCCCATCCAGTCGCCAGCTGGCACGGTGGAGCATACCGGGATTTTTCGCGAGTTGGCGGGGCAGCCTTTGGCACGTGGCTGGCGTGCTACTTGGGCCCCCTACTGACTGCGGTCGGCCAACGGCTGGCACCGTGCTTCGGATCCCGCTACCCTCCAAGATGAGTTACTCGGCAAGTTTAGCCCAGAGACCAAGACCGGTTCTGAACAGCGCAACTGACATCCTCCTTCTCCCCCAAAGGCACTGGCAGTCCCACACACCGACGGAACACAGCAAGCTGCTTGGCGCCGGACTCCGGTGGGATGGTGGTCGCGAGCCAGGCGGCCCCTTGCGGAGCCTACCACCGCTTAAGTGGGATCATTCAGCCGTACCACAGGCAAGCCCGTGGTGCCGTTGCCCGGGATGGACCGCTAGGAGGTAGATCCCATACCCATCCCATATACTCTGGGGTATATGTTTAGGTGTAAGTTAGCTTAGCCTGTGACAGTGTCTTGGGATCGGAAGAAGTAAAATACAGCTACTTCCTATAACCATGCTCATAGAAATTCTATTAAAGGTTATAAGTTGCTGAAGCGTAAATCATAACATCGTCAAGTGTATGAGTCATTATGTAAATTGTTTTGATATAGATAATTATATTTTCAATCAACTTTATTAAATTAAAAAATACCACCATAACAAAATCACTGACTCCAAAAAGTAATACAAAGATAAATGGTACTATTAGATAAAGATAAATGTACTATTTCTTATATCTACTATCCATTTTCTTTTTGTTTCATTATTATTTGGAAATATAAAATGTTAAAATAACATAAAAAAAGAAAACAGGAATATAACTCGAAGTAAGAAATCATATTAAATTTGTTTAATCGAATGGGGTAATTTAAAATCATATTATGGCAACCCACGCACTTTATGTCACTGATTTCGTTCGTTGAGGTTTTCTGTTCCAAGGAACCTAAAATTCATAGTATATTTAATAAATAAACGATGTTATTTTAAGTACTTACATGTGAAATATGATTCCGTGAGACTTTTTATGTGCTTTGCTATTGTTTTTACAAGTTTTCACTACACAGGGAGGCATAATTCTATTTTTTTTAATATATGTTAACTAGACGACGACTCGTAACGTACTAAGAGCGATGAGCATAGTTTTAGTGCAGGTGTGTGCGTGAGAGTGTATATTTACTTGGAGGAGCATAGTTTTGTGGCTTCAATTATGATGTTCGCGACGTTACGTCTATCTTTTTTTGTTGGTCTGAGCTTTAGGTTTAGTATTTTGAAGCATGGCCGGAGGCTAAGAGATTAGTCTAAAAAAAAGAAAAGGTAACTACCTACAAATACTCGAAACGGCACATTCACACAAACATGCGCATCTACGAGACCCCTAAGCAGTTTTCGCGATCCCGTCAGTATTGCCACAGTCTAAAAATCATACAGTCGTCCAACGAAGACGTCTAGACAGGGCAATCGTGCGGGGTGTGAGGGGCGAGACGCGGGTAAGCCGATCCCGAACTGCGAACAAAACGATGTTAGTAGTTCGGGATATGTTATTCAGGGCTAACGCGTGTTTATTTTTATTTGTTTATTTAAAATGGTGCATACGACGTGTGCTGTGACTGATTGCAAGTCTTCATCTCACATAAATAAAGATCTGCGGTTTCATCAGCTTCCACGCACAGAAGAAAGGTAAATGAATCTGTTTTGTTATTGTAGAGTGCATAAATTATTTTATTTGTAATGTCGTGCCACGTTGATAACGCTAATAAAATGGTCGACCTGCGCACGGTAAAAAAAATGTAAAGGTTATCGCACAGGGCATCCATCTGTTTGGAAATCCTACTTATATTATAATAATTGTGAAAGTGTTTGCAAGTTTGTATGTTCCGTGTCAAGATGGTGGACTTTTTTATTATTTACTAAGGGTGAATTTCGAGATGGTGGACGTAATTTTTTATAATTTGATATGGGTGTCAATTTTGAGTTTAATTGGGGTGCTTGTTACGAAAAAGCCATCCTTTTTTAAATCCAAGATGGCGGACGTCATTTTTTTTATAATTTGATATGGGTGTTAATTTTGAGTATAATTGGGGTGCTTGTTACGAAAAAGGCATCCTTTTTGAAATCCAAGATGGCGGATGTCATTTTTTATAATTTGATATGGGTGTCAATTTTGAGTATAATTGGGGTGCTTGTTACGAAAAAGCCATCCTTTTTGAAATCTAAGATTTGTGACAACCCTGGCCGATGCGTTACTGTCTATACAATGTCGGCATTTTGCACAAGATCAAAGGCGTCGTCTTACTGTATGATTTTTATACTGTGGTATTGCGGTCCGTACGGTTCGTCCATATTTATACTATGGTTGCGGGCAACAATGATCACCAGTAGAAGGGTTCCCCTCCGGTGTTCCACTTTTACCTTTTGTTAGTCGTCGTTCATACATTCATTCGTTAAAAATACTTTTTACAGTATCTCTAGGTACCTACATAAAGGTGTGGTCTAATGACTTGAGGAATCGCCTGATTCAGGAAGTCCGATAAGATAATGTTAGGTACAGAATTACTTTGTTCTACACTTGTCAACTTATCGTTTAAAATTAAATAATGAACATGGGTCGATCGATCAAGGTTAAGCTACTCATGCCACGGTCGGCCTGTGCATGGATGACTGACTTCAATTTAGACTCCTCCGTGCCTCGCACAGCACGTTAAGCTCGGTCCCGGCTTCCTTTGACAGTCGATCGTTACGGGTACCTAGCCAATAGCATGAATAATGTAGCCAATAATCAAAGAGGGAGAACTACAACGAATAAGTTTGCCCCGACGGAAAAAGAGGGGTGTTATAAGTTGGAAGTGTTAAACTTTCGTATTTTCTGTGTTTATAAGTGGCAACTTTAGCAATAAGTCACTGTCATATACATGTCATTGTCGTCTTCAACTTTGATATCTAAAATATGTCCTTCTCTTCCTGTTCCGGGTTTTGTGTGCGATATTGATGTGTCCTATAATAATATTGTTATATCTGATTAATCCTAATAGTATTCAGCTTCTGTATGTTGAGAAATACAGCCAGTTGCATATTACACCGTACCAGAGTTTTATTTACCTGCCGCCCTAATAGTTCAGGTATCCACGGATCTCTTCACAACAGGAAGTGTGTATCTGTGTGTTTTTGTATCTGTCTGTGGCATCATAGCCCCTTAACGGATAAACTGTTTGCACATTAATGATCTGCTAAAACCCGGCACCTTTGGGTACGCAGATGACAGAACTGTTTCTGAGAGATACGTGTCCGACGCACGGACTTCTGGGCCTCAGATTCGGTCTCTCCGAGAGGCCAAGGTTGAACGCTTGAATCTATCGTTGAAGGCAGTATCCGAATGGGTTGATGCCAATCTGGTCAGTTTCAATGCCACTAAAACCGCAGGCGTGTCTTTTTCCCGCTAAAAAGAGCCAATTCGACCCGGCTCCATCTTTCCGTGGTGTAACCGTGCCGTTAACGGACCATCTCGAACTTTTTGGTGTTACGTTGACATCGACCCTCAATTTCGATCCATTCATTGAGGCAAAACCACAGTTGGCTGCAAAAAGTTGGGGATTCTCGAAAAGGTGAGATGGTACTTCACACCTGAACAGCTGTTCAACTTGTATAAAGCGCAAGTTCGCTCGTGCGTGGAGTACTGATCTCACCTCTGGGACGAATCTGCCAAATACCAGCTTGATGGACTTGAGTCGATTGACAGACAGGCCAAGAGGCTTATTGGCAACGATGCACTGGCCGCGTCAAAGCTCCAGAGCCTCGAACATCGACACCGATTTGCGCCTGTCTAGCCTGTCGGTTTTTTTATCGGTTACATTTCAAGAAGTGTGCGACGGAACTGCACAATTTGATTCCGCATAGCCCTTTCCGTCATCGGACTACAAGACTTACGACCATTGCTGTTTTGGGATCTTCGTTTTTTGACACCGACTTCCGAAATTGAAAAAAACGAAAAAACCGTGGAATTAGAGTATACCAGAGTGAACTGTTCACACCTGCGGTACCCCTTTAGAGCGTGCTAGTGTGATCTTATGTTATGAAACGATGTAAACAATAAACAGACATCCGATTGCAGCTATCCCGAGTGATTTGCCGTGAAATTTAAATGGGACCACATGACAAGCACCAGCTTTCAAATAAAAAAAGAATCATCAAAATCGGTTCACCCAGTAACAAGTTCTGAGGTACACATATAAAAAAAAAAAACTGTCGTATTGAAAACCTCCTCCTTTTTTGCGAAGTCGGTTAAAAATAAATAGTTTTTTCATCATAGCTCCTAAACGGGTGAACTGATTTTAATTTAGTTTTTTTTGTTGTTTGAAAGATGACTTTGCCGTCAATCGACCAATCACATGCGAGATGAAAGATGCGTTGTGGATTTCCGTCTATGTGATTGGCCGATTGATGGCGGTCAAACCCTTTGCCTTGCCAAATTCACTTATGCAATTACGCTACAGGTCATCGGACTTTTGGAGATAAGACCAAGGAATGTGGACTTTGCCTTACTAAACCCGCCTTCGTGATCACCATCAGCACAAAGAATCAATTCAAAGGGCACCTCAGAACCCCCTCAGTCCGCCAGACACCTGTTAAGTCACATCCCTGGAGAATTTCTATGGTTATTGCAGACCAACTTATGCTGTGCAGTCGGAGGATAGGTACAACTGGGTTTGGTCAGCCAACTCGCAAATATATATCCTCCGACTGCACAGCAGGATTTTCTTCATGTTCGTGACTACCGCCGGATCCCGACGCCAATCGCTTCCATATTTGGTAAATAATCACTACTCAATTGATACCAATTAGTACTCGAACAACAAAATTGGTACATTAGAAGTAAAAAAAAAGCATTTTCCCATACATTTTGCGAACACAGCGCCATCTCTGATACGTGATAGAAACAAAGCACACTTATAAATGAACATGATTTTTTTTTCTTGTCCCTGTGATTTTATCAAATTTCACAGAATTTAGCATCTGCACTAGTTCTACTTTCTATATTATAACAAATCGTTACCCTGAAGGGGACTCTAGTTTTTTGAAACTCTATCTTCTCTACATTTATACATTTTCTTTATAGGCGGTCATTTTGCATTCTTGAACCGCTTGTGCCTATCCTTTACTTTCTATCTGTTTTCCATTTTCTTTACAAGGTGCCTCTTTCAACATTTCGGACAATCCTTGTGCCTATCTCTATCTGCCTATTCCATCTCATTACATTTTCTTTAAAACTCTAGTTGTGCCTACTTTCTTATTTTTAACTTAGTTCTTAGTCTAATTAAATTAATTACTTTCTATTTTTTATTTATATTTCTTACATTAAAGTGCTTATTATAGATAAACTTTATACGAGTACATACCAATGCTATGCTAATATTATATTATCTGTGATATTATCTGTGCCAATGCTTACTCTATAAACTTATTTTCTACTATTTAGCCTTATCTTTTCTACAATAACGTATTTTCACAATATATTTTGTAGTAAATACTTATTTATACCTATTTCTATTGTTTACTATTAATAAAAAAAGTATGCAATACTCAATAAAAGTTGGACGAGCGAGTTTATCTCTTAGTAGAGTATTCAGGTTTTCCTTTTTAACCGACTTCCCAAAAAGGAGGAGGTTCTATGTTCGACTTCAAGTTTTTTTTTTTTTTTTGTATGTTCACCGATTACTCCGTCAATTGTGGACCGATTTTGAAAATTCTTTTTTTATAATTAACTTCGGAGATATACAACAGAACTCTTCAATAAATAACGGCAAATCTCTCGGGATTGCTGCAATCGCATGTCTGTTTGTTGTTTTTTGTAACATTTCATAACATAACATCACGCCAGTTTGCTCTTAAGGGGTAAGCAGATCTCTTATTTCACCGGTTATGTTCAAGTTTCATGAAATCTATTCTGGCGAAATAGTTCCCTTACTAACTTGCCTATTAGGTACGTACAACTAAAAAGAAAAAATAAAAAACTTTTTGCAAAAAAATACTACCGACTTCCAAATACAAAACTACAAAGTGAAAAATAACTTAATTTTTTGAAGTCGGTGTCCATAACGCAAAAAAATGGTACCTACGAAAGACACCGACTTCAAAAAATTAAGTTATTTTTCACTTTGTAGTTTTGTATTTGGAAGTCGGTAATATTTTTTTGCAAAAAGTTTTTTTATTAATTTGTAAGTCAATTTTCTGCTGTATATCGTATCTTTCTCTGTCATGTATCGGGCAGTCCAGCAAAACGAGGAATATTGTTTCCTCTTCATCCGGGTCACAGACACATGCGGGAGTCTCCCTGCACTTAAACCGATGTAAGTACTGGGAGAGGCCCCCATGCCCCGTGAAAACCTGCGTCGGTAACTCCGCTGGCCTCATGCTCTTTATCAGCCTAAAGGCGTCTATGGCATCCGGGAAGAACACTTTCGTTACGGAGGCCGTCTCGCCCGTCCTGTACCTCCGGTTCCACTCGTCAAGGGAGTCCTTCCGGATTATCCGTTTGACGAATGAAACCGGAACAAGGTCGTAACAGGGACTTCTCCGGCTCTTAAGCGCTGCCTCTATCGCGAGCTGATCTGCGCGTTCGTTCCCTAACAATCCTACACGGATGCAGGGCGCTGTAGTTGGTGATGGTCTCCAGGGCCGACCTTGAGTCACTATATATGCAGTATTCCCTCTCTGCGCGCTTCAGCACCTCCTTAGTGGCTCTGCATATAGAAAGAAAGAAAAAATATTTATTTTTGACCCGCACAGGAGACACGCTCCGCTTGATATACGGTGCCGTACGCGGCCAAGCTAAGCTTGATGGTTCTAGTCTCTGCCTCGCCATCCCATACGGATAGCGCAGCCCCAAGTTTGTCCTCAAGCCTAGGCTGCTACCATCGGTGTAGATTTTCACCGCCTGCCCGTTACTCTCGTCGACCTGTGCTTGAGTAGTCAAGCTGTCGAAGATCAACCCTTCATGCAGAGCCGGATGCGGAGTCTCCGCAAATCCCACCACATGTTCGGTCTCTCTGTCCCCAAGCACTAGCCGAGACGACCCTCTTCTTGCTTCGTACAGGGCGGCTGCCTCCTGTATTCTAAGGTCGAGAGGCGGTATCCCAGCCAGTAACAAAGCCGAGTTCAGGGAGACCGTGCGGTAGGACTTGCAAAGTTTCTCTGCGAAGCCCCTCTGTACTGCGTTCAGTGCCTTCTGCGTTCCTATCTTTTTGGTAGCTGGTGCCCATGCGCTTGCCGCATACAAGATGACTGGCTCCACTACCGCTGTATAGATCGTCCTAATGACTTCCGGATGCAGACCCCAGCTTACCTTTGCAGCTCTGGAGAGCTGTTTGTATAGGTCTGCCGCCTTTTTACAGACCCTTGCTACATGGGTGTTAAAAGTCATCTTGTCGTCCAGAGTCAGCCCCAGGATTTTTATTTCTCCCGACATTCCAATGTCGATCCCTCCCATCCTAAGGAGCGGGGTGTCGTACCAGTCGTACTTGAGATTACGCATCGCACACAAGTTTTGTGCGGCGCAAAATTCAGCTTGTTCCGGATTCCCCACTCCCGAACATAGTCGAGAGCGGCATTGGCCTGTCGCGAGATCTCCGAGCCCGAATCCCCACTGAAGACCATCACCACGTCATCCGCATATGCCTGACAATATACCCCCTCCTTTTCCAGACCGTGCAATAGGGGGTCAAGGATTAAGTCCCACAATATCGGGCCGCCAATGGATCCCTGGACGCAACCTTTCTGGGTGTTTCTTGTGTGCTCCTCACCGACATACCTCAATCCAAATTTTCTACAGTCGAGGTAACTGTCCAGTAGCCTCCTTATATTGACCGGACACTTTTCCTTAGCCAGACGGGTTCTGATAGCTGGCCACCAGGCGCTATCGAAGGCACCCTCTATATCCAGTGAGACTAGAGTTACGAGCTTTTTCTGCTCTATTTTGCCCTTGATAAGGTTCACTAGGTTATAGAGGGCGTCCTCGGTGCTCCTCTGAGGCATGAGCCGAACTAGCGAGTACTCATCCGCGGAACTAGTTGCCACCTGATCCTTGCTACTATCATCTTCTCCAGGATCTTGCCCAAGACTGGTAGCAGACCTATCGGTCTATAGGCCTTGGGATTCTGATAATCGTCCTTGCCCGGTTTTCTCAATACCACCACTGTGGCCTCCTTCCATATGTCCGGGAAGTGACCTATCTCTAGGCACTTGTTGAATAGGGCAAGGAACGTGTCCAGATTCCTGGAGATTGCTCGACTGCATATGTCCGCCGAAAAGCCATCCGCTCCAGATGCCTTCTTTGGATTAAAACTCTTACTCGCGGTCTTTAGCTCTTCTACTGTAAACGGCGGATCATGTGTTTCATTATGACCAGCGTCGGACTGGGACTCAAAAAAATACCGGGACTTTTTTTAAACTGCGGCCTACACTAGACAAAGGCAAAAAGTAGGGGTGAATGTAATAATTATCGAAAGCTATGTTTGAGTTAAATTGAATTAATATTTACTTATGAGTAGGTACACATTTTTGACACTTTTCTGTCATGAAATCAATCAATCTACCTAGCCTTGTTCCCAACTAATGTTGGGCTCTTCATTTAGTCCAACTGGATAAACCTGAGTACCAGTATTTTACATGAAAGGACTGTATATCTGACATCTACAACCCATTAACTGGGTAATACGATACCCCTATATCAAGACTGGTGTCAGAATATCTGGCATCTGACCACCGATCTGATCTGTCCGCTGAATGCGAGACGCACGGAACCGGTCAATGTGATGACGCTTGGGGGAAGCCTATGTCCGGCAGTGCCGTCTTGCGGCTGAAATGATGATGATGACGATGACTATCTTGCATACGATGTTATCCTGAGAAGTCGTTATTTACGCAGACGACACCCTGGTGTTAGCCTTCGACGAGACAATCCAGTTTTCCGAGCTCGGGGTGGCAAGAGTCGTGGCGTAGATCTGCGAGCTGGGTTTGGAGATAGCGCCTCATAAAACTGAGGCTATGGTTCCATAAAGTGAGAGGGGCAGATCTACCCAGCTCGTCAGTGACAGTTGGAGATGCGCAAGACCTGATGGTTCGATACATTAACTGTCTTGGGTTAACCCTGGATGGTCTGTGGGGTTCGAAGAGCGTTTCGAGCGCCTGCAAGTCCCTCGCGTTGAAAAGGCAGTGGGTGCTTTGCATAAACTGCTACTCAACTTCGCGGGACCTGGGAAGAAGTTCGCCGCATTTACGCGATGTCGTGCGATCGCTGGCCATTTATGGGACGCCTATTTGGTCAAGCAGACTATGTGTCCGACGCTGTAGGACTAAAAAGCCTGCAGCGGAAAATGGCCATGGCATGACCGCTGACATTTTGTAGCTAGCTGTTTAAAAAACAGTCGCGAAAAATAACACCAGAGCGGTCGTTTGTATTGATGACCGCGAGCGGTTAACCGCAGTGCGGCCTAGCCCTGTTTCACTAATCACAGTTTGGCTCTATATAAAATGAAGGGTAATTGGAGCTGGTTCGCTCCGCGGGCCGGTCAGGCTGTGGCCCGGGCCGGTCTGGCTGGCGAACCGAACCGGCCCAAGGAGGGACCGGCCCACCGGGAAAAGTCCCGGTAGTCCCGTATGGCCAGTCCGACCCTGATTATGACATGGCAAAACAACGTTTGCCGGGTCAGCAAAAATGAAAAAAAAAACACTTGTTAAACTAATTAATCATTATATTTTCATAAAATGTTACAGGTAGATACAAAATTACGTTAAGGAACAGTTTCATCATCTCCGGATAAGCCCTGGTTTGATAATCTGGCATATAGTTAGTGCTTATCCAGAGGTGATGAAATAAGACCAAAGCTTAGTTTAATTTGACGTTGAATAATTGAATATTAAACTGTCAGATCCATTTCAGATAGTCTCATTATAATACTAAATCAAAGAAGAGGAGAGCTTCTCGCCTCAAATTAAAGAATTTCGTTATAATATGACAAGAGTTATACGAAGTATTATTATTAGTACAAAAAATTTGATATTTTTACTTAATATACTATACATACACTACAGTACTATATACTTTTTTTACTTACAAAACATCACGTTTATATTTCCCGAAGGGTAAGCAGTTAACCCATTACCGCCCACCGTACACACATGCGTACACTTATATAAAAATTATACCTGGACACAAATATAAGTTAACAATCAATTTGTTTTTTTAAGGTATTAATACTAGCAGTTAAAAATGTAATAAAGTTAGCGGTAGGCGCGAAACTAAATGAAAATTCGTCCATTTCGTTTTATGTTATTCTCAACATCACTGAGGCGGGTTTTTGAATAAACCTACTGACCGTTTGCGAATGTACAATTAGATTAATTTTATTTTTGTTTGACAATTCAAACCTACATAAACGTGGTTCAGCTGAAATAAAGTGTAATTATGTTTTATTTTTGATTTTTAATCAAATTTCATAAGTTTGGAAGATCGTATTTTCCTAACAGTAAAACAAAGACGCAGTTCATCATTTTTGTGCTCAATCAATGATGAGCAGAAGCCTGAGCGAATTGTATACCCCCTGCGGTGCATTATTTGCATTAGCACGTGTTGTTAGCGTTGCGCTAAATGTCTCAAAACTCTTTGCGTAGAGCGCCCAGATTTGATAATTTCACACTTGTACCGCCCGTTGTACACGCCCGTGTACAAGTCAATTCCCAACAATTTTTTTTTCACTATTCTTGGTTACATTTAGTTCGTATAATTACATTTATAATAAAAAAATATACCCCAGTTTTACTATGGGCACTAATGGGTTAACTCCCAATTAAAAGGGGGCCAGCTTATTGTTGTCAACCCGGCACGAATCTAGACACCGGATACATGTCTTCGAATTTTTCGTTCTAGGACATCCTGACCATGTTATCCCTTCGCTCTTTTTAAGAGCATTGGTGATAAAAATAATTTACACAAAGTAAACTGTCTGGGTTTGAACCCAAGACCTACGTTAGTCGGGGTCGCCACCACTGCTCGATAATATAATTTAAATAATAATATGAAATATTAGAACAACTTAAAATCTAAATAAACTTAAAATACATGGTTAACATGTAAATAAAATGAAATCTACTTAATTACTGTCTATAATTTTAAAGTCCGTCAAGATTACAAACTCTTAATTAAAATTTGGACAACACATGGATGCCCTGAGCAAAAATTACTAATAATAAAATCAGATTACACCAGATTATTATGAAAACCGTTATTTAATAATAATTTGCTTGAGATCGTGAACTCCTTCTTGCCTGCTTTTTTTCAATAAGGCACAGGAAACATTTGATCTTGAATGGAATATTTGAATCGTCAATTCACAATATATTGAGATATTATTGTCTTGCAAAGTTGCTAGGGATAGAAAACAGTGGAAATTTTTAGAGGAAGCCTTTGCCCAGAGGCAAACTGAATTGAGAGATATACTTTTAAGAGACAATACATTCGAGAAATTAACTGAAATTCAGGATGGAAAGTCTTAATAATCTTGGAAGGTTTATTACAAACTTACTGTCTTGGCAATAATCTGGTGACTTACACAGTTTTATCACAAAAATTAGGAACACAACTTAAATACTAGTAAAACAAAGGAAATTGAAAATTAACAGGTTTGCTTATTAAAATTCAAATAACCTATCTGTATCAAATGACTTGACTTAACATGGAACAAAAAATTTAATTCTAAAAATATTCAAAAACTATACTCCATTTGAACAATCCATTTAAACAACCAATTTTCATTTCTATGGCATTGGTGACATGACAACGGGCAGCTGTAGTAAACAGTTGAAATTGGTTTACGGAATTGAAATCCAAATCGGTAAAATGATTAGCAAAACTGAATTCTTAAATTTTTAATGTTATTTCAAATAACGTATAAAGCTATAAGGTATTTAATAAAAGAATCACTGATAACAATTTTTTTTAATCAGTTCCGCTGACTTAACACACTTTTTCAATTCATCACCACATAAAATCACATCTTAAGATCATGAATAGAAATCATTTATCATTCTGATGATAGCTGGTTTACAGTTATAAACAAATTGAAATTTCTTAAATATTACAGCTAGATGCCATATTATGGTTATAATAGCCAGCGAGTCCCAAACTAGACAGCTAGCCTGTGGACTCGGGTGTTTGTTACCAGGGTAGAGACAAGTGTAATGGTGCACTAGTGTACGTGTGTGTGGGATGAATGTAAAAGCATATTACAAAATAGTAATGAAATAAAAACTAACATACACACTGTAGTTAATCCCAATATTCACATTCCGGATCGTCATCTGGTAAGTAGTCTTTTTGTGATATTGGTGTTGGTTTACTCAAAGCTCCGATTGTAGCGGTCTGCACCTTTGGCTTGGGTTTGTCTACGGGTTTATCCGGGCAATTATTGTAATGATGCTCCTTGAGGTGCTCCGGGAAACGATGGCAGGCATTAAATGGGCATATCCAATAATTTGGATAGTCCTTCTGGCACTTCATCAGGTGATGAGGCAAACGGTTCCAACGTATACGATGGGCGGAGTTATACGGACATGTAGTAAATTCTTCGTTATCCATTCTGGTGTTTCTGGAAAAAGAAAACATAGATTAGGAAAGGCGATCTGCACCCTAATCGTGTAAGTTCTAAGGATAGCGCACCGTATGCTGTCCTGCAAAGAAATATTTTCAAGTATCCGTCTACTCGGTAATGTAAAACATGCAATGAATACTGTTGAGTTATCAAATAGAAATGGAAGGAGTGTACTTCGGGCTGTTAAAACAGATACATAATTAGAGTGCAAAGAATATGATATTTTCTTATTATTCTATGTGTCGCTAGAACAACAAATAAAATGTGCAAATTGCCTCAACTTTCAGACCAGCAGACTTGATGAAATACTTTCAGTTACAATTTACCTAACAAATAACATCAGACTGTTACTACCCTAATGCAGGGGAAATGCCTATCCTTGATCTTGCTCAAGGCGGGTTGGCTATTTCAGGTTTCCTTACGATGTTTTCCTTCATCAATGTCAGTGATGTACAAGATAAATTAAGAACTTAATAACGAAAACGGAAAAACTCTTTCGAATTAAAAATTCCTGTATGAGCTTCGATCGTTCTAGAACACGGGACTTAAGTAACAAAAATATGAACTGAAGCCAAACATTCGCTCATATTACAAGGAATTAATAATAAGGTAAATACTGTCTGTTTACAAAATGTCGAAAAAACTTACATGTAAGTGATGAAAATGGATTAATATCTCAATGTCAAAAAATTAATATAATTTAGTTAATTTTGTAACTAACTATATAAGATAAGCTCAATGTTCAAGTAAGTTAAAATCCAATATTTTAATATCTTGCAAATTTTATCAAATTTTTTTCCCGGCCTGCCAGTGACAGTGGTCAGTCAGGGTTACCAATTCCAAAAAAATAACCAAAGAGTAAAATAAAATAATAATATACACTTAGCCCCTTTTCACACGCTCCGGTTGGCGGGTAGACGGTGCCGGGTAACCGGCGGCAAATGTATAGCAATATAGGCCGGTACATCTACATGTGAAAGCTAACGTATATGGCTATACACTTCGCCGCCGGGTACCCGGCACCGTTTAATCGGAAACCGGAGCGAGTGAAAAGGGACTTAGGATCAAGATGAAATACCCTTAAAATATAATTTAGTTTTACTTAGTTTTTATTAGAACTTATTATAATGAATTAAAGATCTATATTGTCAATAATTATTATCTCTCTCAATGAATTTTAATTTAATTGTTTCTTTAAACTTAAATTTCGATTTTGTAAAGAGTATACTCACACAAACTATTTCATGGTTAATTATTCTTATGTAAAATAGGTGATCTGTAACAAAGGGCCTTACCTATCTCAGACACCCTTCTCCATTCAAGGTTACGTAGGTACTACATGATAGTCACTGTATTTTGATGTGAAGATAAATAAAGACTTTTGTTAAAATATTATTATTATTTTATTGCCACCGAGGCAATCTTATTTACGAGTCAAGCGAGCTGGAAAACGTGCGAGCACATATTTTGCATTACTTTTTCTTTTTACCCGACTGCAAGGAAAGTGTTATGTTTTTCGCGCGTATCTTGTGTTTGTTTGTATGTATGTATGTTTGTTTGTATGTATGTATACTATGTATGTTTGTTTATATGTATGTATGTTTGTTTGTATGTATGTAATATTCTTTATTACCTTATAACTCGCAAACCACTAAACGGATTTACATAATTAAGACATCGTTAGTTACGTCTTGACCGCCCAAGTGTTCTTAGATAGGTTTAGTTAAAAAAAAAACATGGCGGATTTTGGGCACCATATTGTGCGAGTCTCAATTTATTTTTCTTACAAACCTATCGAGTCGGGTATCAAAATGAAGGGTTTTAAGAGGTGATTACAAAAATATATATCACTTATATGTTTAACAGTAATTCGAAAAACAAAATTATAACTAAAAAAAGTTAATTTAAAAATCAAAGACCCAACTGCTTAAGAAGCGGACTAAAAAGCTGTAAACAAGAAAAAAACATGCTGTGCAGTCGGAAGATACATATTTGCAAACTGGCTGACCCTTGATCTTCCGACTGCACAGCATGTTTTTTGTCTTGTTTACAGCTTTTTAGTCCGCTTCTTAAGCAGTCGGGTCTTTGATTTTTTAATTAATTTCATTGGTGAATCGACATGGCCAGCTAAAATCGTGCGAACTTTGCCTATACAAGTTTGAGCCGAGTCAGCGTATATATATTAGTCTATGAGTCAGCGAAGCTAAGTGGTCATCCTTCCTATTAGTTCCTATACCCACGGCCACGTCCAATATTGTATCACCTAAACCCGCGCACGGTCTCACAGACCGAAAGTTATGTAGGTATCGAGAAAAATATGGAGATACTTTCTGAAAATAAGGAATGACCCCGTGTTAACAAAAATTTACAATCCATGTACTGAGTCAGTATCTTTTGTAACGGTCTCCGAAAAATAAGAAGATTTTCGCAAGAGCTTACAAAATACATGCAAAAATGCACTTTTTCAACAAAACAAACGTTTAAATCATTGATGTATTAAAAGGAGGTTAAATCTGATATTTAAGTAAATGAAGAACTGTATACCTACACAAAAATGTTCATCCTTACAATTTCAGCACAAAATCATAGAAAATGGTACTTGGTAAGTGGTACCTATACCCAGGGACCGAATTACCGTTATTTTTTTTATAACGTTACCATTTACCGTTACGTTAACGATAAAAAAGTAACGATATTAATAACGATACCCATAAGTCAGTTAACGTTATCTAATTACCAGTATTAGTACCGGTAAAAATTGCAATTGTTATACCGGTAATTTATACGCTTATCTCTTTCTAACGATGAAGGTGGTTAGACCAGCATATTTTGGTGTGCGTACGACTAGTTTCAACGTGTATAAAATATTGTTACTGTGCTGCATCCCGCGAAGTATCCTTACATAGTATAAAACAAAGTCGCTGCACGTTGTCTGTCCCTATGTATGATTAGATCTTTAAAACTACGCAACGGATTTTGATATGGTTTTTTAATAGATAGTAATTCAAGAGGAAGGTTTATATGTATAATATTGTTAAAAAAGAGAACGAGAACCGTATATTAATTTTAATTAATTATTTTTTTGAATAAAACATCGGCCAGTAAACATATACGAATAGACATGAACAATTGACCACACGTCTATGTATACACTTTGATCTTGACTGCGCTATATTTACGTAGTAAGAGCGGTTTTCATAGTGCATCCAAAGACGTGTCCAGGTTGACCGACTGTACCTACTACTGGACATACATAGCACTGACTAAATTTTCTTTTGCTGTAGTGGTCAAACACAATTGAAATCACCAGTTCCTCAAGATTGCCATCATGGTTTTTTATTTATTTATTTATCGTTAGGCTCGCGTTTGACCACTATCTCGCCTGATGGTAAGTGATGATGTGATCAACGGTGAAGCACGCTTGCCTATAAGTAACCTATTCACTCTTGACTTAAAGACACCAAGGTTGTAGATATCAGGAAAAAGAAAGAAAAAGACTCCGGCAGGGAATTCCCTCCTAAGCTGTGCGAACAATGAAAGTATTCGCAAAACGCTTTGTACGTATGGGTGGGATGTCCACCATGTATCGGTGACGCATTGCCGTACGTCTTGTTGTCCGGTGAGGGAAAGGGTTAGGAGGTATCAGATTGTGCAGTTCCATCGCACACTCCCTGAAATGTAACCGATAAAAAACCTAAAGACTGGCCACTTGGCGTCGATATTCAAGGCTCTGGAGCTTTGAGGCGACCAGTGCATCGTTGCCGATAAGCCTCTTGGCCCGTTAGTCAATCGATTCAAGTGTATTGAGTTGATATTTGACAGATCCTTCCCAGAGGTGAGAGTAGTACTCCATGCATTTCCGAACTTGCGCTTTATACAATTTGAGCAGCTGTTCAGGCGTGAAGTACCCTCTCATCTTTGCAAGGATCCCTATTTTTTTTGCAGCCAACTGAGCCTTTGCCTCAATTAATGTACCAAATATATCCTTATATAGTTAACTAGCTGTCCCACGCGGCTTCGCTCCCGTCAACTGGCTACCTATCTACCCTACCTACTAGGGTAGGCCCTACCTACCTTACCTACCCTACCCTACCTACCCTACTTATCCTACCCTGCCTACCCTACCCTACCTACCCTTAATTAATTATTGTTGCGTAACTTAAACCGTTTACGCAGCGCACGCAACCGAAGCTCTCAAAAAGGAATATTTTTGCCCGTTTTTGCAACATTTTTCATATATGCTCCGCTCCTATTTGTCGTAGCCTGATGTTATATAGCCTATAACCTTCCTCGATAAATGGACTATCCAACACAAGAAGACTTTTTCAATTCCAACCAGTTAGATCCTGAGACAAGCGCGTTCAAACAAACAAACAAACTCTTCAGCTTTATAATATTTTGTGTATAGATTTATTTATTTATTAGTTTATCCTCGCACTGGAACGCCTTGCAGCAATTACACCAATGGAGCGTAAGTCTGAAATAGTGGAGGCCTGTGTGGATTCCCAGAGGCGGCTTAATTAACTCTGACACCAGAGGTGGCTATAACTCCCACGAAAAGAAGACGAAATTAATTAACCAAAATTAAGGGTCGATGTTAACGTAACACCAAGAAGGTCGAGATGGTCCGTTATAGGCACGGTTACACGACGGAAAGATGGAGCCGGATGGATTAGGCTCTTTTTTCGGGGAAAAGACACGCCTCTGGGTCTTAGCAACATTAAAACTGACTAGATTGGCATCACCCTATTCGGAGACTGCCTCCAAAGAAACCTGTCTGTCAAGCGCTCAACCATGGCTTCCCAGAGAGACCGGATCACAGGCCCAGTAGCCCGTGCGCCGGACACTTATCTCTCAGCAACCGTGCTGTAGTCTGCGTACCCAAAGGTTCTGGGTTTTAGCAGGTCATAGATGTGCAGCAAAAACAGTGTAGCCGAGAGCACCGACCCCTGAGGGACTCCGGCGTTAATATGTAACTGAACGGACAAGCAGCCATCAATCAATAACCATTCGGAAGGACCAATCCCTCAGGAAGTCGGCAATCCAGTCACACAGACCACTAGGCAGACCTAAGGAAGGAAGGTTACCAATAAGGCTCTCATGCCAGACCCTGTCGAAAACCTTCGAGATGTCAAGAGCGCTTCCCCATGCCACTCGATGGCCTCACTCCAGACGTGAATGGCATACGCTAGAAGATCCCCAGTTGACCGATTTCGGCGGCAGCCGTATTGGCGGTCACTGAGGATGTCGTTGTCTTTTTGGTATGCCAGTAGCTTATTGTTTAGCACACGTGCCATACTCTTACAGAGGATGGACGTTACCGAGATGGGTCTGTAGTTGGCCGGGTCAGCCCGATTACCCTTCTTGGGCACGGGCTGAAGGTTAGCTTGCTTCCAAGCCTTCGGCACCTTTCCAGTATAGGATAGGATATATAGGCTTGTCAGGATCGGAGACAATTCAGGCGCACAAGTTTTTAATACAATTGCCGGTATGCCGTCGGGGCCACTTGCTTAGTTCACGTCAAGGTTACGCAACACCCTACAGACCTCCCTCTGATGGATGCAAATGTCCGACATACTCATCCCTCATCCACCAGGAGACGGAGGGGCGCAAAAAGGGATGCAAACAAGTTTGCCTTGTCCTCGACGGAGTGGTGGTAGTGAGGGGCGACAGAAGTTTGATTCAACCGACTTAGCCAGGGACCAAAACGCTTTGCTACCAGCTAGGTATGAAGCTAGTTTGTTCCCGATTCTGCTAATATGGTAAAAACGTGCCCTTCGCATCTTCTTTTTGCAGGACTTGGCAGCCCTGTTGAAGGCTCTCTTCTTCTGAGTTACGTCATTTGCCTTCTGCACTCGAGCGTCGATCCATACCAGGTAAGCCTTGTGTTTAACCGCATTTCCACGGTTGCACTCGGCACCAAACCATGGTCAGTCAACTCCGGACAGCGCTACGTCAGAGAATGGAATGTAGTACTCCATCCCCTGGTGCAACACATCAGTCACGGCGTCAGCGCATGACGATGGATCTTCCGATGTGAAGAAAGTGGGCTGCCAAGGATAGCATGCGAAGAAAGATCGCATCCCATCCCAATCTGCTGACCTGTACCGCCAAACCCGCCGGGTGCCCCTCGGGCTGGAATCGGGCGGGGATTAGACTGATACAGACTTCACCAGACATTGGTCGGAACTACCCAAAGGTGATGATATCGACACTGAGTATCGGTCTAGATCTGTTGTCAGCAGAAGGTCCAGGCAGTTGGCCGTATGTAAATCAATATCCGGCACCCTCGTAGCCAGGGGGCTCCAGCTGGGTGAGATTTAGCGCTAGCGAAAGATTTCGCATCTCTCGTCAAGCATGGTTAGTGCACTGGTACTTCCCATACCAGTGCACTAACCATGATCGACGAGAGATGCGAAATCTTTCGCCACTCCTGATGGTGGGCATTAAAGTCCCCCAGTAAAACTAATTGGGCGGAAGGGCACCGTTGCTGGGCCAGATCTGCGTAGCTGGATGTCTCCAGATCACTGCTATGTGATCGGTAGACACAGGCATAGATAATCTTATCCAGACCTGTGTCCACCAGGGCCTATAGCACTGAGTAGTTTGAGTCTTCAAGGTCACGGAGACGCCGATAGCAGATGTCGTCACGGGTGTACATGCATACACCCGCGCGTGGCTTGGATTTGTGCTCCAGGGTAAATCCTGGGTAAGATAGGTACGCCACGTTCGACGCACATCCGATCTGCGTCTTCGTAAGGAACAAAAATGCTAGTTTCTCAGCCTCACTCAAGGTGGTGATGGACTGAGACAAGGTTCGATTGCAGACCTCGGATGTTGCTGATGTGCACCTTATGTGAGAGTGAGTGCAGCCGCTGTTCAGCTGTTCTCTTTTTGTTCCATGGCATTACTGCTGTGAGTGTTTTCGTTTCTTCGTTTTTTGACACTGACTTCCGAAATTGATGTTATTTTTCACTTTGTAGTGTTTTTATTTGGAAGTCGGTTGTTTTTTTTGTGAAAAGTTTTTTTATTTATCACTTTTTAGTAGTGATACATAGAGGACCAGTTATATAGGCTAGGTACCAATAATGCCCAAAGTGAAGACAGAATAGATTAACCCAATAACACGAAACTTAAACAAAACCGGTGGAATAAGAATATACCAAGGTGAACTGTTTTCACTTGCGTACCCCTTTAGAACGTGCTAGTGTGATCGTGATGTTATGTTTTGAAATGGTGTAAACAATAAACAGAAATGCGATTGCCGCTATCTCGAGTGATTTGCAGTCATTTATTGAAGAGTTCTGATGTATATCTCCGAAGTTCTTCATCAGATCTTGATGAAAATTAAACGGGACCACATGACAACCACCAGCTTAAAGCAAAAAAAAATCATCAGAATCGGTTCATCCAGTAACAAGTTCTGAGGCAACAAACATACAAAAAAAAAATACAGTCGAATTGAAAACCTCCTCCTTTTTGGGAAGTCGGTTAAAAAGTATGTCCGACGTACGCGATGTTTGTTATGATTATTAAAATAAAACGCGTGACCGCGAGCCGTCTCGTATTCATATGTATGTTGCCGCTCTGCTTAGAAACCACGGCGCGGCGCGCGGCACACGTTTCGGTTTGGCAACGTCGCACCAGACGTTGCTAAGTTTTAGCGAAATACCGCTATTAGTATCGCTATTTAAATACCGGTAAATCCTGCGTTATAACGTTATTTTTAACGTTAAATATTTAACATAACGGAACGAAATGTTTTGGTACTTTTACCGGTATTTTTTTGGTAACGGTAACCGTCCCTGCCTATACCTGCGCCTGCGCCTACGTCTCTCAAACCGATTATCGCCAAAGACTAGTATATAATAGTAGTCTATGGCCAAAGATGTCCCTACGTGCTACTCTCACAAACGGATTTTAGATAGACCCTAAAATGCGCGGGTTAATGAAGGTTATGATTCGAACGAGGGAAGCGACCTTATTAATGAATAACGCGTTTCTATTGCATTAAAGGTTGGTTTGGTAGGTATAAGCGATTGAAATCTTACAATATTTTACATAAAAAACGATAACTTACCTAGGGTTCTCGGAACGAATAGCAATTTTCACAATTTTAACTTCGAAAATAGAACAGATGTAATCACAATAAAAAAAGGACTTGTAGCGAGAGCTAGCGCTAGAATTGACCAATTGTGCCCAGCAGTTTTCCATTCGGTACTGAACCACTCTATAACTCTACTGAGTTGACTGTAGCGAGCCGAGCGGTACAGGCCTGCAGGGTGAATGAAGTGTTGAGGTTGAGGGAGGGGTGGCGGCACCGCATTGTTTCGCGGCTTGCTTCTATCTACCTGCATACCTTCTCGCCCTGCCATTGTTCTAATTCCAAATAAAATAAATCAATTCAAGTATTAAGATTACTTTTTTATTGTTTGTACTATCTACCTGCTTTCGTCTCTTCCTTCTGTATGCCCTGACATTGTTCTAATTCCATAAAATTATAAGCCAGGCCAAGTCTTAAGATTGTTTTTTTTATTGTTTGTATTCATGGTATTTTTTTGGGTAGGTACGCTGGCTATATAAACGTATAGCCCAGAAAAATAAGTGTAATTAGATTAGAGGTCAAGCTGCCGAATGAATAATAATTCTGCTAAATCCCATATCAGCATGTGCAACAAAAAAATATTGCTGTCAAAGGTCCCAATATCTGTAAGGTTTTACTGCAATTCATGCAAGGTCAAGATTTATTCTCTTATGAATTGTGCATGAAAATATCCCCATCCTCAAGATTGATGGCGAGGGAAGATAAATAGAGACCGAATAACATAAAAAAAAACTAGCATTGGGCATGAAAATTATTCTGCTATGCATGAAAAGTGTTAACTAAGTAAATTATTATTGTAGAGTCCATTTCAAGAAAGAAGTCCCGCGGACAATTGTGGAACTAATTTTTAATCTGCAAGATCAATAGTAGTAATATTATCTTTATTAGTCTAAGTTTAGTCTAATATTATTGTAGTATTATTATTTTATTATACCTTATTCTTTTAATATATTTTTTTTTGTCGCGCGAATTCAGCGCTGCTTCTGCGGAGCTTCTTTCGTGAAATGGACTTTAATATTATTATTATGCAAGAACAAATATTAATACCTACTAAATAAAACAAAAAAAAACTAAGTAAAACAAACACAAAGTATTATGTATTGAATACCATGACAATAGGGCAAATTATGTAGAAAAGTTGCAGCAATCCATGCGGCTTCTTCGGCAATTATAGTTTTTGATTATAGTAGACTAATTTACACTATAAGGGGTGCTAGGTGCTATAGACTAACTTCGTATATTTTCTTAATCATTGGCTGACTCGTCTTTCAACACTATTATTGAATCTCTGCCTAAGGGCCGATTTCATCAATGAAACTAATCGCAATTAATATAACTAAACTCAGTTTTTGCAAATACAGCGTTCTGATTGGTGGTAGTTTCTCAGCGGTCTCAACCAATAAGAAAGCTGTATTTGTATAAACTGAGTTTAGTTGGTGATATCGCCCCCTTAGAAGTTTCAATAATAAGGCATAGCACGCACTGCGATTTTTATTTGCGCGAATTTTTTTTCGCGCATTCTGTGACCTATGGAAATGTATGAAGCTGCACGCACTGCGGAAAAAAAATCGCGCCCAAATAGTACAAAAAAATTCGCGCGAATGAAAATCGCTGTGCGTGCTATGCCTTAGGAATGTGTAGACTGTAGGAAAAGTGTATCATTTTTTGTTTACTACGATTAGACGAGACGACTATTCATAAAGAACAATGGCAGGTGCCCATACATTGTTTTAGCTGATATTAAATTCCTAAGTCATTAAATGCAAAATATCTATTGATATCTATTTGATTTTGATTTGATTTGATGTTCTGAATTAGTTTGTGCAAGAATTTTTGTTTGAGAATATCGAGAATAATAGCTAATCAGTTATAAACTTTTGTAGGTTATATCTGGGTAACTTTTAATAATGATTGTGTTAAATAGGTTATATTATTTAATTTCGTGGAAGTAAAAGGGCAATATCGCATTAGTATTTCCCTTAGCTAGTTATTTTAGCATGAAATGCATAATATACTCTTTGGAAAGAGTATATTTATTTAAATTATGCGACTTTTACGTGTATCAAAAGGACGTTGTCAACAAGCAAGCTATATTTTTTTAAACTTGATAGATACTAGTCTTTTTGCCAATCATTAATTGAAAGTAATTCATTTATTTCTACTACACTATTCTTACCAACCTGCAAGGAACATTACACTAAGACATACATTGTTAACTCATTTACTGCAATAAATACAATAATGATATTATTACTTAATATAGTTATTATCTATTTGTCACTTACCTGATAAAATATATAATGCGAACACTAAGCTAAAGAAATTAACTAAAAAATCAAATAACTTTTTAATTACATAATATGTTGTTATTTATTAGCTTTTAACCAGCCCAATTATACATTAAAAACGTAGATAATTAATAGAATTTCTTTCGTATATTACTCACTTTCAGACGCTCAAATTTTAGTCAGCTAAGATATCGCTATTGTTCTTTTCGAACTTGAAATTTATAATTTCGGAACGAATCCCTTCAAATTCTATAAATGTCAAAGTCATAAATCAATTTTGAATTTGAAAGGTGCCACTGTCTGTAGCTGAAAACATTTTTAAAACTTTGAAATACTTACATTTAGTAAAAATAAAAAATATCCTACCCGATACTGCCCGATATGAGTACTCCAAATAAACGCAAAGACGCCATGGAAGGTAGAAATTAATTTCAAATAGAAAAATCCTTAATTTTCCTTCAAAATCTGGATTGAATTTTAACAAACATTTCCATATTTGTCCCTTTTTCAGATAACAAAACAGCTAAAAGACCTAAAATGGAATGTCCTTATGGAGATAAATGCTTCAGACTGAATCCTATACACTTTAAAGAGTACAGCCATGAACATTGTAAGTATCTAAATAAAACGGCCATAAGGAAAACGGTATATGAGTAATCTAAGCTAGTTCCTCCAAATTAGCTCTGTGTCCATTGGCTTACCCACTGAAAAACATTACAGTTCTTGGTGTTTCCTAAGCGTTAGTAAGGTGCCCATATTTTTCCAGATATGTTAAGTTCCATATAACATTGGATTAGATACATTGAAAAAGTTACCATTTTCATTTGTGCAAATCTTACAAAAGAAAATGCTATGTAGTTTTTCTGAAGTGTTCTAAATAAATGTTTATTTTTCATTTGCAAAGGTGCCTTTTAAACAAACCTTTTGTAAATATAATGCAATAATTGTATTTATTTCCTTTCTTTAGGGTTCCGTACCTCAAAAGGTAAAAAAAGGAATCCTTATGACATAACTTTCTTGTCCATCTGTCTGTCCGTGTGTTACCACCGATCGGGCACGGGTGAACCTACCAAGTTGAAATTTATACCATATAGGTCTATAGTCCCTATTAGGTCTATAAATCACGGTCCTGATTCAACAATTTAGATTTTCGCGAAAACTTGTAAGTACCAAAATTTACCTTAATTTACAACATTTTTTATTTTTCGGAATTTTCTTTTTACTTGTGCTGTAAGACATTGCTTTTAACTAAAATTGACAATTCTAGGTCAACCGGAAGTACCCTATAGGTTTTCGGTCGAAAACTTATATGGTAGTTCCCGTGGATCTAGAATCACAAAATTTGGCAAAAAGTAAAGTAAAAAAATTAAAAATTAAGGTAAATTTTGGTACTTACAAGTTTGCACGAAAATCTAAATTTGCCCATATCTTTAAAACTTATTCACCAGTAAAAATGATACCAATTTTATTATGACGGTATAATGGGTAGCTACGGAACCCTCGGCGCACGAGTTACTCCCACTTGACCGGTTTTAGAAAGAAGAAAAGATCTGTTAAAAAAAGTACATAATATAGATTCTTTTATTCCAACAGTCTGCAAAACCTTGTAAACCTTGTTTGTACTTTTTGTTTTTGCTGGTCTTCTCTGTTACTTTGTGATTTTTGTTGTCGTGTTTGTCTATGTCGAATAAATGGTTTTCTATTCTAATTCTTTTTTATTCTATTCAAAATATTTATATTTTAATATTATTGTAAGTTTTTGTCCATTTTAATTTTGCAGTGGAATCAATCCTAGACTCATACACGGGAACAGGAGACTTCCCAATCCCAGCTAAGCTTTTCAGTCAGAAGCAGATGTACATCGACCAGCTGAAGATGATCCTACACAAGGAGTTGTACACTCCGGGCAAAAACTTTGAGACAGAGCAGAGGTGAGTTAGAAAATAATGATAAGATAAAATTCTAATTGTAAAAATATTAACTGCTTAACCTTTTAATATAGGATAGGATAGTGGACCCCTTTCCCGCTCTTTGACTCCTATTTGGTCTTCGTGCATGCAGGCCTCCTCTCTGTGAGGGGATGCGCTAGAATTAGTAGTGTTCAAAGTAGCTATATGGCAATAACTTGCTTAATGCTTTATATTTTAAGCGCGTTATTTTACGCTTTATTATAACGCGCTTTTTTATAACGCACGGGCGCGGGGCGGACACGAATAAAGCAAGCGCGGTGACTGTTAACTCGCAGCTCCTACCCTAGCGTTGGACTCGTTGGACAGACAGCATGCTTAAAATATTACTTCGCTTTTATGAATTTATTACGTTAAAATGGAGCAGTAAAAAATAAACAATGAACTTGCCTTCATACTTTCAGTTCTACTTCACTAATTTAAGTTCCATATTGGTAAATCACTATTTCTTTTAGACATTTTCGTCTGCTATACAAACAAAAAAACAAAAGATTAAACAACAACACATTTGTTGTTTTCTTTCAATCAATCGTCCTTACTTACACAATATTATACGTAGTCAATATACGTATCCTATCACTGTTTACAATAAAAAGCACGAAGCAAAATAGCGTAGGTATATTACGTGAGCCGCGCGGGATCTAAAATTACGCGCGTGACCAATAACAATCGATAGCATGCAACGACTGGCATGGACTGGCCGCCGCGCCCGCCCGGGTCCCAAGCTTATTGCTTTATTTAAGTTATTGCGTTGCGCGCGATACTGCGTTATAACGAATTAAGCAAATAGCGCATAGCGCTAAGTGAGTTCCACGATAGCGTTTGCTTTATGCTATTTATAATAAGCACGCTGCTTTAAGTTGCATTACGTTATATTAACCACCACTAGCTAGAATCGTTGGTGGATGTCACATGTCTTTGAATTGTTGGTTCTAAGACATGCCGGTTTCCTCACAATGTTTTTCTTCACCTCAAATAATTTAGTAGTAAATTATTAGTCATGGCCATTACCACTGGTGCAGTGGTGGCCCAGTGGTATCGGCCGCGACTTACAAGTTGTAGGTCATGGGTTCGAACCCAGGCAGGCGCTTTACTTTGTGTAGATTATTTCATCACCACTGCTCTCAAAACGGTGAAGGAAAACATCGTGAGGAAACTGGCATGTCCTAGAACAAAAAAACTGAAGACATGTGACATCCACCAACCAGCACTGGGCCCGCGTGGTGGATTATGGTCCATCCCCTCTCACAGAGGAGGCCTGTGTCCCAGCAGTGGGAACATTAATAGGCTGATGATGTGATGTGATGATGATTACCACTGGGCCACCACTGCTCTCTAATCTTTTCCTATCTAAGCAAGGATCGGCTTCCAATCTAACCGGATTCAGTATTTTATATGTACCAATGTTTTAAATGGAGCGACTGCCTATCTGACCTCCACAACCCAGTAATTGGGTAAATATAATACCTCGTTGGCAAGACTAGTGTGAAATTTCTTGGCTTCTGACAGTATTGTACAAATGCGAGAATGAAATATATGATGTGCTATACATGATTTTTTAGCCATGGAGAATTCTCATTCATGTTAAGATTGTCACTCATCTATCAAGCATTGCTTAACTTTGAAGCTGACACCAACATAATTGGGAAAGGGCCTAGCCTTTCCCAATTATGTTGGTGTCAGCTTCAAAGGCAGGCAAATTGATTGAAGGAGTTTGGTGACACCTGTGCATTCAAAGAGCAAGTGCGCGACGGGTTCCTCAGCCTCCATGCACGCCCTGCACAGAGGATAATAACCCTCGGGTCACCCAGATGTTCTGAGAAGACCAGACCATCAAACGGCCGCCATGGCCTACGCACAATGGTCCACCTGAGGAACTAAGTGCGGAAACCAAACCCCCTAACATAGAACATAAGAGGGGTTTGGTGCTCTGATATACAAATATTATATTGACCAAGATACAGTCAAAACTGTTTACGAGTATAGAGACTTCGCTTAAAACAAAGTACTGGGTATAACGGAGTACGAGGATGTAAAAGTCCTGTAACAAGGACCTGAGAGCACATATTTTTAATAACGACTATCGGCTTTAACGATGGCATTTGAATGGTCCATTCAATGTCGTTTTAAACGGTTTTGACTGTATTTGCTTCATCATCATCATTTCAGCCGAAAATCCACTGCTTGACTTAGGCCTACCCCAGGCGTCGCCATATTGACCGAACCCGTGCGTCTCGCATCCAGCGGATGCCTGCAACTTGACTTAACTAGGTCATCGGTCCAACAAGTGGGGGGCCTTCCAATGCATCGTCTTCCGGGTCGCGGTCGCAACGCCTGAACTTTTCGGTCCTATCGACCATACGTTCTGCGAGCATTGTGCCCCGCCTACTGCCTCTTAAGTCTGGCAATCCTTCAGGCTATGTCTGTAACCCTGGTTCTCTTGCGGATGTCTTGATTTCAAATCAAATATGTTTATTTGTTAGAATATGATCAAATAAATGTTACAATATTAGTTCCAGTATATCCTGCCATAATATGGCGTATAAATATTTCTAAATAAACAAAGCTTACGAGTATATTACTAAAACAATTATGAACTAGAGAATAAAATATGAATCTGTAATAGTTTATTAATAAAGATTGAAATTGTATTGTAGTAATAATATTAGGTTCTCCTTGTAGACCAGCCAGGTCAGGCGATACGGTGCGGAGTCCGGTCTTCAGCAGGGGTCGGTGCTAGGGCCTCCCATGTGGAACATAATTAATAATGAATAAAATTTAGTTGTATTATATTACTATCGACTTATCCTCTAAATATTCTTGAACACTAATAATTTTCTGATTTGATCACGCAAGGAAACTCGGAGAATAGCCCTCTCCATTTTTTTTTGGGTGACTTTAAGCCTTCTGATGAGGCCCATTGTGAGCAACCACATCTCTGAGCCCAGGACTACTGTACTTGCTTGTACACACCTAAAACTCATACAATTCTTCTACAGCACATCTTCAACCTCAGAAGATCCAGTTCCACAGCCAGAACAGAAGACCACAGAAGATAAAAACAAAGACAAATCAAGATTACAAGTCAAACAGAGGGACCAGAGTAAATCACCTATGAGAAGTGGGGAGAATAGTAAGAGAAGTGAGAGTAGAAGTGGGGAGAATAGTAAGAGAAGTGAGAGTAGAAGTGGGGAGAGTAGTAAGAGAAGTGAGAGTAGAAGTGGGGAGAGTAGTAAGAGAAGTGAGAGTAGAAGTGGAGAAAGCAGCAGAGCATCTGGAAGTAGCAGTGGAGAGAGCAGGACTGCGTCATCGTCTAGTGGGAGAGAGAGTAAGAAAGGTGAGATTTTTAAATCATCTTGTATCACTGCATATTATAAAACAAACTCGCTTTCCGCGTCTGTCTAGACGTGTGCGCCGATGAAAAAATCATCGGCGGCTGGCGCCGGTCATAAAGTCGGCGGCGGCGGCGTGTTTTCGGCGTAATATCGGCGCGGAGAATTTTAATTAAACTGTCTAGATTTTCGTTTCTTTTTATTATATAACCAGGTACAACTAAAAAAAAAAATTTCAATTAAAACAATCACATTTTAATCAGTCATAGTAATTAATCAACAAAAGACAGTTAGCAAAATAAAAGTATTTTTAATACACGGTTGCCTTGCAATGGCTGTCATTGCAAGGCATGTCGTGAATATTAATATAATTTTGGATCACACTTGCACGTAAACAGTATCAAAACATACAGGTTAACTTGGCCGTAAAGCCCCATATAAAACCCTTGAGCTTTTTTGTTTGTCATGAAACCCAAGGGCGGTAAGTAATATTTTTTTAATTTATAGCACAGCACTCAGGACATGCAAGTTCAAGCAAGGAGTTTACACACAATTGAGATATTGTCTTAAAATGTTATCTAAACAGGAATTTCTTAGCAATCACGTTACATGTTACTTAAATATTCAACTAATGTTCTTAATAATCGATTTTAATAGTTATTTTTATCAAAAAGTAATTTTTTTTACTCTCCGTCATGGCTACGTAAGTATTTGCCCTTAAAGTTTCTGAACGAAACATTTGTATAATCTGTGGTGTGGGCAAAAACTCGCCAAACGCTTAAAAAAAATCAATTATTTCGTAATAATGTGCTGATTTGTGTATGTAGCTATAATTCATAATTATTGTTCGCAAATGTGATGAAAAACATTGTATGTTTCACGGGCGGTACGGGAATTACGAACCTCGGCTCAGAAAGCCCTCAGTCTTCGACTTCGGGCTTTTACTAGAGCCTCGATCGTAATTCCTTACTTACCGCCCTTAATACACAATGTACTGTTGTAGACCCCTGTCAGACTTAAAGGAGACCTTTTTGCCGTCAAACCGGCAAAAGAAAACACCCGCTCGCTGCTGCCAAGCTCAAGCCTTCGTTAATTTGTATAGCAATAAAAATGCTGTTCGCCTATCTTGCCAGTACCCTACGTCTATATTGCCATGTCTCAAATCACTGGCATCACAAGAAACTGAATTTTCAGGCATCCTTTTGCAATAAATTCTCGTCCATCATTATCATCATAAAATTCAGACGCATGTTTTTCAACTAGTTTGGTAATAAAAGAACTAGTATCTTTGTCACCTGCATTTGAATTACTGCAGCAGCTGCCTTGAGTCTCTAGTTCACTCGGCACTATTGCTTGGAAAAGCTGACGAAAAGATCCACTCTTTTCGTATGGTTACTTTCCATGTAATGCTCTATTACCTGTAATTTAGCAAATCGGCAATCAAGCAAAGCAGCCTCTACAACGATGTTGGTAACTGGGAATCTATGGTTGAACAATTGGCTTCCTTCATTCGGTCTGCCCAGTGGTATGTGCGATTGGAATGCAGACTGCCTTGATGACTACTCGTCTGACCAACTGGGTATCAACGCCGGGGTACCAAAAGGGACCCGGCATCGGAATTGATATTGGTACTCTGAGCAACGTTGTTCTTGCTGCACATAAACGATCTAATAATAGTAGATTATGCACCGAGGGGCTAAAGTTGTGTCTTATGTCACGGGCGTCATATTGAATCTCGAGCGCAATGAAGGATTCGGGATTTAACTCACGAGCAAAGCGAGGGATGATACTCTACTTTTTACACCTACTGTGGGAAATAATAGCCATAGTACGAAAAACAAAGTATTTATTAAATAAACAAACAGTAAGAATAACATATTTAGAACTTGATAAAATGTGATAAATCGACTGTAGTACAGAAAGGTTTTATTATTTATTTATTTAATCACAAAATCCACAGCAATCTTTGCGCAGTTTACTTAAAATAAATTAACTAATGTTACAGCCAATTACTATTACGGTATTACGGCGCGGTACGGTATTTGTTATTATTAATGCCAGTTTTAATGTTATTCCATTCCTTTTAAAAAATGGTTCGTAGTTATCTAATTATTCTTACAATATTATGTCTTCGAAAACATGACAACGGTATGAAGAAGCAGTCGTTATGATTTTGTAGGAAATCGAGAATATCATCCACGTGTAGTAAGGGTATCGAGAATAGCTTTCCTCTTTCTGGCACCAAAGGGTGTTTGTTAGTATTATACTGCCAATTTAGCGGAGCATGTGAGATTCCAAATTCAAATCACATTATTGACCAGCGGGTCATAATGAAATCCAGTACAACATTATTGACCGGCTGTGCCCCCGGCCACTAATGACTCACTTTAGGTTAAGGTTGCTTGACATATAATTTAACATTTTCGAGCAGATGGTGTGAAAAGACCTTTAGGTACGCAGACGACAGCACTGTTGCTGAGAGATACGTGTCCGACGCGCGCGCCACTGGGCCTCAGATTCAGCCATGCCGGGAGGCCATGGTTAGGTGCTTGAATCAGTCCTTGAAGGCAGTCTCCGAATGGGGCGATGCCAATCTGATCAGGTTCAATGCTGCTAAGACCCAGGTGTGTCTTTTTTCCGCTAAAAGGAATCAATTTCACCCGGCTCCTTCTTTACGAGGTGTGACCGTGTCGATAACGGGCCATCTTAAGAGCGGACAATACGACATAATTTTCATACAAACGCTCGTACGTGATTATGCCGTTGTAGCACATATATTTTTGATTTTTTTGAACTAATAGGTATCTTGTGCACTATATCTAGGTTTCTATTGAAGCAGAAATTAAAAATTTGGAAAAACCAATTCAGTATAAGCCTCCAAAAATCTGGATTTTTGAACAAATTTTACCTGAACTTTGGCCGTTCATAATATATTCATAAATTGTAAAAGTAAAAAAAATATTTCGATAGAAACCTTACAAATTTAATGGTGATTCTAAATGACAAATTTTTATTTCACAAACTTATAAGGCTTATTCAAAAACACGTATTTCCCGGAACAAGATTTATGAAATTTTCGAACACCATTTTTAGCTCAATGTTATCGCGTTCTCACTTGCTTGTTAGTCAACAGGGGGTATGAGGTGCGCGGGGAGACGAGTTGTGCGGGGTCGGGCGGGGTGAGACGCCGGAGTTGAATGAAGATCGCCGCTCGCTCGGGTACTACCGTAGTAGGAAATGAATTTGTTGAGTACTGCGCGTACGTGAGTGTGCATCGTATCTATTTCATTTATTTACCTACTACAACAATCTTGCTTTTTTATACCGGACACTAGTTTTGCTTTCAAAAAGATTTAGTACTTTTATAAGAAACGAACCTGGCATTGCGTTAGTGAATACGGACCGAATTTGTTTTGATGGTAGGTTTTGAAGATAGGGTAGGTAGGTAGTTTAGGTACCTAGGTTGGGTAGCTGTAAGCTAGGTTAGTAGTTAGGGTAGATAAGTAGATAGGATGGGCAGGACCTACTTACCTACTACTCTACCTACCTGGTAGATAGGGTAGGTCGGTAGGTAAGTAGGGTATGTCATATGTGGGTAAGTAGGGTAGGTAGGGACCCTCGAAACATCTGCCAGATGCTTGCAATACTTCCTTGAGTATCGGTATAAAATTATAGATATTTTTATCGCTACTCAGTACTGATATCTGGCTGCAACGCAACGTTGCGAGATCGCACATCACCGGCGCGGGCGAACGGCGCGCGCGATCTTGACGCGTGACGGAACGGCAACAGTGCAGTGTGCGGCGTATATTTGATTTGATCAAAAGCAAGCAAAAGCATCGCATTCGCAACCATTCGATTCGCAGCAGTTTCTTACTCCGCGCGTTGAAATTCCGCGTGACATCACGATCCCAACTCCTGAACATTGACGAGCTTTATCTTAATCAATAATTAATGATTTAATCATAGATATTTTATATTTCTATGGATTTAATAAATAAAAAAATACCAATGTCCAATATGTTTCGATAATCTGTCTGACGGACTAATTAGAATTATTATTTATATCAGTCTACACCGAGTTACCGACAAATGGTTATGTTTTGTAAGTACCTACCTACAAAACACAACCATTTTCACTCGATTTTGACGATGAAGTTTTGGTAGCCAGTTGTCCTAATACATATATAAAACACAAAAATTGTTTCTACCTATGTCCGTTACAGACTTTGAAACCATTCAACCGATGTGACCTAAACCGGTTTCATTATGGCAATAAAACGAATATCGTTGTAGACCAATAAAAAAAAAACAGAATTTCTTTTTTTACAACTTCAAAAAAAAAGGAGATAATCATTTCAACATGTATGTATGTAATATTATTGGAACTGCACAATATTCACATAATATGTTACTCTATCTGGGCTTCTAAACACGTGAGCAAAATGTCATAAGTGTATGTATGTTTGTGTAGAAATGCGTGTTCTCCAAAACTACTTATCGGATCGTGATCATTCTTTTTGTGTTGGATTGAGTATCTCTCAACTTAGGGAAAAGTGCAAGTTTCACTAAAATCGGTCCAGTTGTTTTCAAAATATGGAGCATACAACCGAACTCCTTAGCAACAAACAGCACGAATGAGACTCATTCGTGCTGTTGTGCGTGTGTGTGTGTACTCAATCCAACACAAAAAGAATGATCACGATCCGATAAGTAGTTTTGGAGAACACGCATTTCTACACAGAAAATGTTTTATTTCTCTCTTTATAGTTTTAGTACACTATCACTAAAATGAGCAAGTTCTATAAACATAAATGAAATTTGGCACACATGTTTAGAAGCCCACATAGAGTAACATATGTGAATATTGTGCAGGTCCAATAATATTACATAAGTATATACGTGTCAAATTGACGACACGGTTGGCGTAGTGGTTGAGCGATCGACTGCTGTGCTGCGTGTCACGGGATCGATTCCCGCACTGAACAAATATTTGTATGGTCTACAGTTGTTCCGGATCTGGGTGTCTTGTGTATATGAAATGTTTGTAAACGCACCCACGATACAGGAAGAAATTCATAGAAACAAAAAAAACACCCTTCGTTTGCCCCAGGGTGGAGGACATCCATAATGACTATAAAAAGTAAAAAAAAATATGTTTGTTTTTGGAAAACGGAATCTTCTCGATAACCGGGTTTTATGTATTTTTCAATAAAATAAAAAAAAGTATATGCCAAACTGTATTCAGACTACTTTATTTGATCAACCGCCTGTACGCGTAGGTACCTACGTACAGTGTAATTATACTAATAATTTTAGCTGCCTCAATACTGACTGGATAGATAAATAATAATTTGTTCTGATTGTGCTATTGCATAAGCAGAATGAATTATATATAATAATAAATTATATATACCTTTACTTATGTAGGAACCCTACATAAATTAATTACGAAAAAACTAATATATTTTAAATAATTTCCATACAGTAAAAACTAGCGCACGTACGGTACGGTACCTAGATTGGTAAAAATACAAACACGCATCCACTGGGCCAAGAGCTACGTTCGTACTAAATGTAAGTTTAGGTACCTACATGCAAGGCAATTTACAAAACTGGAAGAACGCGCTTGATCCGATATTATTATAATGAATGAATGGGCCGGTCGGCGGCCGGTGGCGATCGCCCGCGAGTGAGCGGCGGAAGTTACCGAATGACAACCGAGCGTTCAGGCGCTATCTCTCTCTTTTCGCTTTGCCTCTTTTTCAAGCATTGCGCTGGATGAAACAACAAGCTTTTCGACCGTGCTCGCGTTGGCGATAGACGGTTCGTAAAGGGTCCTCTTAAGCTTCGACTTGGCGTTACGATGACATCGACCCTCAATTTTGGTCCATTCATTGAAGCAAAAGCTCAGCTGGCTGCGAAAACATTGGGGATCCTTGCATAGGTGAGACAGTACTTCACGCCAGAACAGTTACTCAACTTGTATTCAAGCGCAAGTTCGATCATGCATGGAGTACAGCTCTCATCTCTGGGACGGATCTGCCAATTACCAGCTGGACTGTACTTGAGTCGATCGAATAACGGGCCAAGAGGCTCATCGGCAATGAGATATTGTTCGAGTCTAGGCTCCAGAGCCTTGAACATGTTATTTTACCGGTTACATATCGGAAAGTGTGCGATGGAATTGCATGAACTAATTCCTCCTAGCTCATTCCATCATCGGACTACAATACATACGGCGACGCGTAATCGGTACATGGTGGACATCTCATTCATACGCACCAAACGTTTTGGGAATACTTTTATTATGCGTACAGCTAAGGAGTGGAATACTCTGAGTTCTGACGGCGTCTGTATTGCCTGATAGCTACAATCTAGGCTGCATCGTCGACCACCACCATCATCGCCTACCATCAGGTAAGATAGTGACCAAGCGCGAACCTACTAATAATAATAAGAATAAAGCAATTTGTCTGCGTACATAAAACTTCCGTAATTGGTTAAAAAAATTGCCAAAAGTCTATTCAGATCTTCAATGAGCTCCCATTCCTGATCATCAAATTTAAGTTCTGACATGATGTATTGTTCTTATGTTGGTGGCAATTGTTTTAATATAAAACATATAAGTCAGAAATTCAGTTTAGAATTGAAGAGTGTGAGTGATGTTGCAGCGTTTCCTAAAACTAAGTTCTAAAAAACCTCACGCCGATTTTTTCCGATACGAAAATCGGCGGCGGCGGCGGCGGCGTGGCAAATATGTCGGCGGCGGCGGCGCGCACGTCTTGTCTGTATATCCGTTAATTCACTTCTGCATAATTCTTCGATGAATATATGCATATATATTACTGCACTAGCAGACCCCCGCGGCTTCGCTCCCGTCAACTGGCTATCTATCTACCTACCACTACCTACCTACGCTACCTTCCCTAACTACACACCCTACCTCCTACCCTACAATCAAACAAACTCTTCAGCTTTATAATATTAGTATAGATTTCTTGAAGAAATGTTTCCTTTTCAGATAGCGACTACCGACCCATAGTACAACCGACCCGTCGGCCCGAAGATTTCTTGTCTGTGGTCCGTCCTAAAGGCAAGATGGCCGCCAAGCACGCTGCTAGCGCCCCCTACCACATCTTCTACACAACTATCACGGATGCTAAGGAGACGCATGGACAACCTTATTCCATTACTTTTCAAGGTAAATAAAAAAAATGTTCTGTCTCCCCTTTTTATACGCACTTGTACATAATATTATATTAATACAATAATTTATTTATTGACACACACACACACAAGTTAAACACAAAAACAATTTGCACAATGAACTAAATGAACTAGATATCACAAATGAAGTGTCCGTGGGCCCCAAACTAGGCACAGCCTGTATCTTGGTGGGCCAGGTTTCAGAAAAGGCTGATTAAACTCCGTGACACAGCACAATGTTGCAAAATGTACAACAATAATATTAGTAATTAAAAATAAAATTAAAATAAATAATAATAATATGACAAACAAAAACCGAAAACCAAAAAGTAAATAAAAATTATAATATGCAGATAAACAATATATAAAAATAAATTCATGTTCAAAATCACAACTGATATCACAGTTAATATTAAAATCACAATTAATATTAATATTAAAAACACAATTTAGGAAACATTTAGTATTAAATAATCATAATAATTAGGTAACCCCTACTACATGACCCGTTCAGGGGAGGAGGGGGTTCTTTAAAATACCACGGTTTGTCACAAGGGCGGGGGAGGGGTCTTAGATTTTCGTTACGTAGTCAATATTCTCTAGGGAAATCTCGCGGTTTTTCGAGCTATATTAAAAAAATGGCACACACTCTTGGCGAGGCAAATTATTATTTTTTAACTTTCTGTTCGCAATATATGATTTAAGACCCTATTTATGAATTACTACGTGAAAAGAAGGGGGAGGGGGAGCCCCCCATCCCCCTCATGACTTCACGCTACGGCCACGGCGTCCCGACGCTAAGAAAGAAAATTTGTTTCAAATAACTGTCACTAGATGGCGCGATATGCATCGATTTGTTATTGAATTGTGTTTAAAATTATAATTTTCTAGAATTGATCATAATATTGTACGAGGAGCTCGTGGTTAAATAATAACAGCCGCACGGGTCGATCATCAAGGTTAAGCAACGCTTGACGAGGTCGGTCCGTGGATGGGTGACCATTTCAACATACTTAGTTTCCTCCGTGCCTCGGCAAGCACGTTAAGCCGTTGGTCCCGGCTGTCATTTGAAGATCTTTGACAGTCGTTACGGGTAGTCAGAAGCTTGAGATCTGACGCCAGTCTTGCCAAGGGGTACCGTGTTACCTAGTTACTGGGTTGTGGAGGTCAGATAGGCAGTCGCTCCATGTAAAACACTGGTACTCAGCTGAATCCGGTAAGACTGGAAGCCGACCCCAATATAGTTGGGAAAAGGCTAGGCAGATGATGATGATGATCATTAAATTGTATGTTCTTGTTTAATCAACTTTCCTAAGCGTGAAATTATGGAATATTAGGTCTTTTAATTCACATTTGTAAGCCCACCCACGATACAGGAGAAATTCCCAGTTCAGGACAACAAGACGTTTCTTTGAACAACAATAGCTATTTATGCAACTGTTACGTTATGGACGGTCTTTTAATACGAGTGACATTTTTCGGTACAAGCGTAGTGCGTACCGAAATAGGTGGGCACGAGTTATTAAAAGACCAATAACGTACAGTTGCATACAAGATTTTATATACGAAGGAAGGAATAAAACAGTTATAGACAAATAAGTATTTCAGGAAGTGTGTTAAGTATTTCATTTCTCTTACATGTCTTGATTTTTCTGGTAGTAAATTATTTGTAGCCGCAACTGCTCTATTTGTTATATCTGGTGGAGTATTTTCACACTTTTCACTTGATGTTGAAGACTTTTCACTTGAGTTTTTAATAATTTTTTTTGATAAAAGTTTCACTCAGAAATTTTAGCGCGTCCACTTTATTTTTTTTATTTATTCTTTATTAGGTATAAGGCAAAGATCTTGTAGCCGCAACAGCCAAATCGTATACGATACTTTTGTTCTAAACTTGTTCTATTTTTAAAAACATCATTTACATTGTCTCGATTTCAAAGTAATATTCTAGATACCTGGCTGTATGTTCAGAATGTCTTTGCTTGTGTTTTAGAATTTATGACGATTCGCATAATGCAACCCGGTGTCGTTATGGGTATCATAATGAAACCGCTGTCAATTTTGTAATTCGAATATAACGAAACCGAAGTAGATAAATAATATTGTGAAATTTACTTTTTACAGAAATCCTGGACCGTAGTTTAGGCGAGCTTAAATGTTCTTTACAAATTAACTTCATGGTGGAAATTGGATGGCTTTTGGCGCAGTACTACTTCGCTGGATATAGGTATGTAATATTTACATAACATTTATTTATTAAAATAAAAATTATTTATTTGTTTTAACGGCAATACGCTTGCCACTTTATCATGTCGGAATTATAAATCAACACACACAGTCAAGCCCTTCAGGGATTCAATCCCTGAAGGGCTTGACTGTGTGTGTTGATTTATACCTAAAAGAAAATAAAATAAACATTAATAGTAGATTATTCCAACGAGCACAAAGTAATTTATTATTGCACCGAGTGCCTGATTTCTCTAATCTAACAGGCACGAGGGCAATATAAATTACTTAAGGCGAGGTGCATAATCTGCTTTTCTTTCAACTATTACCTATAGGAATAGTAGATAAAAGAAACTCATATCAAACAGTTCAAATAGAAGTTTAATTATTGAAATTAAAAGATTTTCTATAACACTGTCGGCTTCATTTAGAATGTTTTCCGGAGTTAATGTGTCGCTAGATGATTCCATTTTAATTCGAAGCCGAAGCACTCAAAATCAGATAGTATCACACTTTATCGTTTTCAAAAATATTGTCAAGCAAAATTAACAAAGTTCCCGCCAGATAACTTTTTAAAATTTCTTTCATTTTTAAATCAGAGTTAGCAGCAATCATTTTTTTAATTTGGAACAAGTAGGATAGAAACGAATAATACGTACGTAAAAAAAAAGTATTGATATCGGCTGGCTGAATAGAGCTAATCCATTGAGATTGGCACCTTTAGGTGCGATTAAAAAATAAACTGTGCGATAATGAAATTTTATACATTTTATTGCTCTAGAGCATTAAAGATTCGCTTTGTACTGAGTTTTTAGTGTGATTGTGATGAAATTAAAGCATAGTTGGAAGAAACAATCTTTTTTTTAAACAAGCTTTCTCGTATTCTTCTCAGCAAACTCTTTCATCTGATACCCATGTCATGGCAGAGTACTAAGAATAACTAGTCCGCCATCTTGGGCCGTCCGCCATATTGGCTTTAGAATGACGTCACTTAGCTAACCATGCATTGTCATCCAAACTAAAAGTGTGTGCAAAATTTCATCTTAATCGGTGGAGGATAATTGCATTAAAATGAATTTTTAAATTGCAGGATTTGACCCGAACACACTTAATTACATACATTGCAAGTTAAATAAGCTTGTAATAATAAAAATATAGAATTTCATCTACAAATCGAAATGGTATTAATTCTAAATTCAATTTTAACTTCTATTAAATAAGGTCCAATTTCTTTCAGTGAAAAGAAGCTAACAATTCTATATGGTGATGAAGGTGAAGACCTCAAAAACATAAAAACGAAGAAACCTCAAGTAGATGCGCATTACGTCACAATGTCTACTCCCTTCGGAAAACATCATACGTAAGTTAAACAAATATCAACTTTACGTCTGTGTAGATTGAGTTGACTTTAGAATGACTAGAAGCAATAAAAACACATAATAAAAATAAAAAAACCCGATTGCTTTAAAAGCAAACTAAAAAGACGTAAACAAGAAGAAAATCATGCTGTGCAATCGGAGGATACAGATTCGCGAGCTAGTTGACCAGATGTATCCTCCGACTGCACAGCATGATTTTCTTCTTGTTTACGTCTTTTTAGTTCGCTTTTAACGCAGTCGGGTTTTTTGATTTTTTTATATTTACTTTTTTTATTTAAAACTTCTTAGTCAACCTTTTTTTTTCGAATTGGGTATTGTAAACATATCAGTGTTATATATTTTTGAAATCACCTTTTAAAACCCTTTATTTTGATACCCCACACGATGGGAAGGAAGAAAAAAAAAATGGTACTCCACAATATATCGCCCAAAAATCCGCCATTTTTCTATTTTCTAATTTTAATGTAGCCAGTAAAACTCGCAAGGTTAAGACGAATCGATTGAGGTAAGAATCATCAAAATCGGCCAATGTGTTTGGTCTCTGGAACCCCACATAGGAACAAACATACATACATAGACTGATAAACACATTACCCTCCTTCGGCATTCGGGTAAAAACATCATACGTAACTTAAACAAATGTAATATTTATGTCTGTGTAAATTAAGTTGACATCAGAATGACTAGAAATATTTTTTTCAATATAAAAATCATTTATCAAACAAGCTTTTTAGCTTACCGTGCATTGTCATCCAAACAAAACGTGTATGCAAAATTTTGTTAAAACGTCATAGTTAAGTTAAGCTATTTTATTACTTTGCACTATTTCGCTTTCGATCGCTTCATATCGCTTCCAACTCGAAAATGTCACAAGACGAAAGCGATCGCCCTTTATATGGAACGAGAGAAGATTCTGGAACATTCCAGACTGATCTAGACACGACAAGGACCTTCTAGATAACTTCTAGTTTGAATGTCGTTTTTGTGGCGAATAAACACTTATTCTTTCTTTCTTTTCTTTCTTTTCTTTCTTTTCTTTCTTTTCTTTCTTTTCTTTCTTTTCTTTCTTTTCTTTCTTTTCTTTCTTTTCTTTCTTTTCTTTCTTTTCTTTCTTTTCTTTCTTTTCTTTCTTTTCTTTCTTTTCTTTCTTTTGTTTCTTTTCTTTCTTTTCTTTCTTTTCTTTCTTTCTTTTCTTTCTTTTCTTTCTTTTCTTTCTTTCTTTTCTTTCTTTCTTTCTTTTCTTTCTTTTCTTTCTTTTCTTTCTTTCTTTTCTTTCTTTCTTTTTTCTTTCTTCTCTTTCTTTCTTCTCTGTCTTTCTTTTCTTTCTTTCTTTTCTTTCTTTCTTTTCTTTCTTTCTTTTCTTTCTTTTCTTTCTTTTCTTTCTTTCTTGCTAGAATGTTTAGCTGAGACAGACATTCCAGAAGAACTGCCGAGATCGTTCTCGACGTTACTAGAACTTTCCAGAATGTTCGGCTGAGAAAGACTTAAACAACACGAACATTCGAGACTATAATTTCCGCTATTCGATAGGAGATGGCGCTGCTAGGTTCAACTACACTTGGGAGCAAATAAATCGAGCCACTACCTTTTTTCACGTAAAATGGTAAATATTTTTGGTAATATGGAACGTATCAATTCGAACTATATATCGCCTAAAAGTTTAGTTAATAACCTTTACAATGAGGGTAAATTATTGAATAATAACCTTATTGAATGATAAATTATTGGCTCTGCAAGAAAAATGGTAATTTTGATAGAAAATTTAGTAGGGCTAAAACAGTCCATAAAAACAATAAAAAACAAAATTATTGCAAAAAAAATATTCTTAATAACTGGTATTACCCCCCCGGGCCCTGATACATTCTTGTAGCCTATTAGTCATCGATCTGATCAGCGTTACGATGACATATTGTGGTATGTTCTCCCACTCTTCAAGCACAGCGACTTTAAGCTCGGGAATGGATGAAACAGCGGGAACCCTGGCTCGGACTCTCCGTTTTAGCTCGTCCCATAGGTGTTCGATCGGGTTCAAATCGGGACTTCGTGCTGGCCATACCATTTGTTGAATCCCGATCGCAGACAAGTATTCCGTAACGATCTGCGCGGTATGAGGTCTCGCATTGTCATGCATAAACAAGAAATTTTCTCCGACAAAACCAGCATACGGCATTACGTGGTTTTCAAGAATGTCAGTTATGTATCGGTCAGCTGTTAATCCACGTCTACCATTGCCATCGTTGGCGGGGTCGACGAAGACAAGTTCCGTTTTTCCGTCTAGAGAAATTCCTCCCCACACCATACAAGAACCACCACCAAAACTCACCGTTTCTCGAATGCAACATTGGGCAAATCTTTCACCAGGACGTCTATACACTCGGTTTCTCCCGTCATTGCTAAAAAGACAGATTCTTGACTCGTCAGAAAACAAAACTGACCTCCAGTCTTCTAACGTCCAATTAATGTGTTCTCGAGCAAACTCCAAGCGAGATCGGCGATGAGCTACAGTCAATTTTGGGCCAGTTGCTGGTTTGTGTGATGTTAAATTTCGTTCTTTTAGTCTTCGTCTCACTGTCCACCTACTGATTGCGACTCCTCGAACGTCACGTAACGCTTGCTGTAGCTGAACAGCATTAAGTCCACGGTCGCGCAACGAATTGGTTGCAATAAAGCGGTCGTCACGTTCTGTTGTTGCCCGTGGTCGGCCAGTTCCAGGTCGCCGAACAAAAGCACCAGTCTCCAGATACCTGCGGTATACCCGCTGTACCTTTGAACGACTCAAATGAAGTCTGCGTGCCACTTCACGTTGTCCGTGTCCAACCTCAAGTAAAGCTACAACTTGGGCAGCTTCCGTCGGTGTAGTATCCATTTTATCAGGTTATTTTGATTACACAGACACAGATAAAGACAACAATAACAAGTAATATGGGTATGATTAACAAAAACTTCAAATTTAATCTTTTCTTAACAGAGTACAATAAAAATGTCATAAGCAAATTAAATGCGATAATTTTATTCTACCCTTTAAACTTTAATAAAAATGAAATTTTGACAACTAACTACCCTCATTGTAAAGGTTATTAAATACCCTTTTAGGCGATATATGTTTCGAATCGATGCGTTCCTTAATACCAAAAATAATTACCATAATGCGTGAAAAAGGAAGTGGCTCGATTTATTTGCTCCCAAGTGTAGTTCTTAATCCGTCTCTAGATGGCGTTGCCTTATCTTGTAACAATATATTATTTTGTTTCAGCAAAATGATGATTCTCTGTTATGAAGACGGGTCTCTCCGAGTGGTCATATCTACTGCTAACTTGTATCTAGACGATTGGGAGAACAGGACGCAGGGGTAAGAATTATCTATACTAATATTTAAAGAGGAAAGATTTGTATTTTTGTATGTTACAAATAAACTTAAAAATTACTGGACCGATTACAAAAATTCTTTAACCGTTGGGAAGCTACACTATCCCCGGTTGACATAGGCTACTTTTTATACCTGTATTCCCACGGGAACGGGAACTACGCGGGTGAAACCGCAAGGCGTCCGCTAGTATTTTATAATAGCTTCTGCCAGCGGCTTCGCACGCGTAAATTGTGTTTTCTTATCCCAAGGGAACATTGTACCGGGATGCAAATTAGCGTATGTGTTATTCCAGACTATAATCTATCTCTGTGCCGAATTTCATCCAGATCCCTTCACCCGTTTTGACGTGATAACACACATACATCAATCAAAACTTTCGCATTCATAATACTCATCAAAAGTGTCTGGTCTAAAATTTATCCAATTAATATTTACCAAATCTAGTCTTCCAGACTGGCTTCTAACTTGAATTCATATGTTAACAACTTATCCCTATATTTTGTAAAATAAAAAAAGTTTAAAATTTTGCGAATTAGGGCTTTAAACTAAGTTAAATGTCGTCAATTAAATGGCAAAGTTTTTATTTGATTTGTAAAAAAATAAAACCGGCCAAGTGCGAGTCGGACTCGCGCACGAAGGGTTCCGTACCATTATCGCAAAAAACGGCAAAAAATCACGTTGGTTGTATGGGAGCCCCACTTAAATATTTATTTTATTCTGTTTTTAGTATTTGTTGTTATAGCGGCAACAGAAATACATAATCTGTGAAATTTCAATTGTCTAGCTATCACGGTTCATGAGATATAACCTCGTGACAGACGGGCAGACAGACAGATGGACCGTGGAGTCTTAGTAATAGGGTCCCGATTTTACCCTTTGGGTACGGAACCCTAAAAAATGATATGTGTTTCCACCATTGACACGAATGAAATTATGGGATAAGAAAACACTTATAACGCGGGCGAGGCCGCTGACAGAAACTAGTATAAAAATAATAGTTATTATTTTTTCCACTACCTTGTCTATTACGTAACACATTGCCTAAGGAATTCGTTTCGAAATATGGACATTTAGACACAAGATTTTAAAAATAAAAATTAATAAAAACAAAATTACATAATAACAGTTACGAAATGACTTTTGTATGGATTATTATGTAACTGGCAGAATGATCCTGAACCTGTTACCTCTCGAAAAAGCGCGCGTTGATTGTGTGTAAAATGATAAATGATAAATGATTTTATTTCTGTAAGTTGGTTTGTACAAACACTTTTACATGTCGAACATATTTTTAAAACTAGATGAGGTCGGCGTTTCCTATCTGACTACTCTGAGAAGAAAGGCCGAAACAAACTCAGAGGTATATAGTCTGTGGTTTTTAGTCTGAACGTTTTTAATTAATTGTTGTTGGATCTTATTTGCATTTAATTAAGTAAGCTCATCGTAGTGGAAAAATAATCGTTCGTGTCTCGCATAAAAAGGCTTTATTTTAAAACTCGCATGTAGGCTACATGCGAGTTTTAAAATAAAGCCGGCTCACGTCGTAATTGGCTACATCGCTTTTTATGCTCGACACGAAATGTACTATTGCATATTTAATCATGTATGCCATTCTTCTAGCCTCTGGTTCAGTCCCGCCTGTCCAGAACTGCCAGCAGACGCGATGCCTCATGACGGAGAGTCGCCCACGCAGTTCAAGAAGTGCCTCCTGAGGTATCTGAACCACTACCATCTGCCGCAGCTCGCGTACTACGTCGAGAGGGTCAAGAGATGCGACTTTAGTCATATTAAGTGAGTATGCAATAGCATAACATAACCGATTTTCATCAAGCACTCTTTACAAAGCCACCAAAGTCAAAGTCAAATATATTTATTCAACTAGGCCAAAAAGCGACTCTTGAACGTAACACATAAAAATTGATTCTACGGAAAAGTAGCTTGTTATGGAGAAGAATGCACAAGAAACTCCATACATACACTTTAAAAAAAAAATGTGTCTTACAATATTTACATGTATATATACATTAATAAATTCATATATGTGAGGACCATGCACCCAGAATAGCACTACACACTATACTACGTACAGGTTTAAAGTATTAAAAGCATTAACAGGTAAATTCATTAATTTTATAAATAGGACATGGTTCTCACATACTTACAAATCTCCCTTTTTGGTAACGAAGGGTTCCGTACAATTATCGCAAAAAATTGCAAAAAAAATCACGTTTCTTGTATGGGAGCCCCACTTTAATATTTATTTATTTTGTTTTTATTATTTGTTGTTATAGCGGCAACAGAAATACATGATTTGTGAACTATCACGGTTCATGAGATACAGCCTGGTTACAAACAGACAGACGGACAGTGGAGTCTTAGTAATAGGGTCCCGTTTTTACCCTTTGGGTACCCTAAAAACCGGCCAATTGCGTGTCGGATTTCGCACATGCGGTGGGCATAAGCTGAGACGCAGGCGGCGCAGTGTAGCGCAGCGCAGAAATCTCTCTGCAGGACAGGCGATGCAAATTTGTTAGTAAAACATAAGTAATAATCAAATCAAATCAAAATCGTTTATTCTCAGGCATGTCACCCATAAATTTAAAAATACAAACACATAAAATGAACATATAAAATGGCCCTCAAATTTTTCATAACAATCATTGTCAAAATCAAATTTTAAATTAATCTGACATCACGGTAACACAAAATTATTCATAAAAATAATCGTATTTAAAATAATCAGACAACACAATAATACATAATTAAAAAAATAAAAATAATCAAATATTAAAAATTTATATAATTTTCCAACTAAAATTTATTAAATAATTAACAATATCACCAAATTTCAAGTTCATAGGTCAATGGGAAGTTAAAAAATTCTTCGGTATAAAATTGTATGTCAGACGACGACAGACAGACAGACGGAACCCTAAATACTATCCAACATCGGTTCATCCGTTTAGGAGCTATGATGCAATAGACGGACACGCAGATACACTCGTTCAACTTATAACACCCCTCTTTTTCCGTCGAAGGTTAAAAATCATCATAATCATTTCAACTGGAAGACCCGGTCACGTGCGTCTCGCATCCAGCAGATCCCCGCAACCTTCACCAGGTCATCGGTCTACCTAGTGGGAGGCCTTCCAACGCAACGTCTTCCAGTTCGCGGTCGCCACTCCAGAAATTTTCGGCCCCATCGACCATCCGTTCTGCGAGCAATGTACCCTTCCCACTGCCACTTAAGTTTAGCAATTCTTCGGGCTATGTCGGTAACTTTGGTCCTCCTGTGGATATCCTCTTTAATGATGCGATCACGCACGGAAACTCCGAGAAATAACATTTAAGATTCCCCTAGTCGACGGCACAAACAATTTTGTGCGCGAGGTTAAAATGCAAGCTATCTCATCCGTCAACACGTGCGAAAGAGATAAATGCTGTGATGAGCAGAAGCTAGTTCGTGTACGAATTAGCACTTTTGCAAATTTGTTTCGAAATGGATGATGATTTAGGACGAAAACGAGCGCGCGAAATTTTATTAACAGACCTTTGGGAGTCTAGATATCATGAAAAAACGCCTAAATGTATATATTCAAAATAAAATTATTTGCATTTTTGAATTACTAATCTATCCCTGTATGGAGGCCGTTTTGCAATTATTTTCTTCTTATGTTATTTATTTCCGCTCAAAGATGCGTTAAAATTGGTGTTGAAATATGGAACTTTCGACGCTCGTTACTTTCAAATATTTTATTGTTTTACTTTTTTGTTTCCATACAGGGCTAGATAATGATGAGACAAATTGATATATTTTTTTTATTTTGAAAGTACACCGTCTAACAGTGGAGTAATCGCCAGACTACGTTTGTATGGAAGAATGATCGACTAGTGTAACCTTAAGACATTTGAATTTGTTTCTTTCAGCAGCTGTCATCTGGATAATAAACAAATCTCTATTTATTTCAGCGTGTTCCTCGTAGCATCAGTCCCGGGTTCGCATTTCGATCTAGACTGGGGCATGACCCGGGTTGGCACGCTGTTGAGGCAACACTGCTGCGTGCCGGCGGAGGAGACGCGCCAGTGGCCGCTCATAGCGCAGGCTAGCAGCATTGGTAGCTATGGCAAGGATCCTAAGGTAAATATTGTATATGTGTGTAATGCCCGCGTCGGCTCGCTATAAGGAGCGTCCTCACTGAGAGCATTCACTTGTAATGAGCATTCGACGTCGAATATTCGAGTGGTGTGTACGTTGAGCCGAGCGTTACAAAGCTTGCGCGTAATCGCGAACTTCGGCCGGTGTGGACGTGGCAACGATTTTCGCCGAAACGGCTCGCATTCGAATGTTCACGCAAATAAAACGCTCGAAAGCGAGCACTCAGATAATGAAATGAATGAGTATATATGTAGGAATATTACTGGCCACTTGTAAGCAAGGAACAGTTCCTTGATCTTAAGTGTTTGTGACCTTCTTGGTCAATCGTATTATCGAATGAATAACATTTAACCATTTCCGTTCTATCTAACGTTTTCCTATTTAGATCTAATTTATTCCATCATTATTCAACCCTTTTTTTTAAGCTATTGCATAGCTTCTATCGCGGGCCTTGAGCGCGGGGACCGAATCCAGAAATTCCGTAACGAAAAAACCTCACGCTCCCCACTCCGACGGGCACGGCGGTGATACTTTGACTTTTAATAAGGTTTTTGAATTCTGTGGAATCTGAGTGGTGAGGGGCAGGGGGGCGGGGGGGGAGGTTTGTTGCACGTGTTTTCGATTTCCGTGTTGGTATTTTTAGATTGAAAAATTTTTTTGCGGGGGGAGGTAAACGGTTAAGGGGGGGGGGGTTAATCCTATCTTGTTCTCCTGGATGAAGTAGTGACGGGCAGGGGGGCAAATTTTTTGTCAGGAATGCGCTAACTCCAACCGTTTCTGAGATATGAGGGTTTTAAAATTTTTGTTGGTCGTAATTATTTTGCCTTTTATCGGTCTCTCTGAGCTGTTTCTGTGACAATGGTGATCAATGTGGACCTTATGCTAATGAGAATAAGGGTCACTTTTGCTTGTCAAAGAATAGCGACCTTATTTCAATGTGAATAAGGGTATTTTTGTTTTGTTTTTTAGAGTTTTATTAATCGTAAATAAATGCGGGTTTGGCTCGCTACGTTTTCGAGTTTTTAACGTTTTTAATTTTTTTGACGCATTTTCCAGGACTGGATCTAGAATAAATGCTATGCAATAGCTTTACCGCGGCAGTCCCCGAGTGCCACACGACTTTTTTTTTCTTTTCCATCTATGGATATGTGTAACACGTAGTATTATAAATGTATGTTTATATATAAACTTATGTATAGTATTTAATATAGTAATATATATATTTTAATGTAGCATTACACCACAGACTACCCCCTGTTTTATTCTTAGTTATTAACGTCCATCCAAAGGTTGTCTGGTAGATATCGCTGTCAGCGATAAGGCCGCCTTTGTACCCGTAGAAATAAGTATCATTGTAAAAGAGATGTGTAACTTTAGTTTTTGGTGTACAATAAAGTATATTCTATTCTATTTAACGAGATCGTGTTCGAATGCTCCAAGCTCGCAAGGGAATGGTTCGAACGAACGTTCGTAATTTTGCTCGAACGTGAATGCTGGGCTCACTGGGAAGCATTTGTTGCTCGCCTACGATTGCTCGTTTACAAATGCTCGCGAAAGAATGCTCCCAGTAAGGACGCTCCTGTTGAGGCAAAATTACTGCGTGCCGGCAGGACGAACGAAGAACCAAATTGCTGCTTCCGGCTGGGAAGACGCACCAGTGGCCGCTAATACTCCAGTTATGTGTTATTGTGTTGTCTAGCAGGCTAGCAGCATTGGCAAATATATAAAATAATACAAAAAGCTAAAACACTTGATTATTTAAATAAATAAAAAACGCAGATTATTTGATAGTGAATTTGTTATTTTATATATTTGGTAAGAAAAATACTTAGGAGAGAATTTGAGAGTTTTGCAACTGGTTGGATTCTGGCATCCAGATGTAAACAAATCCTTTACGACCTAAACTTAAGTTTTTATGCATGAAATTTTAAAAGTTAAAACTATCATGTGATTTACTAGGTTATTATTAACACAAAGAAAATGAAATATAAAGTGATATGTACGTCAATTACTCGTTGGTGCATTGCGCCTGATATAAAAAATCTGCTGCCGGTAGTACTACTTTAATACTGGATTACGGCCAAAAATAGCACCGCTATTCTCGGAGCAAAACACAAGCCGTCGTAAACGTAGGTGACTCGGCAGGCTCTCAAGGGTTCACGCCTCCAGCCCGTACGGTAAAGCCGGAGTACGGCTTCTATTAACTGATATCCACAGACAAAGAAATAAGCAATCAAATTTATGTTACATAAAGAGTCTAACTCGTCGTCATAGTCGTAGAGCGAACAAAGAATAATCAACAAGAAACCAAAATACTTGTTTATTCTTAAAAAACACGCTCAAATTATCAGCGCTGTATAAGCGGGACGGCATTAATGCACACAAGAAATAAAAACTTTAAAATATAGACAAGTTTACCAAAAAATTGTAATGACACTTTCATCAGATATTTTGCAATATACCTAGAGCAATATAGCTAGAGCAATATAGCTAGAGCAATATAGCTAGAGCAAGGTAGCTAGAGCAATATAGCTAGAGCAATATAGTTAGAGCAATATAGCTAGAGCAATATAGTTAGAGCAATATATCTAGAGTAATATAGTTAGAGCAATATAGCTAGAGCAATATAGTTAGAGCAATATAGCTAGAGCGAGGTAGCTAGTGCAATATGGCTAGAGCAATACAGCTAGAGAAATATAGCTAGAGCAATATAGCTAGAGCAATATAGCTTGAGCAATACAGCAAGAGCAATATAGCTAGAGCAATATAGCTAGAGCAATATAGCTAGAGCAATATAGCTAGAGCAATATAGCTTGTGCAATATAGCTAGAGCAATATAGCTAGAGCAATATAGCTAGAGCAATATAGCTAGAGCATTATAGCTAGAGCATTATAGATAGAGCAATATAGCTAGAGCAATATAGCTAGAGCAAGTCAGCTATAGCAATATAGCTAGAGCAATATATTTAGAGCAATATAGTTAGAGCAATATAGCTAGAGCAATACAGCTAGAGCAATATAGCTAGAGCAATATAGCTAAAGCAAGGTAGCTAGGCAATAAAGCTAGAGCAATACAGCTAGTGCAATATAGCTAGAGCAATATAGCTAGAGCAAGGTAGCTAGGCAATAAAGCTAGAGCAATACAGCTAGTGCAATATAGCTAGAGCAATATAGCTAGAGCAATACAGCTAGAGCAATATAGCTAGGGCAAAATAGCTAGAGCAAGTCAGCTAGAGCAATATAGCTAGAGCAATATAGTTAGAGCAATATAGCTAGAGCAATATAGCTAGTGCAATATACTTAGAGCTGGTGAGCTAGAGCAATATAGGTAGAGCAATATACCTAGAGCTGGTGAGCTAGAGCAATATAGCTAGAGCTGGGCAGCTAGCCCAATATAGTAAGAGCTTGTGAGCTAGGCTAATAAGAATGAAAGAACCATAAAAATAGCTATGGGAAGAATAAATAATAGTTTAGCGATTACTCCACTGTTTCACGATGTACTTTCAAAATAAAAAAATATATCAATTTGTCTCATCATTATCTAGCCCTGTATGGAAACAAAAAAGTTAAAAATAAAATATTTGAAAGTTTTGAGCGTCGGAAGTTCCATATTTAAACACTAATTTTAACGCATCTTTGGGCGAAAACAAATACCATAAGGAGAAGGAAATTTGCAAAACGGCCTCCATATAGGGATAGATTAGTAATTCAACAATGCAAATAATTTTATTTTGAAAATATACATTTAGTAGATTTTTCATAATATCTAGACTCCCAAAGGCCTGTTTATAATATTTCTCGCGCTCGTTTTCGTACTAAATCATCATCCATATCGATACAAATTTGCAAAAGTGCTAATTCGTACGCGAACTAGCTTCTTACTGCTCATAACAGCATCTAATTCGCACGTGTTGTCGGATGAGATGGCATGCATTTTAACCCCGCGCACAAAATAGTTCGTGCCGTCAACTAGTTGAACTTTAAGGGTAGAATACAACTATATTGATACGAAAAAATAACCGGTTGCACATAAACTCAGTACCTATTTGAAATCCGGGTGAACCTCTTAGCATCCCGCAGCCACTAAGTCACACACAACGACACTTGGGGGGTGGGGGGGGGCATTTTATTTAGCACACCAACAGTACAATTACTTCAAACACACAAAAAATAATACATTTTCAAAGCCTTACCTTCAATGGCATGGCATTTCATTCTACTGGGCAGGACATAATGGAACTGAAATTTACCTAACATCTGTTTGTATAACCTATGCCCACAATAAAAAGATTTGATTTGATTTGAATGGTGGACGTTTTGCGGCTGTAAAGATGATGATGATGCTCCCTGAAATGTTTGATAATCCCATTAAAATTTGGAGTTTAATTTACACACGGTATAATAGATACAGACAACTCATCATGTCAACAGAGTACAAAGGTACTGTTTAGTTCTTTAGAAATGTCTACCAGTAGACCCGCGAACAGCAAAAATTCAAAAGAAATGTAGACAATAGTGTGTGGACATTATCTCTTAGGGCGGTCTCTTAATCCGATCCGAGACCGTGATTTAAGTTCCAAGTTCAAAATGTTCTCAATTATGACGAATAGAGTTCGGATGTAGTGCGTAAGCTTCCCCATAAAGGAGAATGCCCATTTTGTAAGGGAACTTGGGCCCCTTTGAAAAAATCGTTGTATCTTGATGAATTTGATTGTATATTGTAGAAAAAGACGTTATATTCATAATTAGAAAACATTTTTATTTATTTTTCGGGGTTCACGTGATATAACGATGTTTCTGGTCTTGAAATTAACCATTATTACAATGCAATAAGGTGCAAACAAATATCCAAGTGAAGGAACCTGATCTGTTGTTGGCTGTACATATAAAGTAAAAAACAAGGGTGGAAAAAAACACAAAATATAAATCCTATTTTTGGGTAATATTAATATCGCAAACACGGTACCTCATAAGGGGCCTGTGTATGGGCAATCTCCTTTGTCAAAGTTATGGTTAAAAAGTTTTAAGGGTTTGAACGTGGCTGCGCCATTGAATCGCGGCCACGGGGATCTTTAAAACTAAGCGTTGCAGAAACCTGAAATTGAGGTTAATAGCAGATTGAATTTCGATCGCCGTGGCCGCGCCGTCGAAACGCACATTCGTAACCGCCCCCGTAATAATTGAAAAAAAAGACGTGTGGCACTCGGGGACTGCCGCGGTAAAGCTATTGCATAGCATTTGTATAAATAATTAGGTATAAATAGTGTAATGACACACCAAAACAAAATAATTCATTTATAAAAAAATAACAATATTGAGAAGTGATTATCGAATTTCGCGTGATGTACATTTATATAGATATAATATCATATATATTTTCTCTGCGCGGTATTCATGACAACAAATTTCTTCCAATAAAATGATTATTAATACACTTATAATCAATATAAACGCAAAAATATAACTTTAGAATAACTTTAGAAAACCATAACAAACTAACTGTCAAACGCCTGACCAGAGGGAATCTAGTGACTGACAGTCAAAATGGCGGTCGATGTAATCCGTCTATTTGTTGAAGAGTCAAGGCCTATATAATCCCAGAGCTCTCATTGTTCTTCGTAATTATATCGGATTATAGCCGTCATTAAAAAGGACGTCCGTTTCATACATCGTTATTTTGTATAGGAGTTTCGCCAGACTGGTGTCGATGACTGCCGAACTGAAACGACGTTAGACGATGCACGGCCTTCAAGCCACACCTCAGATTCCACAGAATTCAAAAACCTTATTAAAAACAAAACAAAAATACCCTTATTCACATTGAAATAAGGTCGCTTTTCTTTGACAAGCAAAAGTGACCCTTATTCTCATTAGCATAAGGTCCACATTGATCACCATTGGAGCGTGAGATTTTTTCGTTACGGAATTTCTGGATTCGGTCCCCGCGCTCAAGGCCTGCGATAGAAGCTATGCAATAGCTTAAAAAAATAGTTTACAAATTTTGTCCAGAGAACCAGAATTGCCATCCAACGTGGCAAGGCTGGCAGCGTTCTGGGCACTTTTCACTTTGACAGCGATGTTGACGAATATTTTCACGCCCTGTGAACCCTGCCCTTTTATACGCATTCTTTGATTTATTTTATTTTTATTTAACTGTACATATAGGTAGTTATTGTTAATTAATTATTTTATACTATGTAAATTTTAATTGAGATAATGGAATAAATAATCTTAGTTTACAATAAATAAATAATATTACTTGTTTCCACAGTTATGGCTGACTGGGGACTTCCTGCACAATTTCACCAAAATCAAGAATCAATCTCAACTGTTATCAAGTCCGCCTGAATTGAAGATTGTGTACCCATCATTAGGTAAGATCGTATTAATAAAAAACTTTTAGGACCTAAGGATTTAGTTACTCCAATAGCATTTTGTTTATTCTAATCTGTATTGTTACCAGAAAACGTACGTCAATCCCACGACAATCTCCTGGGCGGTGGATGTCTGCCGTATGCGGGAGATGCTCACGCTAAGCAACCGTGGTTGAACGCTTTCTTGTAGTAAGTATACCATGTTTTGTAGTAGTTCAACAGAAAACGTACGACAGTCACACGACAGTTTCCTGGGCGGTGGATGTCTCCCGTATGCTAGACGCTTACGCTAAGCAACCGTGGTTGAACGCATTCTCGAAGTATACCATGATGTTTTGTCGAAGTCCAACAGATAACGTACGACAGTCTTACGACAATCTCCTGTGTGGTGGAGTGTAGTAAGTACTAGCTGTCTGTGTGCAAAATTTCAACCAAATCCGTTACTCCTTTTTTGCGTGATTGAAACAGCAACATACACGTACGACACGGCACGGCACGGCGCGTACTTTGATGTTTAATAACTGTGTCGTTGGATGACGACACGGTTGGCGTAGTGGCTGCGCGATCTACTGCTGCGCTGCGTGTCGCGGGTTCAATTCACGCACTTAACAAATTTTTGTATGGCCTCCAGATAGTTGTTCCGGATCTGGGTGTCTTGTGTATGTGACTTTAAATGTTTGTAAACGCACCCACGATAAAGGAAGAAATTCCTAGTGTGGGGCATAGTTAAAAAATAAATTAAAAATATTGTAAGCTTTCATTTAGTCCACCTGTCACAGTGTCTGTAATCAAATCATGAAAGTTAAATTTTACTCACTTCCCAGAATCCGATTAAGCTGAAATCTTGCACACCCGTTTATTTCTCGTAACAATGCAAATATTTTATATAAAAAATCCGTCTTTTTAGCCAATGGCAAGCAAAATCGACCGCCAGGAACCGAGCAATGCCTCACATAAAGTCGTACACACGGTTCTCCAACAACAAAGCTGCATACTATCTCCTGACGTCAGCGAACATCAGCAAGGCCGCGTGGGGACAAGTGAACAAGGGCAACGGAGCTCTCAGGATCATGAGCTATGAGGCTGGGGTGCTGTTCCTGCCTCAGTTTGTGGTGAGTAACCTGGATTTTGTCTTTAAGGTGTCAAGACCTTTAATGGGAACGGAGGGTCATTGCTAATAACAAAAACCGCAAAATCTGCCCGAGGCTTTTCGTGATACCCAGTAACTGGGTTGTAGTAGTTAGGTAGGCAGTCGCTTCATGTAAAATAGTGGAGTTCTGTTGCATCTGGTTAAAATCTAACACCAGTCTTGGAAAAGGTTGTCGTGTTACCCAGTAACTGGGTTGTGGAGGTCAGATACGTATTCGCTAAATGTAAAATACTGGTGTCAGCTGCATCTGGTTAAACTCTGACACAAGTCTTGCCAATGCTACTCGTGTTACCCAGTAACTGGGTTGTTGAGGTCAGATACGTATTCGCTAAATGTAAAATACTGGTGTCAGCTGCATCTGGTTAAACTCTGACACAAGTCTTGCCAATGCTACTCGTGTTACCCAGTAACTGGGTTGTTGAGGTCAGATACGTATTCGCTAAATGTAAAATACTGGTGTCAGCTGCATCTGGTTAAACTCTGACACAAGTCTTGCCAATGCTACTCGTGTTACCCAGTAACTGGGTTGTGGAGGTCAGATACGTATTCGCTAAATGTAAAATACTGGTGTCAGCTGCATCTGGTTAAACTCTGACACAAGTCTTGCCAATGCTACTCGTGTTACCCAGTAACTGGGTTGTTGAGGTCAGATAGGCAGTCGCTTCATGTAATACACTGGTAATCAGCTGCATCTGGTCAATATCCGAGCTAATCTCGTCAATGCTTGTGGTGTTACCCAGTAACTGGGTTGTGAAGGTCAGATAGCCAGTCGCTTCATGTAAAACCCTGGTAATCAGCCGCATCTAGTCAATATCCGTGCTAGTCTTGTCAATGCTTGTCGTTTTACCCAGTAACTGGGTTGTGGAGGTCAGATAGGCATTCGCTTCATGTAAAACCCTGGTAATCAGCTGCATCTAGTCAATATCCGAGCTGGTCTTGTCAATGCTTCTCGTGTTACCCAGTAACTGGGTAACACGAGAATATATGATATCATTTAGGCAGTCGCTTCATGTAAAATACTGGCATTCCGCTGCATCTGGTTAAAATATGGCACCAGTCATGCAAAGTCCTGATCGTATTACCAGTAACTGGGTTGTGTAGGTCAGATAGGCAGTCGGTTCTTGTAAAATACTGACGTATAGCTGCATCTGGTTAAAATCTGACACCAGTTTGTCAATGCTTGTCGTGTTACCCAGTAACTAGGTTGTGGAGGTCAGTTAGGCAGTCGCTTCATGTAAATCACTGAGATTTTGCTGTGTTTCATGTTACAGCGGATGTACGGAGTGAAAGCGATCTTTACAGAGGTCACTAAGTTTGAATCGATCTATACGTTTAGAGCGTTCGGACATTTTGAGGGTACGAATGAAAGGCGACTAAGCAAAAGTATTTTCAAGGCAGACGTGAATGGAAAGGTCGGGAAGGGACGCCCTAGAAATACATACACAGACCTGTTCTTTAGACCTCCACAAACCAGTTATTGTGTCACATGATAACTTGGCAATGGGCCGGCCATATTAGTCGTAGAACCAATGACCCGTTAGGGTAGGGTATGTGTTCTTGAGTGGAGACCACGAATGGTTAAACGTAAGGTAGGACGCCCTCAGGGTAGGTGGAGTGACGATCTTCGTAGGGTTGCTGGTAGCAGCTGGATGAGAAGATGGATGCAAATTGCGTGCAATTGGAGAGGCCTAAGTCCATCTGTAGACTGCTGTGGGATGATGTAAGGGTAGGATATATGGACCCCATTTTCCGTACTTGAGACTGCCAGTTATTGTCCTTTGTGCGTGCAGGCCTTCTCTCTGTGAGAGGGAGTGGCCCGCAATCCACCACGCGGGCCCAGTGCGGGTTGGTGGATGTCACTTGTTTTCGAATTTTTGGTTCTAAGACATGTTTCCTCACGATGTTTTCCTTCACCGTTTGGAGAGCAGTGGTCATGAAGTAATTCACACAAAGTAAAGCGCCTGCCTGGGTTCGAAATCACGACCTAAAACTTGTCAGTCGCGGCCGTTACCCGCCACCACTGCTCTCTACTTGATAATTTATTTTTCAACACACTTGCTCATAAAGTAGCTCTAATTTCACCGCAATTATGCACATAATGACACCTGTAATCAAACTGTGACTTTATCATTGCTATTATTCACAAGTGAGATAAAGAGTTTTTTTTTTTAATTTATTGGTTGAGTTTCTTTATTCTTAAAATAGTTTCGATACATAAAATATGGTGCTCAATAGTATAAATGCAACATTTCATGCAACTTCGTATTTAATAGATAATTTCAACTTGTACGTGTTTAATAAATAAAACTTTTGTTTTTCGCTGTAATAAAGAATACTTGAAATTCCGCATTTTGTATGTGGGTAAAACGCTATCCGCGAAAAGCCAAAAAAAGAAGAAAACTCATTCTTTTTAGTCTATGGCCGATCGCCATTGTTAGATGCGCGTGTTAGAATCATGAATGGAATTCTATATAAAAGTATTGGTATCTACCAAGATAGCAAGCTTTGAATGTCAAGATGGTTATTGGTTATTTACTGTGTATCAGAGTTCTAATGTATGTGGTGTGTAAGGAACGGGTTTTATGAATAAAAGCACAGAAAGACAAGACTAGGTATTTATTTAAGTAAGGCTTGTCAATTAATTCATATTTAAGGCTCATTGAGCTTACTGCCCGTTCGCTAGACTAGTTCTCGTGGGGAAGAAGGGCAACAAACCCCACGGAAGCTCTTTCGTAGTATTTGTCGATATCTTTTACAAACACAAAGTATTTACAATATTATAGATTCAAAATAACAAGGATAAAGCAAAGGACACAGACTAGCCCTTAAATCAATATAACATGTTAGGAATAAAGGCCATAATACGATATAGATACAGCTTCAACACAACCATTAGAAATATTAAAGTTATAATATCAAATAACTTACGTTAGTCTTGTGTAGTCGATCTTACACCAAGTATTATAAAGTAGTATACTTCTAAATAACAATATCTAGCCTGTACTGGCTTGTAGTTCACCAAAAAGTAAGTCCGCTTATCAATTACACAATATTTTATAATTTCGGGTCTATCTGTGTCTCAATACGTCCAATAAAAATGGCGCGGTATCCCGCCATTTTCTATATTGCTTCAAATAATCTCAAAATTAGGTGAACAATAATCAATTACTATGAAGTGAATATGTTTTAAAACGTATCAAGACAATTAAGGAATTTAATATCGCCTATATAGTAATTCTTAATCAATATTCGAAAGAATATTGATACTAACAGACAGTATTGTACTAATTGTTTCAAAGGACTTATAATACCAATATAGCATTATAAAATCCAGGATACATCACAATGATCATTACAAATTACGTAACCATTTATAGGTATATTATCAACGTGGTTTAAATATAAGTTTAGAGTTATTTCCTGTACACACAAAAATATTTACTTAGGTTGGTACTATTTTACATTTGAAGGTAGTTGACACCACAATAATAATTAAGGTAGGTACTTAGACATTTGTCGGTAGGTGCTTAATAAATATGACAGGTATGTATTATGTAGTAAACCATTGAAAAATGAAAATTTACGATTTAATAACGTCACACATACTACAAATTCTAACACGCGCGCATATGAAAACTGATTAATTTTGCCCGCCATAGCGAAACATTTTTCACAACTCGTTTTCACTGTTGGAAATGATTTTTTTTGTATTATTTTCTTCACAAGTGTGTTGAAAAACGTCGTATGATACACGTGTGTATTGATGATTACCGTCCTCGGCTCTCTTAAGACCCTCACCTAACGGCTCGGGTCTCCATGGCGCCTCAGCGGTAATCACCAACATTACACACTTGTACCATAATGTACTATTTGTTTATTAACCCTCGCCGGAAAAAGAGGGGTGTTATAAATTTGACGTGTGTTGCTGTGTATCTGTGGCATCATAGCGCCTAAACGGATGAACCGATTTTGATTTATTTATTTTTTGTTTGAAAGGTGATTTTGTCGAGAGTGTTCTTAGCTATATTTGAATAAAATCGGTTCAGCTGTTCAAAAGTTATGGGCGTTTTACTGCTTGAATCGGGGTGTTTTCGCAAGATAAATGTGTCGGGGGTTTTTTAAATTTTGAAATTTTACTTGTTATTGTTACAGATAAAAGAAGATTTCTTCCCTCTGCAGCAAAACGCGAAGAATCGTCTTGTAATACCCTATGACTTACCGCCGATCAAGTATACTCCAGAAATGTCAGTTTGGGTGCAAGATTACCTCAGATAGACCCAACTAAGGATATGTTTCATAATTGAGTATTTAGGGTTAAGGTTGCCCTAGTCGATCATTCTTCCATACAAACGTACTCTGGCGATTACAACACTGTTTGACTATGTACGTTCAAAATAAAAATAAAAAGATATCAATTAGTCTCATCATTATCTTAGCCCTGTATGAAAACAAAAAAGTAAGGAAAAAATATATTTGTAAGTTATGAGCATCGAAAGTACCATATTTCAACACTAATTTTAACGCTACTTTGAGCGAAATAAATACCATTAGAAGAAGGGAAATTGCAAAACGGCCTCCATACAGGGATAGATTATTAGTTCAAGAATGCAAATAATTTTATTTTGATATATCCATACTACCAAAGGCCTGTCTATAAAATTTCGCGCGCTCGTTTTCGTCCTAAATCATCATCCATTTCGCTACAAATTTGCAAAAGTGTGTACTCGTACGCGAACTAGCTTCTTACTGCTCATCACAGCATCTAACTCTTTCGCACGTGTTGTCGGATAAGATAGCATGCATTTTAACCCCGCGCATAAAGTAGTTCGTGACGTCGACTAGGGCAACCTTAAGAAAGTATCAAACCCTTCTTAAATAACATAACATCAATCGAACGTGATGTTATGTTATTATGTTCATATAGATAACGGTGACCCATCCTAATAAATGGCCGCGCCTATTATAACTTATATTTGTGATTCCATTGTTCAAATTATTATCATGTAAATTGTAACTGTTAATATTTTTGTATCAAATGATTATTGAAAATGATTAAATCATTTGTTTTTTTTGTATGTTTTTTATTTTATTTTTGCTACTCTTCGTCCAGGTTTTTAAAGCTCACAAACTATTAGCTCGCATACTTTTGAAAGCTCAAAAACTAATCATGTATTGATGAACTAATGTGGTACCGATTCGACTTCATAAAACAATCGACTTTATTAATGAAGAAATTTTAATCGATTTAACACGTTGTTATTTTTCCTTTTTGCATTGTTTGAAATCAAATCATATCAAATTTATTGCATTTATAATGTACAGTACATGGGCGTCAGAGCTCTGCTCGGGTCAAAATAAAGAAATCGATGTTTTCTAAAAATTAAACCTAGCTAGATCGATTTATCGCCACAGAAAGGCCCTGCATACAAAATGTCATGAAAACCTTTGAAGCCGTTGTCGAGATTCAGATTATATATATATTCATATATACAAGAATTGCAAGATGGTAAATATTAATAACAGTAACAATGTATTTATTACTTTCCAGACTTTTTTGGATTGACATCAGGCAGGTAATAAACAACATCGAAACATCTGTTGGTGTTGTCTGGTGGATCTCAATATCTCGTCAAGTTAATAAAATGCTAACGCAGACTAACAAAATATGAAATTATATACTGGCTCCGTGACAATGGGGTGGGTGCGGTGTAGCTAGAGCAATATATCTAAAGCTGGTGAGCTAGATCTGCAGAGCTAGAGCAATATAGCTAGAGTTGGTGACCTAAAGCAATATAGCCGAAGCTGGGTAGCTAGAGCAATGTAGCTAGAGTTGGGAAGCTAGAGCGACATAGCTACAGTTGGGGAGCTAGAGCTGGGTAGCTATGGCTCGTGAGCTAAAGCAACATAGCTAGAGCAATATAGCTAGAGCAACATAGCTAGAGGAACATAGCTAGAGCAATATAGCTACAGCAATATAGCTAGAGCAATATAGCTAGAGCTGTAGAGCTAGAGCTGTTGAGCTAGATCTGGCGAGCTAGACCTATATAGATAGACGTGGGGAGCTAGAGCAATATAGCTATAGCTATTTTTGGATTGACATCAGGCAGGTAATAAACAACATCGAAACATCTGTTGGTGTTGTCTGGTGGATCTCAATATCTCGTCAAGTTAATAAAATGCTAACGCAGACTAACAAAATATGAAATTATATACTGGCTCCGTGACAATGGGGTGGGTGGGGTGTAGCTAGAGCAATATATCTAAAGCTGGTGAGCTAGATCTGCAGAGCTAGAGCAATATAGCTAGAGCTGGTGACCTAAAGCAATATAGCCAAAGCTGGGTAGCTAGAACAATGTAGCTAGAGTTGGGAAACTAGAGGAACATAGCTACAGTTGGGGAGCTAGAAGCTGGGTAGCTATGGCTCGTGAGCTAGAGCAATATAGCTAGAGCAATATAGCTAAAGCAACATAGCTAGATCAACATAGCTAGAGCAATATAGCTAGAGCAATATAGCTAGAGCAACATAGCTAGAGCAATATAGCTAGTGCAACATAGCTAGATCAACATAGCTAGAGCAATATAGCTAGAAAAATATAGCTAGAGCAATATAGCTAGAGCAACATAGCTAGAGCAATATAGCTAGAGCTGTAGAGCTAGAGCTGGTGAGCTAGATCTGGCGAGCTAGATCTATATAGATAGACCGGGGGAGCTAGAGCAATATAGCTATAGATGGGTAGCGAGCTGGTGAGCTAGAGCAATATTGCTAGAGCAATATATATAGCTAGAGCTGCTGAGCTTGATCAATCTATGTAGAGCCGGTGAGCTAGAGCAATATACGAGTAGCTAGAGCTTAGTTTATATGAAACTTCTTAAGCGTTCGCCTATCAAATGTATAATAACAGGCTGGACGGAGAGCAGCCCCGCCCGGCTTCGTATGGGACAAATTACATTCAATAACCTTCTATGTTTATCACTCTTTATTTTAGTGATCAAAATTCCTTGCGTCGTTTAGAAGAAGGAGTTCGTGGAGGAACAGAAATGACCGACGTGTTGGCAGACGCGGACAGTGACAGGCTAGGACGGGGACGGGGATTCAGCCTATAATGTTCCTGTGTGCTGTCACTCCTCCTCTCCGTGAAAGGGAATGGGCCTTAATCCACTACGCGGGGCCAGTGTAGGTTCGTTAATGAAACATATCTTCTTTTTTTTTTGGTTCTGGGATATGTCGGCTTCCTCGCGATGTTTTCCATCACCATTTTGAGAGTGCTGAAATAATTAACACAAAATATAGCGATGGATGTTAGTTAAGCTAACCTAACCTGGGGATCTTTAAGTCAAGAGTGAATAGGTTACTTCAAGCGTCCTTCACCATCGACCACATCATCGCTTACGGTCAGGTGAGATAGTGGCCAAGCACGAGCATAAGTAAGTAAGTAAGTAAGTAAATATTTATTTCTTAGTATATGGTACATTGAGATCTTACATTTAACATTGTTTCACACATACTACCATTGCTGGTGTAGAAATATCAAACAATAAGCTAGGTACATGCAAATCAAAGCAGAAATCAGCAAAAATTAAAATATAATGTCAACAAAAAAAAAACAAACATAGAGTCAAAAAAAAAAAACAAAATGTCAGAAAATAAATCATCATGTCAAAATATAAAACATAACGTCTAAAACATTAATTTAAAAAAAAATACAATATGTTATAGAATTCCTGATAATGTCAAAGTAGGTACTAATACTATACTAATGATGAATGATTACAATATCAAAATTTATGATTTAAAAATTCATTGACGGAATAAAAACACATGTCCAAGAGCCAAGCAAACATTTTACATTCAAACTTATTAATTGGTAGCATTCTCAGGGCAGGTGGTAATTTATTATAAATTTTAATTGTCATGCCTACTATCCTATTTCCTACTTATATAATAGGATGGTTGGATGTTTGTTATGTTACTCATGAACGCCAGAACTGTTGAACGGATCTAGATGCAATTTGGCACAGAGATAGATTACAGTCTGGAATAGCACATAGGCGATATTTCATCCTGGTATAGATTCTCTCGGGATAATAAATTCTTCACGCAGGCGATGCTGCGAGCAGAAGCTATTCAATCAATGAAAAAAATATCTTTTATAAATACACAGTTAAAAACCACGTGAAAGTGATTACCAACCAATCAACTTCCAATTATCTCTTACGTACTTTTAACCGATTCGTTTAGTAAAAGCTCATAAATAATTCACATCCTGTATAATATATCCGTTGTTACTTATACAGGGTGATGTAGCTTGTTGTTTAATAGGTAATGCGTAATTTAGACGTTTCTATTTTGGCAATAAATTAGTATTTTTATTACACGCTTTTATTAGCTTCACCTGTATGTAGGTATGTCTGTATATAACGGTATCTTTGAACGATTTACAACCACTTCATAACGTCAGATTAAATTGAAACTTTGTACACTTATCAAGGACCATTTTTAGGGGTCCGTACCCAAAGGGTAAAAACGGGACCCTATTAATAAGACTCCACTGTCCGTCTTTCTGTTTGTAACCAGGCTGTATCTCATGAACCGTGATAGCTAGACATTTGACATTTTCACAGATGATGTATGTCTGTTGCCGCTATAACAACAAATACTGAAAACAGAATGAACTAATAAAAAAAACGAAAAAATAAATAAATGAATAAGTGTTTTCTTCACAGAAAAAAATGTTACAATTTAAATATTACCTCCGCCAAACTGTAAAGCAGTTTGTTGGCAGACGTAGCTCCTTTTGTTGTATAATTATGATATTAATATATATATTTTTACCTTGACAAAATGTATAAAGGAGGTACTTGTGTATTTTATTTTTAAAGGATGCTTGTGATACAACTGTTTATATCTAAAGGAAGAACAATAAAAATAGTTGGGACTAAAAAAAATCTACACCTTCTTCTATAATAATTATTAAAAGTGGGCACTACAAGTCGACTCATATTATTATTTCTTTGAGATCTTGTGTGTGTAATATTGGTTTTAAATACATTGCTACAATACTGTTCTATAGCTACCGACAACACTGCCCTCTCAAAGTACGATAACTACTTACCCAGCATAATTAGAAGTATGAACATATGATGTAACGTGTTTATTAGTGCAGTCACCTGACCGCGTTACGATAACCTGGTTAACTGCAACTCTGAACACGCGACGGACGATACCTACTAGAATAACTCTTTCTTCAGAGATTACGATTTTACGGGACATAGTTTTACCCTGTAAATGTAAAGCCTTTGAGGCTATTCTTTTATTTCTTTGACGTTTTATTTATTAACTGAATTACCAAGGAGGAGTTTATCAATTCTGGTGTTTATATTTTTTTTATTTATGTTCGGGAATAACCCCGTCATATTTTCGACAACATCATTGCTTACCATCAGTTGAGATAGTGGTCAACCGCGAACCTGTTTTAAATAAAATAAAATTAATCCGACTTCTAAAGCAAAACAGCTAAAGCGAAAAATAACTTTTTTTTCCGATGTCGAAAAACGAAAAACAAAAGGTTTGATATACACGATTTCGGAGAGCAAACATTGAGGTAATAATGTAGTACGTAGTACATATTATCTCAATGAGAGCAAATAAATTTTTCGCTTTGTAGTGTTTTGCTTTTAAAGTCTATAAGTATTTTTTACCGACTTCAAAAAAAGGAGGAGGTTCTCAATTCGACTGTATTTTTTTTTTTATGTGTGTTACCTCAGGACTTGTTACTGGGTGAACCGATTTTGATGATTCTTTTTTTATTTGAAAGCTGGTGTTTGTCATGTGGTCCCATTTAATTTTCATCAAGATCTGATTAAGAACTTCGGAGATACACATCAGAACTCTTCAATAAATGACGGCAAATCACTCGGGATAGCTGCAATCGCATTTATGTTTACTGTTTACACCATTTCATAACATAACATCACACTAGTACGCTCTAAAGGGGTACGCAGGTGTAAACAGTTCACCTTGGTATACCCTTATTCGACCGAATTTGTTTAAGTTTCATGTTATTGGGTAAATCTATTCTGGTTTCACTATTGGCATTATTGGTACCCAGCCTATATAAATTGTGTAGCACAACTAAAAAGTGAAAATAAAATAACTTTTTACAAAAAAACAACCGACTTCCAAATAAAAAAAACAAAAAGTGAAAATATTTTCAATTTCGGAAGTCGGTGTCATAAAACGAAGAAAATAAAACAAGAACACCGACTTCCGAAATTGAAGTTATTTTCACTTTTTATTTTTTTTATTTGGAAGTCGGTTGTATTTTTTTCTTGATAAAAAGTGGGTTATCTTACCTACTAACTCCGAGTTGGCTATCCCGGCCAATTATGAATGACGAATTCGCCCGCGTTTAAAGTGTTTTATTATCCTAAGGCAACATTGTACCAGGATCGGGGCGGCCTTAACCGTTGCGAGGCTCTGGCCGAGCGGCAGGTATTTGCGAGGCCCTTTTCCTTTTTACAATGTATGAGATATACGAGAAATGGAAAACTTTGCACTTAGATTAAGATTAAGACGGGCTGGTGTCCGCAACTCCACGTCTAAGCGCGTATTTTGCGTACGTATTTTTAACTTGCCACTTATTGTTTTTTATAATTAACTAGCCAGCGGCTTCGCCCGCGAGCGCAATCTCGTGTAACATCTAACTCTGAGTTAAGTTTCTAGCGCAAGTAGGCCTTATAGAGTTTTCTGTGAGTTTTTGCCAGTAGCAGTTCGTAGTCGGGATTTGAGCCCGATGGATGGCAAAAGGCACGCCCCATATTACCAAGCTATACAGGATTGATCTTAGAAAACCTCTTTTTACAAGTTATTTTTACTTTCACCTCTTCCGGAGTCTGTAATCAAATCTTGCAAGTAAAATTTGACTCACTTCCCAGTGTCCGATTGAGTTGAAATTTGGCACTCACGTTTGGTTCTCGTGACAATGCAATTTAGGTATATATATCACACTAACGAGATAAAGGTGAAAATGTACATAAAAGTTTGTTTAAAAAATCTAATTTAAATGTAAAAACTTGTTTCTATTGTACTTAGCTAGCGAAATCAGGGATTAGGGCTTTTTACCCGACTGCGGAAGAAGAAATAATTTACACAAAGTAAAGCGCTTGCCTGGGTTCGAACCCACGATCTACAGCTTGTAAGTCGCGGCCGTTACCAATGGGCCAACAATGCTCTTTTCACGTCAGCCTTGTAAATACCTAGACGTTTTTCAAAAAATCATCATCTGCGCAGCCTCTTACAAAAATTGTGGTCAGCTTCCAATCTAACCGAATGCTGTTGTAGCCAGTATTTTACATGGATTGCCTGACTCTCTGACCACCACAACCCAGTAACTGGGTAGCACCTCTTGATTTTCCTTACGAAAACTTTGTTAAGTAATTTTTGAAAAACATATAATACGTCGTTAGTTAAGTAAGTAAATACTGAACTGGTCGGCGAAGAATTGCCTAAGTAATTAAATTGATCAATTAAAATGTTATCGTTTTGAGTCGAGTTACCCGCAGTGTAGGGTTTCATACTTACTCGCAGTGCCGTAAATAGCCTTTTCTGCGCCCTGTGCGATTCTATAAATGCGCCCTTATTTTTTAACCGACTTCAAAAAAAGGAGGAGGTTCTCAATTCGACTGTATTTTTTTTTTCTATTTTTATGTGTGTTACCTCAGAACTTGTTACTGGGTGAACCGATTTTGATGATTCTTTTTTTATTTAAAAGCTGGTGTTTGTCATGTGGTGGTTTAATTTTCATCGAGATCTGATAAAGAACTTCGGAGATACACATCAGAACTCTTCAATAAATGACGGCAACTCACTCGGGATAGCTGCAATCGCATTTATGTTTATTGTTTACACCATTTCATAACATAACATCACACTAGTACGCTCTAAAGGGGTACGCAGATGTAAACAGTTCACCTTGGTGTACCTTTATACGACCGGTTTTGTTTAAGTTTCATGTTATTGGGTAAATCTATTCTGGTTTCACTTTGGGCAATATTGGTACCTAGCCTATATAAATTATGTAGCACAACTAAAAAGTGAAAAAAATAAAAAAAAACTTTTTACAAAAAATACAACCGACTTCCATAGAAAAACAAAAAAGTGTAAAATAACTTCAATTTCGGAAGTCGGTGTCAAAAAACGAAGAAAATAATACAAGAACACCGACTTCCGAAATTGAAGTTATTTTACACTTTTTTGTTTTTCTATGGAAGTCGGTTGTATTTTTTGTAAAAAGTTTTTTTTATATATTATAGGTACCCTAGAGCTATGCTAAATGCTATGTAAAGGCCTACTTTAGTTCTGTCCGGGTGATAAAATAAAGCACAAGTAACTTGGTGTTGGTGGAACAAATACCTAATATTTTTTGGAAGAACAATCTATTAAAAAAAAACTCATATTATTTAATTTCACATTCATTCATAAACTTTTTTTGCCTTTTCGAAAACGTTATCTACAGTCTCGCGAATATTCTGAATCTGCCTTGTTAATCCCTTGGTTAATTCAGAGGCTACTGGTATGTAGGTAAGTATGTATGCGACAACTTATCAGGAGCAAACCGAAAAAATAATAGTCCTGGTCTGGCCATTCTTGCGCCCCCCCAGAGTCTACGCCCTGTGCCTGGGCACAGGTGGCACTGCCCTATTTACGGCACTGCTTACTCGTCCGGGCAGACGGACTTGACGATTCTGTATCATCATAAGCAACATTTCAGCCCAAAGACGTCCACTGCTGGACGTAGGCATCTTCCAAGTGTCACCACATAGACCGGTTATCTACGTCTCCTATCCAGCAGATTCCCGCAGCCTTAACCAGCAGCCTATTTGTTGCGTAAGTGAATTCGGCAGGCTTGACACCGTGAAAGAGAATGTGATTTTTGGGCAATACCTAATTATTTAAAGAGAAATTGTCACACTCTTTCGTGGGGTCAAACCCTTTGCATTGCCAAATTCACTTACGCAACTATGTAGGCAGGTCATCGGTCAATCTTTAAAAACATCACATAAAATAAAACCGAAATAAACAAACGAATAACTAACTTTTTAAAAGGAACAACATGCCTGTATATAATTTATTTGAACTTATAATTCCAAACCAAACCGTGGTTATCGCAGTTCAAAGTGACTCGTTTCATAAAAGGCCAATTTCTTTGGTAAATGCCTAATAAAAATATATTTTTTGTTTGTTTATTTGTAAGAGGTACTTGATAAAAAGCAGTATAGAATAGAATAGAATAGAAAACATTTATTCGACGTAGACACAACACGACAGCAAAAATCACAAAGTAACAGAGAAGAACAGTAAAAAAAAGTACAAACAAGGTTTAAGATTAATTGCGCCGGGCGTGCCCATACCGAAAGGGCTACCAACTCAGCATTTGCTGGGCGTCAGACACCAAGCGCTGATTTTCAGTTGGCACCCCGCTAGTGACACATGGACGTGGGTAAATAAAATAGATACTTAAAATAATGTCATAAAGTGCAAATGTGTGCTTAACTTATAAATTGAAAAATATGTAAAATAGATAATACAAAGTAATATAAAAAATAGATATAATTTAATATGATTTATAGTATATTAAGTGCTACAATATGATGGTTTAAAATTGTCTCAAAACCCCAAATGACAGTGTGGCATAGACGCAACCGGCCTATCACATCCAGCCAATCTCTTCCCGACTCATAGAAATATAGGCACACCACTTGATGGATTAAACTAAATTTTAAATTAGCGTAGAAATAATTCATATTAAATAATAAACATTGGATTGAATTAAATTAAAATAAGGATAGAAATTAGATAAATGATTTGTCAATATTAATGTCATTAAATTTTATTTGTGAAGTCAGAATTAATGTCTTAAGTTTAGTCTTAAAAGTTATTATATTCGTTATGTCCCTAATCGGCGGTGGAATGTTATTCCAACATTTGGAGGCCGCGTACCTAAAACTTCCTCGGAAGGCTGCAGTACGGTGGTGCGAGGTAGCCAGTTGTTGAGCACAACGCCTGGCCTTGCGCTGCCGGTGACTGTTTATCCACGCAAGCTTCGTGTACAGATATGGTGGACATTTATTCTTGATGACACCGAAAAGTAGACAGGCCAAGTGCAATTTCCTACGCGATTTCATTTTTAAAATATTATTCCTGTTAAGAAAAGGTGTAATGTGGCTTCTTGGAGGTACGTTAAAACAAAATCGCGCGCAAGCATTCTGAACCCTTTGAATCAATCTTACGGTACGTGCCAAAAGTCGAGGTCCCACAACGGTATCAGCGTAATTTAACTTAGACAGAACCAGACTTTCAACTAGCTGTATACGCAAATCTTCACTTAAATACGGGCGCATCTTATATAATACTTTTAGACGGTAGAAGCAGTTTTTTATACAGTTTGCAGTATGAGCCTCAAAACGTAGTTCCTGGTCCATGATCAAACCCAGATTTCTCGCCTCATAAACACGATCAATACTTTGGCCCATTACGATCACGTTAGCAAGATCACTGTTTATAGTATTGAGTTGACATCTTGCACCAAAAAGCATAAATTTGGTTTTAACCGGGTTGAGTAATAGGGAGTTTTGTTTCGACCAGACCACAATCCTGTCCAGATCTTCGTTTAATAATTTTACTGCGGTCACGTAGTCTTCCGGTTTAAAAGAAATGTATAATTGAATATCATCAGCATAAATATGAAATTTTGAATTTTTTAAAACATTAATAATATCTGCACTATACAAAATAAACAAAGGAGGACCCAATATAGATCCCTGTGGAACACCCTTTACCACTGGAGTCATATTAGACAGAATACAAGATCCATTGGCATCTCGAATTTCAACCAGTTGTCTACGATTACTCAAATAACTGCTGAACCATGCAACCGTAGGGTGCGTCAAAACCATAATACGTCATTTTAGAGAGCAAAAGCGACAAATTAATAGCATCAAATGCTCGGGAGAAGTCCAGTAGAACCAACAGGGTACAACATCCCTCATCTTCAGCCGCCAATATGTTGTCCGTAACATCTAACAGTGCCGTTGCTGTGCTACGGCCCCTCCTAAAACCCGATTGTGCCTCCGGTAGGATGTTATTTCTCTCAAGGTATGCAGTTAGCTGGGTATTTACTACTTTTTCTAGCACTTTGGACAAGAAGAGTAGAATACTTATGGGCCTAAGGTCCTTAATAGTGCTAGGGTTCGCAACTTTAGGAATTGGACGCACAACAGCAATTTTCCACAGGTCAGGAAAGGTCGACGTAGAAATGGAATGGTTAACAATAGAAGTCAGCATATCTAATGTTTGAGGGAGAGTCAAGAGAAACATGTCAAGCGTAATGTGGTCAAAACCCTCTGCATTCGATTTAAATTTTGATAAAATTTTGATAATGTCAGATTGGTCTACAGGATCAATAGAAAAAACCCCCTCACCAAATCTATGAGACTCATAGTAAGCCAGACATGATGCTGGTGCTATATCATCACGGAACGTTCAGAAAATGCGAATTTATCTCATCTGGATTATTGAAGTGAGGGGCCAAGTCAGACACACTTTTAAAGGGTAATAAGGTTGACTTAAGATTTTTCCATAGAATCTTAGGTTGATGAATCTTACTATTAATATTATGTCTAAAATAAGCTACTTTTTCGAAGTATAATGACTTGTTAACAAGACCTTTTAACTCCTTGTAATATACGGTTTTACTCTCTGAAGCTGATTTTTTACACCGTACGTGTGCCTGATTGCGCAAGCACATCATAAGCTTGATGTTATCCGTTATCCATGGATAGGACCGTTCTTTAATAAACATAGTTTTACGGGGAGCATATTTATCAAAAAGCGCGGCGATATTACAGTTAAGATGAGTGACCATACAGTTAACGTCACCAGGCAAAGATGACGCAAGCCAATCCACCGAGGCCAGGTCCTCCTTGAACCTATCCATCGGTACATTTTTTAGATTTCTGCGAGTTACAACTATTGGTGGAATTTTCTCCCTTTTAAAATAAAAAACTGCTTTAATAAAAGCATGCGCGCCAAGTGCACCAATCCAGTCTACCTCGATGTCACGCACCTTTGCATCTGTGCACACCAGGTCCAGAAGTGTCTCGCTAGTAGAAGTAAAATGAGTAGCAGATGGTACTAGTTGACTCAGTTCGAGACTTTGAAGAAATATATTTAATTTGCTCGTTTTGGGGTCTGTTTGATTTAGACAATTTATATTAAAGTCCTCTAAAAGAACTATATGTTTGCAAGACGTTATGGAATTTATTGAGCATGTTAGCGCGTCCAAAAATAAGTCAACATTCATCCATGGCGGTCTGTACGCAGTGCCGATAGCGATTTTAACACCATTTGTGCTCAGAACTAGCCACATCTGTTCCACTGTCCCATGAAGGGGGTCGACCGGGTGCTCATGCGTACGCACCCTTGTCCCACGCTTGATGTAAAACCCAACGCCGCCGCCGCGGCCGCCGAGCACGCTCACCGGCTGCGGAACGTGCCGCAGTCGGTAGCCAGGCACAGCGGGCGCGCGGCCTTCCTCACCCCTCCTGAGCCAAGTCTCATTTATAGCCATCACACTAACATCATGCGACTCTAATGCAGCAATAAACTCATCATGGTGAGTACCCAGTGAGCCAGGGTTGAGAAAACCAACTTTAAAATACTTTTCACTCATTACAGAGTATCAGTATCACTAACAATGCAATATTTAAAACATTTATATGCAAGAAGTTGGCAGATAGTGAATGGTTTTTCATAACAATAATAATTATTTAAATGTAATCCATTGTTATAAAAGGTATAACGTAAATTTAAAAAGGGCACACACCTGAATAGAATGTCATTGAGTACGATCAATATTGTGTCAAGTTGTAGTGCATTTGTAGCTATGTAAGAAATAGTAAATAGGGTAGTAACTTGTGATAAGTAAAAAACATAACATAATATGTGGAAGTATATTATAAACTCATTACGATGGGAGAAGTGTACCAACAAACCTGTGCCACCGCGGTAGATGCCAACCAAAACAATAAACCCTTTCGGCTGGGCAAGCTTCGGCCAGAGAGACACAGAAAAAACAGTTAGGAAACAGACAAAGTAGACAACAACAGACATAGGTAATAAACAAACAAAGAGAAACATAGAACAATTTGTTAGGAAACAAACAAAGTAAACAACCACATACATGGGTAAACAAACATGTATTTTAATAAGTTCCTTCAGAACAAACAATAATCCGATCAAACCGCACCATTGCCAAAAATTCTGCCCAAATCAGAGTCGGAACGAATGCGTTGTGGAGGTGCACCATCCTCTTTCTTTACAAAGATGCGGCCGTCTTTAGTCAGTACTATCGCAGATTTCCATAGCATACTTTTTGTCCCGGAAAACGAACTAAAACCGGACAACAAGACATAGGTACGGCGATGCGCTATCTGTACATGGTGGACATCCCACCCATACGTAATACTTTCATTGTGCGTACATATAAGGAGTGGAATTCCTTGCCGGATTCTGTGTTACCTGATAGATACAAACTCGAAGTCTTTAAGTAAAGAGTGAATATGTTATTTTTAGGCAAGCGTGCTTCACCGTCGACCACATCATCACTTAACATCAGAGGCCTTAGACAAGTGGTATTCTATCAACGAAAATGGGGCGATTGTCTATATAATAAAAGTACTCTGTGGTGGCGATGACGATTGGAAAAATGTCAAAAATTTATGGGCATGTCAAACGCTATCGACATGTCACCATTACATTTTGGCATTTCAACTATCGCCGCCGGTTACGTACTTTGTGTCGTAGACATCAAATGACACATGTCGCAACTACAAACAACAATTGTAACAGGTTGTAACCTTCGAGCTTTCAAAAATCTAGTCCTCCTAAAGACCTTATACGTATTACTTACTACTAGACTGTGTACCAAAATTTTTTGTCTAAAAGGAAATCTATCATCATACACCTACGTTAGCTATTTCCTTATAAGCGGTAGCTAACCAAAAGCGGTCCTGGTGAGAGGGTTTCCGCTGGTAGTGTGTCCTTGTCTGACCTCTTGCTAGCTCGACCTATCATTAGGTTTGGTAGAAATGGTAGAAAATTTTATATTTTTCTTTTATGTTATACCAAAACTAGATAGAAAACTAAACTCATAGACTTTGACACGTATTTAAATATTTCTAGAAAAGTATATAAATATTTCTACAGTTCCTATATTTAATCAATTTGTTGTATTTAAAAAAAATATTCATTAATACTGAGTAAGATTAGTACTTTTAAATGTATGGGCCTGGTAATACTAAATGTAGGATGGTGGTGTGCGGATTTTTTGGCGGACTTTGTTTGAGTGAAATTCAGCGGCTGTTAATATTATTTGCAAATTGATTCCTAGTCGAATACTATTGGTGTAGTTTTATTTCTCAACTGTCTACGCAACTGGACAATATGTGAAATCATAGAGATCCTTTGTGGTATATTTAGCTGCCGGTATTTCTAAGCACCGTCAGAAGGCTGCAGGGTCATCTAACGCCTCTCCTTCATGAGCTTGGGAGTAGGATCAGAGAGCTTTTTGTTCCAATCTATATGATGGTCTTGAAGAATGAAACTTGAAGAGACTTGGGATTTGAGGATTATTGAGTCCTCCCCCTCTTTTCGAACTTCAGATAACCCTTTAATACTTCATCGTAAACTGCTCAATTCCTCTTTGAGTTCGGTGATATTTTCGTCGGTCCGGAGTGTGCGCGTGTTGTACGTTGCCAGGTCCAGTCGTCGGTATTTGTAGGGGTAGCCGGATTTCGTCCGGGATTCTTAACACCCCTTGCCATACCGTTACCTCGACCGCTACCGTAGTCGAGGGTACAGGCTGCCGGGCAATAGGGGCTATTTTTTATTTGTGCTATTCATGGGGAGTGCTTTGCAGGCGGGTTGGCGATCGCAGTATGGTTGTTACAAATGCACAGAGAACACTGCTGCCCATTCTCTGGTTTTTCCCTTAGTCACCTCTTACGACACCCACGGGAAAACATGGGATGGTGAAATTCTTTACGCCCGACACCATACGGTTAGTGATGTAGATACCATAAAATATAAACACTTTTTTTATTAACTATAAATTAGGTAGGTTTAGGTAGCGCAGTTAGGTAGCATCAACATATCGGTATACTTAAACTATCGTTTTTACAATCAATTTGTCCCGTGTTCTGTTTGGTCATGGTCACCTCATTAGAAAGAGACACACTACCAAAAGGGGCCCTCTCGCTCGGACCGGTTTTTGCGCCATAGTGCACAGTCTAGTAGTAAGAAGTATAAGGTCTTTGAGTCCTCCAAATTCCTTCACACCGCACCGGTTTTATGTCTAATTCATAAGCTGTCTCAACAATAAAACCCTGGAACGCGCCCTTTGGCATTAAAAAAGCTGCAAGCAAATTCACTTTTAAAAGAAAAGTTCGTGTCCACTATTTGAGTCAGACTAAATAGCTCTCATCTAGAGACAGAAGTCTAGTCATAATAATTATTAATAGGTTTCTCGTTTATTATTGGTATTTGTTGAATATTATAATTTATTTGTATATGTGTATTATTAATATATATCTAAGTATATACATTTTCGTATACATGAAGTTATTTTTAGATATTATTTTGTACCCTTTCACAACGTTGTCCTATTTAACCCAAAGGTTGACTGGTAGAGAATGCCTTGTGGCATTAAGTCCGTCTATGTACCACTATTATACATGAAATTTAAATAAATAAATACACTTGTCTAAAGGCTCAGCTCTATCATGAGCTCTTATAGCAAGGTTATATTCATAGTGCGTAAGGGACAGATGAACAGTTTGTGTTGCCAGTGATTACTTACGGGATAGAGACGTGGTCGTTTACAATTGGCCTCATCAAGAAGGCTTAAAGTCACCCAAAGGGCAATGGAGAGGGCTATGCTCGGCTTTTCCTTGCGTGATCGAATCAGAAATGAAGACATTCGCAACAGAACCAAGGTTACCGACATAGCACGAAAAATGGCCAAACTTAAGTGGCAGTGGGCAGGGCACATTGCTCGCAGAACGGATGGCCGTTGGGGCCGAAAAGTTCTAGAGTGGCGACGGGCGTACCGGAAGACGAAGACCTGATCACGGCTTCGGGCGTCCGGTGGATGCGAAATGCACAGGACCGACCAGTTTGGCGACGCTTGGGGGAGGCCTATGTCCAGCAGTGGACGTCTTTCAGCTGAAATGATGATGATGAATGATGAAGGGTCAGATGTATCTGACTGAATACATCTGTCCTTTATGGTAGCCCCTCTGGTGAGACAGTGGCGAAAGGCGAGCGTCAAAAAAATGAAAGGTTCCTGTAGGATAGAAAAAAAAAGTACCTACTGAGCTAATTTATTATGCTGAGATATGTTTCCAAAATCGCAGTCATCCATCCTGTATATACGATTTTCTAAGTGGAAAGGTACGACCCTGATTTTGGTCCAAGAAATTGTAACATGTTACTGGTTACTAGACAAGTGCATTAAAGAAGGCCCAGCTATTTATTTATTGGGTTTTTGGATACAGTAACCCCAATCTTATTGGCCGGTCTGAAGTTGGCTACAATGGCTGCACAGTAGTAAATCTCATACAAAACCAGCAGCACGCCGTGCCTTGCGCATCGGTAAATCTATATTCAGCCCGGCTAGTAAGATTGGGTAGTACTATAACAAATAAACTTTCTGCATTATTCCTATGTACTATAATTTCATTAGGATCTTCACCGATCCATCAACTAGTTACGTCCCGGTCTATTGGGCCTCTTACGACACAAGTGTATATGTATGTGTACATTTCATAATTGTAACGCATTTTCTGTCTGTCTATCACACAGTGAGGTTGCGTTCAAAGTTGCTGTTTCAAAAATGAGGGTGAGTTTTTTATTATGTAGTATATGTAAATAATTGAGATAATTTTTGTGTTAGACTGAAGTTTTGTGTAGCGAGTGTGTTTTTTTTTAAGTTTAATTGTTTATGACGTATTAATTTTATATAAAAATATAATTATATTTTATTATTTAATCTGAAAAATATGTTTATAATATAAAATAGCTATTTTAGTTTTATAACGTTTAAACCGCTAACAATCTAATAATTAATCGGTTGAGGATAACTATTTTAAAATTCGGACCCGAACATACTTACATACATTGTAAATAATATATATATTAAAACAAAAGCTTTTAAAAAAGAAACATGGCGGATTTTGGGCGCCATATTTTATTATATTGTGGGACCCAATTTTTTTTCTCCCTAAACCATCGTGTGGGGTATCGAAATGAAGGGTTTTAAGAGGTGATTACAAAAATATATACCACTTATTGTGTTTAAAAGTAATTCTTAAAAAAAAATATAATTAACAAGTCATAAATAAAAAAAAAAAAAAAAAACTAAAAACCCGACTGCTTAAGAAGCGAACTAAACTAAAGCAGCCTGGCTTTTAGATTTTTTAAAGCGACTGCCTATCTGGCATCTACATTACAATTACTGGGTAACACGATATCCCTTGGTTATACTGGTTTTCTCTCCTACTAATATAGTTTTATTGTTTGTTCCAGTTAATATGTTTTTGGTGTTTTCTCCTGGCGGCCGCTGTCCGCGCTCAGAACAATGGATATTACGCACCACAGACCTTTAGACAAGTAAGTTTTTTTATTTTATAGGGCGGATATATTTTAGCTCTATAGAGGAGTAGTAGCCCAATAAAAACGGCCCCGACCTACGTGTCCTAAGTCGTTGGTTCGACCCAGGCAGGCGCTTTACTTTGTGTAAATTAATTCATCACCACTGCTCTAAAACTGGTGATGGAAAACATCGTGTGGAAACCGGCATGTCCCAGAATCAAAAAATCGAAGACATGTGACATCCTATAACCCGAACTGTACCTGCATGGTGAATTAAGACTCATTGCCCTCTCTTACAGAGAGTAGGGTTGTGTCCATAGGGTTGTACCATGACGTATTAAAACTATCATGTATCACTGTCGATCTATCACAGCGGAACCATGGAAATTTCTTAAAGATATCCTTACACATAGTTGTCACAGTGGATCTTTGTGTCTCTGAAGTTGGCTAAAGACCCTGCGCAGTAGCTATTTTTGTGTCAATGTTGAAGTAGAAGATAGCATTGTATAACTGCCTCTTTCACCCGCTTCCGTTTGTCGCATCGTCCTATCTCGCTTACTGTATGCAGTATACTCGATGACAAACTGTTTCTTGCGCAATGGTTCAAGAGTCAACTTCAGAGACACAAAGATCCGCTGTGACTACTATACAGATCTATGCCATCCCAGAGACAAAGCTGAAATAAACAAAATTCTTATATGCCTGTGAGTATGAGCGGCCCTAGCAATATTTTTTTAAGGGGGCGAGATTTTAAACTTCAAATACAATAATTTCGTGTTGTTTCCATCTAGTTGCTTTATGTTAATTTATTATTATTGACCACTATCTCACCTGATGGTAAGCGATGATGTGGTCGACGGTGAAGCACGCTTGCCTAGAAGTAACCTATTCACTCTTGACTTAAAGACTCACGGTCTGTAGTTATCAGAAAATACAGACACCGGCAAGGAATTCCACTCCTTAGCTGTACGCAAAATGTGCTTGTGCACCTATGTTTCTCGAATTTTTTACTTTGTTGATATTTGCAGAAAAGTCTGATATAGAAAAAAATTGCGAGTCGGATAGGGTAGATCATGTACCCTATCCAAATCAGTCTTTATTTTTAACCGACTTTCCAAAAAGGAGGAGGTTATATGCTTGACTTTATGGTTATTTGTATTTTCGCCGTTAGATTTCTCCGTCAATTGTGATTGTGAACCGATTTTGAAAAAAAGATTTTGATTGGCTGTATTCCCAAATTGCGCCCATATAAATTTGGTGAAGATCTGAATATGATCTGATCTAAATGACAGCTCCCGGGATTGCTGCAATAGCATGTCTGTTAATTAACCGACTTCCCAAAAAGGAGGAGGTGCTCGACTCGGATGTTTATATATATATTTTTTTTTAATGTATATTCGGGCATAACTCCGACATATATAAACAGACTAGCGGACGCCTCACGGTTTCACCCGCGTATTTCCCGTTCCCGTGGGAATACAGGGATAAAAAGTAGCCTATGTCACCCGGGGAGAGTTTAGCTTCTCAACGGTGAAATAATTTCTGAAATCGTTCCAGTTGTTTTTAAGTTTATTAGTTACATACAAAAATACAAATCTTTCCTCTTTATAATATTAGATTTGCAATATTATTTTTTTCTTCGAAAGAAGTTTATTCCGAAATGGTCCCATTTAAATTTGATAAAGATCTGATGAAGAACTTCGGAGATCTCTAGGGATTGCTGCAATCGCATGTCTGTTTATTGTTTACACCATTTCATAACATACCATCACGCCAGTATGCTCTAAACAGGTAGGCAGACGTGTATTATACTCACCGATTATGTTCAAGTAACATGTTATTAGGGTGGTCTATCTAGCACCACTGTGGGCATTATCCTATGGAACTGTTCCATTATGTACCACTAAAAAGACAAATTAAAATCATTTTTACAAAAAAATACAACCGACTTCCAAATTAAAACACTACAAAGTGAAAAATAACTTCAATAAAACGGAAACAGGAACATCGAATTCCGAAATTGAAGATATTTGAGGTATGTATTTTTATGAATGTAAATAGATTTTTTTTCTATACCGATTTTCATAACATAACATCACGCCAGTACGCTCTCAAGGGGTACGCAGATACAGTTCACCATGGTACCTTCTCTTTTCATGATATTCGGGTACTATAGAACTTGCCTATTAGATACCACAACTAAAAACTGTAAAAAAATTAAGATAAGAAAAGAAGAGTAAGTTATTTTTCACTTTGTTGTATAGGTATTTAACTATTATTTGGTAGTCGTTTGTACTTTTGTAAAAAAGATTTTGGGCACCTGTTGCCATCTGGCACCTAGAGCGACCGCTCCTTTCGGCGGTTCCCTATCCATTTGCATAAAAACTTTAGACATAATATAACATGGCATACTTTTGTTTATCCTAATAACATTATTTTCGCATAACAGCTTACGCATATTTTTTTTTTGCATAATTACTGTAATCATAATAACGTTTAAGCATAATATTCTAAAGTATAAGTTTGATTACGCATATTGTTATTAAAACATTTTTTTTAAGCATAATATGTACGCATAATAATTAACTCCCAAAATGTTAGACACTAATACACATTTTATACGATATAAATAAATAATTCTTATTCTATGATTATAGATTTTTTTTTCTGGCTCCTCGCTGCGCTCGTCGCGCTCGCATTTTTAATTGTCTCTCGTTTTCTGTCAAAAATGTCGCCGCTCGCGCTATACTGCGCTCGCTCCTTTCTGTCAGCTAGGTTGTTGATACCCTGGGAGCCAATTATTTTTGACAGGTAAATGAATTTAATATATTTCGAAACTTGCATATTTACAAGCAATTGCTAAAAATATAAACCTAAAATAAATCAATAAAATAATTAAAAAATTAAAAAAACACGCCTACCTTGTCAAAAAATGATTATTGTCAGATGCATGACTATTAATTAATTAATTAATAATTTGTAATACATGACAGTTACATAATATCCGACAGTTATTAGAAATGCCTAGTGTGGGGCAACATTACATAAAAAAATAAAATGATATGAATATTATATATTCATTATCATTTGCATGAAAATTCAAAATAAAATATGTAAAAATAACTCAAACTTGTTTCCGTTATTCCTATTATGTTTTATGCTAATAGTCATTAGGGCTAGTAACATTATGCGAATTAAAATTATTGCAAAACAAATTAGTCTTCAAGATAATTATGCCAACATAAACAGTATGGCAAAAAAAATATGGCAAAGAATTATTTTGGCAAAATAAATTATGCCAAAACAGTTATGCCAGAGTATTGTAGGAAAATGAAATGTATGCGAAAAAAAGGCATCCCCCTTTCGGCCTAACTTGAGTTTAAATTTAATTTAAGCGTGTTTCAGGTTCGGGTTAGCCAGTTTTCTTAGGTTCGCTTGCATCAATAACTTAGAGTTAGTTGTTAAATTGACAATATTGTATGACAAACTGTCAATTTAACCTTGTTAGCAACTAAATTTGAGTTTAGTTTTTCCTGCAAGTGGGCCAATTGTGTTTGTCGACTTCTACAAAATTGTTATCCTATTTCGAGATATCTCGTGTAATGAACATTTTTATGTAAACATGAAGAATATTTTTGGTACCTCTACGGTCAGATACGAAAATCAATAAACACTGTTAGAATAAACACAGTCACATAATTATTCATCTTTTAAATAGAAACAAAACGATTCGTTACAGTTATGTAATAAATTCATGTTCATGTTCCATTTTTCATTTTTTTGACCGACTTCCCAAAAGAGGATGATATTCGACTGTATGTATTTTGTTTAATGTAGGTATATTTATTGATTTCTTAACTGTCCGTTGTCCGTATGTTCGGAAGCGGGACAACGGTAAGGAAATTTTATGACGTTCTGCTGTGCCCGTGACGGGTACACAGATTACGGGGACAACAGGAATACACCATTATTGTGGAACGATATTTAAAATCCTGCTTGTGTTTTCAAAATCGGTGTTTAGTACTTTTCTTTATTATTCCTGGCATCTTTTGGACTACAGGCATTGGCAGTTTGTCAGTAGCCATATTTTTCGTAATTGCCCTAAACCACGTTATAATAGTACATTGTGTATTAAGGGCGGTAAGTAAGGAATTACGATTGAGGCTCTAGTAGAGGTTTCCGAGTCGACGTTCGTAATTCCCGTACCGCCCGTGAAACATACAATATTTTTCATCACATTTGCGAGTAATATTTATAAATTATAGCTCTATTACACAAGTCAGCACAGCTTTTATTACAAAATACGTGAACATTTTTTAAGTGGATGGCGAGTTTTTGCACACACCACAGATTATACAAATGTTTCGTTCAGAAACGTTAAGGGCAAATACTTATGTATTACAGCCCTGACGGAGTGTAATTTTTTTTAAATAATCTCGACGTTTTGATACCAATTACTATACAAATCAATTATTAAGAACATTAGTTGAGTATTTCAGTAACATGTAGCGAGATTGCAAAGAAATACCTGTTTAGATAACATTTTAAGACAATTTTTCAATTGCGGGTAAACTCCTTGCTTGAACTTGCATGACCTGTGTGCTTTGCTATAAATTAAAAAATTATTACTTACCGACCTTGGGTTTCATGACAAAAAGAAAGCTCGATGGTTTTATATGGCGCATTACGGCCAAGTTAACCTGTATGTTTAGATACTGTTTACGTGCAAGTGTGATGAAAAATATTTTATCATCTTAGGACACAATGCAATAAACCAACAATCGCTCCAACTAGCTTAAAGCATTCAGCCACAATCAAACTACATCCGATTTCCATAAATATCATATCGGTTACCCATCACCGTCCAAACCTAAGCAACGGTTGCTTAACCCTTTAATTAGACCACTTACATACATTGCGTTGTTTTACTAAATACTTGGTGAACTGTAACCAAATAGCTTGGAGCCACTCGTGTGAAACTTCTAATTAAGAGTTGAGTAATTATAGATTAAGTGGTGGTGGTGCAGTGGTTACGGTCCCGATTCACGAGTCGAAGATCGTGGGTTCGAACCCAGACAGGCGCATTACTTTGTGTAAATTATTTCATCACCACTGCTCTAAAAACGGTGAAGGAAAACATCGTGAGGAAACCGGCATGTCCTAGAACCAAATATTTCGTAGACATGTGACATCCACCAAGACGCACTGGGCCCGCGTGGTGGATTACGGCCCATTCCCTCTCACAGAGTAGAGGTCTGTGTCCCAGCAGTGGGAACGTTAAAAGGTTCTGGATTGGGGAGGGCTAGGCATAGACGTTAATGGCGAGTACATTACACACTTTCGTTTTGCCGACGATATAGTGGTCATGGCTGAGACTATGGAGGACCTCAGTGCAATGCTCGATGACCTCGGTGGAATTTCCGAAAGAGTGGGTCTTAAAATGAACATGGACAAAACCAAGGTGATGATGAATGTTCATGTAACAATCACTCCTATCAGATCGGAGACTACACACGAAGTTGTAGACGATTATGTCTACCCGGGACAAACGGTCCAGTTAGGTAGGTCTAACTTCGAGAAGAAGAATCTGTCCACAATTGACGGAGATATCGGTGAACATAAACAAAAATAAAAGCCTCCTCCTTTTAGTCGGTTAAAAATACAATTCTAATACTTATTTTATAGAAGAAAGCTGATTTCTTAGAAAATCAGGTCATAACTTATGCGCCACCTTGTGTTTGACAGGTCGAGCCGGTTCTCTTCAAACCGTTGGACAGGCCTTGGAACCAAAAGATTCCTGTAAGCATAAGTTATATTCAGGTCTAATAGACCTAAGGATAGTAATATAACCTATCCTTTAGAAAATAAATAGCAATATGCTTTGCACTCTTCAATCAAAATAGATAGATCATCCTCATTATCATTCCAACCGAAAGATATCCACTGCAGAACATAGGCGTCCCCCAAGCGTCGCCACATTAACTGGTCCCGTGCGTCCCGCATCCAGCGGACTCTGGCCACCAGGTCATCTGTCCACCTAGTGGGAGGCCTTCCAACGCAGCGTCTTACGGTTCACGGTCGCCACTCCAGAACTTTTCGGCCCCATCGATCTTCCGTTCTGCGAGCAATGTGCGCTACCTACTGCCACTTAAGTTTCGCAACTCTGCGGGCTATGTCGGTAACTTTGATCGTCTCCGGATATCTTCAATCCCGACTCTATCACGGAATGAAACGCCGAGCCACAGATAATATAATACTACAGTAGCCGAGCATACGCCTCTTTATTGCCCTTTGGGTGACTAAGCCTTCTGATGAGGCCCATTGTGAGCGACCACAATGAATACATGGGTACAAATATATTATTAGCCTATAATCTTTCAACTGCTGGGACTCAGGCCTCCTCTCTGTGAGATGCCAGCAGGCCATAAATATCACGATGGTTGAGTTAAGTGGTGTGGATCCATGCGTCATGTTCGTGAACGGGCGCCGTCAGTTGGGAGTGGTCATAACCTGCCTCGGCCTGTTTTAACTATTGTATTTTTGATGTATATAGCCTAGATGCTTTTACGTTTACGTCTTTTTACATCGTTATCACATATATGTTACTAGCGGGTTAAGGTTTGAACCATCGGGAATACCTGTTTTTTTTAAATAATATTCCTGTGGATAATGTCACATTTTTGCCTCGAACTATCTGCCCGAATGATGGACTAAAGTTGATGCAGGATGTTGTCATGCCCCCCCGGTGGGTTCCCGCATTGACGAGGCGGGGGGGCTTAGTAACCGTGGCTTGGTCACCCACGGTGAAGCGAAGAGGAACCCGAGGAGGGGCCGCTCGTCAGGGCTTTTGCCGATAAGCCGACGACGTAGCGGCCAACATGTAGGTTGCGGTGCTGCTTGGGCGACATTGCAACTGAGGCGGGCCGCGATTTCGTATGGGGTCTCCCAAACCCATACGATGTCGCGGCTGAGGGTTGGAGGCCGTGGCGGGAGAGGAGTGCCGGTATTGCGGAGCGCCGCTCTCCCTACCTTCCGCGGCCTGGACGGGGTCGCCACCGTCTGATGGCGGACGCGGTGGGGCCGCAGGTGAAGAGGAGTGTCGGTATAGCGATGGCCACTCGCCCTATCCCCTGCGGCCAAAAATGGTAGGTGGTGGGGCCATTGACCTCGACCCGTCACAAGGGGACCAAGGGTGCCATACACGGGGTCGTCTGGCACCCATGTGCTGGTTTGGTCCCTGGGGTGGTCACGGCGCACAGTGAGTTCTGGTGCGCCGGGTGATGGGGGTAAACCCCAGAGGAGGGTCCGAAAACGGACAGCCGCGGCGGGTTCGCGGTGAGTGCTAACGCGTGCCCGTGTTCCCGCCATAAGCGGCACAGGAGGACACCGTGGAGTTTTAGTGGGTTAAAGTCCCACATAACTGTGCTATCTCCCCGTGGTAGCGCAGTATGCATGAGGATTTCTCCAAGCTAAAAAAAAAAAAGGATGTTATCATTAAATCTTGAACATGTTCATGGGTAATTCTACTCCGAACATTATTTTTCCACCGATTGATGATTAAATTACGTACTCAATCAAGAAAATTATATTGTACTGTTTACTTAAGGTCCATACAAAATAGATCAGCTGTCTGGTTTCAGACCACGGTTTGCCATTTGGTGACCCCTGTTCTAGAAAAGTTATTTTATATTTGCAAGGACAAACAACGATCGCCTGAAAAATTGCCAACGCATTACAAGGTAGTATATTTATTTAGTAGTCTGTGGTAGTAGGTATTATGTTTATTATGTGTCCGGTAACTACTTAGAAAGTCCATTTTTCAAGCATCAGTTATAGTATATAAGCTTATTGGATATGTATTGACAATCGATATTACATTTCGTACTTTTTAGGCCAATTAAAGATAGAATTAAAAAAAAACTTTTTAGTTAATATTTATTCTCCTTTTCCTTCCCTTTATCTTTGTTTTTGTCCCTCAGAATGACCCCTACCAGAGGGGGCTGTTTTCCCCGGCTCCAAATGATGTCAACGCACAGAGCACCACCGTGGTAGACCCTTGGAGACCAGCTCCCGTCAACGAGCAGTGGAAAGGAAACCAGGGTATGGTACAAAACCTATCTGCTTAGATAACTAGAACTAGAATAATATTTAAAAAATTAAAAATATGTATATAAAATGAATAAATGGAATAATAATAATAAATCTTTATTCAGAAATTTGTAAAGGTAAAAACACAGTTTCAATCTTAGATGTCTTATGTAGGTATAATAATGTAAGATGCCTGTACTAGGTAATCCTGTATCACAGGCTGTAGGAGCTCTAAAAATATGCTTATCTAATATGTTTACTTCACTTCAAGGTATTTCATTATTTCATACAATATTTTATGTTAAAAAAATATTGATGTTAGTTGGACTTTTAAGAGTTTAGAACGATTTGTTTCATCCACAGACATAAATCTAACTAGATAACTAATAAAGTAAAGAGGCTATTCCAGGAACACGGTTATTAACACAGTTCACATAAAATACAACCAAGACATTTTTCCTTGACGGATGTATTGTCTTTTTAATGACAATACGTCAGGTTCTAAACTTAAATAGGTATACAACCTCCATCAATAACGCAAGTCCCTCCATATGTATGAAAACCAAGCGTACCACTTTTTCACAAACAATATAAAAACAACATACCAAAGAAAGAACTCATTCCAATGCCTCGGCCAACTTTTTCTATACATTCTTTACAGCTCAATATGCCATAAAAAGGCATTTCATCCCATTATAAGAAAGCCAAAAAAAAAATGGCGTTTTTAAGTACATTATTACCTCAATGGTTTTTAATTTAAATTTTATTTCCAAAGCTGACGTGAGTTCGTCTATACATCTTTTGTTAGTCGCTTTTCGTTAAATTATCCTCATAACTTATAAAAATCTCATCAATTTTGACATCTATTCAACATCTTTTTATATTATGTTGTAATTTTGCCTATTATTCATTAATTCTCTGTCTAAATTAGAATTTTTATTGAATTATTGTGTGAGATTATTTTTGTGAATGTTGTGCACGTCTGTTATTGACATAAATACCAGTATAAGACCTCATGAAATTGAATAAGTCCATGTTTGTGTTTTTGATGTGCGTTAAATAAATAAATAAATAATAATCTAAGCATTTAAAGATAATTGCCAAAACATAGGTCCCTTATGAAATATCAAACCAAATCTCGAAATCTGATATGAAACCAAATCTCGGCCTATTATAATATTTTTTTAATAATCGGCTTTATTTGTTGTGTTCTTTCCATCCGTGTCGTTTACATTATGTACGAACAACAGCACATCAGGTTACTTCACTTTGACATTTATATGAACCTTATTACATTGTAATAAGGATTAATTTCTACATCAGAAAAAATAATTATACCTCGTGAACCTCGTTGAATATATTAAAATATTTTCTAAAATAATGTAACTAGTTTTTTTCTAGAACAAAAATCAGAGTACAAAAAACAAATGCAAATGGGCTCAAGTTGCCTTAAAGAATGAACTGTTCCTTTTCAAGTCATATACTTAATCCTGTGCCGTCTTAGTCGTGATGTTCTGGTGTCTGTGTTCAGATCGCGACTCCACTTCTGGCGCAGGTCCGCTCAACCCCAAGGCCGAGCCGTGGCGTCTCCCGTACGGCGGGCTGACGAAAGAGCAGCAGGCTGCAATCCTTCACCACAAACAATCTTTGACTTCAGGTAATTATTTTAAGAAATGAACAATTTTTTGGGCCCACTAGTAAACCAAAAAAACTTTCCAAGTGCGAGTCAGACTCGCGCACGAAGGGTTCCGAACCATTATCGCAAAAAACGGTAAAAAAAAACCACGTTTGTTGTATGGGAGCCCCACTTAAATATAAAGTCAGTATCGAAAAATGGAAAACGTTCTGAAAATCGGTTTATTTTTTATTATAATAAACAGACCAAACATTATACAAAAATCTAACTGGACCAATGAAAGGGGTCCCTTTACACTCATTAGACAATCGCTTCTCTGAGATTATAGGTTATTGTGCTATAATCTAATCTAGAGATTATAAGGAGGGTTACGAGGGTGCCGGATGTTGATTCGCACACAGCCAATTGCTTGGACCTTTTGCTGACTACAGATCCTGACCGCTACTCGGTGTCGGTATCTTCACCTTTGGGTTGTTCCGACCATTGTCTGATGAAGTCTGTATCCGTCCACTCCCCACCCGATCCCAGCCCAAGAGGCGCTCGGCGGGTTTGGCGGTACAAGTCAGCAGATTGGGATGGGATGTGTTCTTTTTTCGCATCGTATCCTAGGCAGCCTATTTGCTTCTCTTGGTTGATCCTTCGTCGTGCGCGGACGCCGTGTCGGATGTGTTGCGTCAGTGAATGGAGTACTTCATTCCGTTCTCTGACGTAACAATTTCTAGCGCTGACCGGCCATGGTTTGGCGCCTAATGCAAGCGCGCCAACATGAGGCGTACCTGGCATGGGTCGACGCTCGGACGCGCAAAGCTAGCGACGTGGGTCAGCGCAAGAGAGCCTACAATAGGGCTGCCAAGTCCTGCAAGAAGGTGATGCGTAGATCTCGGTATGACCACATAAGCCGTATTGGGACCAAACTTGCTTCCTACCCAGCGGGTAGTAGAGCGTTTTGGAACGAACTTCTGCCGTCCCTCAATACCACCACTGCTGAAGCCCGACGGGTCACTGGCCCACTCCGCTGAGGAGAAAGCAAACTTGTTTGCCTCTCTTTTTGCGGAATCTTCGCGTCTGGATTTTGGTGACGCGCGGCCCCCTCCTTCTCCTGATGGTTGAGAGTCTGTCGGACATTCACATACATCAAAAGGACGTTCGTTGGGTGCTGCGCAATCTTGACGTGAACAAAGCTAGTGGCCCCGACGGAATTCCAGCAATTGTTCTCAGAACCTGTGCGCCTGAATTGTCTCCGATCCTGACACGCCTGTTTCGCCTTTCGTATGAGACGGGAAATGTGCCGAATGCCTGGAAGCAAGCTAACGTTCAGCCTGTGCCCAAGAAGGGCAGTCGGGCTGACCCGGCCAACTACAGACCCATATCAATAATATCCATCCTCTGCAAGAGTATGGAACGAATGCTTAACTCCAAGCTCCTGGAATACCTAGAAGCTAACGTCCTCAGTGGCCGCCAATATGGCTTCCGCCAAAATTGTCAACTGGGGATCTTCTAGCGTATGCCATTTACATGTGGAGTGAGGCCATAGAGAGACAAGGGGAAGCGCTTGCCGTCTCCCTCGACATCGCGAAGGCTTTCGACAGGGTCTGGCATGAAAGCCTTATTGTAAGCTTCCTTCATTCGGTTTGGTCTATGCGATTGGATTGCAGACTTCCTGAGGTACCGGTCCATTCGAGTGGTTATTGATGCCGCTCGTCTGAACTACTGGATATTAATGCCGGGGTCCCTCAGGGGTCGGTACTCTCAGCAACATTGTTCTTGCTGCACATAAATGATCTGCTAAAATCCGGCACCTTTGGGTATGCGGACGCCAGCACTTTTGCTGAGAGATACGTGTCCGACGCGTGCGCTATTGGACCTCAGATCCGGTCTCTCCGGGAGGCCATGGTTGGGCGCTTGAATCTGTCCTTGAAGGCAGTCTCCGAATGGGGCGATGCCAATCTGGTCAGGTTCAATGCTGCTAAGACTCAGGCGTGTCTTTTTTCCGCTAAAAGGAGCCAATTCCACCCGGATCCTTCTTTCAGAGGTGTTACCGTGCCGATAACTGACCATCTTGAGATTCTTGGCATCACGTTGACATCGACGCTCAATTTTGGTCCATTCATTTAGGAAAAAGCTCAGCTGGCTGCCAAAAAATTGGGGATCCTCGCGAATGTGAGACGGTACTTCACGCCAGAACAGATGCCCAACTTATATCAAGCGCAAGTTCGATCATGCATGGAATACTGCTCTCATCTCTGCTCATGCGTACAGCAAAGGAGTGGAATTCCCTGCCGGAGTCTGTATTTCCTGATAGCTACATCCTGGGAGTCTTTAAGTCAAGAGTAGGTTTCTTCTAGGCAAGCGTGCTTCATCGTCGAATACATCATCACTTACCATCAGGTAAGATAGTGGTCAAGCGCAAGCCCATCTATACCAATATTATAAAGAGGAAAGTTTTTTTTGTTTGTTTGTTTGTGTGTTTGTTTGTACCGAATAGGCTCCGAAACTACTGGACCGATTTGAAAAATTCTTTTACCGTTGGGAAGCTACACTATGTCCGGGTGACATAGGCTACTTTTTATCCCTGTATTCCCACGGGAACGAGAACTACGCGGGTGAAACAGCGAGGCATCCGCTTGTCAATAATAAAACAAAAAAGAAAAGTAATAATCCAACATTAATTTTACTATACACCACAATTCGTGAGGTGGGCCTAATCCCCATACAAATAAAATGGTCTCCTTTATGAACTGAATCTCCAGACTTACTTTTGGCTTTTCGATCATCACCATCTTTGATACAATGACGCTTTTCTAGAGCTTTTGGATCACTACCTCCTAATAAGTACAATGCCCACTAAACTGTGATACATACATACATAAACTCACGCCTTTTTTCCATGGGGGTAGGCAGAAACTACAGAACGCCCCACCTGCTATGATCCTTACATACTTCATTTGCTTCACTCACATTCATACATCTAGTCATACACACACGCCGGTTATATGTACTGCGCACCTGGCCATCTGTGATATTACCTAATATTTATGCTGTAAATAAATTTTAGTCTTAAAAAACTCAAAAACACGCTTCAATGGTAAATTGAACTAAAAAGTCGCTAACTCTGAAGATCCTGGTAAGGATAATGGAACAAACTATTGAAATTATTGCATTTTCATCGGTCCTTGATAAGTGTGCAAAGTTTCAAATCAAGCCGACGTTTTGAAGGGGGTGAAAATCACGTTCAAAGATTCCGTTACATAGATACATACATCAAGCTAATAAAAGCGTGTTAAAAAGCTATGTTTTTTTAATTTTAAGAACCTATCTGCCCTGTTCAAATTCTCAACTTTCTAGACGGTGCCTTCCGCTTCGAGTACGCGTCTGACAATGGTCTCGCGGCAGGAGAACAGATAGAACCCGACGGCTCCAGGGTCGGCGCTTACCAGTACAAGGACCCCAGTGGACAGCTGGTCAAGCTCAAGTACAGAGCCGGCAAGGATGGCTTCCAGGTAGGATAACCGTTTGGAAAATTGAAACGGCCTGAAAAATAGTAGGACTTTTAAAAAAGTCCGTCAATTTTAGTCTGAAAAGTTTAAAATAAGGAAATATTCCGACGACAAATCCGGACGGATGGTAGAATAGAATACTCTTTATTATGTACACCTTATAAGTTGCAGAAAGTATCATCATCATCATTTCAGCCGAAAGACTGTCCACTGCTGGACATAGGCCTCCCCCAGGCGTCGCCACATTTACCTATCCCGTGCGTCTCGCATCCAGCGCCTTCCCGCAACCTTAACCAGGTCATCAGTCCACCTAGTGGGAGGCCTTCCAGCGTATCGTCTTCCGGTTCGCAGTCGCCATTCCAGAACTTTTCTGCCCCATCGGCCATCCGTTCTGCGAGCAATGTGCCCTGCCCACTGCCACTTAAGTTTGGCAATTCTTCGGGCTACAGAAAGTATAGACGTAGAAAACATTACAATGGGCAACACTACTTCCAGTTACCAGTCAACACCAGCGGTTCTCAAACGTTTTTGGTGTCTCAAAAGGACTCCTTTTCCTTTTGGACGATTTCATAAAATATTTGGTGTAAAAGGACTCCTTTTGAGACACCAAATATTTTATGAAATCGTACATTCCTAGAATGAGCAGATTCTAAAATGATCTTAACATTATAAAGATAGAGCCCGAATTTTGTGAGTCAGTGTTGGCTAATCACTGGAACAACTTGACTTATTTCAAAAAGTCTTTCGCCATTTGAAAGGTAAATTATTCCAGAAGGTTCGAAGGGCGATGCGTGTCACTAGTTCTTTGATAAAATGTACCAAAATATGTACTGTGCACTACACTGTATTGAATTAGATAGGTTGTCCGATTCTACGTGAGTCTGGATCAAATCTGGAATCGAAATTATATTAAACTAACTTCTGCCCGAGGCTTCGCCCGTGTAAAAAGTGTTTTATCATCCCAAGAACACACACTCTCGGGATAAAATTATCCTATGTCCTTCCCAGGGTCTACAACTACTCCATAGATGACTGTTCCTAAATTACCCTAGGCCAATAAAATTTTCGTTTTCCTTAAATTTCCTACATTTAGTGTTAAAGTCGATTCGTCGAAAGATTCGTCGCCTGATTTGGTCACCTTCCCACCGATTATAAGTGAATTTTAACAAAGTTTCATTTAATTTTTCAGCGGTTTAACCGTGAAAAGGTTACAGACAAAGTTAACTTAGGCCCTTTTCTGATGACACGACACAATTAAAATTGCGTCAATAGGCGATATCGCTCACGTATTTTCTAAGAATAATTCAAGTGCGTCTCGGTCGAATTGCATTGCATTGCGTCCATGTGTTTTACTGATACTTGCGATTTCGCTTAGTAAAATCGCTTAATATACATCATCATCATATCAGCCGAATGACGTCCACTGCTGGACATAAGCCTTCCCCAAGCGTCGCACATTGACCGGTCCCGTGCGTCTCGCATCCAGCGGATCCCCGCAACATTCACCGGGTCATCGGTCCATCTGGTGAGACGCCTTCCAACGTCTTCCGCTTAATATTGGTGTGATTTTTAATGGATTTCCATCGCGCCATCAGGAAAGGGTCTTAATTTCGCATTTAAGATTTTAAGATTTTTTTTCTCTTTATTTTAAGTATAGATAAGAATTTAAGCATAGGTGAAAGACGAGAGATTGAAATAATAAGTTTAGATGAAGAATCTTGTCTATTAAATACTAAATTTACAACAAAAATAATCGGCCAAGTGCGAGTCGGACTCGCAAACCGAGGGTTCCGTACAAACCTCAGCTTTATAGACCTGAGTATTTGATATGAATTTCAATTTAATAACTCTACGCGTTCATGAGGAAAGGGGTAGTAAGTTTAAAATTAATAAAAATATTTTTATTATATGATGTAACTACAAATTTAAGGTTTTCGCAATTTTTCCTTTATCTGTGCTATAAGACGTTGCTTCGTACAAAATTTCAAGATTCTGAATTTACGGGAAGTTATACCCTGTAGATTTTGATTCCTTTGCGAGAGTCGAAAATTTGCGGAAATTTGCGGCATAAACGGCCGTATCTTTTGATTGCGTTGGCTTGGAAGTTTGATTTTTTCACAGCTTTAAGGGATAGTAGACTTAAGTATTTCATATACATTTCAGCTTGATACCTTCTCGCGTTCCTGAGAAAAAGGGTCTTGACAGACAGACAGACGGACGGACGAACGGACAACAAAGTGATCCTATATGGGTTCCGTTTTTTCCTTTCGAGGTACGGAACCCTAAAATACAACCGACAATAGGGTTGTTTCGGGTAGAAAAATGATATTTCTATTTAATCCATCAGTGAGATTACGTGTCCAATATTTTTTATTAATCTACTTGATGGACAAAAAAACAATTTTCAGTTAAATACCCTATTGTTTCAATACAATACAAGGAGTGAAAAGCAAGGAACGAATGCATGGAACATAGTTTCTGCCACAATACTAATTTTTCGCCAATTCTATCTGACTTTTAAATCTTTTCAGATTCTGGAAGGCAGCCACTTACCCAAGAGTCCGGAGCCAGTTCCTCCTTCCAATAATGGAGGTGATTATTAATACCAAATGTTGCTAAGTCCATCTGCTTCATCTTATAAAAAAAATGATCGTCGCGGTCCGTAACGTAAGGTAAGGTAAGGCATTGTCACACTGGATGCGTTCTGCGTCCTGCGGTCCGGTCAATCGAACATTTGGTGCGGGAAATCTACCCCTCAGCTCTACATCGTTGCGTATATTAACTTTGTTAAAATTTATATAGTAAATATGAATATGTTAATATAGATACAATATCAATGAAGATAACAAAGCTCAGGCAAAATTATTATTTATGTACTCAAGGAACGCAAGTAAATTATATTGTACTGTTTACTTAAGATCGCCGGGTCCGGATCCGAACCGCGGTCCGCCGCCCCTGATCTATAGTATGATTTAGTTTGTAATCAAGTACATTTGGTACATCTTATTGATGACATCTCTGGTATTCGACATATACCTAGATTCCAAAATATAGGAAATAAGTATATTTTTAGCTATTTAAAACTAGTACTGCTCTCAGATGAGCTTGACCGAATGTATGTACACCCAAAACGATACCATTTGTCTATGAATGAACTGGTTCTGCTCACGGCGTCACTCTCGTAAATAAAAAGTATTAATTATCGTCATAAAAAGTGTTTATGTGTTCATCCAGGTTAAAAACTATTTGTGTGCAAAATTTCATTCAAGTCCAATCAACCGTTTATGCGTGATTGAAACACTACCATTCACATTTGTTAGACTATTTATTTTAATACCGAAATTTGAAACCATTGGTTAAAATATTTAACCCTTTGTTGAGTTAACAATGGATCAAAAAACTGGGCCTTTGGCGCGTAGATTTTCAAGCAGCGTAGATTATAAATACACAACAAAAAATTTGACGATGTCAAACTGATTGAATGATAGAGTTATCTGTGCTTAACTCCATTTGAAGGTACCTCACTTATGTACATAATTTTTGATGTACTCTTTGTTTTAATATCCTGTTTTGGTGTACAATAAAGAATCAATAATTAAGAATTATGGTAGGGTAGCCACTACAGTTAGATGTTTAAATCAAAAATTTAACAAGTACTCCCTCTTTCAGACAACTACTATCAACAGGCGTACGCACAACAGAGACAACAATACAACTTACAACAACAGTACAACCAGCAGAAACCTGAACCACAACAACATAATTGGGGACAGAACCAGGTAACAAATACTTTCATTGTACTCGTACATACAGCTAAGGAGTGGAATTCCCTGCCGGAGTCTGTTTCCCGATAGTTACAACCTCGGGGTCTTTAAGTCAAGAGTGAATAGGTTTCTTCTAGGCAAGCGTGCTTCACCGTCGACCACATCATCGCTTACCATCAGGTGAGATAGTGGTCAAGCACAAGCCTACCTATAATAATAATAAAAAAGAAATAGCGCTTGTATTTTCTGAAGGAGTAAGCAGGGATGTTTCAACATCATCATGTGCTTATAGCAGTCCAAAGCTGGGTAATAGTGTAAAGAGTCAAAGCATTTATTTCAAACAAGCTTTTGCTAGCGGCTTCGCCCGCGTGAAAAGTGTTTTATATCCCAAAGGAACATATCACATATACCGGGATGAAAAGTAGCCTATGTGCTATCCCAGACTATAATCTATTCATGCGGGCAAAGCCGCTGGCAGAAGCTAGTTTACTAACTATTAACTAACTACTACTTTCTGTTAACTATTATTGATAAGCTCGCGTTTCACCACTGTCTCACCTGATGGTAAGCGATGATGTGGTCGAGATGAAGCAAGCTTGCCTAGAAGTTACCTATTCACTCTTCACTTAAAGATTACTTCTAATCATCCAGCGAAGATAGTCACTAGTTTGATCTTTTTTATTGTTTTAGGGTCCCGTAAATGAACAGCGCCCGGCTAGCAATCAGTACTTCGTGGCGAACTGGAGACCTCAAGGCGAAGATGATGGTCAGGTAAGAAAAGAAAACATGAATTTAGTATTAGCTATTGGGTTTACTAATGATAAGCATAATATAAATTCCCATAATTTACATTGGCATAACGAAATTCAGCATAATGAGCATTACGCATAATGTTATTAGGCATAAATGCTTTGTCATAATGTAACTTGACATAAATACTGTTGGCATAATAATAATGATGCATAATGTTATAAAGCATAATTTTATAAACGCATAATGATACACACAATGATGAACACATAATGTTCTTTGGAATAAAACAAACATGTTTGCTAATTAATTTGAGTCCTTATAACATATATTATAAATTTAATTAGACATTTTAAGCTTAGGTAAAACACCACAGAACAGAGACGTTTTTTCTGTTCTGTTTAAAACACTTTTAAACGTTTCAAATCAATATTAAAATTTTCGATGTATTGATTATTTACATTTTACCCGTATGTATTTTAATTTTAAACGTTCAAATAAATGTACCCATAAAATTATTATGACGAATTAATGTTATGCCTTAAATATTAATGCAACTCCAAATTATGACAAAACAAATTAGACCAAATGACAGTATACTTTTGTATTATGCCGCAGTATTATTCTGCTGACAAAAGTTATGCGAGAACGTTATGCCAAACAAAATTATGCCTTAGAAAATTATGCCAAGAGGGGGATTCCCTAGCGAAAATTTTAATATTGATTTGAAATGTTTGAACATTTCAAATCAATATTAAAATTTTCGATATAGTGATTATTTACATTTTACCCGTATGTATTTTAATTTTAAACGTTCAAATAAATGTACCCATAAAATTATTATGACGAATAAATGTTGTGCCTTAAATATTAAGGCAACTCCAAATTATGACAAAACAAATTAGACCAAATGATAGTATACTTTTGTATTATGCCGCAGTATTATTCTGCTGACAAAAGTTATGCGAAAACGTTATGCCAAACAAAATTATGCCTTAGAAAATTATGCCAAAAGGGGGATTCCCTAGCTGTTGTTAGCAAATTCGTACGCGTAAAAGCCGAAAATTATCCCATAGGAACCTTTACCGGGATCATTTTAAATCAAAGTCAAAGACAAAAGTGTAATTCTTTATTTCAATTAGGCCAATATGCGACACTTTTGAACGTCAAATATTTTATTTTACAAGTATTTTTGATTCTACCGTCCATTCGGAAAAGTAGCATGGAGAATAACGGACAAAAATATCCGCGTTACTATTTTTACAAAAAAGTGTTTTGCAATATTACTCGTAACATACATGAATTCATATACGTGAGGATGATACACCCGCTGCATCAGCTCCGCTGGCGTGAAAGCCTCAGTAAACCCAATGGGAATAGTAATCCCAGGATAAAAAGTATCCGTCTCGAAGTATCCGTAGTACTTATTGTAGGGAAGCTTACGCATTACATCCGAACTCTATCCGTCATAATCTGTCATAATTCAGAACATTTTGAACTCGGAACTCTAAACACGGACATGGACGTGTAGTGTGTAACTGCCCTTAGATGTATCTCATTTCTAGGTATTCTAATTTTTCACGTAACAGGTCAATATTTAAGAGAAGAGCCGCCTTTAAGTTTGTAACGAGCTGTACAAGCAGGTATACAAGATGGTCCGATTTGCTGCAAAATTTTACACTTTGAATAGCAATGCTGATTCTATTATTCTGGCAATGTCTTATTGTAACTCACAATTTTTGTTTCAGTACCGTGAAAATGAAGTGGAGAACCAAAATAAACAACCACACAGTTTCGGCGACGGCTTCGCGTTTGCGTTTCAAGGATAAATACAAGACGGAGAATGATTAATTATAACATTATAACTAACGATATTTATTATGTATATACAATGTGTCTGGACTTCCAGGAATAAAACTTTCAGGCCGTAAAATACACTTAATTATATCGATAAAAACATACAAATAAGGCGTGCAATTAAAGATAGAGCAATTTTTATACCTCACTTACTTATTACGAAATGCACATAGCTTTAGATCTAGGTGTAACAGAGGCGTACATTTAATGTTATTTTTACGACCATAGCATATAGAATCTAAAAAAATAATCAATTAACACTCAAAAGATATTTTTGTATTGTAACATTAAAGACGATTTTTTAACGTAATTTCACAAGTTTTTAATGCATTTTCTAAAATGCTGCGAAATGTTTAGGGATTTACACGTGTATTCTATGGGTTTTTTTAAGTCTTTGAGTTTGTCTATACACTGACAAAAGAGTCACAGCTCTAAGTTCATTATTTTAAATTTTATTATTGCCTAAAAAGTACCCCAGTGCATGTTTGCCCTATAATTAATGCAGAATTTTTGGAAATGCATTATGTACGTGTGGGTATTAAACTCCTTATATGGGGTGCTTTTACAACTTTTTATTAACTCGCAATGAATGTGTGTATGTATACTTCTTGTATATTCGAGTCAAATCTTGAAACTGAATTTCAAAGCAGTTATCCTCAACAGATTAAGATGAAATTTTGCATACACTTTTGGTTTCGATGACAATGCACGGTAAGCTAATAAAGGAGTCAAAAATAATGGAAAAGAATATGTCCGATAAAATTAAGTGTATTTTACGGCCTTAAAGATTTTTGCTACAAGTCCGGACACATTGTTTAGTAGATTTTGATACAAGTGGTCGCAAGCGCTACTATTGAGCTTGAGGTCCCAGGTTCAATGCCCTTCAATGTCACAGATTTCTTTTTTCGTCTGTAACTTCTCAGTAGTATCTTTTATGCTTCTGGATTTGTGCCCGGTTGATGGGAATAGGCTCGCCTGATCGTCTTGCCATTATATATATTTAAAGTCCACGTCACGAGAAGCAATTTTGTAAGCACACATTTATGTTCCAACACAACACAACAACATACACAGACGCGTTCCAGTACCACAAAATCATCGTCGTAAGTTCCCCGGTGAGGGGGCGCGGCGAGCGGGTTTGGGCATGGTCTTTTTCCCGCTGAGTCACTGCGTGCCCGTAACAACGAGACGCCATCTCACATCGCTATATCTTCACAGCACCATAGCGACATGTCCTCGCCGGGGGAGCCTTACGGCGAACCATAAGAGGCCAGATGAGGGCAGCCTGCGACATAGCTGCCGACTTTTTTGGCGCTCCCTACTGAGGATGTGTGGCCCCCCCGCCTGACATGCTTCCAGATAGGGACTGTTATGTGTGTGAGCGGTATTGCCAGTACCACAAGCGCTTTATATCGCTGAAATATTATAACCCGACCAAGTGAAGTTGCTCGTTAGTATCGTATTACACGTATGTTACTTTGGGTTGATTGAATTTGGGATTATTTGTTGTTGATTGAATTGCCGTTACGTAACTTAGTAGAAGTTTTTTATTTACAAAATTTATAGCTTCTCGTGACGGGGACTTTAGAAATGGCTTTGAGGCTCTCGGCTTTTTTCGTGCGCCGTGTTCGATTTTTGTAGGAGAGGCAAGCCGGACTTATCTAATATAATAAAGTAAATATGAAACGTAAGACAGACTGTGTGAAATACACTGCATTGTAAACCTAAACGCATGTCAATAAGAGTCATTTTTGAGTATATTACCAAAGTCAAGTTCCATTTCAACTAAACTTTGTTAGAGTCCTTTTTGTCCACTCAACAATAAACTTAGACCATATAGTTCTTAAGTTGATAGTTGAGTAAAGAGGCAATATCTAGGATTTTGAGTTCCAGTTTGAGTTCTTTTAAAACTTATATGTATAGATGTCGTTAGTTATAAGCTTATTTCATTTAACTTAATGTAATTACTTTTTTACTTAAGGCTGTACTTATAATTATTAAGTAAATTATATACTGAATACATTTTTAATTGTTATTTTACTTCCCCGACCTGGGAATCAAACCTAATACCCCATTCAGATAATCGCAATGGAGAAGTGACGACTAGACCATTCAATCTGCATGTTTTTTCAACCAACTTCAAAAATAAGTAGGTTCTCGATTTGACTGTATGTTTTTGTATGTTTGTCACGCGATTCCTCTTCTTAGCATGTCGATGGCAAATACAGCACTTAAATATTATATACCTTTTGCCCAGTATTCAGCTACTGGCAACACCACTCGCTGTCGCAACCATAATGTCCTCACATGTACAGGTTACGGGGCATGTGATGCAGAACGAAAGGTCGGCCAGATCTGCGGAGAGACACCGCACAGGCACTGGGTGTCGGAACGGAACCATCAGAGAACTCCCACCTGTGTCGGCCCGTGCATTTGTTTGTGTATATATTTAGCGCGCAGCGAAGTATTTTTGTCGGGAACGTGTCTAGCGGTCTGCCGGGAATTCCAGTCCAGCCCACGTCGGTTGTACCCAATTATTACATATATTTTCGACCTATAACGCCCGACCGGACACGGGATTGAACGAGACCAGGAAACCACCACGGGGATAAATGTAAGTTGTAGATGTAAGTTGTGTATGCTTGTATAATTGTAGGACTGTCACTTTCCAACTATACGAGAATCGGTATCCCAAAAAACAAACCTCTATTTACCGCTGCCGCGTATCGCGGTTTCGCGGATATAGACCTGGTGGATCCAAGATTCGCGACATTGCTCATGGGCCCCAGTGTTGCCTCTTGGCTTGTGATCCGCAGGCCTGTATCAACATGCAGCATGCCCAGGCGGGAGGCTCTCCGATGGCTCGACGAAATGGTCAGGAGGCTTGAGCTTCTCTCGCCAAAGGTCGCATCTCTCAGAGGCAGCTCTAAAATGAGATGACCTACGCAGGCGAGAAAACTATTTCGGCTTTTAAGTCTCCGAGGCATTGTGCCGTGATTGTGCGTTGGGTGGCGTAGGTAGTTTTTTGCTCTCGCCCTTTCTATGCGGCTCGCCATAGTCCTGCTAATTTCTGGGGGCGCAATGCCGAATAGTGAAGACAGCATTCGTACCGGAGTCGGTTTTAGGCAACCAGTAGAAATCCGGCACGTCTCATTAAGAACTGTATGCACTAGGTTGGAGTGGGAGGAGCGACTCCATATTTGGCACGCATATTCAACAGCGGTGAAACAAAGTGCCATTGCAGATCTTTGCGGGACTTGGGGAGACGCCCTCCATCTGGTGGTTGTATGGAGGCGCAGTAGATGCGATGGCGATGGTTATGCGATAATTCTATTAATTATTATGAACCGATTTTGAAGATTCTTTTTTTGTTGTAAGCTTGTGAGAAGCAACTTCTCATGTGGTCCCATTTAAACAAGATCTGGTGTGCAGTTTTAAGTTATCCTTAATAAAGCCACGGGGTCTCATTGCTAACAAAGAAAATTTGGTTCGAATAAATCTCACTAGATGGCGCGATATGCACGTATCTGTTATTGAATGTGTGTAAAATTCACATTTTCTGGATTTGAACATAAAAATTGTATGTTCTTGTTTAATCAACTCTCCTAAGTACAAAATTATGAAATATTGAGCTCTTAATTCAAATTTCAAAGATTATTTTAACGGATAATTTAGAATTGATGCCAATAGATGGCGCATTTTTTAATTTGTGAGGCATTCCACTCGATTGTTGAAATTTGCATTGTAACACATTTTGGTGCAAAAAAAACTGTAAAAACGTGGCAATAAATAATATGAAACGAACCTTCACTGTATTTAAAGAAAAAAATATTCACGAACTTAGTAAACCCTTTTACTTGCAAGTCACTGCTAACACCATCTATCTATCACCGTGAAACAGAACCGAACGCGTTCGATGTACAAAAAATAACAAGATTAATCAGATGAAAAACGCTAGTTACGTCGGCACGGTTTCTTTGTATGGGATGAGGCATCTGTATGCTAGTATTATATTATCTGTGATAAAGCAGACTAAAAATAATGAGCATTTTAAGAAAACTATTAAAACGACTGCCAAAATGAAACGTAGTGTTTTATTTTGGTAGTAGGTTTAATAGTTTAATAAATAAGCGGAAAATAACTCTTCTTTTGGAAATCGGCGTCAAAAACGATAAAAAGGGGACCAAAGTCACCGACTTCCGAAAACAAACCTACTTTTTTAAATACACACACTGGCAAAATTTGCGGAACAAGAAAAAAATATCATAAAACTTTTTTATCATTACAGGGTGGTTTGAATTTTGTTTTGTAATAAAACCAATTATGCTTAATTGATAAAACAATTTTTTTTTTTTTTTTTTTTTTTTTTTGAAAAAAACGTTGCCTCACACTAGGAATTTCTTCCTGTATCGTGGGTGCGTTTACAAACATAGAAACTCACACACACAAACACCCAGAGCCCGAACAACTATCTGTAGGTCATACAAATAATTGTTCCGTGCGGGAATCGAACCCGCGACACGCAGCGCAGCAGTCAATCACTCAACCACTGCGCCAACCGTGCGCCCAATTGAATGTTACCTATCAAACGATTGTTTTAACTTAATTCGAATTTATATAATTTTGAGAGAATTTCGCATATGGCCACTTTATGATTTTGTTTTAAAAATTAGAAAAAATTTCATTAACACACTCAGTTATTCGTTTTATTTTTATCGTTTAGGACCTTTTTCGAAGTTAAGGACATCATTGTGCCCAACTTATTTCAAACTGATAGGCCCAGGGCACTTTATATGAGAAAAAATCATGAAACCTACAGATGATGTGCATAATTCATCGTTTATCTGTTTCAACCATTTATTGCAGTTTCCAATTATTTAAAGAGACTAATGTTTTTGTGAAAAGATCAGGACAGGGCAGAAAACTCGTTTTTCATACAGGAATAATCGTTTCATTCATTTTCTCAACTGCAAAAACCTGCGTTAAAAGGACGTACAAGCCAGAAATGAGCTGAAGGAGGTTCAAGGGGCAACAGTAAGTGAGCTTACGGTACGAAGGAGGGTTAAGGAAGCTGGTTTAGGTTCATTCGTATCCGCCGAAGGTCCAAAAGTTTAGGCACACCACCTCAGAAACAGAATAACTTCTGCTAGAGAACAGCGACTTTGATCCACGCACTAATAGAGTAAAATATTGTTAAGCGATGAGTGAGAAGTCATTTAAATTGAATTAACGGACGGCAATAAATGTTTTATCATGAACAAGAACAACATAGACTGTAATTTTTCTAAGCTGTTGTGGCATATGGTACAGGAAGAATATTGGATACAGGTAGGAAATTTTTGGATGCTCGTACGGACTTGGTGGTGATCGATGGAGGAGATCTTATTGTAGATCGCTATATAAGAGTTATTTAAGAATAAAATGTAATAACAATTGCCCATTTATCAGGGGTCACTTCGTTTTGATCAAGGATATTGCTTGGCCGCATACCACTTTTTCAACTGCAGTTAATAAGGCCAATATCGCAGTTTTGGCGGCGCCGGCGAGATAACCAGATATGCATCCGAAAGAACACGTCTGGAACCTGCTAAAACGAAGAGCAAAATTCATAATACCTACACCTGTCAATGTGAGTGAAGTGTGAAGCGCCGTTTTATAGGAATGATAGAGACTACCGCAGGAAACAATGTATAACATTATTGTCAACATGTCTATATTCCATTTGCGATAACATTAGACGTTTAAATTAGCCCATTTTACAGCCCGTTCAACCGATTTTGACTTATATTGCGTTGGTGATACGACAAATGGTAGCTGTAGTAAACAGTTGGTTTTGGTAACAGGTTTATCCTTTTTATGTCATCCTTAAGTTTACGGGATAAAACTCAAAATCGGTTGAACGAACTGTAAAAATATTTGGAAACATGTCTAATGTTATTTCAAATGGAGTTTAGGCGCGTGATATCTTTATTAAGATAACGTGGAGAAAACACTCCATATTATGTAATATTAATTTTATTGTCAAATTGATTTTTTTATTAACTTTTTTAAGTTTCCTTACCAACCTTAAAAAATCAACAACGTGTAGTTTTCACATAAAATCATGTTAGTCACAAAAATTGTACTAAATGTAATCTCATTTTGATTTCAAAATATGTATTTTAAGAAACGAAACCTAATACCTCATAATATAAATTTCTAAAAGTAAATAGTAACTTTAAAAAAATCAAGGTTTTTTTTTGTTCCGCAAATTTTTCCCGGTGTGTGTATTTTATAGGCTAGCTTTTGCCCACTATCTCACCGGTTGGTAAGCGATGATGTGGTCGACGGTGAGACACGCTTTGTTGTGTTTTATTTTGTGGAAGTCGGTTTGTTTTTTTGTTAAAAACTTTTTTAACCAACAATGTTGGGTTCGGTTTCTAGTCTAACCAAATGCAGCTGAATTGGATTTTACATGGAGCGACTGCCTCTCTGACCTCCACAACCCAGTAACTGGGTTAAACGATATCCCTTTGTAAGAATGGTGTCACATTTTCTGCAGTTGGAGTGGAGTCGAGTTTCTTGTCCGTTCTTCTCCATAGCAAACAAATTTTTGTACTGTACCTTTGAGAATGAACGGTAGAAACAAATGATTAAGTGCCGTTTGGTGCCATAATTAAAATGAGAAATTGTCATTTGACTTTTTAGTCCTTCTGGCTTGATTCTCAATGAACTCAAGTTAAACCTAAAACCATATAATCCAGTGTATATTTACAGGCATTCCTTGGGATCGAAATAAAATAAATTAATAAGTACATTTCAATTTGTACGCGCTATCCACGTCGCCTCCGTCGCCTGTTGAACGTTTTCGATGGCGTTTACATGCCTGTTAGAATTCAGAAGTACCCTGGGTAAAAAAATATCAGCTAGCTTATTAGAATTTGATGGTCGCAGGTGCGTAGCTATCTCAGAGACAAAACTGAAAATTCACTAATCCTTTTCAACTCGGAACACTGCAACGCTAGGCAGTAGAAATATGTTTAGTGTTCGTACTTCCCCGGACGAGCTCCTTAGTAAATAGTACATTTATGGAGATACGAGCCAGTGCTTCGCTTGGAATTTTATAAAACATGGAATTTTACTTTCAGATGTTGCCCTTCACAAACAATTATCATCATTATCATCATCTCAGCCGAAAGACATCCACTGCTGGACATAGGCCTACCCAAAGCGTCGCCACACTGATCGGTCCTGTGCGTTTCACATCCACCGGATTCCGACAGCCTTGTCCAGCTCATTGCTCCACCTAGAGTGCGGCCTTCCAATGCTCCGTCTTCCAGTATGCGATCGCCACTCCAGGACTTTTCGGCCCCATCGACCACTCGTTCTGCGAGCAACGCCAGAAGGCAATGGAGAGGGCTATGCTCGGCGTTTCTTTTCGTGATCGAATCAGAAATGAAGGTATCCTCAAGATAATAAAGGCCGAAGAATTGCCAAACTTAAGTGGCAGTGGGTAGGGCACATTGCTCACAAACAATCTCTTTGTTACATTTATTAAAGGAAGCAAAAAAACTAAACGTAAAACATAACATGGCTCATTGGGCGTCAACAAATTCGTCCACATCTATTTCAACGGGCAACGTGCCCAAAACGCTGGCAGCATTGCCACGTTGGATAAAAGCTCAGCCCTCTGGTCACATGAAGAGTCGATTAACCGTTGACTAATATCTCGAAACACTTGATAAGCACTCGGATCCCATGGACCTAATGTTTCAACCCCAAACGGCTCAAACATGTAGGTTCCAATAAGGTTGTTGTATTTGCGCCGTTTGAGGTTTTCTAAATAAATTACTTATAACCTATCTGTTATTCGGAACTGAAACAAACTATCCAGACTTTTCACAACAATTTTGGGATCGGCTTCCAGTCTAACCGGATTCAGCTGAGTACCAGAATTTTACATAGATCAACTGCCTATCTGACCTCCACAACCCAGTAACACGTTACCCCTTGGCAGGACTGTTGTTAAATCTCAGGCTTCTGATTACCTGTAACGACTGTCGAAGATCTTCAAATGACAACCAGGACCAACGGGTTAACGCCGTTTCCGAGGAACGGAGGAAACTCGCTATGTAAAGGTGGTCACCCATCCCCCTCGGACATCGGCTATCTATCTGTTTATCTTGATGTACACCTATATTACTGTGAAATTTAATAGAATTTGTCATTAATGAATCTAGATCGGCTTTAAGGACTTCTATGATTTTTTATTTGTTGGAATTATCTCCACCAACTATCAAAACAATTTTGATAAGTTCACGAAAAAAAAATATGAATAAAATTAATTTTCCCTTACATTTATTGATTCTGAGACCGCATGAAGTTCTCTGGGTCAGCTTGTTGTGAATAAATAATAGTAGGACTTCATACGTATATTCTTTCTTCAATAAAGAGCAATGAATTTTATCTTACTTACCGCCATGTGAACCTCTCTGAACTGAAGTGCTTGGCATTATCCTTAGTATTTGACCTCCCCTCCTTTCATAGACTAAGAGGTAGGTAGAAAACTTCTTTGCATGATCTAAGCAGGATTTTTGTTTAGAAATTCTTTTTACGTTTCAACTTGATTTTAACTTGAACGTAAAACATAAGTTTGTTGCAAAATCACCTGTTAAGGTTCGGTAGTCGATCATTCTTCCATACAAACGTAGTATGGCAATCACTCCACTATTTGACGATGTACGTTCAAAATAAAAAACTATATCAATTTGTCTCATCATTATCTAGCCCTGTATGGAAACAAAAAAGCAAATAATAATAATAATTGAAAGTTATGAGCGTCGATAGTTCCATATTTTAACGCATCTTTGGGCGGAAATAGAAACCATAAGAAGAATGAAAATTGCAAAACGGCCACCATACAGGAATAGATTAGTAATTTAACAAAGCAAATAATTTTATTTTGAAAATATACATTTAGTCGTTTTTTCATGATATCTAGACTCCCAAAGATCTGTTTTTAAAATTTCGCGCGCTCGTTGTCATTCATTTCGCTACAAACTTGCAAAAGTGCTGATTCGTACGCGAACTTGTTTCTTACTGCTCATCACAGAATCTATCTCTTTCGCACGTGTTGTCGGATGAGATAGCATGCATTTTAACCTCGCGCACAAAATTGTTCGTGCCGTCGACTAGTTGCACCAATCAATCTCGTCTCTGGGATGCACTATATCATATGTATAGATATATTCTTTGTTCGATATTCTAAATTAATAAATTAGAACCTAGCCGAGATGGTGGTGTTTGAAAAAAGAAGTCTTGCTGCGCCTACCACAAATAAAATATGATTACAACAGCAGAATTACAGTAAAATATAGAAAAGAATGGAATAGAATTGAATGGTATAGAATGGAATAGAACAGAACATAACTGGACAGAACAGAACAGAATAGAACATAACAGAACAGAACAGAAAAGAACAGAACAGAACATAATAGTATATACTTTATTGTACACCAAAAAAGTTACACATCTTTTGCAACAAACATCTTTGATATTCGACACAGAAATTTAATGACAGTATTCTACCTAACTGCCGCTCTGTACCCTCAACTCTATCCCCTCAGGGGGTTCAATTATCATCCCCTTTTATTACCAGTGGCTGCGGTAGACACGTTCAATTTTATCCTCGATAGCCCCCATTGGGGTAGTCAGGAATATATTAGGAATGCTTTGTATGCCACCCAAGGGGTGAGGGCGAAATGATTATTTGAATGATAGTAAAAATGAGAGTTTTGGCGTGGGTAGTGTATTCAGAAAAGGTTGGGTAACTCTTTTTATTTTTAGTGGGTAGTTAAACATTGCTTAGGGGTTTTGACAATTTAACATAGCTTGTATTCGCTAAAGGGTTAAGCAGGGTTGTAAGTTTAGGAAATTCATATTTTGTTTTAGTCTATAGCCAACGAGATGGTCCACGGAGTGTATTTTAAGCTATAGTTAACACTATAGTTATTAACCGACTTCCCAAAAAGGAGGAGGTCTTTTTTACCTATGTTGTCCCACTGCTGGGCAAAAGTCTATCCCATAGCTTTCCACTCTTCCCTATTATTTGCCATCTCCTGCCAATCTCCCGTAAACTAGAGGCGTCGGAGTCTGTGTCTTTTATACCCACTTTTCTGTTTTTCGACACCGACTTCGGGATATTTTTTTTTTTTTCTTTTTGCAGTCTTCTATTTCTCTTCGCTTAGCTTAACTGAGCGAAAACTTATTTTAACCAACTTCAAAAAAAGGAGGAGGTTTTCAAATCGTCGGTTTTTTTTGTGTTTGTTCCCCGATTACTCAAAGACGCCTAGACCGAATTGGAAAATTCTTTTTGTTTCAAATGGTATACTTCACAGGTGGTCCCATGCTCATCAGGTCAGGATCTGATGATGGAATCGTAGAGAAATCGACGGAACTCCTCAAATATTATAGGAATACATATAGAAATTTTGGTATTTTTATCAACAATGCAATCATTTGCACTCAGAAAGTGTAATTTGGTGAAATGGAACTGATGAAGAAGACCACAGATGGCCACTGGAACTCCTCAATCTTTAGTATGTCACGGATATAAGATATCTCGAATAGTTAACCGACTATGATGAAGCAATTACTTATAAATAAATGGTACCATTGAACTGTTCTGATGATGAAGCCGGAAGATAGGCATTGGAACTCCGAAATAAAACAATGTATCCTAGTCGTGTTTGGGCTTATTGGGAATCGCCACAATTGGCTATAAATGATTATCATGTTAATTGGAGGTACCTACCAAAACTAAGAAGAGAAACATAAAAAATTAATATCAAAAAATCAAACCGACTTCCAAAACCAAACACTCGGTGCAGAAAAACGTTTTTCGAAAAATTCTATTCATAACATTTTTATGAAGTATAAATACAGGCTGTATTATGAACACCATACATATTCACATACAGGCTGTCCTATTCGCAGCATACATATTCATGTACAGGGTGTGCTCGTGCGGATATTGATCTAACATTCCTGGTGGCACATCGCGCGTGCCGCGACGATGGAGGGTTTATTAAATAACTCGCGCCTCCTGAATTCTATTGAGAACGGACCGTTAGGGGAAGAATATGATGAAGAAAAATGTAGGATTTTTGTTTTATTAGATATTACCTTCTTACGTAAAACTTTTTAATCAAAAATTTATTTAAAAGTGGTACTAGCGGCCAGTGCTATAGAGAAAAGATGTAGGATTATAAATAAAATTAAATTAAAATTCATTTATTTCGGAACCAGTCAATATGCATACCATGTGAAATTAAAAATATTAGATACATTAAAAATAATTACAATTAGAAATACATTACAATGTCATTAAAACAGATTATAAATTCACAATAACAAAAATTATTAAAATGTTTCATCTTATTCTTAATTTAGGATGCAGATGATGTTCAGTACCGCATTATTGGACAATCCAGATCCAGATCCATCCTCCAAGCAAACAGCTGCAGGTAGCTTTTGGAACTGCCTCATATGCGTCGCATCAGAGGCACAACTCTCTTGCGCATAATCGCCGCAAAACCTTCTATATTTGCGTCCGCAAACATACCCGACGCGCTACAGTAGCGAGGCAGCTTCATCAGCGCCCTGAAGGCATTATTGTATAGAACGCGCAATTCGTCGTACGATTTTTTCGTATGCTTGACCCAAAGGCTGCACGCAAATAAACAACAATGGATGCATTATTGTTTGTTTGCCTGTTTTGCTGATAGACTTTATGATATTTTGGCATTTATTAAACAGGCTTACGTCTGCCTAATTCTTTGAGCACTGCAGGCGTGATCTTGTTATTGACGGCTAGTTCAAATTTATATAAAATATCTAATGGCTTTGTTTTTCGTTTTTAGTAGTCCCGCAAGACTCCATTGAAAAGGGAGGATCCTCAGAACGAACGGCTGCTGTGTCTGTTCCGAGCAACTGCCCGAGCGACGGTTGATATCGGATTGTTGTATGTGTTCAAATCTCGCCGAAAACTCTGCTTGCGCTATGCAGGATATTGTGTGACAAAGGGTCGCTGCGTAGTAGCTAAGTTTGCTACGCCGTATCAAAGGTTACTACGTCATAGCATAGTCTGCTACGCCGTGGCTAATGTTACTACGTCGTTGCATAGCCTGCTACGCCGTAGCAAATGTCACTACTTCGCGTCGTTGTATAGCCTGCTACGCCGTAGCAAAGGTTACTACGTCGTAGCATTGTCTGCTACGCCGTAGCAAAGGGTCAAACACTAAAGCAAAATTTGCTACGCCATCGAGCCGCCTACGAATTCGTAACAAAAAGGCTAACCAGTGTATCACCAAGTCGTGGTGTAAGTGGTGGTGTTTCGTATCGATGGCGCATCATCGGTTTAGTGCGTATGGGTGGGATGACCATCATATGATGATGGTGGTCATCCCACCCATACGCACTAAACATTTTGGGCAAACTTTTATTATGCGTACAGCTAAGGACTGGCATTCCCTGCCAGGGTCTTAGTTTCCCGATAGCTACAAGCTACAATCTAGGGGTCTTTAAGTCAAGAGTGAATAGGTTATATCTAGGCAAGCGTGCTTCACCGTCGACCACATCATCAGTTACCATCATTTGGCATAGTGGTCAAGCGCAATCGCAAGCACAACTTATGAAATTGGGCTACTGAGCGACCAAATGTAATTAAGTTTTCAGTCGGCTTTTGCCTGGTTAATAACAGAGTTTGAGTCAAATAACATAGCTGACCAAGTAGCTACATACTGGTCGTACAAAATCTGAATAGATTAAGTTCATTGACACAAAAGAAAAAGAATGACGGACTAGAATTGACCCCTTTCACTGGATACTTGAACATAACTGTCTACAGATATTATCATTGTGTTGCTCTACATCGCCGGTGCCAATGTGGTGAAGCTGTCGGCAGCCTCGGGCACCATAGCCTGTGTGGGCGATTTAATGAAAGATCGACCCTCTTCTTATAATAGTTTAACTTCAACAATATTACGTATACAGATAATATACCGTGTCGTGACAAAAATATGGCGGTGCGTTGGATTTCAAAACAGGCTACTCGTATCTTAAGTGAAGTGGAGTCCGCCGTGAAGTTGCAGCGAATATCGCCGACGTAGCAAAGTGAAAGAGCGCGGGCCGCATAGCACGACACGCCAGCGTCAATGACATCCTTCGTCGGGCCCTTATCACCGCCAGCGTACCAGCTGCAATTAGAACCTAGTTGCTTGGTACGTGATGATGGGAAGGGACCAGTTAGCATGACGTTGGTGCCGTGGAAGGTGGGTAGGCCTTTTTTGTGGGATGCAACCTGTGTCGACACCCTTGCGCTATCTCATGTTCCTAATACGGCGGGATGTGCTGGCGCTGCTGCTGCGGCTGCTGAGGCCGGCGGCGCAAATACAGTAACCTAATAGGTAATTTCAGTTTTGAGCCGTTTGGGTTGAAACGCTTGGGTTATGGGGCCCGAGTGCACGTCGCCTTTTTAAGGAAATTTTTCGCCGACTGATCGACAGTGTGCGTGACTAGAGTGCTGGCTCGTTCCTTGCACAAAGAATCTGCATTGCCATTAAACGTGGCAATGCTGCCAGTCTTCTGGGCACGTTCCCGGATGAAAGCAGCAGTTATAGAACTGACCGATGGAAAGTTCAAAAATCACATCAAACGTGTCCTTATTAAAAAAGCATATTATAAAATCAAGGACTACGTTGAAGATAAAAATTTTGGCTTTAGCTCCTTCTGCGCATGCGGCTTCCCTGGTAACTCATAAAGGGCACAAATATGTGGATGTCTCTAACTATTCTCAATCTCATTTTTTTTTTGTTTTCTTCTTTTAATTGGACTTTTTACAATAGTTCGCAATCATCTTTATAGCCCTTTGCAAAGAATAGTTACAGCACTGATAACAACATTTGTGCCACATGTTAAATTTAGTCTTGTTAGTTATATATATATTTTTTTATTTATTTTTTCTTAACTTTGAATAGATTCTTTTACCGATTATTTTGTGAATGTGTGAACATTGTAGGCCTTCTAGATGTTAGTTAACATTTGTTAACTTTGTTATATATTATATAAACTTTTTTTTTATTTCCTTACGACTTATTGTCGGGCCTACGTTGTCCCCCCATAGTAATAATGCTGTAACATGGAAATATTGTAAAACCAAACCATTTTTAAAAGAGTAACCATGGAGTTTCTTGCCGGTTCTTCTCCATAGGAAACGACCAACCCGAACCGTGCACCTTTTGTCGACGTTTTATAAGTGCCCATGTAGGCCTATGTAAAATAAAAATAAATTGTTTTTTTTTTGATAGCGATGTGGAGGGGTACTTCGACGTCTAGGTGTACCTTTCTTTTGTATATTTTTAAGTAGTTAGGTTTAGTATAAGTTAGTATAGTTTAGTTTTGTCTACTGGAAATAATGGAAATGACATGAATAATCAACTGTCAAAATGTGGCTGTATACTCTTTTGTGAAATCCTCCGTGATACTATGATTCATTGTATCATTTAATGACTCAGCTTTTGGTCATAATTACAACAATATCCCACTCAAATCCTAAATCATACACACAATAACTCAAACTAATGAATTGACTAACATCTACTGACAATTTTCAACTCTTAGCCCACAAAACAAAGTCCCATTTCCTTTGCCAAAATTTTCATTTCACTGACTCCGAAGAATTTTGAGGATATCCAATGTGTTTTGGAGTCTGTTGTAAAGTAATTAAGGTTGGGTTTGAATTGAAAGGGTTCTGCTATAAATATAAGGGTCGAATTTAACATAGATAAAGTATTTAGATGTATAATCAAATTGAAGCTGAAATAAATTCAATACTAAGTCGATATGGACTGGGAAATTATGTATTCTATTGTCTCGTGCAGGCGGGAGTAGCACGACAGTGGATTGTCCCATCATCCGCCTAGAATAGGCATGAGGAACTTCTTTCTGATGGTGATCCCCCGATGAGTGGTCGAGGATCACAGTCACTTTATTTATTTTACAAGCTTTTATATAAAACCTTGCCACTGAATTTTAAAGCAGTTATTCTGCACCGATTAAAATAAAAATTTGCATACACGTTTAGTTTGGATGACAATGCTTGGTTAGCTAAGTGACGTCATTCTTAATCCAATATGGCGGACGGCCCAAGATGGCGGTCTAGTTATTTTTTGTTCACTGCCATGATATGTGTATCAAATGAAAGGGTTTGCTGAGAAGAATACGAAAAAGCTTGTTTTAAAAACATAATTTCTAATCAATAATTTTGTTATTTTTGGTATCACTGGTAGGATGTCAAATGTTTTACTAGAAAGTTTAGAATGTAATTCACCAGTGACATTTTCGTAAGGCATATTGATTCCCTACATTTTGCACATATGACAATTGTCGCCCCTCTTTAGGGCCATACCTCAACGAGATGCCATGGCGACGTGGCCAGCGACGTCGCGCTACTTGGCATCGTCGCCAGTCGGTCGCCAAGTGAGTTAACCGTCATACATCTCAATAAGAACTAGTTGGCGACGTCGCTGGCCACGTCGCCATGGTATCTCGGTGAGGTATGGCCCTTAGGGTATATTTAATTAGTATTTTCTGTGAACAGCTCTGATAGAAAACAAAATTATCCGTAGTTTCAGGTTATAATCAGCTTATAATGTGCCCACCGCTGGGACACAAGCCTGCTCTCTGCGAGAAGGAATGTGCCTTAATCCACCAGGCGGGCCCAGTGCGGGTTGGTAGATGTAACATGTCTTCGAATTTTAGGTTCTAGGACATGCCGATTTCCTCACGATGTTTTCATTCACCGTTTTTAGAGTAGTGGTGATTAAATCATTTACACAAAGTAAAGTACCTGCCTTTTTATCATTGTTAGGCTCGCGCTTGATCACTATCTCACCTGATGGTAAGCGATGATGTGGTCGATGATGTAGCACGCTTGCCTAGAAGAAAACTATTGACTCTTGACTTAAAGACTCCAAGGTTGTAGCTATCAGGAAATACAGACTCCGACAGGGAATGTCACTCCTTAGCTGTACGCATAATTAAAGTATTCCCAAAACGTTTGGTGCATATGATTGGGATGTCCACCATAGCCCACATGCCTGGGTTCGTACCTACGACACGTAAGTCGGGGCCGTTACGTCTGGACTCCAACTGCTTTAATCTACCTTTCAGGTGTTTAATCCACCTTAATACCTTATTGAGCACCCTTTTTAATGCTTATTCCGAAATAGCTAGAACATTCACTTCTTTACTGATTTTGTTATATTAGTTCAATCTAGGATGAGGCACGCGCGTTGCTAGGCAACCAGCAAGGTGTACTTCGTAAGTTATTTCGAAGTTTAGATGATCATCGATTTTCTTGTATCTATTTTCAGTTGATTTTGACATTGTTAAGTAAGATACATGGCTCGGACATAAAAATAAGCTCGAAATTCGATATTTTTTTTGTCATTAGTGAATGGTAATTACTAGCTTCTTCCAGCGGCCTCGCCCGCGTGAAAAGTTTTTTCTTATCCCAAGGAATCATTATGCCTGCTGAAAAAGTCTACGTGCTACTCCTGACTATAATCTAACTCTGTGCCAAATTTCATCCAGATCCCTTCAGCCGTTCCGGCGAGATTCATAAACAAACATACATCCATTCGTCCATCCATCCAAACTTTCGCATTTATAATATTAATAGGAAAGTACGGTACCTATTCCATTTATTTACATACAAACAAATAAAAAACAAACAAATTTAAATCGTATAAAATACTTAATTAAAAAAAACGAGCTATATACGCACTTAAAGAAAACTAGGAACGCGTATAGAAAGGGCAGGGCGGGCGTTGGCCGTCGAACATTTCGTTCAGGAAAGGAAAGTGGGATAATTTATTTATTTAAGTATACATGTATAACTTTACAGGTTACACCTAAGGCGTTATACAATGATAAAAAACCATTAAATTAAACATACAAGAATTAGGCAAAATTACAAATAAAAACTAATTAAAAAAGAAAATACGATTTAATAAAAAAACATAGAAGAGAAAAAAAAATACAGAAAAACTTAAGAAATTTACAAAGAATACATATACAATTATTCACTAATCTAACTAAGCATCCATCTTCTCACAAAAACTTAAACATTCACGACACACAACTATCCATCTCCCAGCAAACAGGTCACACTCCTGTGCTGATGTCAGAAGGGCATTTAGCATTGTGAGCGCCCGAACTAGAGGCGACTTAGCTTGGGACACCGTACGTGCCGAAGGTACGGCCAAAAGCCGGTGGCTTCGTGGTCTAATCTGTTGTTTGGGTACCACAGGAACAAATAGCCTCAACAACTGCCCCACGAGCTCCTGGCAATCGGACTCACCCCGCATAATACGGCAGGAAGAGATAAGCAAAAAGTACTTACGCCTTACTTCGAGAGAAATAAAATTTAAAACACCAAGTAGAAATTACTAATAATATCCAACATCCAAAGACAACCAATTCTATTACATGTTGGCGACAGGTTCACTATCTATACACCTCTGCTAACCTCTGCAGTTAACAGGCGTGATGTTATATTCAATCTATAAGTACGTATAGTTAGGACAGATCCGATGATTAGTCGCAAGTGCAGATCTGTGTAGCGCCCAGTCGCGGTGGCGGCATACGAAAACTGTGGAGTCGAACACATACTTAAGTAGGAGCACAATAACTATATTTTAGCTCTAGTGTAACCATGTTTATATTAATAAAAAAAACCGGCCAAGTGCGAGTCGGAATCGCGCACGAAGGGTTCCGTACCATTATCGCAAAAAACGGCAAATAGTCAGGTTTGTTGTAAGAGAGCCCCACTTAAATATTTATTTTGTTCTGTTTTTAGTATTTGTTCTTATAGCGGCACACAGCGGACACTTTCAACTGTCCAGCTATTACGGTCCATGAGATACAGCCTGGTGACAGACAGAGATACCAGACACACGTACAGTGGAGTTTTAGTAATAGGGTCCCGTTTTTACCCTTTGGGTACGGTACCCTAAAAAGGCACGCTTGCCATGACTGTGGACATGATTGTAAGGCAGAAATGGTGTTTTAGCCGGTATACACCTAAGTGAGTCCGAGTGAGAGAGTTCGATTTCTAAAATTGTATTCATGCTAGAAATAAATGCATGGCTCCAGTCAGTGCGATAGATGATAGATGAGCAAACTAACAACGAACACGAACTAAAATAAACATATTGTAACAAATCAAATTCAACCGTATTACTTCAATCTGTAGTTCTATTTTGTAGAGTAAGTGCCTCACTAATATCGAGTAGCCGTTGCCGCCAGCCACCATGCATGGACTCTAAAAGCGTTATCGTAACTGTTGTATATGTTATCAAGGTGCGCGTCCCTCCCCCGCGCCCCTCCTGTGTGTCGGCAACTCTCAAGTGCCCTATGAAATTAAACCAGTGTGTAAATAGCAGCTCAGCGTTTCACTTGTCCATACCCGCATACCTAACATTGGCGACGAGAATCTACCTACACGTGTAGTAATTTAGAAAATAACAAGTTCAGTGCAATTTGGAATTCTAAATACGTTCGACCATAACATACAGACATGGAAAACGTACATGGGGCGTATAAAGCAATATTTCGTGGCAAATGGCATTAACGAGAAGACTGATCCCGCGGGTGAAAAACGAAAGGCCATCCTGCTCAGCGCACTCACTGAGGGTACCTACAAATTAGCAACGGATTTGGTTCTACCAAAAAAAGTTGAAGATGTGCCCTACGAAGATTTCACATCACTGCTAGACAACCATTTCACTCCCAAATGTGTCGGGTTTGGTGAACGTCACAATTTCTACGCGGCGATCCAACAAACAGGAGAATCTCATTCTCAGTGGGCAGCGAGATTGCGAGGGCTCACAGAAAAATGCGGTTTTCTCAACGTGGAGGAGGCACTCCGTGACAAGTTCCTTATGGGGATGGAGCCAGGACGTGAGAAGGAGAAGCTGTACACCAAAGATCTGACCGAACTCACGCTGGCCAAGGTCGTGGAGATGGCAGAAAACCTCAGGTGTTCGCGCGCTGCCGCCGCAGCCAGTGTGGGGCAGCTGACACCGGCGTCTGCGGCAGACCAACAGCTGTTCAAGATAGCGGATAAGGGCAAAAGTGGTAGTGGTGCAGTGAAAGTGAAATGTGGAGTATGTGGGTATACGAATCATAAATCGGCTGACTGTAGATTCGCAAATTATGTTTGTAAAAAGTGTCACGTAAAAGGCCACCTGCGTAAAATGTGTCCAAAAGTGAATTACGTACAGGTGGATAGCGGTGACAAGGATGACGATGACGGTACGCTGTATTATATCCGTTCGTTCAGGGGAGAACCCATGGTAGAAACCGTTTTCATTGATACCGTCCCTTTAAAATTCGAAATTGATAGCGGGTCTGCAGTAACTGTAATTTCTGAAAACTTTTACAAAAGTCATTTTAAAGATGTGCCATTATCAAGTACACGTAAACAGTTGATAACGTATAACGGTGGTAAACTGGTTTGTTTGGGAATGTTGGAATTACCAATAAGTTACGCAGGACCTGGACGGATATTCATGACTCGGCATTTAGGACTATAAAAGAACTCATGACATCGGAACAGGTTCTCGGACATTTTGACCCGAACGCGACGATAATATTAACGGTGGACGCTTCGCCAAGTGGGTTGGGTGCAGTCCTATCTCAAGTAGGTTCAGACGGTGTAGAAAAACCTATTTCTTTTGTTTCGCGTACTTTAAACTCAGCTGAAAAGCGATATGCTCAGATACAAAAGGAAGCAACCGCCATTATTTACGGTGTGAGACGTTTTCATCAATATTTGTATGGTAGATCGGAACCGTTTATTCTTCGAACAGATCACAAGCCTCTCTTGGCAATTTTTGGGCCTCACAAAGGTATACAAGAAATGTCAGCAAATAGATTACAGCGGTACGCTTTGTTCTTAAGTAGCTATAATTATAAAATTGAGTACGTGCGCAGCGCTGACAACAATGCTGACTATTTCTTTCGCGCGAGCTTGCCGCGCGCCGTTCACGAGTGCGCTTGCACTGAACAGTGTGTTGTGATTGCGAAGTATCATACGACCGCGCTACTTATGTTTGTTTTGTTATGGACGGAAGTATGCCCGTGACATTAGATAAGTTACGTGAGGAGGTGAGTTGTGACGTAGTTTTGAGGCAGGTAAAATATTTCATTTTGAATGGGTGGCCGCCGAAGATAACCGATATAAGGTTAAAACCGTACTACTTTAAATTAATTACTTTTAATTTAGCTTAGTATGTGTGCATTTACAAACTATGAACAAGTAAAAGTGATTTAGTGTACGCATAAAATGGAAAACAGACCCTCGAATTCAGGGGGGGCAGTGCTCTCCTTTGCTTCGCCTGTAGAGGCGCCACCTGAAATCATCACCACGCCCGAGATTCAAAAATGGATGACTTCTATTGAGCTGCATCTGAATGAAGTCTGCTCTATTGCCGCGGATGGAAAACTCAATTCGGAGCAGAAAATGAAAATAGCAAACCTTTGCCGTAAAATAGGATCCGGTACCTCACAAATGGCAGTAATATACCAGTCGCTAAAGGCTAGATCTCTTCTAATGCACAATGCGGTTGAATCCCTTACTGAAAAACGAGACCTGTCAGACCACATCATGGACCTCAAGAAGACGATACAGGACTCAGGTACTGCGGGAAATGTTTCTTTTGCCGAAATGGTAAAAAAGGGAGCAAATAACTTTGTTCGCCCCAATAATTTAAGCTCGGTTGCAATTTATCCCCAAGATAAATTGAAATCGAGTGACGAAACAAAAGACCTCGTTAAGAAGATCATACGCCCGGAGCAAATGAAACTGCATGTTCGAGGTGTCCGGAAAACCAAAAACGGAGGCGTAATTATCAGCACCGAGACCAAACATGACGCTGATAAAGTAAAGCAAGCAGTCCAGCTCTCTACTTCAGGACTTACCGCCGACGAACCCAGCAAGCGCAAACCCCGGATCGTGATCTTAGGAGTGCCGACTTCCATGGCTGAAAATGAGGTCTTCAGATGCATTTTTGAACAAAATGTAGCCGACAAGTTTGAAGACATGCCCTTTGAATCCTTCCTGGCCTTGGTAAAAATAAGCCACAAATCTGGAAAGAGAGATGCGTCGACCTGCAATTACGTCATTGAAGTACCAGCTGATATACGTAAAGCCCTAATCGCTCAATCAAGACTTTTTATTAATTGGACGTCCTGTCCTGTCAGGGATTTTACACTGGTAACTCGGTGCTACAAGTGCCAACAGTATGGTCATGCAGCAAAAACGTGCAGAGAAGTCAACTCGACGTGTGGGCATTGTGGTGAAATAGGGCACTCGATGACAGAATGCACGAAGAAAGCTGATGTACCAAAATGTGCAACTTGCTCACGCTTTAAAAGCCCAGCAATCATAAAACAGGAGATCCTGAGTGCCCTGCAAGGAAGATAGCGGAATTCAGATACATCAACTCTGTCGATTACGAGGGCGCCTAGAGCGTCACACTCATGAGATGCCGACTCAACAAAAAGAAGCCACTGCACTGACCTACTTCGCCTGGATTTGTTGCTGTCTCAGGAAATTTGCCGCCGTGCGTACTTTGGCAAAATGGTTTTAAAACATTTTGCAATTGTGGTTAACCCAGCTCAAATATCTGCTGATGCTCAAAGTTCGTTGTCCGTGTGTGTAAATAATTATGTGCAATCAATTTAACGTTATCTAAGCTAAGTAAGGAATCATATGTTTATTATTATTAATAGAATTTAATTTTAATCTGTTTTAGTAATTAAGATTATCAATAAATAAATATATCTGTCACTATTCTAATGTTAAGAAAATATTGTAAAAAATTCCTTGTCCTACCAATTACATTGTTTGAGACCCCGCCTCCTGTGATACAGGATTACCTAGTACAGGCACCTAACATTGTTGTACCCACTTTATGTATAAGACCAATTAGTATATTTTACCAATTTCAAGTTTGAATAAAGATTATTATTATATTATTATTATTACTTATGTAAATCACAATTATCTTATGAGAATGGTTGTGTCATAAGAGGCCACAAGGTGGTTGTACCATCGAGCTTATATAGAATCATTCTTAAAGAATTACATTCTTCACATTTAGGCGTAGTAAAAACCAAGGCCGAAGCTCGATCAAGATTTTGGTTTCCGGGAATTGACCAGGCCATAGAAGCAATGATAGGTACATGCGATGTCTGTATTCAGCTGCGGCCCTCACCGCCGCGCGCGCCGCCTGCTCATTGGGAATACCCAAATCGACCCTTCGACAGAATACACATAGATTTCCTAGGTCCGGTTAAAGGTTGCTCTTATTTAGTCGCGGTAGATGCACATACTAAGTGGGTAGAAGTGTATAACATGAATACGGCTACTTCTTCGACAGCGGTGATTCGGAAGCTATATGAGTTTATGTCAAGGTTCGGAGTTCCGAAAACAATAGTAAGTGATAATGGCACAGCTTTTTGTTCGCGAGAGTTTGAATTATTTTGCGCGACAAACGGGATTTCGCATGTGACGTCACCGGTTTATCACCCACCTAGTAACGGCCAGGCCGAAAGTTTTGTCAAAGTTGTTAAAAAGGGAATAAAATCATGTATTATGACGAGTCACAGCGCGAATGAAGCATCGGTACAGTTATTAAGATATCTGATGGATTATCGTAATTCAGTTCATTCCGCCACTGGATTGTCCCCTGCACAATTGGTGTTCGGGCACAAGTTAAGGTCGCGATTAGACCTGATGGATCCAAAGTCATCGGCACCTTTGTCACCGTCTATATCTAACGTTGCAAAAAATCAACAGTGTACGCAAACTAAGCAGCAAGGGAAACACAAAACGAAACATTTAGAACTAAACGATAACGTATTATATAAAAAATATGTAAACAAAGGAAGCTATACGTGGTGTAAGGGCATCATACTTAAGAAAATAGGAAAAGTTTTGTATTTAGTCAAAGACAGTAACGGTACAGAAATTCATAAGAGACACATAAACCAACTGATGCTATATAACGGAACAAACAAAAAAGGGGATTATTTACAAAGCACAAACATGAATATACCTGGGTCATCTGGTACTATTTCACCGTCACCGCCACATTCGCGGTCGTCGTCGCCGTCGCCCTGCCTGACGCCAGCAGCTTCAGATACGCCTAAACTCCAACCAGATCGTCACTCACCAGATCCTTTGCCGTGCAGCTCGGCCAGAGGGAAGAGAGCAGAATCGTATGAACGAAGTACTTCTTCACCGACGGGAGAGGACGGGTCTGAGAAGGATCCACAACAGACGTCATCAGACCATGAGGATGAACAACAGTCGAGCGACGTCGATAATGAAAAAACGCAGAGACATAGCGAGGATGTTGGTCACGAGGCGAGGACAGAAGTAGTAACAGTAACCATCACACTTAATAATATTATAAAGGCGAAAATTTGTGAGTGTTTGTGTGTATTTGTATGTTTGTTACTTCTTCACGCTCAAACGGCTAGACGGTTCTTGATGAAATTTGGTACAGAGATAGATTATAGTCAGGAATAGCACATAGGATACTTTTTATCCCGGGAATATATTCCCTCGGGATAATTTTCAACATTAACGCGGGTGAAGCCCCTGGCAGAAGCTAGTACAATACAAACTAAACCCTTATATCTACTATAGTAGATAGTACCTGGGCGACCGAGCCCTGCTCGGGTGAAAATAGAGAAAACTACGTTTTCTAAAAATGAAACCTAGCTAGATCGATTTATCGCCCCCGAAAGGCCCTGCATACGAAATTTCATGAAAATCGTTGGAGCTGTTTCCGAGATTCAGATTTTATATATACATATATACAAAAAATGCTCGTTTAAACGTACTAGATAGATAGATTAGATTATTACGCAAGCCATTAACCATGCAAAAATGGCTAAAGTTACCTCATATTCGCTTCATCTCTTTTATACCAGTAATATATATAATATGGGTGCACGGTTGGCGCGGTGGTTGAGCGATTGACTGCAGCGCTACGTGTCGCGCGTTCGATTCCCGCACGGAACAAATATTTGTATTACCTACAGATAGTTGTGCCGGCTCAGGGTGTTGTGTATGTGAATTTATATGTTTGTAAACGCACCCACGATACAGGAAGAAATTCCTAGTGTGGGGCAACGTTTAAAAAAAAAAAAAAAAAAAAAAAAACAGAAAGAGAGGTAGCGCATATGGTTTATATTGTTTGTGAAGTTTGCGTTTTCTTCGTACATGTTCGCATTGTTACAGTTTTGATTTATTTGTTCTCGTACGCTAATAGAGGTATTGATTCGAAACAGTTTTTGTGATATCAGTTATGTTGATATAGATATCGATATGGTATGATATCTAACACATTTCCGATATAAGTTACGTTTTGATATATCGAACTCATATGTCTTGTCTCGTGTGAAAGATGGTCATAACATCGAGCAGCTCAAGATCACTGGCAAGATCGAAGGCAAGAAGCCACAAGCCGCAGGGAGTCACAGCCCGATTAGATGGTTTGAACACATCCGTGCATCGCTAAAAACCAAGCTGCACGATGCACTTCACGACGCCAATGACAAACACATAATGGAAAAATCCTCTAAAAAGCAATTTTTTTTTCTTCGTGGGTTTTAATTTTTTTAATTTAATTTTCATTTCATGCTTCTTAAACTACGACACGTTTCAATCGACAATCTAACAAAACACGTAATAATGACACAATATCTTGCGAAATAACTCAGATTCAAAGAATATAATGCGAATAACTTTTGACCAGCTGAACCGATTTTATTCAAACTTAGCTAAGAATACTTTCCACAAAGTCACATTTCAAACAATAAAAACTAAATCAAAATCGGTTTATCCGTTTAGGAGCTAAGATGCCACAGACAGATACACAGCACAATGATAATAACAACCCTCTTTTTTCATCGGGGGTTAAAACATCATCAAAGTAAAGTTTATCTCCCGTCGCCCAATCACAACGCTCAGTTATGAGGAACACGAGGCAAGGAGGACGGGTGTCTCGCGAGGATTTACGTTTTACGTACTTAAGGAACCTAGCGTCGTCGACGTATTTAAGTGCACTGATAAATCAATGTTAAATGATTGTATAAAGTTTTAAGTTCTTATGTGTTATATTGTGTAGCAAGCAATTGTTTTATTCTTGAAACTTTACTAGTTACAGATGTAAGATTTATTTATTTATCTACTTCGGTTTCGTTATATTCGAATTATAAAATTGACAGCGGTTTCATTATGATACCCATAACGACATCGGGTTGCATTATGCGAATCGTCATAAATTCTAAAACACAAGCAAAGACATTCTGAACATACAGCCAGGTCCCTATAATATTACTTCGAAATCGAGACAATGTAAATGATGTTTTTAAAAATGGAACAAGTTTAGAACAAAAGTATCGTATACTATTTGGCTGTTGCGGCTACAAGATCTTTGCCTTATACCTAATAAAGACTAAATAAAAATAAAAAATGGACGCGGGAAAAAATTTCTGAGTGAAATTGTATTCCAAATTTTATTAAAAATGTCTTCAACATCAAGTGATATTGAAAATACACCACTAGATATAACAAATAGAGCAGTTGCGGCTACAAATAACTTACTACCAGAAAAATCAAGACATGTATATAAGAAATAAAATACTTAAACACACTTCCTGAAATACTTATTTGACTATATCTATGTTTTATTCCTTCCTTCGTAGATAAAATCTTGTATGCAACTGTACGTTATTGGTCTTTTAATAACTCGTGCCCACCTATTTCGGTACGCGCTACGCTTGTACCGAAAAATGGCACTCGTATTAAAAGACCTTCCATAACGTAACAGTTGCATAAATAGCTATTATGTATGCTTTATTGTACACCAGAAAATGCAGGAGCATAAGAAACTTAAAACTAAAAAATATACAACGGGCGGGCGGAAGAGATCGTGGAAAGCGATAAGGCCGCCCGCCCGTTGCAACCTGGAAGAATTCTAAGTATTTTAAAAACTATCATCACATTTGGAGTATGTTTATATATTTTATTTATAATTATTAAATGCCTATTAATATTTATCCACTCCATTCGTTTCCTGTCCGTCCATCTGTCCCTAAAGGACTTTAAGTGTTAGAGAGAGAACATTACATTTAAAGTGAGAGGGAAACAGAACTCTCGGCTTAAGACTAGGGTGACTATCCATCAAGATTTTATGAGAATCAACCAAATCGAACCGCGAATTACGGCCCTGAATTACGAGTTTTAGGTTGTGTGTTCGAACCCGAGCAGGCGTTTTACTTTTTGTACATTATTTTAACACCAACGCTCTTAAAACGGTGAAGGAAAACATCGTGAGGAAACTGCCATGTCCTGGAACCAAAAATCGAAGTCTTGTGACATCCACTAACCTGTGCTGGACACACGTGGTGGAGTGCGCTATATCACTCACAGAGAGGGGAGGCTTGTGTCCCAGAAGTGGGAACATCAAAAGGCTGTTGATGATGAACCAAATCAAGTAGTATTAGAAATATTTGTTAAGAAGCTCGTACGGGGAAGCACTACCACCATACATATTTCTACCGCCAAGCGTTGCTGTATTCCGATTTAAAGTGTATGTGTGCCGGTGTAGTTCTTGGTCTTTTTAGCGTGCCTATGGCAAATACATATTTAAATATTATGTTTGGCCCAGTATTCAGCTAAGGTAACACAATTGGCTGACGCGGCCATAAGGTCCTCATATGTACAGGTTACAAGGGCATGCGGTACAGGACGAAAGGTGGACCATGATCTGCGGTGTAGTTAGTATGTAGTACACACATAGTACCTATGTATGTTCGCCAACTCCACTCCACATCGAATGATCAAATTGATGGATAGAGCGGTTTCAGATATGCGTTTCTTTATGCGCGTATACGGTCGTTTAGGACGACGACTAACGCCAACGATCTTGAGCGAACATGGGGGGAATTGATTCAGACCCGCGCGACCCAAAATTTAGTATTTTTTTGTACTTTCCTTATTATTCTATGACTTTAAAAATAAAGCCTCAGATCAAAATGTAGATAATTAATAGTACATTACGGTACAAGTGTGTAATGTTGGTGATTACCGCTGAGGTGCCATTGAGACCCAAGCCGTTAGGTGAGGGTCTTAAGAGAGCCGTGGACGGACTCAATTAAGAATTTTTTTTAAGAACAAAGCAACTCAACCAATAAATTGAAAAAAAAACTGTATTACTCACTTGTGAATAATAGTAATGAAAAAGTCACAGTTTGATTACAGGTCTCATTATGTGCCTAAATGCGGTGAAATTAGTGCCCCTTTATGAGCAAGTGTGTTGAAAATTGTCTTTGTGGTGGTGTCAATTTCATTAAATTCCATAGGTTTTGGTGCAATTGTCGTGTTTTTGTTCGTTTTAGACATAACTTTACAAATAAATTACACTATGTTATACGAATTAAACTCAAAATTTTCTTAGATCAAATTATTAAGAAAATGGTCTAATGTAACATATTATTTTTTCCGAAAAATTCCGTCTAGCCGTTTAGACGTGATTCTCATTTTAAAATCAGCTACTCAGGGGAATCGGAGAACTACCAGGAGATCAGAATCATGAAGAAGTAGATCGACTACCAGAATTGATTGACAAAATCTATATTAACGCGAGCGAAGCCGCTGGCCAAAACTATTAAAAAATTCAAAATGTATGGTTAACCCACAGTATGACTTCAGAATAGATATCGTGTTACGCGCTATCTTTTACGAAGATTTTCTATTTACAGCTTACAGGCGCTTCATCCGATTTCAAATCGGACCGGATTATGAGAATCAAGATTCGTTAATTTTATCATCGTACTAGTGGCCCGCCCGGCTTGGCCTGGATCGTAATAGTCTATAGCCTTGAACCATCTGGAAAAAACGGTGGAGTAATATATCATGAGGAAAGCGGCATGTCTTAGAACAAAAAAATCAAAGACATGTGACGTCTGCCGACACCGCACTGGACCCGGGCTATGGATTACGGCACATTCCCTCTCACAGAGAGGAGGCCTGCACGCACAGCGTATCAAATGGGAGTCTATGTCCGGAAAAGGGGTCCATCTATCATAGAATAGATCCTATCTTACTTGCGTGGTATCTTTGTCCTCTCTAACAATCGCAAAATGAGGTAAGTAAATCTCCTTTGCCCTTTCTATTTCAGGAAACTTCTCCATGAATTCCAGTAGCTTGTACTCATCTTATACAAGTAGGAATTTGAGTGGCAGACGAAGACTCTCGCAGACTACTTCCTCACTGCAAATATTTTAGCACAAAAAAACTTTTGAACAAAAATCAAACCGACTTCCAAAACAAAACACTACAAAGCGAAAAATAACTTTCTTTTCGGAAGTCGGTGGCTTTGGTACCTATTGTTTTCCGTTTTTCGACACCGATTTTTTATTTATTTCTCTCTTTTTAGTTTTGGTAGGTACCTCCAAATACCATGAAAATTTATAGCCGAAGTATATCTCATGACGATTCCAATAAACCCAAACAAGACCCAAAACCCATTGTTTTATTTCGGAGTTCCAGTGCCTACCTTCCGGCTTCATCATCAGATCAGCTCGATGTTACCATTTTCATCAGTACCATTTATTTATAAGTATTTGCTTCATCAAAATCGGTTAGCTATTCGATATATCTTATACACGTGACATACTTAGCATTAAGGAGTTACAGTGGCCATCTGTGGTCTTCTTCATCAGTGCCATTTCACCAAATGACACTTTCTGCGTGAAAATAATTACATTTTTGATGAAAATACCAAGTCGCTATATGTATGCCTATAATATTTAAGGAATTCCCTCGATTTCTCTTGGATGTCATCATCAGGTCCTGGTTTCCACCCTTGGGATATCTCCTTTCCAACAAAAATATAAACATCAAAATTCATATTCAGGTTCATAAACGACGAAGTTATCCGCGAACACACATAAAAAATAAATATATTTAATTATATGGGTTTCGCAATTCGACCGTATGAATTGAGAAACCTCCTTTTTGGGAAGTCGGTAAAAAAATAACAAAAGATATCAAGGTAAGGTGGGGCAAGTCCCACCTTGTCCCACTACGGGTGCGCCTATAAATGTGAGGGTACTATACACCTTTGCCAACCCTCTTCGAAAACAGTTTCAACAAAATCGTTCGTGTGACCTTCAATTTCAGAAATTGATGGGTGACATTGAAATCATGCGTAGGTGGAAAATAAGAGATCATTTGTCATTATTTTTGCAAAGCAGGAACATCATATTTACCAAATTATCTAGTTCTGACAACGCTTTGAACGGTGTGTTCACGAACATGAGCCAAAAATACTAAGTGCAAATAGGGAAGTTGCCCAAAAATTATTTTTTAGCTCGACAGGTAAATTAATAAAAAATATACACGTATTTGTTCTTTGGTCACGTATAAAAATATTGACGTTACAATTCAGTGCGTTGAAATTGCGCACGATGTCACTTTTTAGTACATTTTCTACTCAAAAGTGACGCCACATTTTTTACTTAAAAATGACGTCACAAGCTCCCACTCGATGCACTTTATCTTTGTCAATTATTATTGATTTGGTAAAGCAAAAACCGGCCAAGTGCGGGTCGGACTCGCGCACGAATGGTTCCGTACCATTATCGCAAATTACCCGTTGGGTACGGAACCCTAAAATCGGCAAAAGACAAGATTGTTGTATGGGAGCCCCAATTAAATATTCATTTTATTCTGTTTGTAGTATGATTTGTATGTATTTGTTGATATAGCGGCAACAGAAATACATCAACTGTGAAAATTTCAACTGTCTAGCTATCACGGTTCATACTGTATCTTATATGGTGACAGACAGACAGAAAGACGGACAGTGGAGTCTTAGTAATAGAGTCCCGTTTTTACCCTTTGGGTATGGAACCCTAAAAAAACATGGATCCAATATTTTTGAATAACCTGACGGATTAAATAGAATTATTATTTTTTTACCCAGTATTCATTCCTGTTGTAGCTGTTTTGTAGCTTGCGTTACAAAACAGCTCTGACTCGCAGTTCCTCTTTGACAGTCGTTACGGATAGTCATAATACCAATACGTTTTAAATAATAAGTACAATGCCACGCATTAAATGAATACTTCAATAATATAAAAAAAAAGTCGTGTGGCACTCGGGGACTGCCGCGGTAAAGCTATTGCATAGCATTTATTCTAGATCCAGTCCTGGAAAATGCGTAAAAAAAATTAAAAACGTTAAAAACTCGAAAACGTAGCGAGCCAAACCCGCATTTATTTACGATTAATAAAACTCTATAAAACAAAACAAAAATACCCTTATTCACATTGAAATAAGGTCGCTTTTCTTTGACAAGCAAAAGTGACCCTTATTCTCATTAGCATAAGGTCCACATTGATCACCATTGTCACAGAAACAGCTCAGAGAGACCGATAAAAGGCAAAACTATTACGACCAACAAAAATTTTAAAACCCTCATATCTCAGAAACGGTTGGAGTTAGCGCATTTCTGACAAAAAATTTACCTCCCTGCCCCCGCTACTTCATCCAGGAGAACAAGATAGGATTTACCCCCTCCCCTTAACCGTTTACCTAACCCCGCAAAAAAATTTTTCATTCTAAAAATACCAACACGGAAATCGAAAACACGTGCAACAAGCCCCCTGCTAAATACTAAAAAGTTTTAAATAAAAAAAGTTAATTAAAAAGATCAAAAAACCCGACTGCTTAAAAAGCGAACTAAAAAGACGTAAACTAGAAGAAAATCATGCTGTGCAGTCGGATGATACATATTCGCGAGCTGGCTGACCAAAACCAGATGTATCCTCCGACTGCACAGCATGATTTTCTTCTAGTTTACGTCTTTTTAGTTCGCTTTTTAAGCAGTCGGGTTTTTTGATCTTTTTAATTAACTTTTTTTATTTAAAACTTTTTAGTATTTTTTTTAAATTAGGTACATTTATACATGTAAGTGTTATACATTTTTGAAATCACCTCTTAAAACCCTTTATTTTTATACCCCACACGATGGGTTAGGCAGAAAAAAAACTTTTTCTCCTACAAAATGGCACCCAAAATCCGCCTTTTATTCTCTTTTCTAATTTTGATGTAGCCAGTGACACTCGCAGTGTTAAGACGAATCGATTGACGTAAAAATCATCAAAATCGGCCAACGCGTTTGGTCTCTAGAACGCCACATAGGAACAAACATACATATATACATACATACATACATTTTACATACATACATACATAGACTGATAAACACATTACCCTCCTTCGGCAGTCGGGTAAAAATAGAGAACTCAAATTTTGTGAGTTTATTCTAAGGTGTAGAGGTAATCTCTGGACCCACTACGTACACTTATTCATAAAAATCATTCACCATTTGAAAGGTACACTATTCCATAAAAAATGGTTATCTTAACTAATATTATTAAGAGAGAACCCGAATTTTGAGAGTTTGATCAGACGTGTAGGGAACCACTACAACTATTTGAAAAAATCTTTCACCATTTGAAAAGCACATTATTCCAGATGGTTATCTTAACTAATATTACTAAGAGAGAACCCGAATTTTGAGAGTTTGATCAGATGTATAGGGAACCACTACACAGATATGAAAAAATCTTTCAGCATTTGAAAGGTACATTATTCCAGATCTTGAATAATATTATACAAAAAAAACGAATTTTGATCAGACGTGTAGGGAACCACTACACCTATTTGAAAATTCTTTCAGCATTTGAAAGGTTCATTATCCCAGATAGTTATAGGTTATATATTATTATGATCCATGTGAAGCCGGGGCGCGCTACTAGTTATAACTAAATGTGTATTGTTATGTCAAAGGCAACCGTCTTTTTCTTGTTGTTATGGAGACAAACGGCAAGGTTGTCACACACTTACACTTAAAAAAATTGTTTTGCAATATTTACATACCTACATTAATTCATATACGTGCGATGCACACAGACTAACACTATTATACTAAAGTTTTAAAAGCACTTACAGGTAAATGCATACATTTTTTAACCGGCCCGGTGCGAGTCGGTCTCGCGCACGAAGGGTTCCGTACTTAGTAAATTGCGGTTTACGATTTATGACGTATTAAAAAAAACTATTTACTAGATCCCAATCAAACCAATTTTCGATGGAAGTTTACATCATATATTTTTTTTGTTTTATCATTCTCTTATTTTAGAAGTAAAGGGGAGGGGACACATTTTACCACTTTGGAAGTGTCTCTCGCGCAACACTTTTCAGTTAAGAAAAAAATTATATCAGAAACCTCAATATCATTTTTGAAGACCTATCCAAAGATACCCCCACGAAAGGGTTTAATGACAAAAAAAAATTGTTTCAGTTCTAAGTATGGGGAACCCCCAAAATTTATTGCTTTTTTCTATTTTTGAGTGAAAATCTTAATGCGGTTCACAGAAAACATCCAAGTTTCAACAGCATAATTCTTATAGTTTCGGAAAAAAGTGGCTGTGACATACGGACGGACAGACAGACAGATATGACGAATCCATAATAAGGGTTCCGTTTTTGCCATTTGGCTACGGAACCCTAAAAAGGAGAAGGTTCTCAATTCGTCGGGGTCTTATTTATTTTATGTATATTCCCCGATTACGTGTCAGAATCTGATGATGGGGTCCTAGAGAAATCGAGGGAACTCTTCTAATATTATAGGCATACATAAAGCGATTTTGGTATTTTCATCAACAGTGCAATCATTTAGCCACTGGAACTCCGTAATGCTAATTATGTCACGGGTATAAGATATCTCGAATAGTTAACCGACTATGATGAAGCAAATACTTATAAATAAATGGTACTGATGAAAATAGTACTATAGAACTGGTCTGATGATGAAACCGGAATTTAGGCACTGGAACTCCAAAATAAAACAATGTATCCTAGTCGTATTTGGGCTTATTGGAATCGTCATGAGATGTACATTGGCAATAAATGATTTTCATGTTAATTAGAGTTACCTACTAAAACTAAAAACATAAAATAAAAAAAACCTAGTAACAACAAATCAAACCGCCTTCCAAAAGAAAGGAACGGAAAGCAATGGGTACAAAAGACACCGACTTCGGAAAAGTAAGTTATTTTTATCTTTGTAGTGTTTTGTTTTGGAAGGTGGTTTGTTTTTTATCAAATAGGAACATGGTTCTCACATACTTACGAATATTACAAACAGTAAATTACCTAATTCAACAACAACGGAACAGTGTGTAAGTCAATTTCAAAGACAATGATGTTTGGTCATATCACTACCTCGCACTTCTTTGGTCTTTGGTTTAGTGGCCATAAATACATAGTGCGATACTTAACCACCAGATGGCGTACCAGTAAAACATTTAACGAGATTCACCATTATTCTTGTATGTGATGCTATCGTAAAGCTCATTGCAACGGAAAATGCCAATATAGAATTGCAACTATGTGATTAAAATACAATGTATTGTTGATCATACTAATATTATAAAGGCGAAAGTTTGTGAGTGTGTGTGTGTTTGAAAGAAAGAAGAAAGAAAAAATGTTTATTTGAGCCAGGCACGACGCATACCATAAAACGCAAAGGAAAATCTTAAATATTTTTTATTTACAGAGTATGCGCCCACAACCACGCAAAACGGTCATCGCTCAGGTCGTATGTTTGTTACTTCTTCACGCTCAAACGGCTGGACGGATCTGGATGAAATTTGGCACAGAGATAGATTATAGTCAGGAATAGCACACAGGATACTTTTTATCCCGGGAATATGATCACTCGGGATAATTTTGGTCGCGAATATGTATCTTCCGACTGCACAGCATGATTTTCTACTTGTTTACATCTTTTTAGTTCGCTTCTTAAGCTGTTGGCTTTTATTTATTTAAATGTTCTTTATTTAATGATAAAATTTACCTTTGAGCGTTTGCCTACGCAGTTTGAAATTATTTCACAGAATTTCTTCCTCGTCCCTACCCTTCTGCATTCCTTCATCCTTATAAGGAACACTTTTTATTGGTGTTTTAATACAGGGTTTTTTTTTAATTGATGGCTCGCGTTGACCGCTATCTCACCTGATAGTAAGTGATGATGTGGTCGACGGTGAAGCACGCTTGCCTAGAAGTAACCTATTCACTCTTGACTTAAATACCCTCAGGTTGCCGCTATCAGGAAACACTAACTCCGCCATGGAATTTCTCTCATCAGCTGTCAAAGGGAGTGTTCTTTTCCAATACACACGAACGGTTACTAACATGCAGGCCAGCGGGGGAAAGGTTCGTGAGTTCGGTTCCCACCTGTTGCACCATTTGCGACGGAAAGGGACTAACAGATACATTGGGAACCGAAACCGGAAAATTCAAAGAAATGTGACATCTACTAACCCGCTCTGTGTCCGTATGGTGGATTACAATCTAGTTATTTTTACAGAGTCTATAATTTTCTTACTGCTGGTACACATGTCTCCTATGTGTACCAGCAGTATAAAAATTGTAGGCTAATTATATTCATTACGAACAATTTTACAAACTTAAAGTCAATCAAATCTTTTCTCTTTATAATATTACTAGTGCACGCCTCGCGATTTCACCCGCGTAGTGCCCGTTCCCGTGAGAATACAGGGATAAAAAGTAGCCTATGTCACCCGGCGATAGTGTAGCTTCCCAATGGTGAAATTTTTTTTTTAATCGGTCCATTAGTTAAGATAAGATAAGATAATATATATTTATTTTGTAAAACATGAGTACAGTATGAAGACCTTATATAAATATGAGGTGGCTACATGTTTTGCCATTTATGGCGTACAAAATTTGTTGCACTAGACAAACAATACAAAAAAATACAATTGCAAAATTTTAATTAAATTGAAATTACAATGTCAAAATTTAAATTCAATAAAAAAACACTATGTCAAAATTTAAATTAAATTGAAATTACAATGTCAAAACCTAAATTAAATGAAAAATCGCTGTCATAATTTAAATTCAATTAAAAATAACTATTTCACAATTTAAATTCAATAAAAAAATCACTATGTCAAATTTTTTATTTCATTTGTGTAATACAAACAGAAAAAAAATCACATTTAGAATTCTATACAAGCGAAATATCGTTTAAAAATTCATCCACACTGTAATAGCACTTCTCTTGTAATATCCCGTGAAGGGACTTTTTAAATTTGTTTAGTGGCATACATTTAATATTATTAGGGATTATTAATTTAGATAATTATTAATTATTATTATCTGGAGCAATACCAAAGAAACTCTTTTTCAATAAAGCAGTTTTACACTTGTATTGACATAACAAATTCTCATATTGGGCACGAATTGGGGTTCTCTTGATAGATGCAAATTCTTGAAATAATTGTTGATTAGTTTTTACAAATAATGCAGTTTCCAATACATACAAAGACGGAAAAGTCAGTATTTTTTATTTTTTTAAAGTAAGGAACGCAACTATCTGTTGTTCTTAGACCACACATTGATCGTACACATCTTTTTTGCATCCTGAATACAAGTTCTCTATTAGTTGATTGTCCCCAAAAAACAACACCATATATCTTAAAAATAGAAGCGACCAATCCATGATAGGTTTTTAGGTTTATTCGTTACATACAAAAATACAAATCCAACCTCTTTATAATATTATATTAGTATAGAAGTATAGATTAATTAAATAATGCAGATGAAAAATTTCCCGAGAACTTTTGGAACTCCCCTCGTACTAATCTATTCTTAAATGTGTATGCTAAGCGCAGCACAGCATATGTATATATTGCTGGTCTAATAGTATTCATAATGTTACGAGCTAGAGTTCAGGGATAATTTATTGTAGAAGAGCAGACTTTAATAATTCACTCTTTTTTACTGAAACACTTTTTGATCAATTTTTTTGCTTCGCTCTATTTCGCTTTGTGATCGCTCTGCATCGCTTCCAAATAGAAACTGTTCCCGACTAGTCTCTAGAAAGCACGGGTAAAGTCTCTGGAACACTCTAGACCGTTCTTGATACACCTAGAACTTGCCAGGATATTCGACGTTCAAACCCATTGTTCTCGAAGCGACGACGAGAACCGTCCAGCTGTTCTCGAACATTCTGGAAGTGGAATTCGAAGTTCAACTCGACACGAGCTTTCAAGAAGATTACACTCAATGATGTTTTGGGCTCGATTTTGGAGAAAACTAAAACTGCATCATTGGGGCTTTGAAAAATCAATATTACTAGCCAGGAAACGGATCCGTTGCTTTTGAAAAAAAAACACATGCTGTATTACACCACCTATTATATTAATATGACTTATATTAAAATAACTCTGTCTGTCGATTTGCTACATTTTCACGTCTTAAACGCTGAACAGATATGGATGAAACTTGGCACGAGGGAAGACCATGTCCTGGATTAGGATTTAAGCCATTATTTTTTCCCAGGGATAAGTTCCCTTAGGACAATTTTCATGCGGGAATAACCAAGGCAGAAGCTAGGTTTAAATTAAAAAAAGCTGTATGCTTTCTAACCACTTAGGACCTACTTAACAGTAAAAAAACGAAGTATTAGTAACTACTGAACTAGAACAAAAGATTCCGACTTTAAAAGAATAGAGTGAAGTTGCAAAGCCACAGAAAATAAATGAAGTCGCCTCGAGAGACCGACTTCGTGTTAGAGAGAGACAGCAATGTGTGCATGTAGAATACCGTCGGTTTATCTGTCTGTATATCTTACCTCTTATCTTACTAATCTATACTAATAATATTATGAAGAGAAATATTTTTTTGTTTATTTGTACCGAATAGGCTCCGAAACTACTGGACGGAATAAAAAAATCTTTCACAAAATTAAATAGAGCTTCATTATTCTTGAGTGACATAGTCTATTTTTTATCCCGAAAACGGGTCCTGTGGGGTGGTCCACGGGAGCGAAGCCGCGGGGAACAGCTAGTAATATTACCTATAAAAGAGAAAGTTTGGATGGATGGGTGTGTGTGTGTATGTTACTCAATCACCCCAGAAATAGAAATAAATAAATAATCAAAAGATAATAATAAATAATCTGTAACATAGGCACTTTTCACTCGGGCGAAGCCGCTGGCAGAAGCTAGTATAAAATATAATAAGGTTACATCACTGCGAGACGCACTGGACCGATAAGTGTGGCGACGCTTGGGGGAGGCCTATGTCCAACAGTGGACGTCATTTAGCTGAAATGATCATGATGATGACTGAGGACCTCAAGGCTAAATAATAACAGCCGCACGGGTCGATCTTAAAGGTTAAGCTCTGAGGTAGGCCCATGGATGGGTGACCAACATACCGAGATTCCCCCGTGCCTCGGTAAACACGCTAAGCTGTTGGTCCCGGTTGTCATTTGAAGATCTTTGACAGTCGTTACGGGTAGTCAGAGGTCAAAAAATCTGAAGCCAGTCTTGCCAAGGAATATCGTGTTACCCAGTTACTGGGTTGTGGAGTTCTGATAGGCAGTCGCTCTATGTAAAATCCTGGTACTCAGCCAGTGGCGTAGCTAGTCCTAAAGGGGCCGTGTATCAAAATTCGTTGTGGGCCCTTACAGCAAAAAACGAAAGGAAAGGTTTTTTTAGAGCGAGCAATGGTAGTTAGAAAAGTAGATCCACACGCATATATTAAACTGTCATCGTAACAAACAGTTTTCATCGTCTTAATTCATCCAATACAGCCCTCTAATCTATTGAAATTTGAGGTTTTGGACAACATTTTAACGTCGGGGCCCATGTGCCTCGGGGACCCAGTATCGGTAGCTACGCCCCTGTACTCAGCTGCATCTGGCTAGACTTGAAGCCGACCCCAACATAATTGGAAAATGTATAGGTAGAAAACATTTGCAATAAAATATTATCCCAAGCGAAGTCACGTGGAAAGGCAAGCTATAAAATGTCAAAACCATGGAATCGGACTTCTAAGTGATGACAGAGACGGCGACACATTTTGCCACGTGTTAGACAAGGACGGAGGGAGAAATTAAGTACCGAGCGTGGCCTTACAGGGATAAGTGTGGAAGTGCACTTTTGTTTTTTAATTTTATGTTGAAACTTTGATTGGTTTAGTATTCGTGTTCCAGGATAAGTTGATTATTGATTACTAGCGACCCGCCCCGGCTTCGTTCGTGACAAATTATATACAAAAACCTTCCTCGTTTCTCACTCTTTCTATTGCTGCACACTGCATCAAAATTCGTTCAGTAGTTTTTGAGTTTATTGTGAACACTTACGAACAAACATCATACAAAAATAACAAATTCATATGAGCGAGTAAATTGTTACTCACTCAGTAGCTCAGTAGTTGTCAGTAGTATTTATAATGATGTCTGGCACCCAAAGAAAGATTTAACTTGTGTTATGGGTACCACGATCCTCACACTTGTGTTACATATCAAACGTTACATCAGAGGGTCACAATTTGGAGAAGTGATTTAATAACACAAAATAAACAATATTATAGCCCTTTCATAATGTGTAAGAGTGGTGAATGTGGAGTTGTGATTTTGTGTATTTGTTGAATTTAATTGATTTGATATATAGTGATGTATATAATATTTTGTGATGCTGATTAATATTTTGGTATCCAACCAAGTGAAGACCTTCTACAATCCAGTAAGTGGGCAACACGATACCACTTGGAAAGACTGGTGTCAGATGTTTTAGCTTCAAAGATGTAACAATGACAGCAGGGATCAACAGCGTAAAGTACTTTTCGAAGTACGGAGTCCCAGTAAGTAGGGTATATTATAATCAGGATAGTTGCCCCAGGGGTTGCATATCCTCGGTGCTTCTGGTACCTGCATTCCTTTTATTCACAACATATTTTTAAGTATTTAGTTTAAACATCTTACTGTATTTGTTTTGTGCTTTTTATATATATCTTTGCATGAGCTACAGACCTTGGTTTTCGTACGTCACGTCCTAGGCGACCACAGAAAATTAGCGCCGTGCTGTGGGTCTCCCACGGCATGCATCTGCTTTTATTTATACTCGCATTTATTTTTTTGTCTTTTTTATATTTCTAACATAATTTAAGAACACTATCGTTAAGGGTTCAGTTTTCAAACTCTATTACCACTGTTCTTGTTCTTGTAGTGTAATAGTTGTATGTCGTTTTGTGGCAATTAAATACTTTTTCTTTCTTCTTCTTTCTAGGTATAGTTGCTCCGATTGTAGTTTCGCAGATGAATCGCACGCTATTTTAATCTTATCGAAAGATTCTAGAGAATCCAATTATCACTAATTTAACCGTGTCTTATATCTCTGTGCGATTGATCAATGTTTTTGCTCGATAGAAGCCCTATTTTATCGGCTGGGCATCCATGCTGAACGTTATTTACATGGATTAGGCCGCTATCCCCTATGTGGGTTGGATGCCCAAAATAAAGCGGTCCGCAAAAATCGCTAATACATTGTTTTTTTATTTGTGATGGGTATGCTCTTGACTGTAGACTAGGTCAGAGGTGACAGAGACAGAGTCGACGATGGAGTGAGCTTACCCAGAAGAAGCCTATTCACTCTAACTTTGAATAGATTCGGGTTCAATGCGAAATTAAAGATAATGTTTTTTACTTTTCATAAATATTTAGATAAAAACCAAAGTACCGGCCAGTATTTCAAATAAAGTATTTTGCTTTTTGTACTAAGAGACTTTACTTTTTGGTATTAGATGGTCTCCCATCCACGGACTTCACTCAGCATGCGTTGCTTACCCTGGAACATCGACTCATGTGGCTGTTATAATTTAACCACAACTCTTTTAATATTTTAATCACTAACGTCCATTATATTACATACATACATACATAAACTCACGTATTTTACCCATGGGGGCTTCATGGGGGGCAGTAACTACAGACCGCCACTTCACTCACATTCATACATCTGGTCATACACACACAAATTTAAAAGCCATAAATCAAAAACGTAATCAAAAAGTGCATTTACCCCATTTTCCCCGATAACACTCTTCGCATTTTCAGCGGAAACTTATCGAAAACCTGTAGCTTTTGTATTGACTTCACACGAATATCAACTTTATTTGTTTAGCCATACATTTCACACTACTTTGCAGTCTTCAGTTGTGTTGGAAAATTCTACGAGACAATGGAAATTGAGACGTAGCTTCGGTGAAACAAGGTGGTATTTTGAATGGAGCAGTCTCCACAAGCTGATAAGACGCTACCAGTCGTCTCGGAGCCCCCTCCCCCCTTTGACGTCAACTATTGACTTATATAAGAGGGGATAGCATAGTATAAGTCAGAGTTCATAATAATTTGGTCTTCTCTATTCGGGCATCGGAGATCTCTGGGTCCATCTCAGTCGCTCCGCCAGCTTCGCGCGGTGCGGACGTGAAACTCTAGTTAGTATTAATTTTTACAAATTATTATTTATTATATATATTGCAGAATAAATATATTTTAGTTTGTTCGTCCAAAATGTCGGTTGGTGTCTTCAAGTTTAATATTTAGGGTGAGTATTTTATTTATTGTGTAGTAGAAGCCAGAGATTTTGTTAAGAACAGTCACTATATTTTCATTTAAAAAGGATGTTAATGTAATAATTATATTTATTGTTATTTTTTTGTAGGTCTATGTAAAATGTTATTGTCTAAAAGAGAAAAAGTCCTTTAAATATAAATCTATATTAAAATGAATCAGCGACGCACAAAAGCATTTGACAGTTAAGGTCCCTAAATCCCCATCTAAGTTTAAAATTATCTGGCAAAAAATTGCATTAATAAAATATTGTCTCGTTTTACAATTTATGTTCTAAAAGGAATATTTATTTTTATATTTCGTCTCTAAATAGTGTAAAACAGGTATATTATGGATATGAAATTTCGGATCTGGATACGGATATAGAAATAATATTAGGTATACCAATTTCGGTTACGGATTGATTTTTATTTCGGTTATCCGACAGTTTCGGTTACTGACCTCCTTAACATCCTTGCTATACAACATTGAGGTAATACTGTTAGTACATGTTATCTCAATGGTATAAAACTAAGTCGCTGTCCGCGTCTGTCGACGTCATTTGTTTCGCCGCAAAATACTTCTAAACCACGCAACGGATTTTGATGCAGTTTTCACGAATAGAAAGTGCCATAAATGAGGAAGGTTTCTGTATATAATTTGTCCCGTGCGACGCCGTGGCGAGTCACTAGTCTATACCAATATTATAAAGAGGAAATATTTTTTTGTTTGTTTGTTTGTACCGAACAGGCTCCGAAACTACTGGACAGATTTAAAAAAATCTTTCACCTATGGAAAGCTGCATTATTCCCGAGTAACATAGGGTATACATTATTTTCAATAAATTTAGAGATCCTTATGGAAATTGCAATAATGTAACCCAAAGTAGCAAAATTTGACCTATAAAATTCATTATTTGGTAGTGGCAAGGTTGATGGGTAGATAGGTAGGGTAGATAGGTAGGTAGGTAGCCAGTTGACGGGAGCGAAGCCGCGGGGGTCAGCTAGTAGTTTAAGACATACTTTATTAACAGTAACTATGGCATACAAATACACTTAAATCAAAAACTACAAATAAACTAAATTCCTTTTTTTTAAACAAGGTTTTTAGCTTACCGGGCATTGTCATCCAAACCAAACGTGTATGCAAAGTTCATCTTACTCTTATTTGGTTCTAGCACATGCCGGTTTCCTCACGAGGTTTGCCATCACCGTTCCGAGGGCAGTGGTGATAAAATAATGTTCACAAAGTAAAGTGCCTGTCTGGGTTCAAACCCGCGACATTTATTTTTTGTTTACGTGGGGAAACCTTCAAAAGGCGCCTGAACTTTTGGGAAAAAAGAAACACCAAGGTGTGTGGGATTTTTACCTCACTAAAACCATCCCAGTGATCACCATCAGCACGTATAAGGGGCCCCGTAACCTCTTAAAAGACCACCACGGGACCCCCTCTGTGCAACGCCTGTTAGGGCATATCACTGGGGAGACTGAAAGAGCGCTTTCCCTGAGCCTCGCTGTGCACGGCAGCACATGATCACTGTGCCACCGTAGAACTTTTAAATCGCGGCCGTTAACAATGGGCCAACACTGCTCTCAAAAAAGGCTAATGGTAGACACGGAAATAGATTTTATTTCATATAAATTATGGTCTAAATTTGATAACAGAGGTTAAAAGTCTCATACTTGACCTCTTACATCAAAATTAATTAATTAGATCTCAAATTAAACAATGAATGAGTACAATAACAATTTTGTATACGCAAACATTCTGATAACCTGGCACAGTTCATTTTTAACGGGTCAGTGAAATCCTACTATTTAAAATCACTAGGTTCTGCCCGCGGCTTTGACCGCATGAAAAGTGTTCTATTGTCCCGAGGTAACATTATACCGGGATAAGTAGCCTATGTGCTATTCCAGACTGTAATCTATCTCTGAGCTAAATTTAATCCTGATCTGTTCAGCCGTTTTGGCGTAATTAAGTTACAAACATCCATCCTACCATTTATCCATCCGTCCATCCAAACTTTCACATTTATAATAGATATTAGGTGGTGGTGGAAGGATAGGATAAATGTGATTGTTTGTGAATATGTATGTTTGTTACTCTTTCAAGCAAAAACTACATAACGGATTTTGACGATATAGATTATAGCTAAGAATAACACTTAAGTTTCAACTAGTCGACGGCACGAACTATTTTGTGCGCGAGGTTAAAATGCATGCAATCTCATCCGACAACACGTGCGAATGAGATAGATGCTGTGATGAGCAGTAAGAAGCCAGTTCGTGTAAGAATTAGCACTTTTGCAAATTTGTATCGAAATGGATGATGCTTTAGGACGAAAACGAGCGCGCGAAATTTTATAAACAAAAACCTTTGGGACTCTAGATATCATGAAAAATCTACTAAATGTATAGTTTCAAAATAAAATTATTTGCATTGTTGAATTACTCTCTGTCCCTGTATGGAGGCCGATTTGTAATTTTCCTTTTTCTTATTGTATTTATTTCCGCCCAAAGATGCGTTAAAATTTGTGTTTAAATATGGAAAGGGCAATGTCCACCGGCCATAGTCACTTTGGCCCGGGGTGCCCACAAATAAAAGCATACTGAAATGATAATAGGTAATCTAATGAATGAAATGGTATAGGAATTGGTTCAGAAAAAAGTCCGGATTGTTAAGATATTAAATGTTTCTTTTCACAAATACAGTTTTTTAGCTATCATTTTACTGCAATACAAACCTACAATAACAAAGTTGTCGGAGTCCATTTAAAAGCTTATTCGTTGGTGAGATAACAAATCCACAAGAAAACAATACAAATGCAAACGATGGCGAATTTTGAATTACCAACTTATGACAGACAGCCGCCATGCTGTTATAATGTCAAATTCGATGTTGCCACATATCAGACATAAAAATCTATATCGAGTTTTTGTTCGAATTATAATTCAATACGCATTAATTAACGAACAAATTAATTAAAGCGCCTCAAAGATTATTTTTTCGAATTCAATTTTAAATGTATTTTGAAGAACAAATAAGAATGACAGTTGTGAATTGTGTAGTAGCATTTTTGTTATGATAAGAATTTATGGTAAATCAACTAGGAATTCGCTTGTTTTATTATCATAATATAAACAACACACGTTTAACTATAACACGTTTTTATTATCGAAAATAAACGAATAATATTGGCATTATAATAATTATTATATCATAAAAAATCGATTGGAGAAAAGAGAATCGATTATATTTTGAACGAAATTAATAATTTGGCAACACTTTTTATTTAATCCACAAACCAATAGATTTACCTAATTTCATTTTATCTTTCCGGTACTTTTTATTTTTTGCTAAAATGTTGCAATCTTGTTTGGATAAATAAATACCGCGATTAATAAACATAAATCAAATTGTTTTTTTAAAATAAAAGCAAATTGTTGGGCGGTTTATGGCCAAAAATGGGCATTTCCCTTTCGACGCTCATAACTTTCAAATATTTTATTTTTTAACTTTTTTATTTCCATACACGGCTAGATAATGATGAGACAATATGTTTTTTTTTTGAACGTACATCGTGAAACAGTGGAGTAATCGCTAGACTACATTTGTATCGAATAATGATCGACTAGTGTAACCTTAAAGACTGATCAGTCGCGGAACGACTGTTTAGTCGATGGTATGCGCACACCAATAGATCGCAACACAAATTCAGCGTTTGATCGATTTTCCAACTTTTTAATGAAAAGCAAATCGATACGGCTTTTTGAATGTTTTTGTCGAGCAATTATCGAGTCGATAGTATGTGCAGGTTTTATGATCTCAATATATTACTATACAGTTTTGACACACAACTAAACAGTTGTTCGACTAAAAGTTGTGAGTTTGCGCTAGATCTTACGCTTTTTGTTAAGATATCGCGAGCTGCTGCTAAGGTGCAATATAAAATAGGCACAACTTAATACACTTTAATACACAATTTACTAAAAATATTCTTAACTGGGTCTCTGGAGACCGCTCAATGTGGCGACGCTTGGGGGAGGTCTGTGCCCCGCTGTAGATGTTTATTAAAGCTGAAACGATGGTTAAGTCGATCTCTGCTTGACCTGATCTCAAATTCAATTTCTTTATTGCGAACTAAGTGTTCAGAATTTTGAAGATGTTAACATAAGGTAGCTTATTAGAACTTAGTTGTTTGTTAGGGCATTACAATTTAAACTGTTATAAAAATATACATACTTAATATTACAGTTGCATATACAGTTTACATTATATTATAATGTAAACATTATTTAATAAAAATATTATATTAATTATCATTATACATATATTTCATTTTATATCATACAATTATTATAGGTACTAATTTATATCACATTATGTTAATTATCACAATCATTTTAATATATTTAATAATTATTTTTCTTCAAGTAATTATTTTCTTTTGTTTTCTCATTCAATCAATATCTTCACTGTGGATCATAGGTAGGTACATAATACAGGTCCTAAATAATTATATTATGATCAGCTATGTCACGCCCTTCGGGCATACATAGAAATTAAATTAAATTTACATTATTTATACAAATTAATTATTATTAAGATTACACATAGAGTATAAAAAAGATAAAATATAACGGGACCAATTTAGGTAGGTAGGTACACAGTGGGCCACTAAACGCATATGACTGAAGGGGACTGTATTGGAGCAGTGGTTTGCCTGAGAGGAAGTCTTTTATAGAGTAGTAGCACTTGTTTACTAATAGACCATGAAGATTCTTTAAAAAAAAATGAACACGGGAACACGGGTGGGTTTTTTGTGAGTAAAAGTCTGACACTTCACTTCCCTCCCGCTTCAGTCAGAGCGGGCGAAGTCATTGGATGATTTTTAAACAAAAAAATAAAAAGGCTTAATCCTCCCTAACGAAGTTACAAGGGTTTGCTTTAGGTTTTCGGGAAAACAATTTTCGCAACTGTAATCTTTTTAAAATATTTATAGAAGGAAAAATACTGAGTGCTTCTGAACGGAATTTTAATATTAACCGTGGGTTCTGTATAGTAAAATGTATACAAATTCGAAATGTGGGTAGTATAGGTGAACCTCTTCCTAACTCTTCGCAGAAAATAACCGTGATATTATGTATGTTAAATCACGGATCTCAGTCAAATTGATTAAGTGATTATTATTTATATTAGCTGCAGCCGTGGTTCCGTCCGCGAAATAAGTACTTCTCCCAATATCTTTATAAATTATTAGCTTCTGCCAGTGGCTTCGCCCGCGTGAAAAGTGTTCTATCATCCCAAAGATACATTATGGCGTGAAAAAAAATCTCTATGTGCTAAACCAGACAAAAGTTTAATAAAAAAATATGTAGTTGTTGTCGGAAAGAGTAACAAAAATCCATCTATCCTCACAAACTTTCGCACTTATATTATTAGTTGTATTGTAGGATTTAGAAGTGAGATCGTCCGGAAAATTGGATCCTATAAATAATACCTAATTATATTTGTTACCAGTTTTGATAATACTTAATTACTAAAAAACAGAGAGAAATTATTTTTTCGATTGTTATTTAAATAGAAAAAGCAAAAAATTTTTTTATTTTATTTTTATTTTTGTGCATTCTTCTAAACTTAGTAGCGGTGTTCCAATAAACAAATACTGTTTGTACCAGTTATTTGTCTAATAGGATTGGACTTTTTGCTTTAATTTGTCGTAATATAGATTCAAGTATTCGGTAAATTGTCCAACTAGCTCGCAATCGTGATTATAGTGTCGTTTATTATCGTGTTCGGTGAATCGTGATCATCATCACAGAAAGGTCGCCAAGTATCGCCACATCGATCGTTCCTGTGCGTCTTCCCCATCGGTTCACCTAGAGAGGCCTTCCAACGCTGCGACTTCCGGTTCGCGGTTGCCACTCTAGAACTTGTGGGCTCCATCGACCATCCGTTCTGTGAGCAATGTGCCCACTGCCACTTAACATGGACTTCGGGAGTACTTGCAGAGTACTTAATCAGCTTCCCGAACGAATATGCATTCCCTCATCTTTTCTGGTGTCATTGGCACTCTTTGGTAGCTGAACCCGAAGTGAAACAGTGGTGTTTCTGGTTTCGTTTCTTTATTTTTTGACACCGGCATTGGAATTGAAGTTATTTTACTCTTTGTAGTGTTTTTGGTTTTGGAGTTTCTTGCACATTCTTCTCCATAGAGACTTACTGACGCTTGCGAATGTGCAATTAGATTCATCTGTTTTTTGTTTGACAGTTCAAAAGTCCTTTTAAGGTTTAGTTGAACTAAACCTTTTTGATTTTGATATTTGGAAGCCAGTTGTATTTAAAAAAAATATTTTTGTCTTTTTAGTATCGAGTACCTAGTGGCAAGCTCTTTAGAAATGTACAATACACAGACATGCGATTGCAGCAATGCCGAGATATTAGCCGTCATTTATTGAAGAGTTTTGTTGTATATCTCCAAAGTTCTTCATCAGATCTTCACCAATTTTATATGGGACCTCCTCAGGAAGGTACTCTTTCAAAGACACACCAAATCAGTCCTCAATTAACGAAGAAATTTGTAAACATACAGAAAAACACACACTTCGGCGCCTCCATTGAGTACAAAGCCCAAATTGCGGCCAAAAAACAGGGCATCCTAATTAGAATAAAGCGATACTTTACGCCTGGACAGCTTTTAACTCTATACAGAGCGCAAGTTCGATCCTGCATGGTGTATTGCAGCCACCTTTGGGATGGCTCAGCAAAGTATCAGCTTGCCGCGCTTGACTCGGTGGAATGCAGAGCCAAGAGGCTCATTGGCGACGTTGAACTGGCGGATGCCAAGCTTAACAGCTTGGCTTATCGCCGTAAGGTTGCCTGCTTGTCGCTCATCTACAGACTGTACTTCGATGAGTGTGCTCAAGAACTCCACGACCTCATCCCACCATCCCCCCTCTACCATCGCACATCTAGACGCACTGCAAGCTACCATCCTTACCTTGTTGCCATTCCACCGATTCGCACCAAGCGCTTCCAAACATCCTGCATGATGCGCACAGCGAATGAATGGAACTCACTACTTGCGTCTGTGTTTCCGAACGCATTTAACCCGAATATCTTCAAAATTAGAGAGAACAGGCTTCTTCTGGGTAAGCTCACTCCATCGTCGACTCTGTCTCTGTCACCTATGACCTAGATTAGAGTCAAGTGCAAGACCATCACAAAAAAAAGAAATAAACTTACTGTCTAACATAAAACCTCCTCCTTTTTGGGAAGCCGGTTAAAAATAGGCACCATTGAAATCCCAAATCATTTACACAAAAAAATTCTTAATTGGGTCTTCAATTGTCTGAATAAAACCGTCCTGGACTAACTATTTCCTTTTAAGATTTTCTTATTAATTATAACCTTTTATATAACGATGCCTTTACGCCAAAAATCTTCTCGTTTTAAAGACATATTAAATACAGAAAGAATATAAATTTATAAAAGGGTCTTTTTATTCTATTGCGGAACCCTAAAATGTAAAGGAAATATATTTTTACTAGGCGTTTTTGTGTGGGATGGAGATCTGTAATTAATTGTAAGATAAAATGGGGGTGTGAGAATACAAAAATATTAAATTCATTTAATTTTTTTGCTTACGAGCTTTTAATGAAATATTCATTACTTTTTCATACGTTGTCTTATCGGATTTGTACAAAAAAGGTGGTTGAAAACAGATCGAATTCTAAAAAAAACACTGCAAAGCGAAAAATAACTTTCTTTTCCGAAGTCTACCTGCCGGCTTCATCATCAGATCAGTTCGATGGTACCATTTACATCAATATTATTTATTTATAAGTATTTGCTTTATCATAGTCGTTAGGTATTCGAGGTATCTTATACCCGTGACATACTTAGCATTAAGGAGTTCCAGTCGCCATCTGTGGTCTTCTTCACCAGTTCCACTTCACCAAATTAAACTTTCAGAGTGCAAATGATTGCATTGTTGATGAAAATACCAAAATCATTATATGTATGCCTATAATATTTGAGGAGTTCCCTTAATTTCTCCAAGATCCCATTATCAGATCCTGATCAGATGACTATGGGACCAACTGGAAAGTATACCTTTTCAAACAAAAGAAGAATTTTACAAATCGGTCCAGGCATCTTTGAGTAATCGGGGAATATACTTTAAACAAAAAGATTCCGACGAATTGAGAACCTCCTCCTTTTTTGAAGTCGGTTAAAAATAAATTGGTGGATTAAATTTTGTTTCTTTTTTTTTACTTACTACCCACAGATATAAATCTAACTAGATGACGCGATTGTATGTACTTCTCGTGTCAAAACACGCAGTAAAATTACGATCAATGATCGTACTTTGAGCTTCTCATTTAGCATTATCGCCACCGGCGATCCACCGAAATCTAGAAAAATGTCTAATTATGCCATATTGAGCTGTAAAGAATGTATAGAAAAAGTTGGCCGAGGCATTAGAAATGTTTCCTTTCATTGGTAAGTAAATTTGGTTTTAAATTGTGTGTGAAAAAGTGGCACGCTTGGTTTTCATACAGATGGAGAGACTTGCGTTATCTATTTCGATTTATGTCTGTGTTACTACCGGTATAACAAGTATCCTAAGGACTAATCCAGGTCATGGCCTACTCGTGTGCACAAACGTCATCTAAACCCGGCAACAAGAGGGTGGTTGATCAGCAAATATCCAAACATATTTGCTACTTGAAGAATAATTATTACTAGAAGCCGCCCGTGGCTTCACCCGCGAGGAATTACTATTTCACCCATCATTATTTCAGCCAAAAGACGTCCACTGCTGGACAAGGGCCTCCCCCAAGCGTCGCCACACTGATCGGTCCTGTGCGTCTCGTATCCACCGGGTTCTCGCAGCCTTAACCAGGTCGTCGCTCTTCCTAGAGCGAGGCCTTCCAACGCTGTGTCTTCCAATACGTTGTTGCCACTCCTGAACTTTTCAGCCCCGACGATAATATACGTTCTGGGAGAAATGTATTTCACCCAATCACACTAATATTATCAAGGCAAAAGTTTGTGAGTGAGTGTGTGTGTTGTGAGTTGTATGTTTGTTACTTCTTCACGCTCAAACGGCTAGACGGATCTGGATGAAATTTGGCACAGAGATAGATTATAGTTTGGAATAGCACATAGGATACTATCCTATGTGCCTTATTCCGGGAATATGTTCCCTTGGGGTAATAATCGACATTCACGCAAGTAAAACCGCTGACAGAAGCTAGTATATTTATCAATTCCCAATATCCCAAAAAAGATATTGGGATATTGGGATAAAGTGTTATTTTACTGTAAAGTTTAAGTTTCACCAAAATCAGTAGAGTAGTTTTTGCGTGAAAGCTTAACACACAGACTGCACTGACAATTGTATGATTCAGACTATTACATTTATACAGAACTTTAAAAGGATCAAAATGTATAGGACAGCTAAATTATCCAACTCTTGTACCAGTTTTTAATCTACTATCACTAAAGAGTTCCCCCTTTTTAAAATAAAATCATCAGAACAATTTTTACGACCCAGTTTCTTTACGGAACGCTAAAAAAGATTAATACTGTCATCAAAAGAGGGTGGTAGCGAGATTGATTTCTCCAGAGATAAAACTGAGATAGAAAAGTAACCATTAAAAGATTAGGAAACTGGACTGACAGATAACTGAGATTTTTAAAGCTTGGATTTTTTTAAATTAAAAGAGTTTTTAGTTTTCGGAAAGACATTTGTTGTTTCTGCCTGCTCTCAAGATTAATAATGATTGATTCAAGAGTGTTTGTTAAGTATTGAAAGAAAAATAATAGTTTAAACAAATCTAAAAAACACGCTATAAGTAATAGAAAACCAAACTAAAAAGTAAAAATAATTTTCAATTAATTAAATTAAGAATAGTGTGATTGTCTAGAGGGGTGCTTGTTGTCAATTGAAATAATATTTTATTGACAGATATTGGTAAAAGTACAGTCATTTTGAAAATATCTTTCAAAACAAACTTTTTTTTTGTTAGTTACACTATTCTTAATTTAAATTTTTTGAAAATTATTTTTTATTTATTGTTTGGTTTTCTATTAAAGCGTGTTTTTCTTGTTTTTTTTTTTAAAACATTAGTTATTTTTTTTGCTTTTTAGTTCAATCAATGATCCTGAAGATTCTGGTAAGGATAATGGGACAAAATATTTTAATTATTGCATTGTCATCGGTCCTTGATAAGTGTGCAAAGTTTCAAATTAATGTGACGTTTTGAAGGGGGGGTGAAAATCACGTTCAAAGGTTACGTTACATAGATTCATAGAAACATTTATATTCCAAGCTAATAAAAGCGTGTCAATATAAATAAGTGAGTGAGTCTTGATTTCTGTAAATCATATCTCAATGTTTTTTTTTTTGTTTGGTTATTCATCCAACGACTTCTCCAGCTTTGGGTGAAGCGGGAGGGCATGTCAGTCTTACTGACTAAAACCTCCCGTGTTCCTTCAGATGCTTGTCCCAGGGCCGCGGTAACTCTATTTCAAATTTATCCGCGACCCAGACAGGATACCTCTCTGACTCCTAAGGCCCAGTTTTTTTTTTATCCGTAGGTAACTCAACCAATGGTTAAGAGTACTAACTAACGGTTTAAAATTTCAGTATAACGCGTTTTTTCATATTTTTTTGTCTCACAAATGATCAAATCACCAACTTATTTGATCATTTGTGAGGCTTACAATTAACGAATCAGCGCGTTTTACCGAAATTTGAAACCATTGGTTAGCATATTTAACCAAGTTGAGTTAACAATGGATTTAAAACTGGGCCTAAGTCAAGGGAATGTACAGTGTACATTCTACAACTAGGTATACACTGTACACCAAGTTTAGGAGCCAGAGTATTTAAAAAAATACCTATATGTTTAAGTCTTTGATATTTATAAATAAGTTCTAAGAAATTTTAAAACAGGCTTTTGGTAAAATAAATTTATTTGGTTTTTAATATTATATCCTAGACGACCACTGAACATCAGTGCCGTGCTGTGACAGTTACGACATGCATCTGTGCTGTTCCATACTTTTTCTTTCTTTTGTTTTTCGTTAAATAACTGAGATTTTTTAAGCTTGGGTAAAAAATCTCAGTTACAAATAATTTTTTACTGTGATCGTAATAACTTTTTGTTCAAAAGTATTATTATTTTAAGGATCGTAGCTGGTGGCGTTCTGTAGTTTCTACCTACCCTCACAGAAAAAGGCGTGAGTTTAAGGAAAACTTATTACATTATAGGAAGAAGTATGATGTAATAACTTTTATTTGTGAGTTGAATGGTTTCTCAGTCACAACCACAGACATAAATCTAACTGGATAACGCAAGTCCCTCCATCTGTATGAAAACCAAGCGTGCCACTTTTTCGCAAACAATTTAAAAACAAATTTACTTACCAATGAAAGAAAACATTTCCAATGCCTCGGCCAACTTTTTCTATACATTCTTTACAGCTCAGTATGGCATAAAAAGGCATTTTTGTAGATTTCGGTGGATTTCCCGTGCCGATAATTCTAAATGAAAAGCTCAGTTTTTAAGCACGCGAAGTGGTCACAACATACTGTATAAGCTGTGCAAGTAAGGCTTTTAATACAAATATCTTGTTCGACTGTATGAATAAACGAATAGAAAAAAAAGAAATATCCCACCCGAATATAATTTCTCCCGTGATCCATCAAACATTAGGGTCGCAACCCGACTTAGATTTGATAAAGATGAAAAGGGTCGCGCAGAGGTTTGATTTAGGTCAGCTTCTAGCCTTTCACCTTTATTTATAATGCTCCAGACTGCCTTACTGACCTCCACAACCCAGTAACTGGGTAACACGAAACTTAAAGCCAAATTCAAAACATTTATTTTTATCATGCCATTAAACGGTACTCCTCGTTGCGTAGATTCCCCAATGATGGGTCGTGACCACATCATGGCCAACTTTTTCTTTAATGATGTTTCTCCACCTGCTCCTATTCTCAGCAACATGCACGGCTTCTGAGGCTTTGAATGTCAACGAGGCTCGGATTTGGTCTGACCAGCGTATAGGATTTCTTCTTCTAGGCTGTTTACTCTCGACTTTGCCAGTGACAATTTATCTTTAGTAAGTTGTCACCAGATGTACGAGCGAGGTAAACGGCACTATTGAATGCATAAAAAGTTAAAAAATAATAAGTATTTGATTTTACGTGATTTTACTGTCCATTCGTGAAGGTAATTAGTACAAATTGGCAAGACTGAGTACAATTTTCAGGCTTCTGGCTACCGAAACGACTGTCAAAGATCTTCAAATGACAGTAAGGACCAACAGTTAAACGTGCTTTCCGAAGCACGGAGGATGTCTTGGTATGGAATACAAGGTCACAAAAAAATAAATTACCTCATCCGAATATAATTTCTCTGCTGATACATAACACATTAGGGTCGCGACCCTCTGAGGTTTGGTACAGTTCAGGGGTCCCCAACCTTTTATTGACTTGGGACCACTTTGATTTCTTTGCTGTGCGCGGAGACCAAAGTCCAGAAAAATGTAACTGTCTTGATCTATAAAAAACATTTTACCATAACAATGCAACAGACTTACAAATAATAGCACTACAAAGTGCAAAATTACTTTAATTGCGGATTAGATTGGTAGTCGGTTGAATATTTTGATAAAAAATTAAAAATACACTTTTTTGTTGCACAACTAACAAGTGCATCTCATGACAATTCCAATAAGCCTTAACACGGCTAGGATGCATTGTCTTATTATGGAATTCCGGTGCGTACTTTTCAACTCAAAAATAATATCATACATACATAAACTCACGCCTTTTGCTCATGGGGGGTAGGCAGAAAACTACAGAACGCTACCTGCTACGATCCTTACATACTTATTTTGCTTTATTTACGTTCATACATGTAGTCATACACACACGCTGGTTCTGAGTACTGCGCACCTGGCCTTTCTGAAGAACTTCACCACTAAGATCTGTGTATAATATGTCCTTCTAGGGCGTCTTCTATCACGTTTCGTCTCACGTAAATATCTTTTTTTAGTCGCCTTTTATCCCCTCAACATGGCCAAACCAACTAAGCATACTATATATTTTTGTCTACATCTCCTTCAATTCCTTCCATCTCCTTTCAAACCACAACGTAAAAAATAACTTAGTCATTTTTAGGGGTCCGTCTATCTGTCTGTCTGTCACCAGGCTGTATCTCATGAACCGTGATAGCTAGACAGTTGAAACTTTCACAGATGATGTATTTCTATTGCCGCTATAACAACAAATACTAGAAACAGAATAAAATAAATATTTAAGTGGGGTTCCCATACAACAAACGTGATTCTTTTTCCGTTTTTTGCGATAATGTTACGGAACCCTTCGTGCGCGAGTCTGACTCGCACTTGGCCGGTTTTTTTGTTGAAAAGTTTACAAACTTTTCGCAGACTAGTGTGTGGTCCGCGAACCACAGGTTGAGAACCTGTGATATAGATGAAAAGGGTCGCTCAAACGGCTGAAAGGTTTCAATTAGGTTAACATAAGCCTTTACCTTTTATTTATATTTTATGGCTTCCAGGCAGCCAGGATGTGGCTGGATATTATAATCGGGCATATTTGTTAGCTTATTTTAAATAAAGAGGCTATATTAACGGGAAACTCTATTTCGTGTTGATTCGACATATACATATATATGTATATATTTTCTATAGGCTCGCGCTTGACCACTATCTCACCTGATGGTAAACGATGATGTTGTCGACGGTGAAATACGCTTGCATAGAAATAACCTTTCCACTCTTGACTTCAATACCCCCAGATTGTAGCTGTCGGGAAACACAGACTCCGGCAGGGAATTCCACTCCTTAGCTGTTGTGTCTGGTCGGATAACCGACGGACTGTTGTATGTGTTCAAATCACGCTGAAAACTCTGCTCGCGCGATGCAGGTTTTTTTTTTTTTTAGTTCGAATCATAAAAAACGTTACAATTTTATTGGGGATTCTCTTTTAAATTGTTTAACTCGCTTCATCAATATATATAAAGGGTGTCTCAGTAAGAGTGCACTTTTTAAACCGACTTCCCAAAAAGTAGGTGGTTCTATGTTCGACTTCAAGGTTTTTTTTTTTTGTTTTTGTTCACCGATTACTCCGTCAATTGTGGACCGATTTTGAAAATTCTTTTTTTGTTTGAAAAAGTATGTTCCGAAATTGGTCCCATTTTAATTTGGTGAAGATCTGATGAAGAACTTCGGAGATATACAACAGAACTCTTCAATAAATAAAGGCAAATCTCTCGGGATAGCTGCAATCGCATGTCTGTTTGTTGTTTATAACATTTCATAACATAACATCATGCCAGTTCGCTCTTAAGGGGTAAGCAGATCTCTCATTTCACCGGTTATGTTCAAGTTGCATGAAATCTATTCTGGCGAAATAGTTCCCTTACTAACTTGCCTATTAGGTACGTACAAATAAAAAGTGAAAAATAAAAAACTTTTCCAAAAAAATACTACCGACTTCCAAATACAAAACAACAAAGTGAAAAATAACTTAATTTTTTGAAGGTGGTGTCCATAACGCAAAAAATGGTACCTACGAAAGACACCGACTTCAAAAAATTAAGTTATTTTTCACTTTGTAGTTTTGTATTTGGAAGTCGGTAGTATTTTTTTGCAAAAAGTTTTTTATCATTTTAAAATAAAAACAAGTATTTTATGACAGAGTTGTGATATTTTTATTGTATTGTAAAGAAGGCATGTTCCGATTAAGTATGGAATAAAATATCCGGTAAATGACCCCCACGGCTCCGATGACAGGCCATTACTCTTTTCATGAAATTTTCCATGACTTTTGCACAGAGATGTGGCTGTATCTCATCGATGACGCGTTGGATTTCTGATTTGAGCTCAGGAATTGTTTCGGGTTTATTCGCATACACCCGAGATTTCACAAAACCCCAAAGATAAAAATCGCACGGCGTTAAATAGCACGACCTTGGTGGCCAGTTGACATCAGAATTTCGTGAGATAATGTGTTCTGGAAATCTTTGCTGCTATAAGTCGATTGTTTCATGCGCGGTGTGGCAGGTTGCGCCGTCCTGCTGAAACCACATGTTGTCCAGATTCACGCCGTCCAGTTGAGGCCACAAGAAGTCCGTTATCATATTCCTGTAATGAGTCATATTTTTGTAATTTTATGATGTCATATTTTTGTAATGAGTTTTCACAATTATAACGCGTTGTTCTCTCGAAAAGCGCTCCATTTTTAATAATCGGAATAAACAGAGGTCAAATTTAATAAAATTTCAGAGATAACCATAGGATGAAAAAAAAAAAATTCCAATTTTAAAAAGTGCACTTTTACTGAGACACCCTTTATAATAATATCTTGTATCTGTCCCCCTCCAAGGCAAGGACTTCTACTCATTAAAAAATTACGAGCATTGGAAGTAAAGATTGTTATTGTAGGTAATATTAAGCTGAAGTAGAAAGAAAGAAAAAATATTTATCTTCCACAAAAACAATGAAGCTTAATAAACATAAAATATGTAAAAGACCTTTCGAAATGCTAGCACTATTGAAAAAACGTAAGTATTTTCTCTACTAGATTCTGCCAGCGGCTTTGTCCGCCTGAAAACTGTTTTCTTATCCCAAGGGAAAATTAAACGAGGATGATAAATAGATTATGTGCTATTTAAAAAGAAAATAAAGAAAAGTATTTATTTGCTACAATACGACATGCAAACATTAATAAATTTTGATTAAACTAAACCAGACAATAATCTATCTCTATGTCGAATTTCATCCCGATCCGTTCAGCCGTTCTGGCGTGATTGAGTAACAAACTTCCATCCGTCCATCCAACCAAACTTTTTTTGTCAAGCAGCGGTTTGAAAAAAATTGCAATCCCTTTTGTTACGCTACGCGCTTGCTACGGCGTAGCACCCGTTGCTACGGCGTAGCAATCATTGCTACGATCGCGTAGGCCGTAGATTGTTTAGTCTTGATATCATATCGTGTTTAGATTTTTTTCTTTATTTGCGTGATAATTTCAAGCTCACTAGTTTTTCAGTATATTAATTTTCAGATGTCGGCTCTCGTGCTTGAGGTCGTGGGTTCAAATCCTAGCAAGTTCCAATATGCCTTTTTCAAAATCATATCTAATTTCCAAGTTTATCTTGGACATTGCTTACAACGGTGTAGGAAACGGGAACCTGGACGTTACAGTTAAATATGTCTGAAATCACCAATCGTGGTGATCAATGCTCAAGGGGCAAAACGGGGTAAAACTAGCTTCTGCCAGCGGCTTCTTCCGCGTGAAAGTCGAAAATCGTCCCGAGGGAACATATTCCCAGGACGCCAGCCGTGACGAAGTAACTAAGATACACACACACACAAAAACTTTATAATATTAGTGTAATGTTCGGAACAAAGTAATGAAAAGTTTTTGACTTTGTTTCTGCTGTGACCGCATTTTTGTTGTTCATGCCAAAAATGCTTCAAAAAGGCTCGCTTTGCTAACATTTTGTCGGTACTAAAAGGCAGACACAAGTATGAGGAAAATTCAAGAGTTTATCAAAGGCTAAATTGTTGGTAACCGGTAAAGAGTACCTGGTTTAACAATCATCGCACCTGTAGTCTCTGAAGGGACAGTCAGAGGTGTAAAAAACAACCAAGGTTGACTAAACAGTTAAGAAAGAAAGAAAAAATATTAAGTGGTGGTGGTGGTGGTTAGTTAAGTGTAAATCCCATGTCCCTACTTTTTTTTTTTTTTTTACTTGGAGAAATGCTCATGCATACTGCACTACCACGGGGAGATAGCGCAGTTATGTGGGACTCTAAACCACTAAAACTCCAGGGTGTCCTCCTCTGCCGCTTAGGGCGGGAACACGGGAACACGTTAGCATACATCCGCGAACCCGCCGCGGCTGTCCGTTTTCGGACCCTCCTCTGGGGTTTACCCCCATCACCGGCGCACCAGAACACACTGTACGCCGTGACCACCCCAGGAACCAAACCAGCTCATGGACGCCAGACGACCCCGTGTATGGCACCCTTGGTCCCCCTGTGACGGGTCAGGACAGTGGCCCCGCCACCTACCACTTTTCGGCCGCAGGGGATAGGGAGAGCGGCCAACGCTATACCGACACTCCTCTTCCGCTGCGGCCCCACCGCGTCCGCCATCAGACGGTGGCGACCCCGTGCAGGCCGCGGAGTTTAGGGCGAGCGGCGCACCGTTATACCGGCACTCCTCTCCCGCCGCGGCAAACGGCCAACCCTCAGCCGCGATGCCTATCATACCACATCGCGGCCCGCCTCAGTTGCGATGCCGCCCATACGGCACCGCAACCTACTTATTGGCCGCTACGTCGTCGGCTTATCGGCAAAAGCCCTGACGAGCGGCCCCTCCTCGTGTTCCTCTTCGCTTCACCGTGGTTGTCCAAGCCACGGCTACTGAGCCCCCCCGCCTCGACAATGCGGGAACCCACCGGGGGGGGCCCGTGTATAGTCCTAGTCAAACTTCTTGACCGCCCTAAAGTTGGCTACAATGGATGAGCAGTAGAAAATCTCAATTATTTATTAGTTTATCCTCGCACTGGAACGTTTTGCAGCAATTACACCAATGGAGCACAAACTCATAATAAACTCACTATAAGTTCAGGTTTCCTCACGATGTTTTCCTTCGCCTTTGTTAGCAATGTCCAAGATAAACTTGGAAAGTACATATGAACACAGCAACGTTACAAAAATAGCACCGTTTCGTGCCTTGCATCGGAAAGCCAACTTCAGGCCGGCCCAGAAGTTTGGCGAGGACTATAATAGGGGGTAATCCAGAGCCTATTGCAATTTTCTGGGTGAATGTCCAGTCTTCGGGCGATTTTTAAGGAACTGATAATGAGGGATAGGATAGGATAGATGGATCCCCTTTTCCAATCGACACTTAGACTTCCATTTGATACGTTGTGCGTGCAGGACTCCTCTCGATGAGAAGGCATGGGCCGTAAAACACCACGCGGGCCCAATGCGAGTTGGTGGAAGTCACATGTCTTCGAATTTTGGTTCTAAGACATGCCGGTTTCCTCACGATGTTTTCCTTCACCATTGTCCGTGATGTCCAAGATAAAGGTGGACAGAAAACAAATGAAAAAGTCACGTCAAAGCCGTAAATAGATAAGGTCATCATACCAATTCATCTTAAATCCTCTCAAAATGATAACTTCAACTAAAATCATTCGAGACATTCAAAATTAATTATTCACACAAAAGCGTTGACGGGGCGGAAACGGCGCCATATTTGTGGAAACGGGTCGTTAGCGTCGTCGACTCACTTCCGGTAGCCATCTTGAATACGTCACCGGTGCCATTGTGCCCGTCATCTGTAATTGTTAATTGGATAAATTTCTGTGGATTTTAATAGCAAAAGTGTCATTATCGGCCTTTTAATATGCCCACTGCTGGGATACAAGCCTCTTCTCTGTGAGAGGGAATGGGCTGTAATCCACCACGCGGGCCCAGTACAGGTTGGTGGATGTCACATGTCTTCGAATTTTTGGTTCTAGGACATGCCGGTTTCCTCACGATGTTTTCCTTCACCGTTTTCAGAGCAGTGTTGATTAAATAAATTATACAAAGTAATGCGCCTGCTCGGGTTCGAACCCACATGAACTATAAATTCGTAAACCGAGACCGTAGCCACGGGGCCACCACTGCTCTTACCAAGAAAATAGTATTTGGGTTTTTTTATTTAAAATCCCTATTTATTCAAATACGAGAATAGGTATAGCTGTCTATCTGTTTGTTACGTTGTCACTCCTAAATCGCTAAACCGACATTGAGGAATTTTGGCAGAGATGTAAATTGTATGTCCTTCGACATTGGTCACTTTTTATCCCATTACCCGGAGTTCGATTGAACTAAAATTTCGCAAGTACACGTTCGTATCTCGTGGCAAACCAACTTCGTACTTATCCTTATAGTAAATGGGAAAGTTTTTTATTATGAATATTTGATACTCTACCACGCAAAAACTACTGTATCGATGTTGATGAAACTTTACAGTAATATAGTTTATGTCATCAGAATAAAACATCCTACTTTTACAACTACATCAACTTTAACATTGTAAATGTCAAATTCAAATAATTTATTGTGGATCTTAGTTACACAAGATGTTGTGTTGGTTACAGGTAGATCTGCTATGTCCCGCCGTTGAGGCATACTAAATTCATAATATCAGTATATTTAAAATACAAAGCATCAAATTGCCATGCAATTCAAATAAAAATTAAATAAGTATAATATGCAATGACAAACTATTAATTAGTAATGCTACAAAATAGTAAAAACAATTAAATAGTGTCAATTCATAGTTTGTGAGTAATAGTTTACAATTCATGCTTATGCGTCTATTGGTTTGTTGTAATAAACCGGCTATTTCAGTGTCTTGTCATTTATAAATTCTTTAACAGAGTAATAACATTTGCTTATCAATAATTTGAGTTTTTTTTTAAAGATATATTGCTCATAGTTCTGAAAAACGGCGGCAGATTATTATAGATACGTGGGCCCGTACAAAAGATGCTTTGGTGCAAAAGCTTTGTTTTACTGGCAACTGTGAGCAGCATGTCTCAAAGTTTGGATGAATGATTTTACTCTTTTACGCAAAAACAACTGAACGTATTTTGATGAAACTTTACAGTAGTGTAGATTACTATCTAGATTTCATCTAGATCTTAAGACAAAAAACAACCATCCATCCTGCATCCATAAAAACTTTCGCATTTAGAATTCTTTTCTGTCTTTATTTTCTTTTTCATTCTTTTTTTTAAACTTTGCACATTTTTTAAATTTGTATTATAGTAGAATAAAGTAGTCAGTTTTTAGTATCTTCTTCTCGAATCTATTGAAAACGTTTTAGAGGTTAAATCGATTGCGTACCCAGGCAGGCTGCTATAAACACAATTTGTAAAAATGGGGTTTTATAGACCCGTTTGATACCCAGTGCGAGTGCGGTGCCCCTTTGCATAATATGACGCATGATGGAGTGTCCAGAGTGCCCACACACATGCACTTTGGAAGACCTTATGCTCGCTACTGACACAACAATGAATGATAGTTTTGCCGCTAGGGGCGCTGGTGTAGAGTGAGGTCTTCAAAAAGTCAAATGGCATAGTTTTTTGGTTTTAAGCGCGAGTTTATTGAATTTTTCTATTGTTGTGAATATTTAGCAAATATGGTAGATTAAGATAGATACGGGTTTTACCAACCACTAATTTAATAGAGATTAATGCTTTGGAAAATGTATCCACCTTTTTTTTTACGAAAAAAAGGGGCTGTGAAAAGCAGCGGACTACTCGATTTTATTATTATTTAATCGCACTTCTATGGCATCAGAAATTATTTTATTTCAAACTATGGTTCCGTGCTCGTAATAACAACGTTTAACAGCTATATTTAAGTACCTTACTCGCCAGTGGCGCCAACTGGTGGTCACAAAAACGGTAGCCCTTATTGGTGTGTTTTTTTTGTACAAAAGCTTGTTAAGAGTATTAACGAAGAACCTTCTTGCAGGAACCTTCAAACCATCACCATGGGCGTCGCGTCAGATGGTTTTACCAGCAGATGGCGGGCGAAGATTGCCGCCTTGAGGGAGTCCAGGAAACTAGTCCTGGTCATCGTCGCCATCGCTCTCCTACTTGACAACATGCTCCTGACTACCGTCGGTAAGTTTTAGTTTCTAAACGTACTGCTCTGCTATAATAGCGGTGCACCTGGAGCTGTCACGGCCCTCTGACGTTCGACTCTCGTTATTGGCGCACGAGGCGAACGCGGGGCGCCGCGAATGTAACAAAGAGTGGGGTCGCAATTCACTGAGGTGATCAATTATTATGAACGTTTAGTAGGTTATTAGAACAAGTTAACTGTCGGTAAGATTGGTTACCAATCGTAGAAAAATGAAATAATAAAAATAATTTAAATGATTTTGGTAGATCTCGAAATCGGTTATCAGTAGGTAGGTACTAAAATATGAATATCACTTGGATAATTTTATTCGAAAGCTAATTCATTTGTTTCGAAATTCGAATCAATAGGGATGATAACTAAAAAAGTTTTCCCAAATAAAAAAAACTTTTTTTAACAAGCTTTTTAGCTAATCGTGCATTGTCATCCAAACCAAATGTGTATGCAATTTTATCTTAATCGGTTGAGGATAACTGCTATAAAATTAAGTTGCAAGATTTGAACCGTACACATTTACACACATACTGTATATTGCAAGTTAGTAAAAAGCTTGTTAAATATTTTTTCTCAAAAATGGTATGTAATATTGCCATAACATCTCTAAAAAGTCTCCAGAAAGTGAATTCTACCGGAGACTTATTCACAACTGTCCAGTAAGTAAGTATGTAATTTACTTACTGGACAGTAGTAGGGATAGGTCCGATATATCAAAATGTAACTTATATCGGATATGTGTGTAATCATATCGTGTATGTAATCATATCGATATCAATATCAAAATAACCGATATTACAAAAGCTATATCTAATATAACTGTACTACTAATACCGATATCTGAAAACCGAACCAAACCATTTACTTTTCAAAATCAATGACGAAAAACGAACAAAAATAATTATGCTCGCGTTAGGCCTTTTTATTCGCGCGATTTTTCGCTCATTCTGCGGCCTATGGAATTGTATGAAGCTGCTCGCATTGCGGTAAAGAACTACATAAATCCGCGCAAATTAAATCGCAGTGCATGCTAAGCCTTAAAGTGTTCATTTGTTTTTTTTTTTCAATAGACAGCTTTCTATTAGCAAGCCAGTTCGAAATTTAAATAAAACCTTTGATAAGTTACCTCCTTGGTTGCCATGTTTCGGTGGAAAAGATCGTTCCATTTTTAAATTACACGACAGATATGAGTTTACTATGTACTTTATTTGGCCGCTACACACGGCAGATATGGATTTTCATACAACTTTTGCCGGCTGCTCTCATATAATTGGTCTGTACTGCAATTTCGATTTTTCTCGAAGAAGGTTGTCAAAATAATTCTCAAATTTCCAAGCATGTGTGAGAAAATATAAATAAATGCCCCCGGTAAATCGATCACAATATCTATTAGTAATTGCCCTAATATTAATGTAACCTAAAATATTAATGAAACGAATTTGTTGTTAAACTTTCTTTCATTTTTGAGAAAAACATTATACAAGCCTCAACCAGTAAGAGACATCCTGGCCTCGTATATAACCGGACCTCACCTGCGGTTCGGTCCGGTTAACTCATACTTGGCCAGGAAGTCTTACTGGATTCTGCAGTAATTTACTATTACATGCTTTTTTTTACTAACTTTTGTTACGAAAAAATATTGGAATTTTTTATTTTGTCACGTTAACAAAAAATTATGACGATACAGTGCGTTAAAATATCCCATGACGTCATGCCTTTGTACACTTTTTACATATAAGTTACGTCATAAGCCCTGCCGAACTTCGATGCGCTTTATCTTGGTGATCTTTTATTGATTTGAATAAGCAAAAAATACGTCTCCAATATTTTTTGATAATTTAATCGGCGGACTAAATCGATTTTGCTGTTTCGTACCCCGTCATCATCCCTACTATTCCTTGATTTCTGGCAGTTAAGTGTTCATAAAGTTCTACTGTAGCCTAAGCATATAAAATTAACGTAACATATACACAAAGTTTAGCACAATAAACGCAGAACCTGAAAACAGTTCATTATACTCATCATTATGAACAACTTTTACTATGAGACAATATATAAAATCGCGATTATTCTGTTACATCTCTAAAGACACTAATGTAACTCTTTCTAGCCTTCATTCATTGTTATTTCCTTAACACCTCAGTTTTCCTTACCATTCAAATAATCTTTCATTCCCTCTCCCTCCGTGAATTCGTTTAGTATTACCCAGAGAATCTTTTCTGAAGAAAGATGGGCTATTATTCGATCTAATGAATTGCAGATGAAGTAAACCACTCTTGTGATTGTGCGCGCGCCATCTTGGATTTCTCACCATCTTGGATTGTGCTTGGTTGGTTAGGAAGCGGTTCGGATTTTGAATTGGAAAGAGTTATTATAGAATAAAAGTATAGTGTGCGTGAATGGCGAATAATAGAATCTTTTTAACAAAAAAACAAACGGACTTCCAAAAAACAACTGCAAAGTGTAAAATAACATTCTTTACCGAAGTTGGTGTCTTTGGTACCTATTGTTTTATGTGTTTTGACACCGACTTCGGAAAAGAAAGAAAAAAACTGAAAGAAAAACCCTTTCAAACAAAAGAAGAATTTTCCAAATCGGTCCAGGCGTTTTTGAGTAATCGGTGAACATACATTAAAAAAAAAGATTTCGACGAATTGAGAACCTCCTCCTTTTTTTGAAGTCGGTTAAAAAGCTAATTTACAAGGCAGACGTGAATGGAAACGCCAGGATGAGACACCCTAAAAAGACATAAACGGATTTTATGGCATCTTATGGTGTTCTTCAGAAAGGCCAGGTGCAAAGTACTTATAACCAGCCTGCGTGTATGACTAAAGTCACCGCCAGATAACAAATTAATAAAAATCGTTAACACGTATCGTGGTAAGGGACGTCGTTGACCCTTTTACTTGGCATTTATTAATGAGTTAATATCTCACAAACGCGTGGACCGATTTACATGATTTACTCGTAAACTGATAAAATGGTTCTACGTCTATACATTTAATTTCAAATCAAAATTATCTAAATATCTCAATAAACAAAATCATAGTTTTCATGTCACGTAATTATACTTTTTGGTAGAAGTCGGATCAATGACTTTTATTTTTTTGTTATCTTGCGGAGACTTTAGAGGTTCGAACGTAAATGAAGCTAAAGGAGTACCTATATAAGAAAAATAAATTATGGATCGTAACAAGGTTTTCCTACTTACTTTCCGGATTCCATTCGCGGGTCGGGCTAAATGTTATTCGCTTTATCCATCTTTAATTTTTATCTGACTACCGAAGGAGGGTAATGTGATTCTATATATGTATGTCTGTATGTTTGTTAATATCGTTCTAGAGACCAAACGCGTTGGCCGATTTTGATGATTCTTACGTCAAACGATTTGTCTTAACCTTGCGAGTGTGACTACATTTAAATAGGAAAATAGAAATGGGCAACATATTGTAGAGGCCAGTTTTTTAATCTGCCATACGCATCGTGTGGTGTATCAACATAAGGGGTCTAAGGGGTGATTTCAAAAATATATAACACTTATATGTTAAAAAAGTACCTAAACCGAAAAAAAAACTTTAAATAAAAAGTAATAAATAAAAAAAGTTAATACAGAAAATGAAGTAGTGATGAACAGTAAGTGTGCGTACGAATACATACTTATGGCAGAAAAATAATAAATGGAAGATGATTTAGAACGAAAGGGAGCGCGCGAAGTTTTATAACAGACCTTTGGGAATATGGATATCAAGAAAAAGTACTTAATACTTCATCTACTACTTTTATCTATACCAATATTATAAAGAGGAAAGATTTTTTTGTTTGTTTGTACCGAATAGGCTCCAAAACTACTGGACCGATTTCAAAAATTCTTTCACCGTTGCGAAGCTACTCTATCCCCGGGTGACATAGGCTACTTTTTATCCCTGTATTCCCACGGGAACGGAAACTACGCGGGTAAAACCGCGAGGCGTCCTCTAGTACAAAATAAATTTATTTGCATTTTTGAACTACTAATCTATATCTGTATGATGACTGTTTTGAAATTTTCTTCTTCTAATTGAAAAATGCGTTAAAATTAGTGTTAAAATATTGAACCTTTGATGCTCATAACTATCAAATAAATGTATGTTTTACTATTTTGTTTCCATACAGGACTAGATAATGGTGAGACAAATTTATATAACTTTTCATTATGAACGTACACCGCCAAACAGTTGAGTAATCGCCATACTACGTTTGTATGGAAGAATGACTGACTAGGGTACCTACCCTTAAGATCTAAATGTTATCTAAAGTGAGGGATTGATGTGAAACCTCATGGTATTTGTTTACTGAATGAGAAATTATTTTGGAAACACTGTTGAGCCATTGTGCAACGTCTGTGTGTCTGTTTGTATGATTGTTTTGAGAAACACTTTTATTCTCATTTCCCCTTTTGAACCGACTTTCCAAAAAGGAGGAGGTTCTATAGCCGACATTATTACATATTGTTTTATTATATATATATATATTTTTGTTCACCGATATCTCCGTCAATTGTGGACCGTTTTTTAAAATTCTTTTTTTTTAACAAATTTGGTTGAAACACAAACATACAAACTTTCACATTTAAATTATTAGAAGGATAACATCCATTTTTAACAGACATTCCAAAAAGGAGGATTTTTTTTGTGTATTTTCACCGATGTCTCCGTCAATTGTGGACCGATTTTGTTTTTTTATTTATTTCAAAGAGTGTTTTCCCAAATTGGTTCCATTTTTATTTGGTGAAAATTTGATGAAGAACTTCGGAGATATACAACAGAACTTTTCAATAAATGACGGCAAAATAACTCTCGGGATTGCTGCAATCGCATGTTTGTTTATTGTTTATACCATTTCATAACATAATATCACGCTAGTACGCTCTAAAGGGGTTCGCAGATTTGTACACTTCACCTTGGTACACTCTCATTTCACCAGTTATGTTAAATTTTCATGATATTCGGTTAATTTATTCTGGCCTTATAGGTAACCTTACTAAAGAACTTGCCTTTTAGGTGCAACTAAAAAGAGAAAAATAAAAAACCTTCTTACTCAAAAAATCTATCGACTTACAAATAAAAATACTACAAAGTGAAAAGCAACTTCCTTTTTGGAAATCGGTGTCCATAACCAAAGATATCCAAAAAGAAAGTTATTTTTCACTTTGTTGTGTTTTTATTTGGAAATAGGTAGTATTTTTTGGTAAAAAACTTTCACCTGTCCCGTTGTCTGTCAAAATCAATGTCAATCAAATCTTGCAAGTTAAATTTGACTCACTTGCCAGTGTCCGTTTAGTTTTCGCGACAATGCAACTTAAAACAACAAGATAAAAAAAAAAATGTGCAATCTTGTTTTTCTATTTTAAATTCGAATATTTTTCGTACAGTAGGACCTGTGTATTTACTGTATGAACATTTGCACCAGTTCCATATACAAGGGGAGGTACGTAAGTTCGCAGCATATTTGCCTTAATATCATCATCAGCATTTTATTGCTGATGATGATATTAATCTCACTGCTGGGACACAGGCCACCTCTCTGTGAGAGGGGATGGGCCGTAATCCACCACGCGGTCCCAGTGCGGGTTGGTGGGTGTCAGATGTCTTCGATTTTTTGGTGCTAACACGCCGGTTTCTACACGATGTTTTCCTTCACCGTTTTGCGAGCAGTGGTGATGAAAATAATTTACACAAGGTAAAGCACCTGCCTGGGTTCGAACTCAAGACCTACGACACGTAAGTCGCGGCTGGTATTTTTTTCTATGTAAGTTTTAGTTATCCTAATTAATCTGTCAGATAATACCGTTCTTGACACTGCGAAAAAGACCCACAGATTTTTAAATTATTTATAAAATCTTAACTTTAAGTTCTTTATAACTTTAATTCATCATACAAAGGAACTGTAGTAATTAAATCCTCCGTCTCAAACATACAACCTCGCTTCTCTCAAGTCGGTTCAGTACGGAAGCTGGGGCAATTTCCCCGTCGGCGAGATCAAAGTGAAATTCACTTAGACGCCTCATCAAAAGAGCCGACTAGTAGTGTTGGGGCTTCGTTTCAAGATTGTCGATGAAATTGCGGTTAGCGGAGTTTAAATTGACTAGCTAGCAGTACTTATGAATTAAATAAGTAAAGATAAGTAGGTGTAAATAAACAATCTTTAACACAAAATTTTAATGTACTAAAAAGTACTTAATTCGATATTACTTGTCAATACATTTCCATTGAGCCCAAACGCGATGGTGATTTTTTTTGTGGCTGCATCATCAGACCAGTCCTAATAGTAATATTATTGCATTGTACAGTGCAAAGTCATCTACGCATCCATAATTTAAGCTTAGTCGGATGCCAGGAAGTGCTTGACAAATGATTTAATAATTTGTACCTGGACACACAAATGAGCGTTTCTCTTTTTTTTGCCATATTTTCAAAAAGCGTCCAAAAATAAAAATATCTATAGATCGCTTTTATTTCTTGAAATCAAATAGTTTATTTCATAAATATTTAGATTTTTCACAAGGAATCATATTTTATTTAGGATTTATTTTAAAATATATAATAATCTAAATGAAGGTAGGCTAAATGTTCTTATTTTGTTACTCCTGAAATGTTAAAAATAAACTGTAATGTCGCAAATTCTTTTGCTACAATATTTATGTTTCTTAAACTTCTTGATAAATGAATAAAATTATCGCAAAGAAATACTAAAAATGTGAAAAAATATTTCTAATTTAGGTGCTTTAATATTTTTTTTGTTACTTTTAACCTAAAGTCAATTTAAATGTTTGATTATATGAAGAACAAACAAAATTGAAAGATTTTGCTTACTTCTTATAAAAATGTTGAGTAAAATTGATTTTCTTTAGAAGTTATATTGATATAAAATAAATAAATAAAATACATAAAAGTGAGTTTAAAGACAGGATATTTTAGGGACAGTAACAAAAAAGGAGTAATTGGTAACAAAATAAAAACATAAGGCTGGGTCTAAATGCCTATTAAAAGGATTAAAGTTATGAATAAATAAAAAGATGGATTAGTGCTTAAGAAGGAACATCAAAGTAGAAACCTATTAATTATTTTAAGGGTTTGTAACATTGTTTTTGATTGTGTAACAAAACCTTAGCTAAAGGTACAGTCAAGCAAGTTGATTCATGACACATTTGGCAGATAATTCTTTTGAAAATTTCAATACTTTAAAGTTTTCTTGTTATATTATTCATGGTGCACTTAAGGTTACACTAGTCGAAAATTCTTCGATACAAACGTAGTCTGGCGATTACCCCACTGTTTGACGGTCTACGTTCAAAATAAAAAAATGATATCAATTTGTCTCATCATTATCTAGCCCTGTATGGAAACAGAAAAGTAAAAAATACAATATTTGAAGGTTATGAGCGTCGAAAGTTCCATCCAACACTAATTTTAACGCATCTTTGGGCGGAAATAAATACCTACCATAAGAAGAATGAAAATTGCAAAACGGCCTCCATACAGGGATAGATTAGTAATTCAACAATGCAAATAATTATATTTTGAATATTTTCTTTCATATACCCAGAGGACTGTTCATAAAATTTTGCGCGCTCGTTTTCGTCCTAAATCATCATCCAATTCGTATGATAAGTAGCTCCTTACTGCTCATCACAGTATCAATCTCTTTCGCACGTGTTGTCGGACGAGACAGCATGCATTTTAACCCCGCGCACAAAATAGTTCGTGCCGTTGACTAGGGGAACCTAGATTATACTAGAATGGTAACATGTCATTTAAATGACAGTGATATGGGTAAACTAATTACCACCCTCTTATTAAATCTATAACAAGTTTTTTGCTAAGGAAATATATATTTAAGCAAAATTCGACCTAAGAGTATTAGAATGTCTCTAGTAAAATACGCTTAGCATGGGTCATGAATAAATCCTGTCGACCGTACTGTGTCGATGTAAAATACTAGTATCCAGTTGAATCCGGTTAGACTTGAAGCCGACCCCCAATATAGTTAGGAAGAGCAGACAGATTGATTAAATGTTTTTATATATTGCCTATTTTTAGATAGACTAAAGGTCTATCCACACATATCAGGGCCGTGCCCCGTCAGGGGCTCAAAGAAATATCGGTGTGTACATTTTGTATGAACTCGTTCACACACGTCCGTGCATGGGCCAGTGACGAAACTTCAATGACTGGGCCCGGCCCTGTCACGTCCTGGGCACGGCCCTGATATACACATATCAGGGATAGACCTTTAAACCTCACATTCACAAATATTCGTTTTTTTTTAAATTATGGTTAGGCTCGCGCTTGACCCCTTGTTAGTAAGCGATGATGTGGTCGACGGTGAAGCACGAAGGTAACGCAGTACTGGCCGTGCGCCCGCTCGGTGCCAAAATATCAAAATTGAACCTCCTTTTGAACAGTTTTGTTTGCAAAATATTATTTGATTTACATATGCTATGTTAGGTATGAAGTAATTCCAGCCATCAATTTTTCTGTATAAAAATATTTTTTAACATCCAAGTCGTTTTGGAGGAGTTTCCAAAAGTTGCGAAAAATATCGTCTTGTTAATTATTTTTTTAAAGCAAAACTATTAGTTACACGAAAAAGCCTTGTGTTCCAAATTATGTACATGAATCAATTTTTTTTTTTTTTTTTCAAACCTGTTAATCTAGCCGTTTCTAAGGAGTATGCTTTAGAAAGTTACCGTTTTACGGCACTAAAGCGTATGTAGGCCCTCCTAGGTTGTAGCTATCGGGAAACACAGACTGCGAGTGTAGTAGTCACAAAAAACTTTATTACTACTCAACACTATAAAATAATACTGTATATGTATTTATCCTAAGTAATTATTGATATTTTTTTCTATTGCCTTGCGCTTGACCACTATCGTACCGTACATATCGTACCGTATGGTGACGGACGTAAAGAATTTCACCATCCCATATCTTCCCGTGGGTGTCGTAAGAGGCGACTAAGGGACACACCAGAGAATGGGCAGCAGCGTTCTCTGTGCACTTTACCAACCAACTGCGATCGCCAACCCGTCTGCCAAGCGTGGCGATTATGGCAAACCCCCCCAAACCAATATGAATAGCACAACAAAAAAACGGCCCCGAGTGCCCGGCAGCCCGTCTACCCTCGGCTACGGTAGCGGTCGAGGTGATGGCGTGGCAAGGGGTGCAAAGAATCTCCGGAGTGGACCCGGCTACCCCAATAAACACCGACGACTGGACCTGGCAACGTATAACACACGAACACTCCGGACCGACGAGAAGATAGCCGAACTCGAGGAAGAATTGAGCAGGTTACGATGGAGCATTATAGGGTTATCTGAAGTCCGAAGAGAGGGGGAGGACTCGATAATCCTCAAATCCGGTAACCTGCTCTATTTCCGAGAGGGTGACCGGCAGTCCCAGGGTGGTGTCGGCTTTATCGTCCACAAGTCCCTTGTGAACAACGTGGTGAAGATCGAGAGTGTGTCGACCAGGGTGGCGTACCTTATACTCAGAATATCCGCAAGATATTCGCTGAAGGTCATACAGGTCTACGCCCCGACCTCGGCACACCCCGACGACGAGGTAGAGACCATGTATGAGGATATCTCTAGAGCCATACATGGTTCTAAAACTTACTTCACCGTTGTCATGGGGGACTTCAACGCGAAACTGGGCAAACGAGACGAGGATGAGCTGCAAGTGGGGCAATTTGGAGTTGGACGTCGGAACCACCGGGGACACCTACTGGCCAGTTTTATGGAGAAGGAGGGCCTCTACATGATGAACTCCTTCTTCAGAAAGCGTGAGCACAGGAAGTGGACCTGGCAAAGCCCCGATGGTGCAACTAAAAACGAGATCGACTTCATCATGTCAACCAAGAAGCAAATGTTCAATGATGTCTCTGTGATCAACTCGGTGAAAACCGGGAGCGATCACCGCTTGGTAAGAGGCACATTGAACATTAATGTCAAGCTTGAAAGGTCTCGACTGATGAAGTCCACGCTCCGCCCAGCACAAATCCAGGTCCAAAACCCCGAAACCTTTCAACTCGAACTCCAGAATCGTTTCGAGTGCCTAGGGAGCTCCGTGGACGAATACAGCGATGGGTTCGTGGAAGCTGTCCATACGGTCGGGTCTAAGTTTTTCAAGACCCGCCGTACAGATAGGAACAGAAAGCTCTCTGGTCCTACTCTCAAGCTCATGAAGGAGAGGCGTGATATGATTCTGCAGTCTTCAAACGATGCGTTGAAATACCGGCAGCTAAATAGACGGATCTCAAAGTCCTTGAAAAGCGATCTCCGCCGCTTTAATACCGAAAGTATTAAAGACGCGATTGAGCGGAATAAGGGCTCCAAGGTCTTTGCAAGAGATCTGTCTATTGGGCAGAGCCAGCTCACGAAACTGAGGACCAATGATGGCAGGATCGTATCTGCCAAACCGGAGCTTCTGAGGGAAATCGAGAGATTCTATGGGCAGTTGTACACGTCAACCAGTAAACCCGTCGCAAATCTAGCCAATGACCCTAGAGCTAGGTTGACCCGACACTATACCGAAGACATTCCGGACGTCAGCCTGTATGAGATTAGGATGGCTCTGAAACAGCTTAAGAACAACAAGGCGCCGGGTGATGACGGAATCACGGCCGAACTCCTGAAGGCGGGTGGGAAACCGGTCCTTAAGGCCCTTCAGAAGCTGTTTGATTCCGTCATACTCGAGGGGAGGACGCCACAGGCATGGTGCAGGGGTGTGGTGGTACTCTTCTTCAAGAAGGGTGACAATGCCTTACTGAAGAACTATAGGCCCATCTCACTTCTTAGCCATGTCTACAAGCTGTTTTCAAGAGTCATCACGAATCGTCTCGCGCGCAGGTTTGACGATTTCCATCAACGTCAATGGCGAGTACATCACTCACCTTCGGTTTGCCGACGATATAGTGGTTATGGCTGAGACCATGGAGGACCTCAATATAATGCTCGATGACCTCAGTAGAGCTTCCGAAAGAGTGGGTCTTAGGATGAACATGGACAAAACCAAAGTGATGATGAATGCCCATGTTACACCCACTCCTATTAAGGTCGGAGACTATACACTCGAAGTTGTGGGCGACTATGTCTACCTGGGACAAACGATCCAGTTGGGTAGGGCCAACTTCGAGAAAGAGGTCAACCGTCGAATCCGACTCGGCTGGGCAGCGTTCGGGAAGTTGCGCGGTATCTTCTCGTCTAACTTACCACAGTGTCTCAAGACGAAAGTCTATGACCAGTGTGTGTTGCCAGTGATGACTTATGGCTCTGAGACGTGGTCGCTTACAATGGGCCTCATCAGAAAGCTTACAGTCACCCAAAGGGCAATGGAGAGGGCTATGCTCGGAGTTTCCTTACGTGATCGAATCAGAAATGTAGAGATCCGCAAGAGAACCAGGGTTACCGACATATCCCGGAGAATTGCCAAACTTAATTGGCAGTGGGCAGGGCACATTGCTCGCAGAACGGATGGCCGATGGGGCAGAAAGGTTCTGGAGTGGCGACCGCGAACCGGAAGACGTTGCGTTGGAAGGCCTCCCACCAGGTGGACCGACGACCTGGTGAAGGTAGCAGGGATACGTTGGTTGCGAGACGCACGGGACCGGTCAAAGTGGCGACGCTTGGGGGAGGCCTATGTCCAGCAGTGGACGTCTTTCGGCTGATATGATGATGATGATGATGACCACTATCTCACCTGATGGTAAGCGATGATGTGGTCGACGGTGAAGCACGCTTGCCTAGAAGAAAGCTATTCACTCTTGACTTAAAGACCCCGAGATTTTGTAGGCTCTCTATTCTCTATCCCTTTTTTACCAACTTCTAATAGGACGAGGTTCTCAATTCGACTGTATTTCTTTTTTAATGTGTATTAACCTCAAAACTTTATACTAGGTGAATCTATTTTAACCGATTCTTTTTTTTTGAATTATGTAATAATATAGAATGCATTTTTTTTTTCTCTCAAGATGCAGTTTTAGTTTTCATCAAAATCGACCTCGTGACTCCTTTGAGTGTTTTTCGCTATTCATCATAGTTTCGGATTGGGCCATCCACGCCCACTTAAAAAATCACTCTGTATAAAAGCACGACCGTATTATGTTCACGTGACCAGTGAGCACTTTTCCCATGGACAACGATGTGAACGAATTTTTGACGCTCAATGATCCCTCTCGAAATAAATTGTCGGCATAGACAAAATGTCGCTGTCCCCTCACTAATCAAGACAGGGTCCTCGTAGTCGCATTTCAAATCATATTTCGTCGAGTTTTCACCCTTTTGCTTCGGGGTAGCGTTTAACTTTGTTAAATAGTTGAAAATTGCCTTTCGGGTTGCAGCTCGGGTTTATTATACCCGCACAGAGAGATTTGAGCGTTTGTATTAGATTCAGACCATAGCTTTGATGTCCTCTTAAAAAGAATTAAAAAATAATAAGTATTAAAGTTTTGTTTGAAATAACTTTTTGAACTGAAAGGCACTACAGTTTGTCCAGCATTTTATTTTATTTTTGACATCTCAAAAATTAATTATTTACCCCGAGTTTCTCACCTCGAAATTATCGCTGAATTAATGTGACAAATTGTCAAGCTCACGTTACCTGCTGTGATTTTCTGTTGAAAATTAATTCAACCAATCACAGCAGATAACGCGTGCTTTTATTAATTCAGTTAGTGATGTACTAATGCGGTACCGAATCGATTTCTTATAGTTATAACAAACGAATTTATTAATTAAGAAATTTAAATCGATTTAACATGATTTTATTCAAGTGAAGATTCTAGTTTATATGGAGAAGAATCCAACGAATAATCATAATAAAATCGCAAGTATTTTATTTGCTGTGTTTCTATATTTATACAACCAAAATTACTTTTTCATAATTTAATCTTCATTGGAAGGGTGAACCTTAATTGCAAGTCTTATTTATAATTACATTATTAAGAAACAAATATTCAAATAACAATCCGATATTTATCAATATAACTTGCATAATATTTGCACGCCATAGCATGTGGCAAACATGTAGGAATCTTTTGTTATTTTTTGTTATCTTGCATGCATATTGTATGTGTTACCCATGTTTAAGCATATAAATATATTTTATACTAGCTGACCCGGCAAACATTGTTTTGCCATAAAAACACCAAACATTCATCTACTAAATATCCTATCTACCCTACCCTACCCTACCCTACCCTACCTACCCTACCCTACCTACCCTACCCTACCCTACCTACCCTACCTACCCTACCTACCCTACCTACCCTACCTACCCTACCTACCCTACCCTACCAACCCTACCTACCCTACCCTACCTACCCGGGAACTTTCCTAGCACTGGCTAACAAGTGCTTGGAACTGGGCTACTTTCCCGGGACCTGGAAGGAAGCCACAGTTGTGATCCTAAGGAAACCCGGGAAGGAGAGCTATACAGTTCCAAAATCCTACAGGCCAATTGGTCTGTTGCCGGTGCTAGGAAAAGTCTTGGAAAAAATGGTCATAAACAGAGTTAAATGGCACATTATACCGCGACTCATTACTCGCCAGTACGGGTTCATGCCCCAGAAGAGCACAGAAGACTCCCTCTATGATCTGGTTGGACACATACGTGGTAAACTGGCAGACCATAAGCTCACCGTTATGGTGTCGCTGGACATAGAGGGAGCTTTTGACAGCGCATGGTGGCCAGCTATCCGAACCAGACTGGCTGAGGAAAAATGCCCGGTAAATGTGAGGAGAGTAATAGACAGCTACCTCGATAACCGAAGGGTCAGGGTCAGGTATGCAGGTGAAGAGGTCGTTAGGGCGACGTCAAAGGGCTGTGTACAGGGTTCCATTGGAGGACCGATCCTCTGGAACACCCTACTGGACCCTCTCTTAAAGGGGCTGACAGAGCGGGGAGACTACTGCCAAGCCTTTGCTGACGACGTGGTGCTGATATTTGATGGCGACTCAGCGATCGAGGTCGAGCGGAAGGCGAATGACGCCCTCGCCCATGTTTATCAATGGGGTGTTAGTAACAAGTTGAAATTCGCACCGCATAAAACGAATGCGATGGTAATAACGCGGAAACTGAAATTTGACACCCCGCGGCTGAGCATGGGAGGGGTCGCCATTGGCATGAAGCAAGAGATCAAAATCCTGGGGCTAACTATCGACAACAAGCTTACTTTCAATAAGCATACAGCTATTGTGTGCCAAAAAGCACTGGGCTTTTACAAGCAGTTGTCGAGGGCTGCTAAGGTCAGCTGGGGACTCCACCCCGACGTCATCCGCACCATGTACACGGCAGTAGTCGAACCGGTCATACTGTACGCGGCAAGTGCGTGGGCATCCGCAGCCACCAAGATGTATGTAAAGAAGAGGGTAAACGCGCTCCAAAGAGGATTTGCACAGAAATTGTGCAAATCCTATCGCACCGTATCCCTGAACTCGGCGCTGGTGCTGGCTGGGTTACTACCCCTCGATCTCCGAATACGAGAGGCAGCTGCCCTGTATGAGGCGAGGAGGGGGGTACCCCGGCCGGTGCTAGGAGATAGGGACGTCGAGCGACGCACCGCATTTGCCTCAACACCCCACCCGGCGGAGTATATGAGTCTGCAGTTCATATGCCTGGCAGACCAAGAACAACTCAGTAACCACTGCACTCAAGCAGTGCAGATCTTCACGGACGGCAGCAAAATAGATGGAAAGGTGGGGGCGGCATTGTCTCTTTGGAGCAATGGCGCTGAAACCAAATTCCAGAAATTGAAGCTGTCGTCCTACTGCACGGTCTACCAGGCCGAACTGCTGGCCATATGCAAAGCAACGCGGGAGATACAAAAGAGCACATACGAGACCTACGGAATCTATAGTGACTCAAGATCCTCACTCGATACGGTCGTAAACCACCGCTCTTCTCATCCCCTTGCAGTCGAAATCAGACAAAATCTGCGGCAATGCAAATCCCAGAACAAAGATATATCTTTGTTCTGGATTAAAGCTCACGCGGGAATGCAGGGGAACGAGAGAGCCGACCAGTTGGCTAAGGATGCGGCGCTAAAACTAAAGAAGAGGCCGACTTACGATCAGTGTCCGGTTTCATTCGTCAAGCGGCAAATCCGAAAGGATTCGCTTGCCGAATGGAACCGGAGGTACAGGATGGGTGACACAGCCTCAACAACAAAACTCTTCTTCCCGGACGCTGTTGAAGCATATAAAATAATTAGAAAATTAAGACCTACAGGGGTAATTACACAGGTAATGACCGGACATGGTGGGTTTTCAGAATACCTGAACAGGCTCAGGTGTAAGGAAAGCCCATCATGTGTGTGCGACTCTGACCAAGACGAGACAGTGACCCACCTACTGACGGACTGCCCGGCCTATGGTCTCGAAAGGTACGAGCTCGAGCAAAAGTTGGAAATTGATATAAGACCAGGGAATTTTAATACACTTATCTCTAATAAAAAATACAGCAATGAATTTATTGAATATTGTGTAAACATTGCACAAAAAACGATAAACAAAAATAAATAACATCAATGCTCAAAGTTGTATATAATTATATATAGTCGGAAGCAAACAGAATAATACAAACTATAGATAAAATAGAAATAAGGTATTATTAGTAACATGCTGTATAATAAGTTAGAATAAGGTTGTAGATAATATAAATAAAATAAGATACTCGTCATGTGATAGACTAAGACTGTTATAGAGATAAGAATTATGTAATATTGAATTTTGATTAAAGACGAGTCCCTAAGGTCTCGGATTATGTCCGGGGAACCTCCCTAGCTCGCAGACTCCGCCTTGCGCGGAGAGGTAGGAGCCAAAAAAAAAAAAAAAAAAACCCTACCTACCCTACCCTACCTACCCTACCCTACCTACCCTACCCTACCCTACCTACCCTACCCTACCTACCCTACCCTACCTACCCTACCCTACCCTACCTACCCTACCCTACCCTACCTACCCTACCCTACCTACCCTACCCTACCTACCCTACCCTACCTACCCTACCCTACCTACCCTACCCTACCTACCCTACCCTACCCTACCTACACTACCCTACCTACCCTACCCTACCTACCCTATCCTATCTCTCAAGTTGGATCGAACTGCACATCGTGTGCGAATTTTATTATAATCGGTTAAGTGGTTTAGGAGTCCATTGAGGACAAACATTGTGACTCGAGATTTATATATATTAAGATTATCTTACTGCTAAGTAAATTCGATGTAACTGTAAATTTTAAATAATCGTATGAATGGGGCGAAAAAGCACGTCGCTTCCCTATCGTCGATGAAGTCTTGAATTATATTGTCTATGGTTGCTTGTTACGAATTATGAAATTTCATAAGCGTGCATCTGTTTGAAGTAAATTAAAAGGCTGGACGCAATCGTAGTACATTATTACCTCGATGGACGCAATATAAATTTTATAATATCACTTGTCAATACACATCTAATGAACCCAAACACGATGGTGCTATTTTGTACGGTTAAGGATTTGCTATGGGCACCTTCCGGCTCCATCATGAAATCAGCTCCGTAGTACCATTATTCCAAAGTTAGTTTTCAGTTTAATCGGATGCCAGGAACTGCTTGAAAAATGGATTAGGTACTATAGTTGCCGGACATACTACATTTGCTGATGGAGTGTGCTCGGAACGGAGTAGAACGCGAGTTATTCATAAAAGATTCAAAAATAAATAAATTGGATGTAGGCATAATCCAATCCATCTTATCTGTACCAGCTTCGGCGATAATTAAAAAATTGTGCCATTTAATTATGGTCCTTCGCGAATAATTAAGATTCATTAACTAGTAATGTTATATAAAATGTAATGTAAAAGTAAATAATGTAAGAATTTATGTAAAAGGGCACGATGGGGCTGACATGTCTTTGAAAAGCCCCTAAATAAAATAAGATAAAAAAAAAAAAAAAAAAGGTAGTAAGTATAAAGCTTGTAAATAAGAAACCGTTCAGATGAATTAGAAACTCCTCCTTCTTTTGAAGTCGGTTAAAAAGAGCTCCTACTCCGTAGCTACGTAACACTCAAAGGAATCACGAGGCAGATAAAAATAAAAAACTAAAACTGCATCAATATATGTTTGAGAAATCAATATTCCGAACCAGGATCGAGCACGACCATTTTGAACAAAAAAAATGCATTCTGTTTTATTACACCATTCCATAGAGTAAGGATCAAATTCTGGGCAGTTATGAACTTATGACATACGGCAAACTTTAGGAAAGTGCTCATTTTTAGGGTTCCGTACCCAAAGGGTAAAAACGGGACCCTATTACTGAGACTCCGCGGTCCGTCTGTCTGTCTGTCTGTCTGTCTGTCACCAGGCTGTATCTCATGAACCGTGATAGCTAGACAGTTGAAATTTACACAGATGATGTATGTCTGTTGCCGCTATAACAACAAATACTAAAAACAGGATAAAGTTAATATTTAAGGGGGGCTCCCATACAAAAAACGTGATGTTTTGCCGTTTTTTGCGATACTGGTACGGAACCCTTCATGCGCGAGTCCGACTCGCACTTGGCCGGTTTTTAACCTTTGAGTTTTTCACGCTATTTGGGCGTGGATGGCCAAATCCGAAATTATGAGGAGTTTAGGATTTGGCCATCCTCGCCCACTTAGGAAGCTCAGCCTGCATAGTTATGTACTAGTTGCAATCTGTAGTAAACTGTAAAAAAACTAAAACCGTCGCACGGGACAAATTATATACAAAAACCTTCCTTGTATATCGCTCTTTCAATTCGTGAAAACCGTATAAAAATCCGTTGCGTGGTTCATACCATCGTATTTGAACTCAATGGAAATGTAGTGACAAGTAACATTACATTAAAATCTTTAAAAGATTTTTATATCTTTACCTTTAATTAATTACTTCTTAAATATGTAAACTCCGTTGCTTTGTCTACTCGTCAGCGTAAAACAAACAATGAATACTGTTGAGTTGTCAATGTGAAAGAGTTTGCAATCGATTGCATAAATAGTTGCTGGACACATAAAGCTTGTAACAAGTAAGCTTTTTAAACTACATAATTTATCTAGTATAAGACACGCTTCGATCGACAATCTATCGAACACGTAATTATGACACGATATCTTGCGAAAATACCCCGATTCAAACAGTAAAACGCCCATAACTTTTGAACAGCTAAACCGATTTTCATCAAACATAGCTACGAACACTCTCAATAAAGTCCCGGTTCAAATACAAAAAAAAACTATATCCAAATCGGTTCATCCGCTTAGGAGCTATGATGCCACAGACAGGTACACGAATACAATAAAAAAAGTTAATTCAAAAACTCAAAAAACCCGACTGCTTAAAAAGCAAACTATAAAGACGTAAACAAGAAAATAATCATGCTGTGCAGTCGCAGGATATGGTTTTGGTCAGCCAGCTCACGTACGTATCCTCCGACTGCACAGCATGATTGTTTTCTTGTTTACGTCTTTTTAGTTTGTTTTTTAAGCAGTCGGGTTTTTTGAGCTTTTGAATTAACTTTTTTTATTTACAATATTTTAGTTATTTTTTTTTAATTAGGTAACTACATTTAAACATATAAGTGTTGTATATTTTTGATATCACCTCTTAAGACCCTTTATTTTGATACCCCATACGATTGGCATGGAAGAGAAAAATATTTTTCCCCCACAAAATGGCGCCCAAAATCCGCCATTTTGATGTAGCCAGTGACACTCAATGGGTTAAGACGCATCGATTGACGTAAGAATCATCAAAATCGGCCAACGCGTTTGGTCTATAGAACGCCACATAGGAACAAACATACATACATACATAGACTGATAAACACATTACCCTCCTTCGGCAGTCGGGTAAAAAAGCCATTTGATAAGATTTTCGAATGGCCGCTTTCTTCACAATGTTTTGCTTCACCGTTTTGAGAGCAATGGTGACGGAATAAATTGATTGCGCAGTGAAAGGTTGTTTTCACCTTGGAACATCACAATCGCAGCCAAAAATAGAAAGATCAAGATTTCCTTTTAACTTCTAATTTTAACTTACCTTTATGCCTAAAATATCCTCAATTCCTTTCATTAAAATCCTCATTAAATCTATAGCTTTAGTACTCCAGTCCGACCTATTAACCCCACAAGTGCTTCGGCAAAGTTCGTCAGTTTCCGATGAGAGCCGACCGCGTCATATTCGGAATTAACTGTCGTTTCGGGGACCCTTGACGGAGCAAAGGGCTTTTGAAATTTGGAATGCCGATCGGCTGGTGGTTCATACATTGGGATCTATGAATTTCATGGTTTTTCAAGTGAAAAGTTATTTAGCCGCGATGAGCGATTTTTAGAGGGGAAAAACTTATGAGTTCGCGTAACTGACATGCTAATGTGTAGTTTTACTGTAGAGGACGCGCAATGGCCTGTTTTTAATAAGCAGCCATCAGTTCTTCAATATTGCCTGTTACTTTAATTTCAAACAAGAATCATCATCAACATTTCAACCGAAAGACGTCCACTGCTGAACATAGGCCTCCCCCAGGCGCACCACACGGGCCGTTCCGATCGGTAGATTCCTGCAACCTTAACCAGGTCATCGGTCCACCTGGTGGGAGGCCTTCCAACGCATAGTCTTACGGTTCGCGGTAACATTTTTTTTTCCCTACCAAGTTGTCGTCAGCTGACCAAAACTTGTATGGGTTTTTTTTGAGAATGGTCTATAACCTCCTTGGAAATAGTTGTTCATTTACATGGGCAAAAGCAGTTTTTTAAAATATGATCACACCTATCCTTTACACTCTGTATATTTTACATTAATTATAAAAATCTGACGCGGTTAAATACTCTAGCTGGCACCTTGACCATTGTTGACAATCAAATAATTCTAAATACGAAAGACTCTTTAAAGTTCAGTCAGCCAGCAACACCACAGAATAATAAGATACAAACAATAAAATACCAGTGACAACACATTAATTTTAACGAGGAGAAACTGTCCACTGCTCACGGGACAGTGTATCTGTACAAGCGTATCCAGTGACGCAGCAGTGGAGAGTCCCACCTGTCCGCGAACACGCTTAGTTTTTTGTTGGATCTAACACAACTCAGCAGCGACTGACATTGCTTCCTTATAAGTACATGAAAGCCATCAGTGTGCGCTTTTGCGAACATAGTCGACGCGGTGCAGTATCGTGGTAGTCTCAGCAGCACCCTAAACGCGTTGTTGTATTGAACACGCAAGGCGTTGTATGTTCCCAGTGTGTATTTGACCCACAGGCTGCACGTGTAAATTGTTTGTCTTTAAAAATCTTACTTTCACTAAATAATAGGTACGCAGCCTATTCAATCTCGTTACAGTATTTAAAGTTACATATTCTCTTTCAGTGCCAATCATACCGGAGTTCCTCTACGACATTCGTCATCCTGATGCGCCACTCTCCATGACCCTTGAAGACATCACCCTGCCACCACCATCACCGACTCCGTACTGCCCCTGCATGCAAGTCAATAACACCGGCCTTGTACAGAACGAGACGCAGACTCGTAAGTATTGGTGTCTTCATCTTTAGCTATGTTCATTTTAAGTCAGCTAACTTGGTATCATGTCACCCAGTTAAGGGGTTGTGGAGGTCAGATTGAAAGCCAACCCTTATTTAGTTGGGAAAAGGCAGATGATAAAGTCAGCTTAAAATTGGTCGGAAAAGTCGTCATGTTTGCTTTTTGTTGCAGTGAATCTGACAGTCCAGCGTGAGGAAAGGCATCAGGAGTTGATCCATGAGACCGTGGCAGTTGGCGTCATGTTCGCCAGCAAGGCTTTTGTTCAACTGCTCGCCAATCCCTTCGTCGGACCACTCACACACAAGTAAGATACTAGAACATATTTAGTCCAAAGTGGTAAAAGACATCAGGGGTTGATCCATGAGACCGTGGCAGTTGGCGTCATGTTCGCTAGCAAAGCTTTGGTCCAATTGCTCGTCAATCCCTTCATCGGACCACTCACACAAAAATAAGACTTTAGAACATAATTAGTCCAAAGTGGGAAAAGACATCAGGAGTTGATCCATGAGATCGTGGCAGTTGGCGTCAGGTTCGCCAGCAAGGCTTTAGTTCAACTGCTCGCCCATCCGTTCGTAGGACCAGATACACACAAGTAAGATACTTAGAACATATTCAGTCTAACGTGAGGAAAGGCTTCACGAGTTGATCCATGAGACGAGTCAAAGGTCAAAACGTTTATTGCGAACTAAGTGTATAATATTAGTGTTATGTTATGTTAGTACTTATGACTTAGCAGCGTGTCATGTTCGCTAGCAAAGCTTTGGTCCAACTGCTCGCCAATCCATTCTTGGGACCACTCACACACAAGTAAGATACTAGAACATATTTAGTGTAACATGAGGAAAGGCTTCAGGAGTTGAGTTGGCGTCACGTTCGTTAGCAAGGTTTTCAGACACAAGTAAGTTCGTTTTGCCTATAACTATCAAAGTTTAGCACGTGTGAAAAGTGTTTTATTATCCCAAGGGATGAAAAGTATAATTTTGTTAATCCAGGTTATGAACTATCTGTGTGCAGGATTTCATCCTAATCCGCTGTTTCTGCCTGATTGAATTACGAACATAGAAACTTTCATATTTGTAATACTAGGTACGTTTGTGTGGAATCGCCACTAATGGTGTTTACCTTCTGTGGAAGTAGCGCCAGTTACGAAGTAATTATTTAGTAATCTGTGGTAGCGCACACAGACGCACGTCGATCTTGCCCTAATCTTGGGCAAAACGCTTTGAGTCCGATGTTGTCACTGATACTTTATGATATATAGCAGTAAATATGGTAGTGGTATGGTAATTGTAGATGTGGTAGTTTATGATATTATTGTTTTATTTAAAAAAAAAAAAAAAAAAAAATACATTTATTGTCTTAGGCAAAGGTTTACAATTTGGATTAGTGACTTATAAAACTAAGTACAATACAATTATCAGAGGGTTCCTCTGCAGCCGAACTAGGTGAGAGCCTGTATTTCGGCATGCAGCTCCACCCACAGGAACATTTACGCAATAAACATAGTTATTAATATTTCAAATACGGAACCTAATACAAAAGCAATAAAAAAAAAGAATAAAATTTAAAAGAATAATTAAATTAAAATGACAAAATCTTAATACTGAATCAATAAAAAGAATAAAATTAAATGATAAATTACATTGAAATTATAAAATCGCAATTATTAAATATAATAATATAGCAATCGAAATAAATTAAAACCATATAAACTTATCAATTGGAATAAAATTAAAACTAGAAAAATAATAATAATTAAATTAAATAATATTATTAAATGAACAATTGAAATAGGTAAATAAAAACTATAAAATTAACAATTGGAATAAATTAAGATTAAAGAATTATCAATTGAAATAAATTAAGAATTCAACAATTGAAAACAATTAAATTCTAAATTTAAATAAATTTGAAGTAAAACAAAGTACGTATGAATGTATGTGTGTGTGTTTATGTATGTGTGTGATGTGGGTATATAATGTTTTGTGGTGATGAGTGTATGTGTTGTGGATGAGTACGGGTATGTTTTTGCTCTAATATAAGGTTACAGTTTGACTAATATTGGACTACAAGCAGCTTTTCCGTTTCTTCATATGACTGAGTTAGCAGGTAGTTTTGGACTTTTTTTTTACATTGTAACTTGTTCAGTGAAAATATGTCAATACTTTTATTTATTTTATTGTAAATAAAGGGCCCAAGAAAGAGGAAGAATGTTTTTACGAAAGTCGTTTTAGGTGAGTGCTTGGCAATCGCAACTGCATGCCTTCTGCGTTTGGTGATACTCTCTGAATTGTATGTGAGTTCATTGTGTTGTTTAAGTACTATATTCACCAAAAACAGTTGGCGCACATTGAGGACTTCACAAGACTGGTAAAGCAAGTTTGTAGGGAAGAGAATGGGTCTGAAAGTGGCCACTTTTAGGATAGCTCTTTGAGCTATCTCCAATGTCTTTAGAGTAGTCTTGGCAGCACCTCCCCAAGAAGAAATACAGTAAGTGAGTAGGGATTGGCAAAGAGAGAAATATACACTCTTAAGTAAGGCAGGGTCAGCAACCTGTCTAATATTCCTAAATAAGTATATCAGTTTACGCACTCTACCACAGACAAGCTTAATGTGCTCTTTGAAAGTAAGATTCTCATCTATAGTGACACCAAGATATCTTATGTGTTTGACTTGATCCAGCGGCTTACAAGAGCAGATACCATACGCCGAGCAGTCATGCGGAGTGATATTACGTTGTGTGTTGGCAGCAATCGGTTGACGTATGGAAAAGGTGATGTACTTGGTCTTGTCAGCATTAAGCGTCAGCACGTTGTCACGAAGCCATTCGTTTACAATATTGAAACCATTTTGGGCAGCATTAAAGACCTCATCCCAGGTATCAGCAGAGAAGAGGAGGGCAGTGTCATCTGCATACGATATGATTTCGCCTCTGGGCAACTTTAGGTCTGTTAGGTCGTTTATATACACAAGAAATAGGGTGGGTCCTAAAATGCTGCCCTGAGGAACACCGTACGATACAGGAAGGTAAGAACTAATGCTGTCACCAACCCTCACGCACTGGAATCGCTCCGAGAGATAGCTTTCGAAAAGTCTGATTTGGGTTCCTCTAACTCCAAGTCTCTCTAGCTTCCGCAGAAGGATGGGAACAGAGATCGTATCAAATGCCTTGGCTAGATCATAGATTATTTCTCGTCTTTACTAACTTAAGTTAAGTACTACTAAGAAGGGAAGTAAACACATATAAAATTTGAAGATGTTTTTGTCACTTCTGTACAAGCCGCCTGAAAAAAGGCACGTTGTTGATTCAATACAAGTATAAAAGTAATTTCTGAATATTATTTATAGCTCTCTGAGCTACCCCTCTCATTTGTTTTCCGTGTTTCTATTTACTACTATTATATTGTTAAGGGTTTAGCATAAGCATGTACTTTTATATGTATGTCGTTTTGTGACCAATAAACACTTTTCCTTTCTTACTTTCTATATCATCCTGTACAAACACATTTTGTTTCAGGATCGGCTACAGCGTCCCAATGTTTACCGGTTTCATTCTGATGTTTCTGTCTACCTTAAGTAAGTATATGCAATTATTAACCTTATTGCACAGTATATAAAATACATTTTGGAAGTGTCATGTCAGTGCGAAAGCCTCGTGCCTCAGAAAGCACGTTGAACTGTTGGTCCTACATACTCCTGCAGCCTTATTGCGTAAGTGAATTCGGCAAAGAACACGTATAGGTTGGGGTGACGACACTTTTATAATAACGACTTTTGTATTGCGTAATGGAAATGGACAGGACATACAATCGCAGGCAAAGAAAAATGCTCAAAAACAATTATGTACTGGTTTACAAGTCACAAGAAACGAAAACGGTGTAGGCCATTCAGATGATGGGCAGATGACATAGACTGTAGCAGGCGCTACATGGACAAAAGTCGCTAGGGATAGGGAGAAATGGAAGTATTTGGAGGAGGCCTTTGTCTAAGGAGGGCATTCAGTCGGAAATGTCGAAGAAATTAGAAAAACATAAATCATAAACTAACATCATCATCATCATTTCAGCCGAAAGACGTCCACTGCTGGACATAGGCCTCCCCCAGGCGTCGCCACATTGACCGATCCCGTGCGTCTCGCATCCAGCGCCTTCCCGCAACCTTAACCAGGTCATCAGTCCACCTAGTGGGAGGCCTTCCAACGTATCGTCTTCCGGTTCGCGGTCGCCATTCCAGAACCTTTCGGCCCCATCGGCCATCCGTTCTGCGAGCAATGTGCCCTGCCCACTGCCACTTAAGTTTGGCAATTTTTCGGGCTATGTCGGTAACTTTGGTTCTCCTGCGGATATCATCATTCCTGACGTGATCACGCAAGGAAATTCCGAGCATAGCCCTCTCCATTGCCCTTTGGGTGACTTTGAGCTTTCTGATAAGGCCCATTGTGAGCGACCACGTCTCGGTCCCATAGGTGATCACTGGCAACACACACTGGTCATAGACTTTTGTCTTGAGACACTGCGGTAAATTGGACGAGAAGATACCACGCAACTTCCCGAACGCCGCCCAGCCGAGTCGGATTCGACGGTTGACCTCTTTCTCGAAATTGGACCTACCCAACTGGACCGTTTGTCCCAGGTAGACATAATCGTCTACAACTTCGAGAGTAGAGTCTCCGACCTTGATAGGAGTGGGTGTTACATGGGCATTCACCATGATCTTGGTTTTGTCCATGTTCATTTTAAGACCCACTCTTTCGGAAGCTCTACTGAGGTCATCGAGCATTTTACTGAGGCTCTCCATGGTCTCAGCCATGACCACGATGTCGTCGGCAAACCGAAGGTGAGTAATGTACTCGCCATTAACGTTGATGCCCAGCCCCCTCCAGTCCAGAACCTTGAAGACATCCTCCAGCGCAGCAGTGAACAGTTTCGGAGAAATGACGTCTCCCTGTCTCACGCCGCGCTGGAGAAGGATTGGTTTCGAGGTCTGATCCTGAAGACGGACTGACATGGTGGCGTTTTTGTACAAACACTTCAACACCTCAATATACCGGTAGTCGATCTGGCACCGTTGGAGAGACTGCAGTACAGCCCAAGTCTCGATCGAATCGAAGGCTTTCTCGTAGTCCACAAACGCTAAACAGAGAGGCAGATTATATTCTTCGGTCTTCTGTATAACCTGCCGCAGCGTATGTATGTGGTCTACGGTGCTAAAGCCTTTTCGGAATCCGGCTTGTTCGGGGGGCTGGAAATCGTCAAACCTGCGCGCGAGACGATTCGTGATGACTCTTGAAAACAACTTGTAGACATGGCTAAGAAGTGAGATGGGCCTATAGTTCTTCAACCGGGCATTGTCGCCCTTCTTGAAGAAGAGTACCACCACACCCCTGCACCATGCCTGTGGCGTTTTGCCCTCGAGTATGACGGAATCAAACAGCTTCTGAAGGGCCCTAAGGACCGGTTTTCCACCCGCCTTCAGGAGTTCGGCCGTAATTCCGTCATCACCCGGCGCCTTGTTGTTTTTCAGCTGTTTCAGAGCCATCCTAATCTCGTACAGGCTGACGTCCGGGATATCTTCGGTATAGTGTCGGGTCAATCTAGCTCTTGGGTCGTTTGCTAGACTCGCAACGGGCTTGCTGATCGAAGTGTACAACTGCCCATAGAATGTCTCGATCTCCCTGAGAAGCTCCGGTTTGGCGGATACGATCCTGCCATCGTCGGTCTTCAGTTTCGTGAGTTGGCTCTGCCCAATAGCCAGATCCCTGGAGAACACCTTGGAGCCTTTATTTCGCTCGATAGCGTCTTTAATACGCTCGGTATTGAAGCGGCGGAGGTCTCTTTTCAAGGATTTAGAGATCTGTCTATTGAGCTGCCGGTATTTGCACGCCTCATCTGAAGACTGCAGGATCATCTCACGCCTCTCCTTCATAAGCTTGAGGGTGTGATCAGAGAGCTTTTTGTTTCTATCTGTACGACGGGTCTTGAAAAACTTAGACCCGACCGTATGGACAGCTTCCACGAACCCGTTGCTATATTCATCCACGGAGCTCCCTAGGCACTCGAAACGATTCTGGAGTTCGAGCTGAAAGCTCTCGGGGTTTTGGACTTGGATCTGTGCTGGCCGGAGCGTGGACTTCATCAGTCGAGACCTTTCAAGCTTAATATTAATGTTCAATGTGCCTCTTACCATGCGGTGATCGCTCCCGGTTTTTACCGAATTGATCACAGAGACATCATTGAACATTTGCTTCTTGGTTGACATGATGAAGTCGATCTCATTTTTTGTTGCACCATCGGGGCTCTGCCAGGTCCACTTCCTGTGTTCACGCTTTTTGAAGAAGGAGTTCATCATATAGAGGCCCTCCTTCTCCATAAAACTGGCCAGTAGGTGACCCCGGTGGTTCCGTTGTCCAACTCCAAATTGCCCCACTTGCAGCTCATCCTCGTCCCGTTTGCCCAGTTTCGCGTTGAAGTCCCCCATGACAACGGTGAAGTGAGTTTTGAAACCATGCATGGCTCTGGAGATATCCTCATACATGGTCTCTACCTCATCGTCGGGGTGTGCCGAGGTTGGGGCGTAGACCTGTATGACCTTCAGCGAATATCTTGAGGATATTCTGAGTATAAGGTACGCCACCCTGGTCGACACACTCTCGATCTTCACCACGTTGTTCACAAGGGACTTGTGGACGATAAACCCGACACCACCCTGGGACTGCCGGTCACCTTCTCGGAAATAGAGCAGGTTACCGGATTTGAGGATTATCGAGTCCTCCCCCTCTCTTCGGACTTCAGATAACCCTATAATACTCCATCGCAACCTGCTCAATTCCTCCTCGAGTTCGGTGACCTTCTCGTCGTTCCGAAGTGTGCGCGTGTTGTACGTTGCCAGGTCCAGTCGTCGGTGATTGTTGGGGTAGCCGTAACTAACATATTTAAAATAAATTATATTCAAAATAACCAACCAATGTACTTATTTATACCTGCCTGAATAAAAGGCTTATAACTATTATATTATTATTACGTAATACACTCGAAAGGGGATAGGTCATGGAAAGGATATGTGAATTCAACTCATGGGGTGGAAAACTTACGCTTTCTAAATTATTTACGCAATACCGAAAACCTCTATAGGAAATGTGTTATATTCTTTCATGGAGTCGTCACCTTGCCATGCCGAACTGACTTACGCAATTAGGCTGCAGATCTCTTTCCAAAGAGTGAGGGAACGGAGAGTGTACTTGAGTTTGCGCACACATTTGTGCACTATAATATGTCCCGCGCACAGATATAGATCTAACAAGATGACGCGAGTGTATGTACTTCGCGTGCCAAAAAACGGAGTAAAGTTACATCAATGATCGTAATCTGAGCTTTTCATTTAGCATTATCTGCACCGGAAATCCACCGAAATCTATAAAAATGCCTTTTTATGCCATATTGAGCTGTAAAAAATGTATAGAAAAAGTTGAACGAGGCATTGGAAATGTTTTCTTTCATTGGTAGGAATATAAAATTATTTGTATTGTTATATAAAATTTGTTATTGAATTGTTTGTGAAAAAGTGGCACGCTTGGTTTTCAGATGGAGGTACTTGCGTTATAAAGTTAGATTTATGTCTGTGGTCAGTCAGTCGCGGTCAATCTCAGCGGAGACTTGGACATTCTCCGCTGAGATTGACCGCGACTGACTAAATTGTTAGTGAAAAAGTGGCACGCTTGGTTTTCATTCAGATGGAGGTACTTGCGTTATAAAGTTAGATTTATGTCTGTGGTCAGTCAGTCGCGGTCAATCTCAGCGGAGACTTGGACATTCTCCGCTGAGATTGACCGCGACTGACTAAATTGTTTGTGAAAAAGTGGCACGCTTGGTTTTCATTCAGATGGAGGTACTTGCGTTATAAAGTTAGAATTATGTCTGTGGTCAGTCAGTCGCGGTCAGTCTCCGCTGAGATTGACCGCGGTGGCCGAATTTCGGTCTCGAAGACTATTATAACTTACTTTTATTTTGAAAGCGAAATGAGACTCCCATGTTGTTACTAACTTACTTGACGGTTCAGTTGAAAATCAGCGTCAGGCAAGTCTGTATTATTTGTCTGGGACTTTGCTGGAGAGGAACTATTTGGCTCAGCCGTGAGGCACAGCTTCTTTCATGTTATTTTTTTAAACCGACGATTTTCTTACCTACTTACGTCTTTCAAGAAATCTTGCTTTGTTCCTTTAAGGTTGTGCCAAATTAATATGTTTCCTTTCTTTTTCCGATCATGTAATTGTTAAGGCTTTCTTGATGGTGCGTTGTAATCACGCACGTATTTTTTAAGAAATTTTCCTGTGTAATGATAATTATAAATGATTTTATTTCTGTAAGTTGGTTTGTACAAACACTTTTACATGTCGATCATATTTTTAAAATAGATGAGGTCGGCGTTTCCTATATGACTACTCTGAGAAGAAAGGCCGAAACAAACTCAGAGTTCACAGTATCTTTTAAAGTGCAGACAAAACCTTGGTTAGATCATGTGAAGACTATGTGGATTGATGCCTGAAATGGTCTTTGGAGGAAGGAACCAGCCAGATTGAGTGGACCTGTCCAGTCAGTGCACGCATTTGTCGATAACCGTGCAGCTTAACTCAGAATTTAAGGAGCTCAACGATTAAACGAACAATAGCTACCAAAGAAAGGACATTCGGGTAGGCCGCATAAATTACCCAAACTGCCAGTCCATGACTAAAAATAAAATGGTTGAATTGCATCGCTTTGCGTCCATGTGAACGTAAACAAAAGAAATAATTTACTCCGTGAAAATCTTTTTTATATGTGATATAAATCGAATCGAGTCGAGCCATCAGAAAAGTCGGTTAAAAGACCATCATGTGATCATCATCATCATTTCAGTCAAAAGACGTCCACTGCTGGACACAGGCCCCCCCCCAATTGTCACCATATTGACTGGTCCCGTGCGTCTCGCATCCAGTGGATCCCCGCTAACTTCACCAGGTCATCGGACCACCTAGAGGGAGATCTTCCAACATAACGTCTTCCGGAGTGATCAATATTTTTTTATAAACCCCGGCTAGTGCCGGCTCGCCTCTGCGGGCCTCGATCTCGGGTTGTGGGGGGAATGAGGTATTTAACTCCCCCCGCGACGTCTAAGAGGGGCGCGCGTGGAATACTACGCGCCGCCACCTCGGGTCCTGATGTATGGGGGTCAATCTAACCTAACCGATAATTTTTTCCTCAGTATTCGCCTTTGGTCGTTCATACTCGGTGCTGTTCATTGCTCGAGCTCTGCAGGGCATCGGCTCTTCGTGCTCCTCTGTCTCAGGCATGGGCATGCTGGCTGAACGGTACCCCGACGACAAGGTAAGGATTTTACCAAGTTACTTCTATTTTGTACTATTGTACTCGTATTCCCTGCCAGAGCCTGTGTTTCCCAATAGCTACAACCCCTACTAAGTCCAAGTCAAGGAAGTCACCTATTCACTCTTGGTTTAAAGTAGAGGACTACTTTAAACCAAGAGTGAATAGGTGACTTCTAGGCAAGCGTGCTTCATCGTCGACCACATCATCACTTACCATCAGGTGAAATAGTGGTCAAGTGCAAGCCTATCTTTTTTTTTTCTCGATTATTCATGAGCAGGTAATTTAGCAAAATAATTTAAAGTACCAGGATCATATAAAATAGTAAGAACTAACCTAACATTAATTCACAGGAGCGTGGCAATGCTATGGGCATAGCACTTGGAGGTCTAGCTCTAGGCGTCCTGATTGGTCCACCTTTCGGAGGCCTTATGTACGAGTTCGTTGGGAAGACTGCCCCGTTCCTGATGCTATCGGCCTTAGCACTCGGAGATGGATGTGAGTTCCTTCAATAATATTAAACTAGCTTTTGCCCGTGACTGCGTTTGCGTGGAAATTAAAAATAAATAGTAGCTATGTTATTCCAGACTATAATTTATCTCTGTGCGTTCATGCCTTCACTCCCTCTCCTGAATGAAATTAATTTGTCAATTTTTTTGATTTCATAACGCAATTCATCCCTATTTTTGAGTGTCTGTCGAATGTCTACCACTTAGTACACACAGTCTCGGGTCGTTTAAACGTCCTGCCATCATATAGCTAGAGCGGCACTATCTGACAAAATCATATATTTTGAGTTCTAGACAAAAAACCAAAAAGCCGCGAAACCATACGCGCGATTTCCATACTGTGTATTATGAGGAACGTAGCTGCGGGAGGTCAAATTATAGACAAATAGAACTTACAAATTTGTATAATTTCATCAATTTGGCTTGCCTAAGGCGGTTCTTACAGTAGTGACCGTAGTATCTCTAAGCAGTCTGTGGAAGTGACATGCAAAACCAAACAAAAATATCATCGAATATTCCAGCATTCCAAATTTGATTATTCTTATAAAACGTGCCAGCTTTATAAGAGGCAAGGAGATCGCTCTCCTTACAGTATCAACTATTAAACATATTAATATGCGAGAGCTTCCGGTGTCAAAAAATAGATCGCACATTCGAATAGGCACGTAGTTAGTTTAAACCAATTTCTTAATCTTAATTAAAAAATAAATTTGTGAACACAGCAATTTGGGACTTTGTTATTTTTTATTACGAGATTGTAAAAAAATACTATTTAGACAGATCGATATCGATTTTCATGTAAGGGGCGGTATGAAATTTTTATGAGGAGTGAAATTAATACAAGCGTTAACTCAAAAGCGTTACGGTTTCTGCGCAACTTACTTTGTGCACCTTTCACTTTGAAATCATGTATAACAACAACAGGAACCATAATGAAAACAATATGGAAAATATGAAAAGAGTAAAAATACATACATGCTTTCAGTATTATAAGAGATGCGTGTATTTACACTCTTTGTTTATTACATATTCAAAGACAATCGTACTTAAGGAGTAAACTCCAGCCGTGCGTCGGAGCTGACACACACTCATTTTTTGCTGATTACGGATGTATTAAAACTTAAAATCGGCCAAATGTCATATATTGACGCTCTAGCTATAGGACGGCAACGTTTATCTGCTAATTCGTATCACAGCCAGCAAAGGCGGCAATGCGCATATTACCCACCCACTCAAGGCAAAAGTAGGAAATGAATTATTGCGGTTATTGTTTAAAATGAGCGAGAATCTTGTTACTCGTGCTAGATTACGGTATATAGAATGTACACTTTACTCGGAGTACCTTGTGGGTAAATAATAACAGCTGTACGGATTGATCACTAAGGTAAATGCCCTTACTCCGCTTTATCGCCGTATACTTTCTAAAGCATACTCCTTAGTAAGGGATAAGTTAGAAAAAAAAAACTGATTCATGTAAATTATTTGTGAAACATGTTTTTTTCGTATGACTAAATCTTTTGCTTTATAAAAATTAACATTTTAGCAGGTTATTTTTTCGCTCCCTTTACATATTCCTCCAAAACTACATGGATATTTAAAAATATTTTTCACAACTTCTAATACCCATTAGATCGAGCGTCCCTTTCGCCGAAAAGCCATTGCAACGATAGTCCTATCCATCGAATGTAAATTGGCTCGACGTGCCAGTAAGACGAAACCTATTCAACTTAAAATATTCAAGAATACTAAAAGAAGGAATAAAAAATGGTACCAAAAGCGAACCAGAAGGATTTAATCAACAAAATTTTATAGATTTCCTAGGAATTGTATACAATTCCTGGTTTTCACTCATTGCCTATCACATATTTTTATCCCGGTATAATGTTCCATCCGGATAATAAAACATTTTTCACGCTGGCGTTTTCTTTCCAACATTTCTTTAAAAACCTCCATTTTTTAAAACGCGTTTCACTCTGTACCCTGCACAGTCAGACTACAAATCAAGACCGGCAACGTTCGATGTCGGCAGTAGTATATACAAACGAACGTCTGAGACAGTCGTCCGATGAGTTCCGACCCGAAATGGTCCGATGACTCGGTTCTGGTATACTTATGCGTACCGTTAAAAGGGTTGTAGAAAATCCAAATGGAGTAAAAAGCCTCTTTTTTTCGTAAGTAACACATTTCTGTTTGTTCCCAGTACTTCAGCTGATGATCCTGCAACCCGGAGTAGTTCGCCAGGAGACGGAGCCTCCTTCCCTGAAGGCTCTCGTCTGCGACCCTTACATCCTTATCGCTGCAGGTTTGTACTCCACCATCTTGTGCCGAGCCTCCTCAAAACTGCGTTACCGGCTAGCGATTGACTGCTGCGCTGCGTATCGTGGATTCGTTTCTCGCACAGGACAAATATTTGAATGGCCTACAGATAATTGTTCTGATTCTCGCTCTTTGTGTATGTGTGTTTAAATGTTAGTAAACGTAAAAATTTTAGAAAACAAAGGAATGAGAAACCACCAAAGTCAGCTTTTTTTACAAAACTTCCCATTGATCTATGAACTTGAAATTTGGTGATAATGTTAATTATCTATACTACTATCTATATCTCTACTAATATTATAAAGAGGAAAGATTTGTATTTTTGTATCATTTAATAAATAAACTTAAAGACTACTTGACCGATTACAAAAAATCTTTCACCGTTCGGAAGCTACACTATTTCTGGTTGACATAGGCTACATTTTATCCCTTAACCCCACGGGAACGGGAACTATGCGGGTGAAAGCGCGAGGCGTCCGCTAGTTACGTATATTTTATTAACAATTAATACCAGATATATCAGATTTTTCTTTGAACGCCCCTCTTTTTTCTATTACAACCAACTCGATTTTGCTGTTTGCTACGGAACCATGTGCGAAGTACGAAACGCACTTGGCCGGTGTTTTTCACTATAGATAGGCTCGCGCTTGACCACTATCTCACCTGATGGTAAGCGATGATGTGGTCGACGGTGAACCACGCTTTCCTAGAAGTAACCTATTCACTCTTAACTTAAAGACCCCTACTCTAACCGACCGAAATTAAGGCGTTATTTTTCATTATTTTGATTTAAAGGAGCTATAACCTTCGCCAACGTGGGCATTGCGATGCTGGAGCCAAGCCTTCCGATCTGGATGGCTGATACCATGGAGGCTCGACGGTGGCAGCAGGGGGTCGCCTTTCTACCGGCCAGCATCTGTTATCTGATTGGTAAGCAATAGTCTGTGGTATTAGGTCTAAGGCCCATATTCGAAATCAGATTGAGAAAGAGTGAAGTGGGGGCGGGGCGCTCGACTTAGTCGTAGTGGTGGCCTAGTGGTTTCAGCCTAGACTTACTAGTCGTGGGTTCAAGACGGTGGCATAATAATCACGTGCTGCCGTGCACAGAGAAGCTCAGGGGAGACACTTTTTCAGTCTTCTGGGATATGCCCTAACAAGTGTTGCACAGAGAGGGGTTTCCGGGGTGTTATTTTAATAGGTCACGTTCCTTATGTTCTTGATGATCTCTAGCGTGGTTTTAGTGAGGTAAAAATGCCAAATTCCCTGGTATTTACCCCAAAAGTACAGGCGTCTTTTAAATGTTTCCCAAGACAAATAAAGTCGTGATTTCGAACACAGGCAGGCACATAACTTTGTGTAATTTATTTCATCAATGCTGCATGCAAAACGGTAAAGGTAAACATCGTAAGGAAGCCGGCATTTGCACTGGCACTAGAATGAAAACATTTGGGGACGCGTGACATCTACCAATCTGCACTGGACCCGCTTGGTGGTATACCTATACATCTACTCCTTCTTACACAGAGGAGGCTTGTGTTCCAACGGTAGTGGGAATGTTAGCTGTAGAGTCTGAAAACATAGTGCGGAAACCGGCATGCCCTAGAACTAAAAATTCGAATACGTGTGACATCCAACAAACCGTACTGGGCCCACGTGGTGGATTAAGACCCATTGACTCTCTCACAGAGAGGATGCCCGAGTGATGCCCCAGCAGTGGGAACATTATAAAGCTGATGATGATGCTGTAGAGTTCAGGAACGGTATACTATCTCCTTCAGGGAGTACCAAATGGCTGTTATAACAAGAAAAATAAATTGAAATCTCCGTCAAAAATACCTTTAAAAAGTAAAATAATACCTAAAAAATATATTTTAGTAAAACAACCTTTTTTCGTATTATTCTCAGCAAACCCTTTCATTTGTACCCATATCATGGCAGTGCACAAAAAATAATTAGTTCGCCATCTTGGGCCGTCCGCCATATTGGATTTAGAATGACGTCACTTAGCTAACCATGCATTGTCACCCAAACTAAACGAGTATGCAAAATTTCATCTTAATCGGTGGAGGATAACCGCTTTATTTAAAATTTAGTTGCAAGATTTGACCCGAACACACTTACATACCTACATACATACATTGCAAGTTAAATAAAAGCTTGTAATAACATGCTTTTTCTCCAAAATTTATCTAGTAGCAGTCACGCTTCGATCGACAATCCATCGAAACACGTAATTATAACGCGATATCTTGGAAAAAATACTCCGATTCAATGAGTAAAATGCACATAAGTTTTAAACGGCTAAACCGATTTTCATCAAAAATAGCTAAGAATACTCTCGACAAAGTCATTATTATTTTATTATAAATAGGCTCTCGATTGGTCAGTATCTCACCTGATGGTAAGCGATGATGTGGTCAACGGTGAAGCACACATGCCTGTGAAGTAAAAAAAACACTTTTGACTTAGAGACCCCAAGGTTATAGCTATCGGTAAACACAAACTCCAGCAGGAAATACCACTCCAAAAAAGTCAAGTTAAAACCCATATTTCGAAAAAAAAAAGCTAAATTAAAATCGGTTCATCTGTTTACACAATTACACACTTCAAATTTAGAGCACCCGTCGTTTTCCGTCGAGGGTTAAAAACCCATTGTATTCAAACTATATTTTGGTTGCAGGTACTAATCTATTTGGTCCGCTGGGCCACAAGATGGGACGCTGGTTGGCAGCTTGCTCAGGACTAATCATCATTGGCTTATGCCTTATACTGGTAAGTCGTCAATGTACAAAACTCTTTAAACCTTCTTATGCCTTATACTGGTAAGTCATCAATGATAATGATAAATTATTTTATTTCTGTAAGTTGGTTTGTACAAACACTTTTACATGTCGAACATATTTAAAAAAAAAAAAAAAAACAATCTTGAAGTCGAACATAGAACCTCCTCCTTTTTGGGAAGTCGGTTAAAAACTAGATGAGGTCGGCGTTTCCTATCTGACCACTCTGAGAAGAAAGGCCGAAACAAACTCAGAGGTCACAGTCTCTTTTGAAGTCCAGACAAAATGTTAGATCATGTGAAGACCATGTAGACTGATGTCTGAAATGGTCTTTTGAGGAAAGAACCAGCCAGATTGAGTGTACCTGTCCAGTCAGTGCACGCATTTGTCAATAACCGAGCAGCTCAACTCAGAATGTAAGGAACTCAACGATTCGACGAACAATACCAAAGAAAGGACATACGGGTAGGCCGCATAAACTACTCAAACTGCCAGACCATGATTAAAAACTAAGATAAATTTAAAATAAAACAAGAAAAAAGAATGATCCACATAGTCTTCATACTACATTTCACAATAATTAAAATAAAATAATATAATGCTTTTAAAAGTAAATATTCTTGTCATTGCAAGAAAACCAATAAAAAAAAATAACAAAATTCACGGTGCAAAATATAATAAAATAACAAAATTAATTGGAGCAGCTCAATCCCAAGCCTTTTTGTCCACAAGGTAATCTTTAATTGTATAAAACGCTTTCTGGCACAACTTACGTTTAATGAATTATTTGAATTTATTAAGACTTGGATCTTGTACGTGGCTTAGAAGCTTGCACATTGACATCTAAACGAGCCACCTATTTTCATGAGCCTTGTTGTAGGTACTACAAATTTGTGTTTGTTCCTAGTATTTATGTTATGGATATCACTGTATTTTTTAAACAATTTTATATTTTTATGGGCATATAAAAGATTTGCATAAATATACTGAGAAGGCACAGTCATTACATTAATCTCCTTAAATATCTCTCTGAGAGAGTGTCTCGGGCTTAATTTATAAATTGATCGAACAGCTCTTTTCTGCAAAACAAAGATAGTCTGGATGCCGGCGGAATTCCCCACAACAGAATACCTTACGACATTACACTATGAAAATAACTAAATTATACTAAACAAGCTGTCTCTATGTCAATTAAATTACGAATTTTTCTAACAGCATAAGCTGCGGAGCTTAGCTTCTTTGACAATTTATCTATATGTGGGCCCCACTGAAGCTTAGCATCCAAAGTTAAGCCTAAGAATACTGTGCTATTTTCAGGATTCAATTCTTCGCCCTTTATCAACACATCGGTTTTCACCTGCCTAACGTGAGGTAGGGTAAACTTAATGCATTTGGTTTTTTTTCATTAAGAAGTAAATTATTAACATTGAACCAGTGAACTACTTTTGAGATCGCGCTATTTACATCGTCAGTAACCAGCTGCTGACGTTTAAGTTTAAACAAAAGTAATATTCTAGTAGTAGGTATCCGCAAACAATACTATATCATGGTTATCCTTTATGAGGTAAGGCAAGTCATTAATATAAATAAGAAACAAGAAAGAACCAAGAATCGAGCCCTGTGGGATTCCCATTGTTACCATAGATCCAGGAGATCTTTTTCCATTAACGTCAACGATCTGAATCATATTACTCAAATATGAAGTAACAAGATCCAGAACGCTGTTCCGAAACCCGTAGTGGTGGAGTTTCCTGATTAACATTTCATGAAAAACACAATCAAATGCCTTGGACAAATCACAAAAGATTCCCAAGGCATCGCACTTATCTTCCCATGCATTATAAATTATAATTATAAGTGATAATGGATTTATTCGAGTTATAAATCTTGTGTAACACTTCATCCATTACCTTTTCAAAGCAGTCATACAATCCTGAAGGGGGTCTGTATACGCTTAATACAATAAACTGCTCCAATTCTATACAAGCTATTTCAACTGTCCGCTCAATAGATAGGTTCACAATATCCTTACGGTCTTTAAATTTAAGCTGGTTACTTACTAAAATCAATGAGCCACCATGTATAGCATTAACTCTGCTGAATGAACTACCAACCTGGTGATTATTATAATTGAACAATAACTGGTGGCTTTTAAACCAATGTTCTGTTATACAAAGAATATCAATACTGTTAAAGTTCATAAATAATTCTACTTCTAAATCTTTGTTCATAAATCCTTGAATATTTTGATGCACCAGGTTAATACTATTTACCGAATTTAAACTTTTATTTGATTTTATTTTGCAATTTTTATCCTGTATAAGACTTTTGCAAGAGGTTGTCCCTATTGTCCTAATTTCTAATTTAAATTATTATCAATATCAATTTCTAATACCAAATTATTGGCTGAATTAAATAACATTCATTGGCATTGCTCAATAGAAGCAAGTTGTTTAGCCAAATTCTTGGCTGTAATAGAAAAATAATATAATAGCGACACAGCTGTCTTTTATAATACTTTGAAAGAAAGTACCTATCCTAATCATCATATCTAAGTATGTTTTATTTATATATATAATATTTATGTATATCATATCTAAGTACGTTTTTTTCCTGTGGCAAACTTTGGCGGTTTGGGAATGTGAACATCACAATGTTTTTTAAACTAAGTTTGCACAAAGATCTAAATTGTTGGAGTAATACTCCTTTGTTCACATTACCCCTATTACCAATAAATATTAATAATGTAGTATCCTGGTTAAAATGGCATTTTATACCTTTTTTCATTATGTCAAATAAATAACTACCAGGCATACAGTAGTTCATTATTGAGTGTCCTGGATATCTATTTGTCAACAAGTAGCCTAGATCCTTTCCAATTTCATCACAAAATTATATCAATGTACAAAACTCTTTAACCCTTCTTATGCCTTATACTGTTAAGTCATCCATGTACAAAACTCTTTAGCCCTTCTTATGCCTTATATTGGTAAGTCATCAATGTACAACACTCTTTAGCCCTTCTTATGCCTTATACTGGTAAGTCATCAATGTACAAAAGTCTTTAACCCTTCTTATGCCTTATACTGGTAAGTCATCAATGTACAAAAGTCTTTAACCCTTCTTATGCCTTATACTGGTAAGTCATCAATGTACAAAAGTCTTTAACCCTTCTTATGCCTTATGCTGGTAAGTCATCAATGTACAAAACTCTTTAGCCTTTCTTATGCCTTATACTTGTAAGTCATCAATGTACAAAACTCTTTAACCCTTCTTTCTTTTTCATTTCGATGTTACATTTTGATCAAACTATTTGGGCCCAGTGGTCAGGTGGCCACATTTATTGCAGCGTCAGATTATCAGCGTCAGGTACAATGCAATACAGGTCATCCAAGGTGCAAGTGAATGGACAGTCGGGACACTCCAACAAGTGAGGTCTAGTCATAGTAACAGGAGCACCGCAATCGCACCCGGTGTGCAAAGGACTAATAATACCCCATTTTGTAAAATTATATTTACAGCGGCCTATTTGGGTGCGCAACAGATTCAGTACCTTCCACACAGGCCACTGAAAGAGATCCACGAAAGGTGGATTCTTGATTAATTGTTTCGGTAATTATTGCATCCAACCAGTTAAGACCAGAGGCTGTAGACCATTGGTGGTGTTTTGTAGTATTTGGGTACTTGACCTTCTAGAAAGGTACATTGGACATTGAAACTCGTACTGGCCATCATGTAAATTTTAACAGACTATACAAAAATATTATTTCCAAAATGGTTGATGGATAGCACCATCCCTTTTCCACAAAGCAGTCAGCAGTGTGGCAGAAGAAATGAAAATTGAAATACTTTGTACCTACCCTACAGATCCCAATGGCCCGAAAACTGGAGCACTTGATCATCCCCAACGCTGGCCTCGGCTTCGCTATCGGCATGGTAGACTCTTCCATGATGCCCGAGCTTGGCTTCCTGGTGGACATCCGACATGCAGCCGTCTACGGCTCCGTATATGCCATTGGAGACACGGCCTTCTGCCTTGGATATGCTGTTGGTGAGTTTTTGTTTTATTATTGATTGGCTAGAGTTATTTTATTTATACACGTAACTACTGTCAAAATTCTTGAAATGACAGCCAAGACCAACGGCTTAACGTGCTTTCCGAAGCACGGAGGAAACTCGCTATGCCGAGGTTGGCCTGTGGATGTGAATCCATAGGCCGTCCACAGGCCGACCTCAGCAAAAATATATGTTGTTAATCTCTGGATCTACTGAACCGATTTTGAAAATCTTTCACTTGTAGAAAGTTACATTATTCCTGAGTGACATAGGCTATTTTTTAATCTCGAAAGCGGGTCCTGTGGGGTGGGCCACGGGAACGAAGCCACGGGGAACTGCTAGTAAATAATAAAGTTAACCCCACCCTCGTGATCTCTCCAGGACCGGCACTCTCAGGCGCCTTGATGAACAGCATTGGCTTTGAATGGATGCTCGTCATCATTGCAGTCCTCAACTTCGCCTACGCACCTTGTCTGCTGTTCCTGAGGTCACCACCAGCTACCAATGAGAAACAGGTAATCATATACACAAACCTACAACTTTTTCCCAGGCAGAACTCAGAACGACATCTTATAAGACCCTTACATACTCCTTTTGCTTCACATTTTTTGAATATTTTGGTAAGTTGATTCTACTTCGCTACTCGTCAGGCGACTCGTGAGTCTAGACACTAAGCAAGCCACCTGCCTGTGCGTTTTCGGCCTAACGTTCATACATCAAGTCACACATGCCGGTTATGAGTTTTTAAGCTGATATGACCACAATAATTAGAGTTAATATTTGTTTCGGGATATTTACTATGTATATTTTGATTTTGGTTGAGAGCTCGACATTTCGGCACCGTTACAAGCGCCATAATCACGAGAACTGAAGTATTTGCGGATGGGTGTTGTTTACGAGCTGACATATCTGTCTACCCTCTTCCTCACTCGTTTTTCACGCACAATGCCGCTACTACCAGAACCCGTCTCATTAGTTACTCGACATTGTTCAGAGTGCGAGTTTTTACTCATGCTCAATCGCGTTAACGTAAACATCATTTTGTATTGAAACTGGATAAGCGCCGTCTGGTGACGGTAAGGAGAAACCACTTTTTTTGTATACATTTTGACATAAGTGATCGTTTACGTTATCACAAGTGAGCGTAATTAAAAACTCGCATTAAGGCCTCAGAACTCGTCTCACTAGTTACTCGACATTGTTCACGACAGACGATGCTCACTGTATCCACTATTGTTACTTGTTCAGTAGTTTTACGACTTTACATAGTTGAACCACTGGATACCAGGCTCTCGACAATTGAAACTCGTCGCCCCTATTTAAATTTTTGCACTTCGTTATTTCAATTGCTGCCCGAACCATTCTAGGCGATTCATATTCAATAGCGTTCAGTCGAGATAACCTGTGGATCAAGTAACTCGATCCAGTGGTTTGGCCCTGATTCGGGATGTTCTGCTATAATATCGAGCTCTCAACCAAAATCAAAATATACATTACCATGTATATTTTGATTTTGGTTGAGAGCTCCCAATATCCCGAAACAAATATTAATTCTAATGCCGGTTATGAGTAATGCACTCCTGACCTTTCTCAAGAACATCACCAAAAACCCACCGTGTGGCATTTATTACTAAACCACGAGCTTCTTTTTTTTTCGAACAATCTAATATTTATTTATTTATCTTTTCAGAGCCTCATAGTAAGTGAAAAATCGTCAGTCCGTTACGTGAGCTATCAAAACGAAGAAGAAGAATAGAATCGCCACTTGCCACCATCTTGTTCCCGCCAATGAAATACGCCATTTTAATTATTTGGGAGTTTTGTTTTAAAACGGGGTTTGCTTAAGACGTCCTTGGGAGTCAGTTCAAGACGTATAGGTAATATAATATTTATATGTATACTGTAGATTATTGCCCAAAAATGTATATTTAAATCATATCTAATATACATATATTATATTAGATTATATTTTATGTCTATCCATATACAATCTATTTAGATACTTCTCTGTACTCTTCTGACCAATTTTTGCTCTGTGACCTGTTGAAAATAAATGTGTGTATATTTTTTGTATAATAATGGTTTGTAATATATATATATATTTATACGAGAATGTTATAAGAATAAATAAACGTTAAAATTTAAACCAAAATATACGACTACACAATAAAATTAGCCGAATGTATGGTGATTTCTTAAATATATCGCATAATGACATCACCATGGTCTAAATAAATAAAAGCTATTATGAAGATAATTCCAAACTTGATGAAACTTAAACAGGTTCGTATAAAAATATATCGTAGTAAAATTATATATCATGCTAATATATCAGGGTGTACATTTTTAGCTAAGTGAATACATTATATTTTAATCGTATTTATACATTTTACGTATACTCAACATAATATCTAGTGTTTACCCAGAAAAACTATCAAAAACCATTAAAATTTAAAGTTACAAAAACGTATAATTAATAGTTTTGTATTCAATTTCAATCAAAATCAATTTATAACTGGACTTATTCTAACTACTTTTTTGACTTATAAAATATATAAATGGCATAATTGCATTCAAATAATACTTTAATATACATAACATAATATACGTCTTAGTCATACATATTTATAACATGCATATGTATGAATAAATAAAATTTACATATACATTTATTTCGCAAAGGTGACTTTGACAATATTTTTCATTGTAAATTTTAAACTTAAATATTTACACAATATTTATAGACAATAAATGATTATATTTTGCATTGGGTAACATTTTTTAAATGTGTAGTGTAATTCCATTCTACTCGAGATTATTACGTTCGAATATGCTATTTTGTAATTTTCTAAATATTTTCTTAATTAACAGAAAATAATAAAACATGTCAAGGTTATTTACAACATGGCAACATTTTTTTTATTGGGTAATGGACCAAAAGGACGTAGGCTTTTTATCATTTTAAATATGAGCTTAAAAATATATTGTAAATAATGCAATAATAATTTAAATGACAATATTTATCACAATAATATGCTAAAATATATTTAATGTACATATATTGTTCGTGTTTAAAGAATAACCGGCGTTTATAAACAAATATCTCTATTATTAACTTTGCTTTTTTTATATATACTGGTCGGTTAATCAAAAAAAAATTTAATAAAGTTACTTACTAATAATGTTTTAGTAGAAATTAAATTTGATGCTTCGATTTTTTTAAATATGAATATATCGAAGTAATAAACAAAATTTGGTATACACAATAAATATAATAACTTAAGCTTGTGTATCAATAAATTTTTTTAATATTAATATTGCGAATATGAATGATTGTAAATATAATAAAGTCGGTAAGTGTATGAATATTAGAAATCTATTATATGTAATTTAATGCATGCAATCTGTTTCTAGATAAAACATTTTATTGATCAACCAATTCTTTAGCCAAATCATGATTATATAAACTATATCGGTTTTGATATTTAAATTATCGTGGTAACTTTGTAGGAATATTTGCATTATTAGCATATCAATGCAATGCAACTTTATGAAAATATTTATTCCAAGATGTCTTAATTCGTTAAACGTTGCTTATTAGAAGCTTTTAAAATAATATATATCCAATTTAGAAGTAGAATATCAAATAACTGTCTGTTTCTAAATCTTAGTCTTGAATTCGATGGACAAATTTCTTCATTTGTGTCTCATTCGAAAAGTAACTATATAAATTATAAAAATACACAATTATGTGATATCTTATTGTCGCCAAATCTGAATTCCTTCTTTTCTTATTTCAATATTTTATCTATTAAATCCTTAATAGAAATTGCTAACGTTTCAACGATCTTAATCGTCATCTTCCCGACTTTTACCATCTATGTTGGGGATGGCTTCCATTTTAATCCAGTGCACAGCTGTATTGTATTAAAATACCAGTATTTTACTATAGAGCGACTGGCTATCTAACCTCTAAAACATAGTTACTGGTTACTGTCTCCATTGGGGTCTTAATAAGTTCTTTCATTTTCTCGGAGCCACGTTAAAAGCAAATCGTGTATGGCTGCGCGTTTTGTTTGTTAAAAGTGTTGAAAAATGTCCATTTAATTCATTTTTCTTAATAAACTTAACCAATCTTTAAATTAATTATTACTCTTGATTCCATAAAATTAAAATTAGCAGAGTCAATAAAAATTGAAATATATAATCACGTAATCTTCCAGTGTTAGATGTTTAAATGCGTACATATAATAATATACATTTATGCGTATGAATATAATATGTAATTTATAAATCGTCACATATTTATATACGCTACAAGCATTGCATCTTATTCAAAATTTATTAATCTATGCTCATTGTCATAAACATATACAAATTTTATATGTCACGTATTCAACGAATATATTTATGTATTTACTCATTAGTCGTAGAAGTCATTTTTAATAATATCTAATAGTAATATAAAAATCCGTAGAGTGAAGCAGAATTAATACTTAGATGTAGGTATTTCTAGTAAATATTTATTAACTTAATGTAGTATTACACTCATTCATATTCGACGATGTTTTACAAAAAAATTGCAATAGCTGGGTTTGGGTCCTGTAACAGAATTGTGTATTTTAATCATTTGTCGTATTAAATGAACTGACAAATAAATTACCTTCATCGTTGATAGGTTTAATCTGTTTTTAATGTTTAATTGTAATTAGGAAGACTTGTAGTGTTGTTTCTTTTTGAAGTTATTTTGTCGAAAGACCATAGTCTTAATAGAAAGTGAACATCGCACGAACTAGCGATTTCTCGCGTTCGTTCATATGCATAGTCAAGTACTTTGGAAAAAAATGGAAACCCACTATCACACTTAAGTGACGTTGAAAGAGAAATCATAAAAAACAATATGTCAAGAAATCGTTAGTATAAACGTTGCTTGTATTATTTATACATCGATATGACTCAAAATAACATATATTTTGTAGACAATAAGGCCGATTATGAAAAAGGGCACCGTGTCATTCTTACGCATAATCTGTTTGGTCATTATTCAAATACAAAACTGATCGCAGCTAATATTCGTGCGCCAATCATTTTCTATTATCTCTAGGACCACAAAAATAAGAATTAGAATGTATATTTTAATAATAATTTTACTCGTAGGTAAATTGAATAAATCGTTGCATATATCTCTTACATTGAATAATCGTTAGTATTTTATTTACAATACAACTTTGAAGAATAACATTTTAACGTATGAATAAAACAAAATAATTTAGTGTTAGTACAAGAGCCTTGAGCTGAAAGTGTATCGTAGTAATAATTTGGAAAAATTGTAAAATAACAAACAATATTATATTTATATAACATTTAATATACATATTATTACATATACATATTTTAATGTCATAAATGATATACATTATTCGGGGAATGTGCGATGTGTGATAAAATATCCAACTTTATCGGATCGGATAAAATATAAAGAGGATAAAATGTAGGATAGGAACATATTTAGAATAGGTAAAATTCATAAATAATATGTTACTGCTCTTTTAATGAAGATGTTTATATAAATTATAATTACAACAATGGATCACAAACTTATTCTAACATACTATCCCTCAGTTTCCCACCTTAAAATTATCGGAGAATTAATGTGACAAATTGTCAAGCACGCGTTATCTGCTGTGATTGGTTGAATCTCTTTCTTTTCGTGTGAGGTGTGGCCACCTCTGGTGTCAGAGTTAATTAAGCCGCGGTTGAATGAATTTTCAACAGCCAATCACAGAAGATAACGCGTGTTTGACAATTTGTCACATTAATTCTCCGATAATTTTAAGTTGGGAAACAGAGGATAAGACTCTTCTTCATGGATGTTTTCCTTCACCGTTGTCAGCAATAATTATGATACGTTTAACAGCATTAAAACATATTTTAAGCTCAATAATGTGAACCATAGAACTAACTTACAAACTATGATTCGGAAAGCGGGAAAGCAAAAGAATACTCACTTACGTAAAGCTGTTGATCCTGCGCCCAATTTCACTCCGGTCTTGACGGATTACTTTCCCATTGGACTATGTCAAGCTTCGATCAACAATGTTTTGTTGATCGAAGGAGTCAAGGAACATAGAGGACACCTGTTTTTTTTTTGCTGCTTCAGTGGGCAATCCTCATTGGACGCCCAAGTTGCCTCACATACGAGCCAGTCTGGGCAGTGTAGGACTCACTTAGGTGCCTACCGACTCCTTCATTACAATGAATCCACTGACATGGCTTCCGAGCCTTTATTTATTAATTTTAAACATGGATTGCTGTGGGCAACTCCACGTGCAAGTGGTGGTTACACCAAAGCTAAAATATTGGTCTATATGTATCTACATTTTCTTACTTTACTGGATGTTGGTTCGGGTTTTGCTGTGTTGAGAATTTGACTGGGAGCTTGTGAGTTGTTATTTTTGTGGGGTTTGCTGACTAGGGACTTCGCTAGCCCAAGTAATGCTTCTACGACATCTGATTCTCGAAGCTGCACCTGTGTTTACGCCTCCCTTGTTGTAAGGTTAGTCTCCCGTCTTACTGAGATTGGCCGCCATGATTGAAATTCGGCCAGTAGGACTATTAGTATATAGTATATAGTGTGTATATTCATGTGTCCTTTCTTTATCAAATATTGACATTTCGCACATTATCCGAATATATTAGAGAGTGAAATTCTGTCGCAATTTCGCTAATATAATATTATATTATATAACCCTTAAATGTGATAGATTAGTGATATTTTCTGCTTTTAGATTTTAAATATAACTTTAAGTATGTTAGGTAGATATTTCAAATATAATATATTTGTTAGATGTGTGTTAAGCTACATACATAATATTGTTCTTTTTTAATGGATATTGTTGATCGTTATTTGTTTACGGAATTCTCAATCTTTTCTACGTCTTACAATATATACATTATATATTTTTGGTGGCCATAATTTTTTTTTCTGGTCTATTCCGACCCATAATATATGATTTATAAGACCTAAAAAATATGTTTACATTTTCAACATCCGAGAGAGGTTGAGAATTTCAAAATCGTTATTTTATTTTTGTATGTGTTATTTTAATTAAAGTTATTGTAAATTGTGTTATTTAGATATAACATATCTAGTCCTGCCCTGAATGTCTAAATCTTTAGCTTAGATATAAGTTTAAATTTACAAAAAAAACTTACTGCGCTTGTTCTGATTTGACTTAGCCGAACTTGGCTTAACTTTTCGTGAATTATTCTTTAAAATTTCAAAACTTGGCTACATGTCAAACTAAAACTTGGCTAAACGTCATAGTGACACTTGGAACTTGGCTAAATGTCAAAGTGACACTTGGAACTTGACAACATATCATAATCTAAACATAAGAGATTTGGCCAGGTCTTTATCATCATCTTCGCCATACTTAGGGCGCAGTTCCCATTGATAGCCATTAGCCATTTAGTCGTCCAACAAGAGCTGAACTGATTTAATTGACAAGGTAAGACAGAAATGGCAAATTACGAGAGAAGGGCCAAAAGCTCGACATCTACTTGCACGTCACTTTTGCTCGGCTGCACCTATTTGACTAGTTCTATTTTTTGTGTTTGTAACTGTCAGTACAAGGTTTGTACGAAACAAAAAAAAAATTTTTTTCTTCATTAGTTCCTAAACCCGTATAAAGCCGGGGCGGGCAACTAGTTTGTAATAGTTCTAAAAGTTTTTATACCTGTTTTATAACATTTAGTCTTGTATCAAATGGGTTTAAGTGTTTTAAACGCGAGCCTATCAACAGTAAAAATATACCTAAATTGTATTTGTTAACTACTTAAGTGCACTCATAATGTAGGTATCAGATATGATAAGAAAACCTGATCCCACGATATCGGGTATTCTAGTGTGGGGTCTAGGGTTACTATAATGCACTATATAAGTAATAGGTACGTACTTTTTGTGTAGGTATCTTATAGTTTTATTTGTGGAACCTAAATGTCGAATGGTGTTGCCGCAGCTGAATACTGAGCCAAAAACAATATTTAACGTCTGTATTTGGCATAGACATGCCAAGGCCAAAACTGTCAAATGACTGGTCTTCAAAACTGTTTTTAATAAATTATCCTTTAACTCTCAATGGGACTGACTAACATTCACATCATTATAATTATATAGCAATATTTATAAGTTACTTGTCCTATGAGATGACAATAAGAACTTGGCCAACTTGCCAAGAGTGACGTCCAGGCTCTGGAGACAATAATAAGCGCAATGCCAACGTGTTGGACTATAATTTATTAAAAATGTGGGTATATGAACTAATTTCAGGCGTTTTATTTCATATTTCCTAAAATAAACCCATGGAAGTAAATGTCCGTCTGGCAGTGCCGTGTCAAACAAAAATGAACTCAATTCTAAAAGCTGTAAGAGTTGCTCATAGTTAAAAGACAAACGTGCCGATTCAGCGAGGAGTCCTGGGACGCGGTGGTATCCTTCTGCGTAACAGTCGTCTCGCAAGAGAAGGAGGCTGCGGAGAGGGAGACAGAGATTTCATCCATTCACCCAATCCGCAGCAGACACGCCGGGAGTCGCCGGAGGGTGGATAACGCCCTCTTCCAGCCGTCCAGGAGCGACGGACTCGGGGACTTCCGTCGCCCCCCACACATCAGGACCCGAGGTGGCGGTATGTTCCCGCGACCCCCGGCGTAGGTGTGAGATGGAACACCGGGGTGGTTATAAATAATGTAGGTAATTTATTTTTTAAATGGGAGGACAGCAGCTATTTTCACTGTGCATTTGTAACAACCATACTGCGATCGCCAAGCCGCCTGCAAAGCACTACCCATGAATAGCACAAATAAAACATAGACCCTATTGCCCGGCAGCCTGTACCCTCGACTACGGTAGCGGTCGAGGTTACGGTATGGCAAGGGGTACTAAGAATCCCGGACGAGATCCGGCTACCCCAACAAATACCGACAACTGGACCTGGCAACGCACACTCCGGACCGACGAAAATATCACCGAACTCGAAGAGGAATTGAGCAGTTTACGATAGAGTATTAAAGGGTTATCTGAAGTTTGAAGAGAGGGGGAGGACTCAATAATCCTCAAATCCCAAGTCTCTTCAAGTTTCATTCTTCAAGATGATATATAGATAGGAACAAAAAGCTCTCTGAACCTACTCTCAAGCTCACGAAGGAGAGGCGTTAGATGACCCTGCAGACTTCTGAACGAGCTAAATATACCTCAAAGGATCTCTTTGATTTCACATATTTTCCAGTTGCGTAGACAGTTGAGAAATAAAACTACACCAATTGTATTCCACTAGGAATCAATTTGCAAATAATATTAACAGCCGCTGAATTTCACTCGAACAAAGTCCGCCAAAAAATTCGCAAACCACCATCCTACATTTAGTATTACCAGGCCCAAACATTTAAAAGTACTACTCTTACTCAGTATTAATGAATATTTTTCAAAATACAACGAATTGATTAAATATAGAAACTGTAGAAATATTTATATACTTTTCTAGAAATATTTAAATACGTGTCAAAGTCGATGCCGGCCAAAATTGTTCGTTTTGGTATAACATAAAAAGAAAAATATAAAATTTTCTGCCATTTCTACCAAACCCAATGATTAGTTGAGCTAGCAAGATGTCAGACAAGGACAAACTACCAGCGGAAACCCTCTCGCCAGGACCGCTTTTGGTTATCTACCGCTTATAAGGAAATAGCTAACCTAGGTGTATGATGATAGATTTCATTTTAGCTAAACAAAAAATGGTACACAGTCTAGTAGTAAGAAGTATAAGGTCTTTGAATAAATGTACTGTATGGGAATGTCAAACGCTATCGATGTGTCAAGTGATCATCGCCATCGCTGATATTGAATGACCCTTGACTATAAGGTGGTAAGGGCACAAAATCTATCTTTTGGCTTCGCTTATTTTTTAACATATCAATATCTGAGGAGCATGCCCCTTTTAACTACTGAGATTTTCTATAGTGGCCACCTTCACCAACTTTACGTTATATAAGGCGGCACACTATACCAGGCAACCCCTTACGAGGCGTCTGGGACCATCTTCGGTAGGTCACGCCTCCAGAGTACTCGCCCCTGGTACTCAAGAGAAAATGTGAGTCGCATCGTGATTACTCACTACCATTTGTCCAGAATGGTACCGGAGCTGTAAAGCCGCTCACAACACGCACCCCAGCACGCCAGCACTAGCGCAAGCACCGGCACCAGCGCACCTTGTTGGTGCTAGCGGATTCAATCCCCGCTGTCCCTAGCGAGAGTCCTCACCTCGTAAGGGGTTGCCTGGTATAGTGTGCCGCTTTCCATAACGTAAGGTTGGTGAAGGAGGCCACTATAGGAAAACTCAGTAGACAAATAGGGGTATGTCCCTAGCGAGAAGAAGCCCCCAGAGAAGCTGGCTACCATTTCTCCAGAATGGTCCCGGAGCTGTCAAGCACGCTCACCTCTCGAATACGAATCAACGCACCTACCCAATGCCTACAGCTGGGTTGCCAGGGATGATCCCTGGCGAGAAAAATGATAGTTCAATCTAGTCCGTCACTGAGATTATCAAATAATATTGGACACGTAATTTTTGCCTCCTCGAATCAATAAAACATGACTAAGATAAAGCGCATCAAAGACGCTTGTGACGTAACTTTTGAGTATAAAGTGTAATAAAACACAAGTAAAGGGAAAATTCTGTAAGCCGTTAAGTAGGACAGTATGGGCTATTGAAAAAAAAAACATTTTGAAAATTGTTTATTCATTTGTATTAAATTTATATAACATTAAAATATTTTGGATTAAATCTATACTAATATTATAAAGCTGAAGAGTTTGTTTGTTTGTTTGTTTGAACGCGCTAATCTCAGAAACTACTGGTTGGAATTGAAAAATTCTTTTTGTGTTGGATAGTCCATTTATTGAGGAAGGTTATAGGCTATATAACATCACGCTACGACCAACAGGAGCAGAGCATAAATGAAAAATGTTGCAAAAACGGGCAAAATTATTCCTTTTTGAGAGCTTCCGTTGCGTGCGCTGCGTAAACGGTTTAATTACACAACAATCATGTATGTAGAGTAGGTAGGGTTGATGGGTAGGTAGGTAGCCAGTTGACGGGAGCGAAGCCGCGTGGGACAGCTAGTTAAATTATATACCATATCTAATACTTCCACGTAGTATATATTTTTCATGCCATAGAATGGCAAAGAAGCAGGCGACACCTGATGGTAAGTGGATATGTTATGGACCAAGTGACAGATAACAGGAACTGAGTTCGCTCGCTTAGCTCGCTCACTTCAGCTCCCGTCATCTCCTTTGATCCTTACCAATCCGTGTCCAAATCCATGGTGCTTACGCGTTTCGTTTAGCACAGTGTAAAGTAAGTTGTACGGATTGCAGTACAGTTAAGTCGAACAGATTGCTCGCTTTGCTCGCTCACTTCAGCTCCCGTCATCTCCTTTGAACCTTACCAATCCGTGTCCAAATCCATGGTGCTTACGCGTTTCGTTCAGCACAGTGTAAAGTAAGGTGTACGGATTGCAGTACAGTTAAGTCGAACAGATTGAGCGTTCGGATCGCCAAATCTAGTGCGTAGTACATATATATGGATGCTTCTGTCCTTGTAAATGAACAACTTTTCCAAGATAGTCATAGCACATTCTCAAAAAAAAAAAATGTTTGTGTCAGTTCCGGATCAAGGAGGGGCGAGCCGGACAAATGCCCAGAGCGGCATAAATGAGGTCTACTGTACTAACCGCCCTTATCATTTCATCAGAAAACCAAACTTATTCGTGGTGTGGTGCTAAAATTTTCAAGCTCGCTTCGCTGTCGCATGTTATTAGTTCTTGTTGTAAACCCACCGTTAGATAACTTAACATTCATAATGTTGCAAAAATTCTAGGTGACATTTTTATTTGTAAATGATCACACCTGAATAAAATATTTGTATTTATCTCCATTGGAAGGCCTCCCACCAGGTGGACCGATGACCTGGTGAATGTTGCGGGGATCCGCTGGATGCGAGACGCACGGGACCGTTAATGTGGCGACGCTTGGGGGAGGTCTATACCCAGCAGTGGACGTCTTTCTACTGAAGTGGTGATGATAATGATGCATCCGGTTGGACTGGAAGCTGACCCCAACCACAGATAATATAATACTAGCATACAGATGCCTCATCCCATACAAAGAAACCGTGCCGACGTAACTAGCGTTTTTCATCTGATTAAGATGATTATTTTTATAAATACTTCGATCGCGTTCGGTTCAGTTCCACGGCTAAAGATGGCGTTAGCAGCGACTTGCAAGTAAAAGGGTATTCTCGGTTGGTGCATATTTTTTTTTAAATACAGTGACGATTTTTTTAAAGTAATTTTTTGCACGTTTTTTACAGTTTCATTGTATCAAAGTGTGTTACAATACAAATTTAAAAAATCGAGTCAGAATTCCTCAGAAATTTAAAACCGCGCCATCTATTGGAATCAATTTTAAATGATCCGTTCAAATAATCTTTGAAATGTGAATTAAGAGCCCAACATTCCATAATTTTGTGCTTACGAGAGTTGCATTAAAAAAGAACATAATTTATATTAATATTATATAAAATGATAATTTTACACACAATTTAATAACGAATCGATGCATATAGCGCCATCTAGGGGCATTTATTTGAATCAATTTTTCTTTGTTAACGCTGGGACACCGTGCCCCAACGTAGATGGGAAGAAGCTGGGCAAATAATGACTTCTTCATTCACTGGCCTGGCTAGGAGTGGCAGCTCGCAGAGACTTCTCCAAACTCCTCAAAGATGGAGTGATACTGCTGCCTAGGTCATCGACCACGCTTGATAGATATACTGCAAATAGAGGAAAATACAATTTTAAGTACTTTGCCACAGATAATATAATGCTAGCATACAGATGCCTCATCCCATACAAAGAAACGGCGCCGACGTAACTAGCGTTTGTCGTCTGATTAAGATGATTATTTTTATAAGCGCTTTGATCGGGTTCGGTTCCGATCAATGTGATCCGCAGAATCTAGTCTATAATAATACTGGCTTCTGCCAGCGGCTTGGCCCGCGTGAATGTCGAAAATTTTCCCAAAAGAACATATACCCGGGACAAAAAGTATCCTATGTGCTATTCCAGACTATAATCTATATCTGAGCCAAATTTTGTCCAGATCAGTTCAGCCGTTTGAGCGTGAAGAAGTAATAAACATACACTCACAAACTTTCGCCTTTATAATATTGGCGTGGTAAAAAAAAACTAAAATAAGAAAAAATAATAATAATAAATCTTACCAATATCATTAAGACATCGTTTGGTCCCCAAAGCATCCATATTTCGAATATTTAGGATTTTTTCAGCATACACTTCACAGGTATGTGTGCACACCTGAAAATAACACACATACAATAGGCACCTATAGTACACCAAAATTTCGCATACAAACGTAGTCTGGCGATTACTCCACTGTTTGACGGTGTACGTTCAATATAAAAAAAATATATATCAATTTGTCTCATCATTATCTAGCCCGGTATGAAAAAAAAATACTTATTTGAAAGTTATGTTATTAAGTTCCATATTTCAACACTAATTTTAACGCATCTTTGGGCGCAAATAAATACCACAAGAAGAACGAAAACTTTAAAACTATCACCATACAGAAATAGATTAGTAGTTTAACAATGCAAATAATTTTATTTTGAACAGATACATTTAGTCGTTTTTTCATGATATCCATATTAACAAAGTTCTGTTTATAAAAAATTTCGCGCGCTCGTTTTCGTCCTAAATCATCATATATTTCGCTACAAATTTGCAAAAGTGTGTATTCGTACGCGAACTAGCTTCTTGCTGCTCATCACAGCATCTATCTCTTTCGCACTGTGTTGTCGGATGAGATAGTGCGAGGTGTAAAAAAGCTTTTATTAATTGCTTCAGCGAGGTGTAAGAAAAAAAAAGATAGCATTCATTTTAAGCCCGCGCACAAAATATTTCGTGCCGTCAACTAGGGCAACCTTAAGCCCCATGTACACTTATGTATGTTTGTGTAGTAGTGTTATTCTAGGTGCATTGTCCTCGCGTATATGAAATATTGTATGTATGTAAATATGGCGAAACATTTTATCTACACTCACAATGTTATGTTCCAAATATGAGCTTCGTAAATATTGTATAAACACGTACTTTATATTCGTGGATAGGTAAAATTAAGAAAAAAACCATTCCAGTGCAACATTTTCCTTCGATTTTCAAACAACTGCATCATAAAATAACTTGAAATTTTTATGGCACGCTTTTGCTTTTTAATTTATTGGCGCTTATGGGCTCATTGACTTTATGTAGAAAAGTAGTGTCATTGTCTATGGATGCGCGCACTGTGCAGTCATGCGCAGTGAGAATCTAAATTTACCGTTTCCACTTTTGTTTTATTTCAACTGTATGAGTGAAGATAAAATACACTCGTGTGATACTATTTACTCGTGTTTTAATAATCCCTATTATATGACCGTTGCATAAACTACTATTATTTTAAAAGAGTAAGTGTGAAGTTTCTTCTGCGTTCTTCTCCATAACAATCTTCCTTTGCGAATGGGCAGTAGAATCAATAAATATTATTTTTTACTTTAAATTTTTGACATTCAAAAGTGCCGCTTGGTGGCCTAATTGAAATGAAGGATTTGACTTCGCAATAGGAGGCGAGCTTCCATCAGATCAAAATCGGTGACAAGCAAAAAGAGACCTTCTGCGTTTGACTTAAAGCCTAGAAACGGTTAAAATGAGATTGTAATGTAGTACTTACTTCTGATAAAAACTGTAGTGGAGCTTGTTTCTCGGAGAGATGCATCTCAAGATGCTGTGGCAGTGTCATCAGATACTGTCCAATCTGTAACAAACACAGATGATATAATACTAGCATACAGATGCCACATCCCATCCGAGAAACCGTACCGACGTAGCATTTTTCGTCAGATTAAACTGATTATTTTTCTCAGAACATCAATCGCGTTTGTTTCCGTTCCACGGATATAGACAGTGTTAGCAGCGACTTGCAAGTAAAAGGGATTACTCGGTAACTCGGTTCGTAAATACTTTTTTGTTAAATACAGCGACGATTTATTTTATAGTATTTTTTTGCACTTTTTTACAGTTACCTTGTACCAAAATGTGTTACAAAACAAATTTAAAATTGAGTAGATACCTCAGAAATTTAAAACCGCGCCATCTATTGGAATCAATTTTAAATGATCCATTCAAATAATCTTTGAAATGTGTATTAAGAGCCCAATATTCCTTAATTTTGTACTTTGGAGAGTTAATTAAAAAAGAACATACGTTTTTTTTTATGATAGTCTCTAGAAAATCCTAATATTTCACAAAACTCAATAACAAATCGAAACTTATCACGCCATCTAGTGCAATTTATTTGAACCAAATTTTTTTAGAAAGAAAGAAAGAAAGAAAGAAAGAAAGAAAGAAAAAATATTTAACCAAAAAATAATTACTGCTCGCAGAACGGATGGTCGATGGGGCCGAAAAGTACTGGAATGGCAACCGCGAACCGGAAGACGTTGCTTTGGAAGGCCTCCCACCAGGTGGACTGATGACCTGGCGACGCTTGGGGGAGGCCTATGTTCAGCAGAGGACGTCTTTGATGTCCACAGTACCTAATTATCTTTTCAATCTGTGTTACACAAAATATTTCCTATTGTTGCCATTTGTGTCCCCAGTCCGGAAGAACTGTTGTGTCATAGTATTTTTTTTCTTATTGAACCTATCTTGAACATCTTTACAATAATACCTTCCTTTACTTGAATATTATATTCCCTATATCCACTACTATACTACCTACACTAAATAAAAAGTATAACCCTTTGTTTTAATATCTGCACTTTTAAACGCTCATTTACGTATTTATGTTTACTCATTTATTATTATTTTATTCTTAAATAAAACTGTTCGCTCCGTCACTTGCCACTAGGTTTAATTGTTTCGGAGTCACCCAGTCGACACCGGCTATCGCTGAAAACCAGCGCTGTGGCTCTCACACGAGTCCCAGCATTATGCTGAGCGATGACCGTTTTGCGTAGTTGTGACGCATACTTTGTAATTATTGTATTTGAGTTTTTTTTTGTTATTTTTATGGTATGCGTCGTGCCTGGCGCAAATAAACAATTTTTCTTTCTTTTCTTTCTTTCTTTCTTTCGGCTGAAATGATCAAGAGAAATATTTACCTCAGTTATATACTCTTGCGGTGACAGCGCGAAGTCTGGCAGATCAGTTGATAATGCGTCGTTGTTGTTCCAAACGGACAATTGAGGTATTTTCTCTGTAAATAAACAAAAACATTAAAATTTAATCCTATTAATATTATAAATGATAAAGTGACTCTGTATGTCTGTTACCTTTTCACGCTTAAAGCGCTGAAGAGATTTAGATGAAATTTCATATGGATATAAATTGAGACCCGGGAAAGGACATACGGTATTATTATCACGGTAATCATCATTAAGATGGTGTCGTGGGTTCGAACCCAGGCAGGTGCTTTACTTTGTGTAAAATATTTCATCACCACTGCTCTTAAAACGGTGAAGGAAAACATCGTGAGGAAACCGGCATGCCCTGGAACCAAAAATTCGAAGACATGTGACATCCACCAACACGCACTGGGCCCGCGTGGTGGATTACGGCCCATTTCCTCTCACAGGAAGGAAGCCCGGACACACAACGAACCTAATGGGCGTCTAAGTGCGGAAAAAGGTCCATCTATTTTTATTTATTTAAATTCCATTTACAATGGCACACACACAGGCGGACTTAATGCAGTAAGGCATTCTCTACCAGTCAACCTTTGGGTTAAAAAGGATACAACAATGCTAGGCGTACAATAAAATATGAAAAATAATTAAAATCTGATATTCATAAACTAACTAATAAAATACATAAATAATTTCTAAAACTATAGACTAGACTAGATAATAAATCCATACTAATATTATTAATCCAAAAGTAACTCTGTCTCTCTGTTACATTTTCGCGCCTAAACCACTGAACGGAATTCAATGAAATTTGGCAAAGAGATAGATGGCATCCTGAGAACGAACATAGGCTACTTAAAGTATGAAAAAATTAGGTAGGATAGGGTAGGTAGGTAGGGAGGTAGGAAGGTAGAGTAGGCAGGGTAGGGAGGTAGGAAGGTAGAGTAGGCAGGGTAGGTAGGTAGGTAGGGTAGAGAGGTATGTAGGTAGGTAGGTAGGGTAGGGTAGGTAGGATAGTAGGTAGCCAAATGACGGGTGCGAAGCGGGAGACAGCTAGTATTACAATGAATACCAAATCTATTCTTATATAATACTAGAGGACGCCTCGCGGTTTCACGCGCGTAGTTCCCGTTCCCGTGGGAATACAGGGATAAAAAGTAGCCTATGTCACCCGGGTATAGAGTAGCTTCCCAACGGTGAAAGAATTTTTGAAATCGGACCAGTAGTTTTGGAGCCTATTCGGTACAAACAAACAAAAAAATCTTTCGTCTTTATAATATTGGTATAGATTACAAAGCTGAAAGGTTTTGTTTGTTTGAACGCGCTAATCTCAGGCACTACTGGTTGGAATTGAAAAACGAAATGGATGAACGTGATGGATATGTGTTTGTGTTGGATAGTGCATTTATCGAGGAAGGTTATAGGCTATATAACATCACGCTACGACCAATATGAGCGGAGCATAAATGAAAAAAGTTGCAAAAACAGGCAAAAAATATTTCTTTTTGAGAGCTTCCGTTGCGTGCGCTGCGTAAACGGTTTAAGTTACGCAACAATCATGTATGTAGGGTAGGGTAGGTAGGTAGCCAGTTGACGGGAGCAAAGCCGCGTGGGACAGCTAGTTCTAAATAAAACAATTTAAAATATAATATCCGACGATCTATCCTGTCTTGTCCTATGACATTCCGACGCTCGTCGCTTCAGCCAATACGCTTAATTTTCTGTTGAGAGTTTCTCCATGACCTATTTAGGAATGTAATCGGAATTCTTCCAGAGCGTTTCACCAATCCATCCAACTGAATTTGTACATTATCTGCATAGTCTTACCTAACTGAACATCAATGGGGTTCCTCAATATAGCTCTGGCTAAGCTTCTGAGCTGCTCCTTAGTTCGCCTAAGGACGGCAGCGGAGGCCGGGGGCTCCGTCCTGAAGGCCGAGAGGCGCTGTCTCACGTCAGCTTCGAGAAGCAGGGTAGGCAGATCGTGCAGGGCGTCTGGGTCTTTTGATTCTGTAAATAAAATACAATTCGCGTTTTAATATTAGTATGGACACAGATGATATAATTCTAGCATACAGATGCCTCATCCCATACAAAGAAACCGTGCGGAAATAACCAGCGTTTTTCGTCTGATTATCTGATTATTTTTTGCACATCGATCGCGTTCGGTTCCGTTCCACGGCGATAGATAGATGGCGTTAGCAGCGACTTGCAAGTAAAAGGGTTTACTCCGTTCATGAATATTTTTCTTTAAATACAGCGACGATTTGTTTTATAGTATTTTTTTTTTTTACAGTTCCATTGCACCAAAATGTGTTACAATACAAATTTAAACAATCGAGTGGAATGCCTCAGAAAGGGAAATGCCCATTTTTGGACATACAACGCCCAACAAGTTGCTTTTGTTAAAAAAAAAGATCTTGTTTTATGTTTATTAATCGCGGTATTTATTTATCCAAACAAGACTGCAATATTTTTGCAAAAAATAAAACGTACCGAAAAGATAAAATTAAATTAGATAAATCCGTTTGTTGGTGGATAAAATAAAAAGTGTTGCCAATTATTAATTTCGTTCAAAATATAATCGATTCTCTTTTTCTCCAATCGATTTTTTTATGATGTAATAATTATTATTATTCGGTTTTTTTTCGATCATTTATGATGTTATGATAGTAAAACAAGATAATTACTAGTTGATTTACCATAAATTATTATCATAACAAAAATGCTACTACACAATTTAACTGTCATCCTTATCTGTTCTTCGAAGTACATTAAAAATAGAATTCGTAAAACTAAAAGAAACAAAATAATAATCTTTGAGGAGCTTTAATTCATTCGTTCGTGTTGAATTATAATTCGAACAAAAATCGATATAGATTTTTCTGTCTGTTAAGTGGCAACATCGAATTTGACATTATAACAGTATGGCGGCTGTCTGTCATAAGTTGGTAATTCAAAATTCGACTTCGTATGCATTTTTATTATTTTGTATTGTTTTCTTTCGTTTTTTTTATCTCACTAACGTATAAGCTTTCTAAATGGACTCCGACAACTTTGTTATTGTAGGTTTGTATTACAGTAAAACGATTGTTAAAAAACTGTATTTGTGAAAAAAAAACATTTAATATCTTAACAATACGGATTTTTTTTTACGGAACCTCCTTTACCATTTCGTTCATTAGATTGCAAATAATATCATTTCCGTATGCTTTTATTTGTGTGCACCCCGGGCCAAAATGTCTATGGCCGGTGGGCATTTCCCTTTAAAAACGCGCCATCTATTGGCATCAATTTTAAATAATCCGTTCAAATAATCTTTGGAATGAGAATTAAGAGCCCAATATTTTATAATTTTGTGCTTAGTAGTTGATTAAACAAGAACATACAATTTTATGTTCAATGCCAGAAAATGTTAATTTTACACACAATTCAATAACAAATCGAAGCATATCGCGCCATCTAGTGGGATTTATTTGAACCTAATTTGAGCAAGCGTAGTGATTGATGCTCGTGCCTTCTCTATATAAAAAGGGGCCTTAGCCCTGCACATGGACAGTAACAGACTGGAATCATACTATTTTATTTTGGTGTTGATTCTCTGCGCCTGTCCTTGTTTTGCTTTAAGAGTGCATTGCAAGTCGTGTTACACAGTTACTGGGTTGTGGACGTCAGATAGGTATTCGCTCCATGTAAAATACTGTTACTCAGCTGAATCCGGTTAGACTGGAAGCCGACCCCAACATAGTTGGAAATATCAGACCGATGACAGAGACAGGGCTCAAAGCTCCAGAGCCTTGAACATCGACGCCAAGTTGCCAGTCTGTCGGTTTTTTATCGGTAACATTTCGGGGAGTGTGCGATGGAACTCCACAATATGATTCCACCTAGCCCATTCCATCATCGAGCAATAAGACGTACGGCAATGCAGCATCGGTACATGGTGGACATCCCACCCATACGAACAAAGCGTTTTGCGAATACTTTCAATGTGCGCACAGCATTTTCCTGATAGCTACAATCTAGGGATCTTTAAGTCAAGAGTGAATAGGTTACTTTTAGGCAAGCGTGCCTCACCGTCGACCTCATCATCGCTTACCATCAGGTGAGATAGTGGTCAAACGCGAGCCTATCTATACTAATATTATAAAGAGGTAAAGTTTGTGAGTTTGTGACGTTGTAAGGGGTAATCTCTGGATCTACTGAACCGATTTCGAAAATTCTTTCACCAGTAGAAAGGTAAATTATTCCTGAATGTCATAGGCTATAAAATAATTTCAAAAAAATTAGAGATACTTATGAAAATTGCAATAATGTAACCCAAGGTAGCAAAATGTTGCCTGTGAAATACATTATTTGGAGTGCGCTGAGAAAACTATTGAGGACAGATAAAAAATTGTAGGTAGGTAGTTAGGTAGGGTAGGTAGGGTAGGCAGAGTAGGCAGGGTAGGCAGAGTAGGCAGGGTAGCCAGGGTGGCTAGGGTAGCCAGGGTAGCCAGGTAAGGCAGGGTAGCCATGGTAGCCAGGGTAGACTGGGTAGTCAGGGTAGGCAGGGTAGGGGCAGGGTAGCCAGGGTAGCCATGGTAGGCAGATTAAGCAGGGTAGGGGCAGGGTAGGTAGGGTTGCCAGGGTGGCCAGGGTAGCCAGGGTAGCCAGGTTAGCCAGGTTAGCCACGGTAGCCAGGGTAGGGGCAGGGTAGCCAGGGTAGCCATGGTAGCCAGGGTAGCCATGGTAGCCAGGGTAGGCAGGGTAGGGGCAGGGTAGGCAGGGTAGGGTCAGGGTAGCCAGGGTAGGGGCAGGGTAGCCATGGTAGGCAGGGTAGGGGCAGGGTAGGCAGGGTAGGGGCAGGGTAGGCAGGGTAGGGGCAGGGTAGCCAGGGTAGGGGCAGGGTAGCCATGGTAGCCAGGGTAGACTGGGTAGTCAGGGTAGGCAGGGTAGCCAGGGTAGCCATGGTAGGCTGATTAAGCAGGGTAGGGGCAGGGTAGGTAGGGTTGCCAGGGTGGCCAGGGTAGCCAGGTTAGCCAGGGTAGCCAGGGTAGGGGCAGGGTAGCCAGGGTAGCCATGGTAGCCAGGGTAGGCAGGGTAGGGGCAGGGTAGGCAGGGTAGGGGCAGGGTAGCCAGGGTAGGGGCAGGGTAGCCATGGTAGGCAGGGTAGGGGCAGGGTAGGCAGGGTAGGGACAGGGTAGCCAGGGTAGGGGCAGTGTAGCCATGGTAGCCAGGGTAGGCAGGGTAGGGGCAGGGTAGCCATGGTAGCCAGGGTAGGCAGGGTAGGGGCAGGGTAGGCAGGGTAGGGGCAGGGTAGCCAGGGTAGGGGCAGGGTAGCCATGGTAGCCAGGGTAGGCAGGGTAGGGGTAGGGTAGGCAGGGTAGAGGCAGGGTAGCCAGGGTAGTCATGGTAGGCAGGGCAGGCAGGGTAGAATAGAATAGAATAGAATATACTTTATTGTACACCATAAAAGTTATACATCCATTTTATAAGAAAAACTAGGTAGGCAGATTAAGCAGGGTAGGCAGGGTAGGCAGTGGCGGTAGCTTCATAGAAGCCCAAAAGCCTGGCTTGCCTTACTAAAATGCTCGATAGAGAATCAATATCAAACCTGAACTATTTAAAAGTTCGCGCGCTTAATTCTTATCAAAATAACACAAAGTATCTACCTATGCCACACTACTTCACATAGCGATTGGTCGCGCGCAGAGTTTCGCATTTGCAGTTGTAGCATCTACATATAGCTATCTCGCTTACACGCACCGGCTTTTACCGGGCTTTCAAATACTATATCTGTCTCTTTCGCACTTATAGCGATGTGTCGTATAACGAGTTAGAAACTTGTGCGTCTTTGTAGACGTTCAGTTTGAAGATTTAAGCAGGGCTTTGCATGTGAAGTTGTACGCGTATCCGTGACCTTGTCACCTTGCCAACTCTGCAGTGTTGCCGTTTTAGCGACGTTGTGAGATCTTGGAGATTTTTAACGAGTTTGGTGACTTTTTTAAGATTTAGCAAAAATAAAAACCAGCGACTTTTGAAAATAACGAATATAAATATTCAAGCAATATCTTAAAAATAAAAAATTTGCGACATCTAGCTAGATTTTTCATATAACTGGCGACTTATTTTTGCCAAATGACAACACTGCAATGACCCGAGTGCAACTCACTTCAGTTCATATCTCTTAGTACACGGTTACCAACTTAGGGATTTTGTCCCTAAATTTAGGGACTAGAAGTGTTAAAAGGGAAATTTTTGGGGACTGGAATATTTTGGGGATTTTTTTAGGGATTTCGAACAAAACTTACCAAATCGAAAACAAAGCGTGTGTTTTCTGTTTTGTGCGTAGAAAGGAACGCACGATATGTAATTCATATCCCCTAAAAAGGTACATAGTATCATGATGGTACGATTTTCCTTATAAATCGGGATTATGGATCGTGAGTAAAACTTAATCATACTGTGGACACGATCAAGAACTTCATCGTACATATGTATGACTTCAAAAATGAGACGTCAAATGAAAGGAGCAACAGGATGATGATGTGGTTCTAGAAATAATTAACAAGTTTGCATAGTTGTATTTTTCATTTTTTTTTATCAACTTAATATGTAACGTTATATTTACCTACGAAATAATTTAGGTACTAAATAAGTATGTAGGTATAACACATATAAAATTCTATTTAGGGATTTTTAGGGAAATTCGGAAAAATTGGGGAATATTTTTGTTTATAACACAACAACACAGGTAACACTGTCTAAACTGTCTTAGTAGTCTGTGCCATTGTCATTGTCAGTTTCATTTGCTTGAGTGGGAAAAGTTAGAGTTTTTTGTGTTTTCTTAGATTTTCTCGGTGATACAATTGTTTTGGTGACTTACCTACAACAATGGAGGTAATTGTACCTTGTGAGGATTTAAAATGCGTTCAAGTTTTGATTGGCGAAGATAAGGTAAAATCTTTAAACTTTGCTCAGAAAAAACAGTTAATTTCTTCATTAAAACCGACGCCTAATCTGTCTATTTCTCAGACTAGTAAATCGCATAAACGAAAATTTAATAGATCAGTGTATAAAACTAGTTGGATTGTTGGCTGTTCGCACACTAATAAGTTGTATTGCTGGTGCTGCATATTTTTTTCGAATGAAGATTCCGTTTGGAATACATCTGGTTATAATGATTTAAATAACATATCTGGCGCCATTAAAAGGCACGCAAATTCCCATAAACACCTGTGTGCAATGGTTTCTTTCGGAAATTTTGGTAAACAACGAATTGAGACATCTATATCACGCCAGATATCTGAGGAAATTTCAAAATATAACACGCGCGTTGATAACAACCGTAGTGTATTTCAAAGATTAGTCGATATTGTTTGTCATTTAGCACAACAAGAACTTCCTTTAAGAGGTCATGATGAGTCCAAAACTTCATTAAATAAAGGCAATTTTTTAGAACTGGTCTCGTTAATTTCAAAATACGATGTCGTTTTAGAAAAGCATATGCAGCATCAGGAAACTGACAAACCGGGGCCGAGTTATTTATCTAACAAAATTCAAAACGATATTATTCATTCCGTAGCCGATGTGATGCAAACTTGCATCGATTACGAAGTTAGGCATACAAAATTTGTTTCAATTATTATTGACGAAACCCCCGATGTTAGTCATAGAGAACAACTGTGCTTGATTCTGAGATATTATTATAAAAATGAAATTCATGACCGTTTTTTGGGCTTTCTTAATGTTTCGGAAAGTCGCACAGCAGACTCACTCTCTAATATTATTTTAGAATTATTGAATAGACATGATTGCATCGCTAAATTAGTAGCGCAAAGCTATGACGGTGCTAGTGTAATGTCTGGTGTAAGAAATGGAGTGCAACAAAAAGTTAAAGATGTTTGTCCACAAGCAATTTACATTTGGTGTAATGCACATATTTTGGCCTTAGTGTTGTCTAAATCATGCAATAGAATTCAGGAGGTTAGTTTATTTTTTTCAGCCCTTCAGGCTTTGTGTAATTTTTTTAGTAATAGTACAAAACGAGCTGCTTTTTACGATACTCATTGCAGCAAAAAATTGCCTAATGCTCCCGCAACTCGTTGGACATACATGTCGCGAGTTGTAAACACGGTTTTTGAACAAAAAATTAAACTTATTGAGTTGTTTTCTGATCTGTGCGACAATCCACAGAACTGGGACGGGGATACGATTTTAGCTGCGGAGAATTTTGAAAACACTTTGCGATCTTTTAATTTCAATTTTTTTCTTTTTATTTTTCATCGGATATTTGAAAAAACTGACTGCTTGTACAATATTCTACAAAAATCACAAGTTGATGTCGGTTATTGTATTAATAAAATAAAGGATTTTCAGGCATGGTTACGTGCTGAATTTCAATCCGAATTTGATCAAATTTATGAGAATACTTTGCAAAATAACTCGGCTCCTCGTTTGAGACGCAACGTACGCTGTGCAAAAACGGAATACAGACGACTTTTTGTAGAAGTAATTGATAACATTAATACCGAAATTACTGACCGATATTCTGAAATTTATAAATTAAAGTTTTTCCAACTGCTCAACAACAAAAAATTTGACAATTATCACTCACATTTTCCTACAGAGGAATTAGATTCATTATTTGACATTTATGCAAACTATTTCGACAAACAAACATTAAAAAGCCAATTGATTTGCTTGTATTCTAGTCCTGATCTGAAAGATCGTAATGTTTTCGAATTAATTGATTTCATTCATGAGAATAACCTCGAAGATGCCTTTCCCGAGCTGTTAAAGTTAGCGTATCTTGTTGTAACTATTCCGGCTACCAGTTCTTCCGCGGAACGTGCTTTTTCGTCTCTTAAACGTATCCATACCTATCTGAGAAATACACAAGGTCAAGAGCGTCTTTCCGAATTATCAATGATAGCTATTGAAAAACAGTTGTTGGTAGAATTAAAACGATCACCAACATTTTACTCTGATGTAATTAAATCATTTCTTAAGAAAGATAGACGATTCCAATTAGAATATAAATAATTTATTTAAATTCCTTTTTACATTCTATCTAGCTATTTTTTAACTTTCGGTTTTGTTTTTTTTTTCGTCTGTAACCTGTTAGTCCTGTTACGAAGCAAGCAACTACTTACCATTACTTTGTTCCCTCAAGCAATGAAGCAAACCAAACGGCTTTTTTAAAAGCCACCGGAGGTATGCAATTGCTGATATGTTTATTATATTCAATCTAGCACTAGCATGCCTTCAGTGTGCTTTGGTTACCTCATTCACCGCACGATGGCGTAGAGCTAAATTGTATAAATAATGGGTGGCTTGCTGCAAATTTGTCATTCAACATTTCGTCACTCAACCATCAGCAGCAAGCCACTCCTGGGAATAAATTAAGAAACAAGAAGCCCGAAGTTTTACTCATCAATCAACAATTCAACATACATACAGTCCACCCTGACCCAGTAGTTTATGAGAAAATTGCGATGATACATATGTAGGTACCTACATACACAGACGAAAAGTTTTTTTTTTTTTTTTTTTTTTTTTTTTTTTTTTGAAATCTTTTTAAATTTTAGTGGGCTTGCCTTATTTTGAAACCCTAGGCACGCCACTGAGGGTAGGTAGGGTTGCCAGGGTGGCCAGGGTAGCCAGAGTAGCCAGGTTAGCCAGGGTAGGGGCAGGGTAGCCAGGGCAGCCAGGGTAGCCAGGTTAAGCAGTGTAGGGGCAGGGTAGGCAGGTACGCAGCTTAGGCAGGGTATGCAGGGTAGGTAGATAGGTAGCCAGTTGACGGGAGCGAAGCCCCGAGGGTCAGCTAGTCGGTCACCCCTATCGCCACCGCGTAATGCACACATTCCTATCAAGATTGAAAGAAAAAAAAGATGTTTATTTGTCACAAAATGACATACTTACAAAAAAGAAAAATATTGCACGCATTGAATGCGCACTTAAGGAGTGGAATTCTCTGCCGGCTTCTGTTTCCTGATAGCTACAACCTAGGAATCTATAAGCCAAGAGTGAATAGGTTACTTCTCCAAAACGGCTGGAACGATTTTGACGGGACTTTCACATAAGGAGTAATATAAGCAGTTTTATTATCCCGGTAATATTCACAGTTCCTGTGAGAAAATCAAAAAAATAAAGCAAAAAAAGCCGCATTTAACGCGGACGAAGTCATGGGCAACAGCTAGTCTATAATTATTATTTTTACTTATTGTACACATTTGACCCTTCGCTTCGACTGGTCTTAATGTTAAGGCCTATGCTAGTCTACCTACCTTCCGTATCCTTCTGTTCAGCCAAGGTCTTCAAGATGTTAGAAGCAGCAGTCTGCAGCATTAGCGACGCGGGGAAGCTGGTGGAAAGCACGCCGGTGATGTGGCCGGCTGTTACCGAAGATAGGAACGCTGACTCTATGCGTCGACTGTGTGCCGATATAAGATTTGATAGGGACGAGGTAAAATTCTGAAAGAAAATGAAAAGTATTGCAAAAAAAATAAGTATGAAAAAAAAATCGGATTGCAGTATATTTTTTTTTTTTTTCTTCAGATTTTGCAATTTAGTCGCAAGGATTAGTCGGTGCGACTAGTCGTTGCAATGAGTCGCAGAAATTGGTCTCAAGATAAGTCATTTAGACTAACCGCTACGATAAGTCGGTGCCATTAGTCGCTGCGTATAATCATATAATTTTATTTCCCTCGATTAGTTTTAAGATTAGTCGCTGTGATTGGATGGAAGTATCTTGCTGCGATTATTTGTGAAATTAGTCGTTGAGACTAGTCGCTGTAATTAGTCGCAGCAAATAATTTGTACGATAACTAATTGTGATTGATTGCAAGATTAGTCGTTGCGATTAGTCGGTGCGATTAGTCGCACTTACCTCGACAGCCGGATACGGAAGACGTAGAGTGCGTCCCCCGCTATCTTCTTAGCTCTCATATCGCTCTGATACCGTCAAGGTAGCTCTAGATAGTTCTAGAAGATCCTCCTGCAACCCTTCCGACTAATCTTGCAACTTATCGTTGCGACTAATATTTCCAGTAATATTGCGACTAATCGCAGCGACTGCAACGACTAATCCGGCTTCTTATCTCAGCAACTAATCTTGGTACTATTCGGGACAGCTAACCTTGCGAATAATCGCAGCGACTAAACGCATCACCCATCCTTGCGACGACAGTAGCGACTCACCTCGACTGCCGGCATATAGAAGACGTAGAGTGCATCCCCCGCTATCTTCTTAGCTCTGCTGTGTGCAGCTGATAACCACCCCTCACATCGCTCTGATACCGTCAGGATAGCTCTAGACAGTTCTAGAAGATCCTCCTGCAACAATTTGAAAATGAACTTTTACTTACTTTATTTTTTTTCTTACGGAGTATGTAAAAATGTAAATGTACAAAGACACATTTAATGTAATCGTAAAGATCCACGACACCTTCTTCTCAAAATGGGATCGGCTCTCTCAAGATCCCGCTCGGCAGCCTCCTTCTGGACCTTCACGGTCTCAGAAGGAGGCCATTTGCCACCAGTTTTCTGTCACTAACATTTTGTCTCTGCCAGCAAGGCCCTTAAAACAGTTGGCAAAAAGAAAAAAAAAAGTCTCGACCGATCCTGGCGACCAAGATGGGAAGGAAACATGCTGGTCCTGCTCCATATCCATCTTTAGTGTAGACAAAATCAACCTGGTTAATTTAAAATTCATAATTGTTTTTTTTTCTGTTTAAGAAATTGACACACACACTGTTCCGTTGTTGTTGAATTAGGTAATTTACCTGTGTTTGCAAAATTTTTAAGTATGTGAGAACCATGTTCCTATTTATAAAGTGAACTTTCCTGTTAGTGCTTATAAAATTGTAAACTTATACGTAGTAGAGAGGTGTTATACTAGGTGCATTGTCCTCACGTATATGAATTATTGTATGTATGTAAATATTGTACACACACACAGTACAACACTTTTTTTAGAGTAAATTTAGAGTTTCTTGTCCGTTCTTCTCCATAACAATCTAGCTTTGAGAATGGACAGTAGGATCAATTATTATTAAAATTTAAATTTTTGACATGCAAATGTGCCACTTATTGAAATAAACAATTTTGACATTGACTTTTCAGTTCACTCCTCGAACGAGTGGCTATGAACTCTCCTCTCGTGGCTTCAAATCCGGACAAGTACCAATGTAATATTTTCTCAAGTTTATCTTGGACATCGCTGATATCGATGAAGGAAAACATCGTGAGAAAACCTAGACTTAAGTTCATTAAAATCGCCAACCCACATTGAATAAGCGTAGTGGAAGGATATGATAGTTGGACCCCTTTTCCGCATTTATGCACCCAATTTGTCCGTTGTGCGTGCAGGCGTACTCTCTGTGAGAGGGAATGGGGCGTAATCAACCACGCGCGGTTTGTATTATATGTTGCTAAAAGGATGTTCTTAATAAAACTCGTACTGAAGCACTTGAGGTATTTTATTATTAGTAGTTTACACAGAGAGCCTGTAATGGCGTCCGCGATGCCAAGCTAGGTAAGTCCGTGCTTACATGTCACTCAAGTTAACTTGTGAGCGTGTTTTGTAGTGTTTTTAGTAATTTCAAATAGTCTGTTACTTTGTACGTTCCTTTTCACACTATGTGGCTAACTACATTACCCCAGTTTGGGTTTGTGGATGTCACATGTCTTCGAAGTTTTTGGTTCTAGGACATGCCGGTTTCCTCACGATGTTTTCCTTCACCGTTTTGAGAGCTGTGGTGATGAAATAATTTTCACAAAGTAAAGCGCCTGCCTAGGCTCGAACCCATGACTTAGAACTTGTAAGTCGCGACCGTTAACACTGGGCCACCACTGGTCGAGTAAGCGTGGAGCTTAAAGCTCGAGTCTTCTCTGTATGAGAAGAAGATTTTGTCCTGCAGCAGGACATTAACTGGTTGGCATTATAGTACATTACTGCAGCGGCCAGCAAAAGAGGCATTGATGGACGAACGTGTAAACACGTAAGGCTTGTATAGTACTTTTCTCAAATAATGCGCGGAAATTAAAACTAAGTAGTACCTAGAACTCATTTTGTCAAATACAAAGACTTTTCAAAATCAATGACGAACAACGAACAACAATAATTATGCCTGCGTTAGGCTTAGCACGCACTGCGATTTTTATTCGCGCGATTTCTTTCCGCCCATTCTGCGGCCTGTGGAATTGCATGAAGCCGCACGCATTGCAGTAAAAAAAACACATGGGCATAATACTACAAAAATCCGCGCAAATAAAAATCGCAGTGCGTGTAAGCCTTAAAGTGTTCAATTGTTTTTTATTTTTCAATAAACAGCTTTCTATTTGCAAGCCAGTTCGAAATTTAAATAAAACCTATGATAAGTTACCTCCTTGGTTGCCATGATTCGGAGTAAAAGATCGTTCCATTTTTAAATTACACGACAGATATGAGATTACTATGTAATTTATTTGGCCGCTACAAACGACAGATATGGATTTTCATACAACTTTTGCCGGCCGCTGCTCGCATGTATTTGGTCTGTACTGCAATTTCGATTTATCTCGAAGAAGGTTGTCGAAATAATGCTCAAATTTCCAAGCAGTTTGAGAAATAATTATTTACTAGCGGACGCCTCGCGGTTTCACCCGCGTAGTTCCTGTTCCCGTTGGAATACAGGGATAAAAAGTATAATAAGTCTATGTCACCCGGGGATAGTGTAGCTTCCCAACGGTGAAAGATTTTTTTAAATCGGTCCAGTAGTTTTTAAGTTTATTCGTTAAATACAAAAATACAAATCTTTCCTTTTTTAAATATTAGTACAGTACGGGACACGTAAGTTGAACCAAAATGGCGGATGCGCAGTATAGCTATTTATGCAACTGTTACGTTATGGACGGTCTTTTAATACGAGTGCCATTTTTCGGTACAAGCGTAGCGCGTACCGAAATAGGTGGGCACCAGTTATTAAAAGACCAATAACGTACAGTTGCATACAAGATTTTATCTACGAAGGAAGGAATAAAACACAGATATAGACAAATAAGTATTTTAGGAAGTGTGTTTTCATTGAAAATTGTGAATTTCATTTCTCATATACATGTCGTGTAAGATATTTGTAGCCGCAACTGCCTTATTTGTTATATCTGGTGGTGAATTTTCAATATCACTTGATGTTGAAGACATTTTTAATAAAATTTGGAATAAAATTTCACTCAGATTTTTTTTTACCGCGTCCACTTTTTATTGTATTTTTTTATTTAGTCTTTATTAGGTATAAGGCAAAGATCTTGTAGCCGCAACAGCCAAATAGTATACGATACTTTTGTTCTAAACTTGTTCCATTTTTAAAAACATCATTTACATTGTCTCGATTTCGAAGTAATATTATAGGGACCTGGCTGTATGTTCAGAATGTCTTTGCTTGTGTTTTAGAATTTATGACGATTCGCATAATGCAACCCGATGTCGTTATGGGTATCATAATGAAACCGCTGTCAATTTTATAATTCGAATATAACGAAACCGAAGTAGATAAACACATTTTCGGGTCTCAATCGAAGTGCGGTAACACGTGCGCTGCGCGTAACCATAGCAACGCGGCGACGCTAGCCAGTAGCCACCGCGCGGTCTCACTCCGCCCCGCGCTGCCCGCGCACTTGAGCACCCGAGTGTACAATCTCGCACAAAGTTTTCATTTATAGTTCTTGAGATGATTAAGCATGTAGCTGAACATTAACTTTTGATGTATATTTTTTTTTCTAGTATTCCTTTAATTTTATTTAATAATACCTGACGACCACTTCCCACGCCACTGTAGGTCGATTAATTAATTCTAATTTCCTTCCAAATTAATTTTAACTTGCATTTAATTAAATTTCTTCACTCTATATTCACACTTCATAAAAATATACATTTAAATATGATGAATTCAAGGCTTTACTTTAAGATTTTTGAATTGCCCGAGCAACCGCGGAGCATGCGTCTAACACTTTCATCCATAATTGTACCTGCGCGGACGACCGCCATTTTGGTTCAACTTACGTGTCCCGTACTGTATATAGATATTAATTTACTTTGATAAATACCTGATTTAACTGCGGATCATTAAGATTTTCGAGTAAAAGTTGTGTCTGCAACTCGGTGTATTTCGGCAGCAACTCTCTTAGAGAGGCATACGCTGCCCGACCGAACTCGCGAATAGTCGCCGGCAGTAGTACTTCTGTAATAGAAACAAGATAAATTAAATTAAAATAAAGAAAGCCGTAAACAAGAAAAAAATCATGCTGTGCAGTCGGAGGATACATATTCGCGAACTATCTAACCCCCTGATCCTCTTTTTAGTTCGTTTCTTAGGCAGTCAGGTTATTGTTTTTAGGGTTCCGTACCCAAAGGGTAAAAACGGGACCCTATTACTAAGACTCCGCGGTCCGTCTGTCTGTCACCAGGCTGTATCTCATGAACCGTGATAGCTAGATAGTTGAAATTTGTTGACAGATGATGTATTTCTGTTGCCGCTATAACAAAAATAACTAAAAACAGTATAAAATAAATATTTAAGGGGGGCTCCCATACAACAAACGTGATTTTTTTGGCGTTTTTTGCGATAATTGTACGGAACCCTTCGTGCGCGAGTCCGACTCGCACTTGGCCGGTTTTGAGTTTATTTTTTATTTACCTCTTTTAAGTTATCATTTTTTTTTTCGAATTACTTTTAAACATATAAGTGGTATACATTTTTGTAATCACCAATTAAAACGGTTCATTTTGATACCCCACTCGATGAGTTACGAAGAAAAAAAATTGGAACTCGCACAATATGGCGCCCAAAAGCCGCCATGTTTGTTTTTAGGGTTCCGTACCCAAAGGATAAAAACGGAACCCTATTACTAAGACTCCGCGGTCCGTCTGTCTGTCTGTCACCAGGCTGTATCTCATGAACCGTGATAGCTAGATAGTTGAAATTTGTTGACAGATGATGTATTTCTGTTGCCGCTATAACAAAAATAACTAAAAACAGTATAAAATAAATATTTAAGGTGGGCTCCCATACAACAAACGTGATTTTTTTGGCGTTTTTTGCAATAATTGTACGGAACCCTTCGCGCGCGAGTCCGACTCGCACTTGGCCGGTTTTGAGTTAATTTTTTATTTACCTCTTTTTAGTTATCTTTTTTTTTCGAATTACTTTTAAACATATAAGTGGTATATATTTTTGTAATCACCAATTAAAACCCTTCATTTTGATATTTTGATGAGTTACGAAAAAAAAAAATTGATCTCGCACAATATGGCGCCCAAAAGCCGCCATGTTTGTTTTTTTTTTAACTTCACCTATCTAAGAACACTTGCTAGCGATGTCTTAATTATATAAATCCGTCTAGCGGTTTGAAAGATATGACTATTAAAGAATATTACATACATACAAAGATACGCGCGAAAAACATAACCCTTTCCTTGCAGTCGGGTAAAAAGACCCCGAAGCATATGAACCTATGCTTTTAAACAACATAATTTATCTAGTAGTAGACACGCTACGATTGACAATCCATCGAAATACGTAATTATAAGATACTAGCTTCTGGCCGCGACTTCGCCCGCGTAAAAAATGTTTTATCTTCCCAGGGGAATGCAAATAGTCCTTCCCAGGGTCTCAAACTATCTCCATGCCAAATTTCATGTAAATCGGTTCAGTAGATCCAGAGATTACCTCGTTTTTTTTGTTTTTTTCGGTTGTGTATCCGGTGACTTCTCCCGCTCTGGGTGAAGCGGGAGGGAGTGTCAGACTTTTCTATACTAATATTATAAAGAGGAAAGATTTTATTGTTTGTTTGTTTGTATCGAATAGGCTCCGGAACTACTTGACCGATTTTGAAAATTCTTTCACCAGTAGAAAGCTACATTATTCTTGAGTGACATAGGCTATTTTTTTATCCCGTATATGGGTCCCGTGGGGTAGTCCACGGGAGCGAAGCCGCGGGGCTAGTACTGAATAAAACTCACCCGTCTTCCTTCAGTTGCTTGTGCCAGGGCCGCGGTAACTCTGTTTCAAATTTATCCGCGACCACAGATTACCCCCTACTACCTCACAAACTTTACCTCTTTATAATATTACTAGCGGACGCCTCACGGTTTCACCCGCGTAGTTCCCGATCCCGTGGGAATATAGGGATAAAAGTAGCCTATGTCACCCGGGGATAGTGTAGCTTCCCAACGGTGAATGAATTTTTGAAGTCGGTCCAGTAGCTTTTAAGTTTATTCGTTAAATACAAAAATACAAATATTTCCTCTTTTTAATATTAGTATAGATATTATATTATAGATTATATAATAAATTATAATAGGTAATTATAATATAATATAGGATATAATATCTACACTTATATTATAAAGAGGAAAAATTTAATTGTTTGTAAGTTTCTTTGTAATGTTGTTTGTTTTTTGTAAACAACTTAGTCGATTTTGAAAATTATTTCTCCAGTAGTAAGCTTCAATATTCCGGAGTGACATAGGCAATTTTTTTTTTTTTTTTTTAAACTTTGCCTTACACTAGGAATTTCTTCCTGTATCGTGGGTGCAGGTACAAACATATAAACTCACATACACAACACCCAGAGCCGGAACAACTATCTGTAGGTCATAAAAATATTTGTTCCGTGCGGGAATCGAACCCGCGACACGCAGCGCAGCAGTCAATCACTCAACCACTGCGACAACCGTGCGTTTCTTAATCCCAAAAAAGGGGCCTGTGAGGTCGGCCATAGGAGCAAAGCCGCGCGTATATATATTATTAAGTATACATATTATTTTTATTTTTTTATTTGTGATGGGTTTGCTCTTGACTCTAGTCTAGGTCGGAGGTGACAGAGACAAAGTCGACGATGGAGTGAGCTTACCCAGAAGATGCCTGTTCACTCTAACTTTGAAGAGATTCGGGTTGTAAGCGTTCGGAAACACAGACGCAGGCAGTGAGTTCCACTCTTTTGCCGTGCGCATTATGAAGGATGTTTGGAAGCGCTTGGTGCGAATTGGTGGAATGGCAACTATGTGAGGATGGTAACTTGCAGTGCGTCTAGATGTCCGATGGTAGAAGGGGGCCGGTGGGATGAGGTCGTGGAGTTCATGAGCACACTCGCCAAAATACAGTCTGTAGAAGACCGACAAGCAGGCAACCTTGCGGCGATGAGCCAAGCTGTGAAGCTTTGCATCTACCAGTTTGACGTCGCCAATTAGTCTCTTAGCTCTGCGTTCCACCGAGTCAAGCGCGGCAAGCTGATATTTAGCTGAGCCATCCCAGAGGTGGCTGCAATACTCCATGCAGGATCGGACTTGCGCCTTGTAAAGAGTTAATAGCTGTCCAGGCATAAAAAATCGCTTCACTCTGTTTAGGACGCCAAGTTTCTTTGCCGCAATTTGGGCTTTGTACTCGATGGAGGCGCCGAAGTTGAGACTGGATGTCAACTCCTATTATATGGATATAATAGCTATTTATGCAACTGTTACGTTATGGACGGTATTTTAATACGAGTGCCATTTTTCGGTACAAGCGTAGCGCGTACTGAAATAGGTGGGCACGAGTTATTAAAAGACCAATAACGTACAGTTGCATACAAGATTTTATCTACGAAGGAAGGAATAAAACACAGATATAGACAAATAAGTATTTCAGGAAGTGTGTTGAAGTATTTCATTTCTCATATACATGTCATGATTTTTCTGGTAGTAAATTATTTGTAGCCGCAACTGCTCTATTTGTTATATCTGGTAAAGTATTTTCAATATCACTTGATGTTGAAGACATTTTTAATAAATATTTGAAATAAAATTTCACTCAGAATTTTTTACCCGCGTTTTCTTTTTTTTTATTTAGTCTGTATTAGGTATAAGGCAAAGATCTTGTAGCCGCAACAGCCAAATAGTATACGATACTTTTGTTCTAAACTTGTTCCATTTTTAAAAACATCATTTACATTGTCTCTATTTCGAAGTAATATTATAGGTACCTGGCTGTATGTTCAGAATGTCTTTGCTCGTGTTTTAGAATTTATGACGATTCGCATAATGTAACCCGATGTCGTTATGGGTATCATAATGAAACCGCTGTCAATTTTGTAATTCGAATATAACGAAACCGAAGTAGATAAATATATATTTTATGATCCCAGGAGAACATTATAGCGGAGCAAAAATTTTACCCTATGTACTTTTCCAGACTATGATCTATCTCTGTGGCAAATTTTATCCAGATCCGTTCAGCCGGTCTGGCGTGATTGATAACCAAACATACATCCATCCATCTATCACACTTTCGCATTGATAATATTAGTAGGATAATATTATTATTAGTGTAAAAGTGTAGATTATATATTTATTATTTGTTCTGCTAGAGTTTGCCTACAATAGTGATGTTTAGTGGGTAGAAAAATGATAATTATTTTAAGTCAGTCAGTGAGATTATTAAATAACATTGGACACGTATGTTTTGCTTTATCAAATAAATAAAAATTGACAAAGATAAACCGCATCAAAGTTCAGGAGTGGGGGCTTGTGACGTCACTTTGTCAGTATAAAGTGTAGTACACCGTGACGTCACACCGCAATGATATTTCAACACACTGTATCGTCGTATTTTTTTGTTTACGTGGCAGGAGAAAAATACGTATACCAATATTTTTAGGTTATCTAACTGACGGACAGATTAGATATATTTTGTTAACTACCCTATTAATTAAAGGCCTCCTCGAAATAACTCTCAGATATCTTTTAATCCAGTTTCTACTAGATTATCAATATCCATACTAATATTATGAAGAGGGAAGATTTGTATTTTTGTATGTAACGAATAAACTTAAAAACTACTGCACCGATTTCAATCATTCTTTCACTGTTGTGTAGCTACACTATCCCCGGATGACATAGGCTTCTTTTTTATCCCTGTAACCGCGAGGCGTCCGCTGGTAAAAAATATTTTGAACGATTGAAGACAAAACCTTATCACTGAAAATTTTACCATGGGGCGAACGTGAAAAAGGGACAAAGCCATTTGTCTTGTATAGCTCCGTCCCTCTCATAGTGGAACCATGATAGTTTGGCACCTCATGGTACTGAACCAGGTAATTTTATTGACTTACCTTTATTCTGTCTAGGGGCATCGATGATGCCTTGAATGCATGTGACAAATTCCTCAATGTCAGTCCTCAAATCTGTTAATAATAGTATGCCTTCATCTGGTGAAGAACAAAGCTTCAGATTTGCTGAAACTACCTGCGAATTTGAAAAAAAAAAAAATAGTTTTTTTTTATATACTGGCTTCTGTCAGCTCGCATTAATATAGATATTGTACATCAATTCTGATCGTCGATCTACTTCTTCATGATTCTGATCTCCTGGTAGTTTGAGAGTCTATGATTCCAGCAGGTGCACAATACTCATAACTGACGTGGGTATGAATAGATGTTTGAATGTGAGTGAAGCAAAATAAGTATGTAAGGAGCGTAGAAGGTGGCGTTCTGTAGTTTCTGCCTACAGAGGACGGACGAACCTTTTGAGAAAGGACATTTGGAGAAAAGGACATTAGGCGCTGATACGGAAATTCCTTTTATCCAAAAGTTCATTTTTTTTTTTAAGTCAATTAAAAGAAAGGACATTTGGAAAAAAGGACCTTTTGAGAAAGGACATTTGGAGAAAAGGACCTTTTGAGAAAGGTCATTTGGAGAAAAGGACCTTTTCAGAAAGGGCATTTGGAGAAAAGGACATTCTGCGCTGAGACGCCCCATGGGAAATCTCGTGCGTTTATGTATGTATGAGAAGTTCGTAATTGGGCAACCCGATTGGGCACACAGCTCGTAGTAAAACATTTATACTCATTAAAGGCATGCATGTGTTTTTAAAGTGAATAGAACAGAACAAGACAAAATAGAATAGAATAGAACAGAACAGAATAAAAAAAAACATTTATGTAAAATGTATGTGTTACCTTAGTAGGTGCAGGTTCTAAGGAGAGAAGCAAGTCTGTGTAGAGCCTGATCAATTCTGCTAAAGGAGTCTCCGATTTCAGTACATTTGTCAACCAATCAACCTGCAAGGGAAATTTAACTTTACTAACATTACAATAAGGTGTAAATCTGAAAATAAAATATTCTACAAAGGTAAAAATGGCATTATCTAAAGACATACATTAACAAAAAAACTGTTTGTCCTCTATGCGTTCCTACCTAAAACTTTGTTATTTGCCCAAAAAAAAAAACTTTACTTGGCATTGCCTTTTGGAATAATGTACAGACAATGGTCAAAAGTGCAGACTTAATCTCTCAAAACCCAAATGGTTAGTTTTTGTAGAAGAAGTTAAATTATCCGCAACTGATTCAATATGTTGTATAGAAACTCCAGAGTTTTGAACATCGTCGCCGAGTTGCCAGCCTGTCAGTTTTTTATCGGTTACATTTCGGGGAGTGTGCGATGGAATTGCACGATCTAATTCCACCGAGCCCGTTTCACCATCGGACTACCAGACGTACGGCGATGCGCCATCGATACATGGTGGACATTCCACCCATACGCACAAAACGTTTTGAGAACACTTTTATTATGCGTACAGCTAAGGAGTGGAATTCCCTGCCGGAGTCTGTGTTTCCCGACAGCTACAATCTGGGGGTCTTTAAGTCAAGAGTGAATAGGTTATTTCTAGGCAAGCGTGTTTCACCGTCGACCACATCATCGCTTACCATCAGGTGAGATAGTGGTCAAGCGCGAGCCTATAGGATATAAAAAAAAAATAAAAAAAAATTAAAATGCCTAAAAAAAATCCGCTGCAGTTTTGGTAGTGTGACTGCACTTTTGACCCTTAACTGTATCTTTCAAATGGTGAAAGAAATTTTCAGAAAGGTGTAGTGGTTTTAAAGATATTCCCCACACGTAGTAACAAACTCACAAAATTCAGGCTCTCTTTATAATATAAGTTGAGATTTCTCTTAAGAGGCCTGTAAAAGGGCTATAAAAATTGCATCTTGCTGACAATTTTTTCGAGCAATATAGCTCAGTATATTTGCAACATATACCCTTGCTGCAATTTCATTGAACAATACATTGCCGGTTGTTACCCAGCAAGATAATGCAACTGGATTGCTGAGGAAAATTGCTCGTACACGCAGAGCAATAATTGCGGCTAGATTTCAGCAGTTAATGACGATTTTTACGTATGCCTCTTCAGTCGTTTTTCGATTTTTGTTATGATTTTGCATTTTATTGACTTTGTTTTTTGACTGTATGATTTTTATTTTTGAATCATTTTGATTTTGTTTTTATTGACTGTATGATTTTTATTTTTGAATGTTTTATTTCATTGACTTAGTTTTTTGACTTAATGATTTTTGTCTTTTAATGATTTTTATTTTGTATTTTATCCCTTAATGACTTGGACTCGTGACTTTTTGATTTTTGAATTCTGTTTTTTGATATTTTCGATTTTATACTTTATATTTTAATTGCCATTCTGATATTTGATTTAATATTTTTAATGACTTTAATTATTTTGATTTAATTTTAATATGTTCTATATTTTTTACCAATCCTAATTATTTTAAAGATTTTAAATTATATTTAAGACACTAACTTATACTTTTTAAATTTTATTAGGTATACTTACGAATTTTAATTTTAAAAAGAGATGCACCTATACATCAGAGCAAAGACGATATACGGCTATATTGCAGTAAAGTAAAATTAAGGTAAATCATTTGCAGTCTAGTCGGCTAGACATTGAATACATGGTGCAACTATGAAATATCTTGGCAATATCGCCGGGCTACACTGCAAAATTGCAGCAATTGTTGCACCTTATTGAGCGATATAGTTGGCAACTTGACAGCTATACAATGCAGCAAGAAATTGTCGAAAAACTAGCCCGTTTACAGGCACCTTTATGGAGACATGTGGCACACGGTAAAGTCCCGCTACCTTCATTGAAAGCGGACGATCCTCCGACAAGACGGGTGTTGTGTCTCGTAAGCAACTGATTGTTGTCGGGCTCACAGATATAAATCTAACTAGATGTTGCGATTGTATGTACTTCGCGTGCCAAACAACGGAGTAAAGTTACGATCAATGATCGTAATCTGAGCTTTTCATTTAGCACTATCGGCACCGGTAATCCACCGAAATCTAGAAAAATGCCTTTTTCATCACACTTGCACGTAAAAAGTATCTAAACATACAGGTTAACTTGGCCGTAATGCCCCATATAAAACCCTCGGGCTTTCTTTTTGTCATGAAACCCTAGGGCGGTAAGTAATATTTTTTAAATTTATGGCACAGCACACAGGTCATGCAAGTTCAAGCAAGGAGTTTACACGCAATTGAAAAATTGTCTTAAAATGTTATCTAAACTGGAATTTCTTTGCAATCTCGATACATGTTACTTAAATACTCAACTAATGTTCTTAATAATCGATTTTAATAGTTATAGTATGGAAACGTCGAAATTATTTAATTATTTTTACACTCCGTCATGGCTGTATACATTTGCCCTTAAAGTTTCTGAACGAAACATTACATACTCTTTGCGAAACACTGTATAATCTGTGGTGTGGGCAAAAATTCGCCAACCGCTTAAAAAAAAGTTCACGTATTTTTTAATAACAGCTGTGCTGACTTGTGTATTAAAGCTATAATTCATAATTATTACTCGCAAATGTGATGAAAAACATTGTATGTATCACGGGCGGTACGGGAATTACGAACCTCGACTCAGAAAGCCCTCAGTCTTCGACTTCGGGCTTCTACTAGAGCCTCGATCGTAATTCCTTACATACCGCCCTTAATACACAATGTACTATTTATGCCATATTGAGCTGTAAAGTTGAGTCGTTACGGGTAGTCAGAAGCTTGAGATCTGACACCAGTCTTGTCAAGGGGTACCGTGTTACCCAGTTACTGGGTTGTGGAGGTCAGATAGGCAGTCGCTCCATGTAAAACACTGGTACTTAGCTGAATCCGTTAAGCCTGGAAGCCGACCCCAATATAGTTGGGAAAAGGCTAGGCAGATGATGATTGAGCTGTAAAGAATGCATAGAAAAAGTTGGCCGATGCATTGGAAATGTTTTCTTTCATTGGTAAGTAAATTTATTTTTAAATTGTTTGTGAAAAAGTGGCACGCTTGGTTTTATACAGATGGAGGGACTTGCGTTATCTAGCTAGATTTATGTCTGTAGTCGGGCTGTTGTACGAGGGCTGCACTAAAAGTATCGGGAATGGAATATTTCCACTGTTTCTGTCATATTAAAATCTTTTTAATTGAAAACTCCTTGGTTTTAAAAATCGAATACCATTTATTTATTTAAAAAAAGATTCTCGGTCTTGTCATAAGGTTTTGTCAAACTTGTTTAGTCGTTGACACAGACTAATAAGAGATAAAAAAAAAAAAAAGAAAATGGAATTGACTCGAGAAAATTCAAGAGCGATGATTTATTATGACTTTCGAAGTGGTTTAACACAAAAACAGTGTGTTGACCGGATGATTTCTGCATTTGGTGTTGAAGCCCCATCCAAAACCACAATTTATCGCTGGTTTGCTGAATTTCAACGTGGACGTGTCCGCTCAGTGATGATCCCCGTCAAGGTCGTCCAAAAACTGCAGTCACCCAAGAAAACTTGATGCTGTGCGTAAGCTGATTGAGGAAGATCGACATGTGACATACCGCGAAATTCAGGCAACTTTAGACATTGGCATGAGTCAAATACAAATAATCTTGCATGAACAATTAGGTGTAAAAAAGTGGTTTTCCCGATGGATACCGCATTCGCTCTGTGAAGAGCAAAAAGCGGCTCGCGTTACTTGGTGCGTCAGAACTCTCGAAAGATTCCACGCAGGATCCTCAAATGCTGTATACAACATCGAATCAGGTGACGAACCCTGGATATACGCGTACGAACCCGAAACAAAAAACCAGTCACGAGTTTGGGTGTTCGAAAATGAGTTAAAGCCAACAAAAATTGTTCGTTCACGGAGTGTTGCAAGAAAAATGGTGGCCACGTTTGTCTCCAAAACCGGCCATGTTGCGACTATTCCTCTTAAGGGACAAAGAACGGTTAATGTTGAATGGTATGCTAGCATTTGATTGCCACAGGTCGTTTCTGAACTCCGTAAAGAGAACTGCAACCACCGCATCATCCTCCATCACGACAATGCGAGTTCTCACACCGCGCACAGAACAAAAGAGTTTTTAGAGCAAGAAAACATAGAATTATTAGACCATCCGCCGTACAGCCCCGACCTAAGCCCTAATGATTTCTATACTTTCCCTTAAATAAATAATAAATTGCGTAGTCACAGATTTTCATCACCTGAAGAACCTGTGGACGCCTACAAAACGGCCATTTTGGAGACCCCAACTTCCGAATGGAATGGTTGCTTCAATGATTGGTTCCATCGTATGGAAAAATGTGTAAAATTTCGCGGAGAATACTTCGAAAAGCAATAAATATATTTTTAAATAGTAATGTTGTGTCACTTCCTTGATTCCCGAAATTTTCAGTGCCGCCCTCGTATATCCTCAAATCGCGCGTAGAACTTTAATTGCACGATGTAGGATTTCTTTGACGTCAGCTCTTTTTAACACGCAAGGAAAAAGAGGGATGTTATAAGTTTAACGTGTCTATCTGTGTGTTTGTTTATCTGTCTGTGGCATCATAGTTCCTAAACGGATGAACCGATTTTGATTTAGTTTTTGTTTTAAAGGTGGCTTTATCGAGAATGTTTATTTATTTATACTTCATGCACAACAGTGCAATGGCGGACTAAATGCCTTAAGCATTCTCTACCAGGGGACAAACAAGGGTGGTGAAGAGATAACATGGCAGGTGCATTGTTTAAACTGTGAAAAGCAAACAACAAAAAAAAAATAAGCCGCTTAAATACATATGTTACATATATACCTTGAATCTTCTTAGCTATGTTTGATGAAAATTGGTTCAGCCGTTCAAAAGTTATGGGCGTTTTACTGTTTGAATCGGGGTATTTTCGCAAAATATCTTGATATAATTACTTGTTCGATAGATTACCGATAGAAGCGTGTCTACAACTAGATAGTGTAGTTTCAAAAGTATGGAATAAAATCGGGGGTTTTTTTTAATTTTTATTTATTGTAGTTTGTATGTGGCGATTAGATGCTGCTACAGGATGAGCTTGTGGCTATAATTACAGCCACACGGGTCAATCTTCAAGGTTAAGCAACGCTTGCCTCGGCAAGCACGTTAAGCTGTTGGTCCCGGCTGTCATATGCACATCTGTTACGGATACTCAGAAGCCAGAAAATCAGACACCAGTCTTGGCAAAGGATTATAGTATAACCCAGTTACTGGGTTGTGGAGATCAGATAGGCAGTTGCTTCATGTAAAATACTGGTACCCACCTGCACCCGGAATAAAGAAGAATAGAAGCCAACGTCATCATACATAGTTGGGCTAAGGTTAGGTAGATTGATTGAGATGCAGCATTGGTATCAGATGCAAGTAGATTTATAGAGATGCAGCATTGCTAGCAGATGCAAGTAGATTTATAGAGATGCAGCATTGCTAGCAGACGCAGGTAGATTGATTGAGATGCAGCATTGCTAGCAGATGCAGGTAGATTTATAGAGATGCAGCATTGCTAACAGATGCAGGTAGATTGATTGAGATGCAGGATTGCTAGAAGATGCAGGTAGATTGATTGAGATGCAGCATTGCTAGCAGATTCAGGTAGATTTATAGAGATGCAGCATTGCTAACATATGCAGGTAGATTAATTGAGATGCAGCATTGCTAGCAGATGCAGGTAGATTTATAGAGATGCAGCATTGCTAGCAGATGCAGGTAGATTTATAGAGATGCAGCATTGCTAGCAGATGCAAGTAGATTTATAGAGATGCAGCATTGCTAGCAGACGCAGGTAGATTGATTGAGATGCAGCATTGCTAGCAGATGCAGGTAGATTTATAGAGATGCAGCATTGCTAGCAGATGCAGGTAGATTTATAGAGATGCAGCATTGCTAGCAGATGCAGGTAGATTTATAGAGATGCAGCATTGCTAGCAGATGCAAGTAGATTTATAGAGATGCAGCATTGCTAGCAGACGCAGGTAGATTGATTGAGATGCAGCATTGCTAGCAGATGCAGGTAGATTTATAGAGATGCAGCATTGCTAGCAGATTCAGGTAGATTTATAGAGATGCAGCATTGCTAACATATGCAGGTAGATTGATTGAGATGCAGCATTGCTAGCAGATGCAGGTAGATTTATAGAGATGCAGCATTGCTAGCAGATGCAGGTAGATTTATAGAGATGCAGCATTGCTAGCAGATGCAAGTAGATTTATAGAGATGCAGCATTGCTAGCAGACGCAGGTAGATTGATTGAGATGCAGCATTGCTAGCAGATGCAGGTAGATTTATAGAGATGCAGCATTGCTAGCAGATGCAGGTAGATTTATAGAGATGCAGCATTGCTAGCAGATGCAGGTAGATTGGTTGAGATGCAGCATTGCTAGCAGATGCAGGTAGATTGATTGAGATGCAGCATTGCTAGCAGATGCAGGTAGATTTATAGAGATGCAGCATTGCTAACAGATGCAGGTAGATTGATTGAGATGCAGGATTGATAGAAGATGCAGGTAGATTGATTGAGATGCAGCATTGCTAGCAGATTCAGGTAGATTTATAGAGATGCAGCATTGCTAACATATGCAGGTAGATTAATTGAGATGCAGCATTGCTAGCAGATGCAGGTAAATTAATTTCAAATATTTATTGAGATGCAGGATCGCTTGCAGCTAGGGCTTTCAATATCGGTATTCCAGGATTCCGTAATACCTTAATCACGGCTATATATTGGTATCTTTTAATCACGGTATTGACGAGGCAATACCGTGATTACGGTATTACAAACATTAATATGCATTTGATACCGCTATCAAAAATATCTGGTATTTGAAAGCCCAATTTGCAGCTGAAGGTGGATTTGATGGCACTAACCTGTCTCCCGGCTTCGCTCGCCAACAGCCTGGTTAGGGCAGAGAGCGTGTGTGTGTCCAGTCGTCTCCAGGCAGATGCTAGTCGTGCTGCCGCCGCGCGCCTCCAACAACGACAGACGGACACTGTTCGCCCCATCCCACTGAATAGCGACACGTATGTTGAGGTACGATCTAAATAAAAAATTAAAGCTTGTAAAAACATGCTACACTTTATGCGAGCCTAGTAAAGTCATCTTAAGCTTCAGCCTCTTGATCGGATTGCACAATATTGCGGTATGCGGTACAAAAAAATTTAGTTATTATAGGTATTTTGTAAATCCTTATGTACCGTATAATAGAAATTGCTTATTTTGAGTCATGCTGTTGGTGTACTAAAACTAAAAAGAAATAAAAAAAGAGATACCAAAGACACCGACTTCCGAAACTAAAGTTATTTTGCACGTTTTAGAGTTTTGCGTTCGAAGTCAAAAAAAAAATCGGTTACATTTTTGGTGATAAAGTTTTTTTATCCCGATTTGCTTTTGATTTATTTGTTTGCTAACGAATTCGCGGGTAGAACCTGTACTCTATTAGCTTGGAGAAAAAAAAGGGGAACAAACCATAGGTTAAAAAGGTTTTTATAGTGTCTCCTTTGCTGTCACTAAAATCTAAAATAAAATTAATTCTTTTTTTGAATGCAGAGTCATAAAGGTCTGACATATAAAGATTCCTTACCAGCATCCATCTGAGTGAGAGCTTCTATAAGCGGTGGACTTATAGCCGCCTCAAGTCTATTATAAAGAGTCTCGAGCTGCAAACGTTTGTTTTCATAGTCAGGAGCGTCGCTTAGTACCTGGAGAACATGAACGTTTTTAAGTATCACCCAGTAAAAAGGTTATGGACGTCAGATGGGAAGTTGAAACGGTTGGCGCAGTGGTTGAGCGATTGGCTGATGAGCTGCGTGTTGCGGGTTCGATGCCCGCACAAAAACAAACGAAAATATTTTTAATTCTGCACATTCCAAAGCGTCAGTATGCCTCTATGGAGAAGAACGTGCACGAAACTCCACGGGCACTCTTTTCCATCAGTTTTAATTACAATTATTTGGTTACATCATTCTTGTTGGAAAAATACAAATGTGAAAACGATCTAAAAAGACGTGCACGTAAAAGCGTATAGAGTAAATCAAACAATTCAAAAATAAAACAAGTTCGTTAAAAGCAGGCCGAAGCAGTTAAGTTATGACCAATCCCAACTCATGGGGCCCGTTCGCGAACATGACGCATGAATTGGCACCACTCAGCTCAACCATCATGAAGGGAACCGAATGATCTAACACATGTGCACGAAACAAATACTTGTATGGCCTACAGATATTTGTTCCGGATCTGACTGTTTGAGTATGTGTGTTTAAATGTTTGTAAACGCACCCACGATACAGGAGAAATGCCTAGTATAGGGCAATGTATAAAAAATAAGGTAAAGAAAATATCGGCCATGTGCGTGTCGGACTTCGCACATTTTGGGTTCCGTACCAAACCGTAAAAATAACATACATACATAAACATACATAAACTCACGCCTTTTTCCCATGGGGGTAGGCAGAAACTACAGAACGCCACCTGTTACGATCCTTTCATACTTCTTTTGCTTCACTCACATTCATGCATCTAGTCATACACACACGCCGGTTATGAGTACTGCGCACCTGGCCTTTTTGAAGAACATCACCCATAAGGTGTATGGGTGATGTTCTTGTATCCACCCTATGTATGTCTTTCTAGGGCGTCCCCTCCCGGCGTTTCCATTCACGTCTGCCTTGTAAATACATTTCGTCAGTCGCCTTTCATTCATCCTCTCAACATGGCCAAACCATCTTAACATACTCTTTTCAATTTTAATCACTACATCTTCTTTTAGACCACAACGTTGTCTTATTACCTCATTCCTCAACCTATCATTTAAAGTTACCCCACACATACTTCGCAAGGAGCGCATTTCTACTGCATAAATCCTACTTTCATGTATTTTTTGCCATACCCACCCTTCACTTCAATACACAAGGGATGGAGAGATTGAAGAGGATGTGGAAAGGAGAGTGAATGCAGGGAATAAAGTGAATGGTGCTATACATGCGGTTGTGACCAGCAAATCGATGTCTCCAGAATTGAAAGAATTTGGTTGTAATAGGAACATTTCGGAAACTTCAAAGAAAATCTGATTTACCAATAGTATTTGTTAGTAAAATAACGTTGGTAATGATAAACATTTATCACCAAATTTGAAATTTATAGTTCAATAGGAAGTTAAAAAATAAGTCGAAACATTTTTCTCTAAAAAGCTGCGTTTGGTGGTTTCTCATTCCTTTGTTTTCCAATATTTTTTAAAACAAGAAACACAGCCTTTATCTAACCAACGAGCTCTAAACAACAATACCCCACTTGATGGGGTAAGTAATTAAATCCCCCCCCTCCTTCCTTGTAGCCTTGTGTTATACTGTGAAAATTTTAAGACTGTAGTTCTAATCGTTTGGCTGTGAAACCTTTGTGACAGACGACCGACAGACAGACGGACGCGTTAGTGACAGCAATAGAATTTTGGACCCTCCGGGTACGGAACCCTAAATATGGCGACGATTGCAATTTCTGGACATTTGAATTTCTTTCGTTGATATAATGCCACATTATAAATACATATTATCTTACTTTGAAAACGACGTCATAGGTGGCAGTGAACATTTGATGCTGGCAGAGTTCCACACTTTGGCTATGCGCATAATATTAATATTTCATACAGACCGTTCATCCAATTAATTACATACATATGAATTAAATTAAATTTTAATTGGATTAGATCAGACCAGAACAGATCAAATCAGAACAGATTAGATTAGATCAGACCAGAACAGATCAAATCAGAACAGATTAGATTAGATCAGACCTGATTAGATTAAATTACATTAAATTATCAAACTGTTACTAGGTAAGCATAAGTTTACAAGATACGATCTTACCTCAAGGCTGGCCGTCATAGCAGAGACTTGTTCTGCCAGTTCAGCTAGCTTCTCTCCTTGTGTTGGTACCCCTGACTCCAAGATGTCTTCTAACGAAGAGGCTAGCGCTGCCCATTTGTCGGCCTCGCGTAAAGCTGATGCTGCGTTCTGTGGGAAATGTCCCTTGTACGATAGGTAAAGTCAAGGAAGTTGATTCATGACCCATTTGGCCAATAATGCATTTAAACCTTCAAAATATTAAAGTTTTATATAATGGGCGTCGGGAGTTGCAAGCCGATTCCCGGCCACCGTATGCGCGGGCTTGCGGACGGTGAGAAAAGGGTAGCTCACCGTCCGATAAGGACCAGGGCGGGTCGACGGGGCGTAGTGTTCCACGCGCGCCTCATATAGATGTCATCAGAAACTGATGGGGTCCGCTAGGGCCGATATCTATTTGAAAGAGAGTTACCGCGGCTCTGACACAAGCAACTGAAGAAAAAGGAGTGGGTTTTAGTCAGTAAAGGTCTGACACGCCCTCCCCGTTCGCCCAGAGCGGGTGAAATCATTGGAAAGTGTCGCTACATCAGCTATTATTCTCGAAAGCCAGCGCCACTGGCAAGAGATGTGAATTATGGAACAACACACCCTATCCTACACCACCACACTCTTCACTCCGGCAGAGCATCTGCCCCCTAGACATGAACTGCAGTGCCCAACCTGGAAATCTAAACTAATGGCGGGTCTAGGTTTGCCGATGTAGAAACAACCTGGCCAAATGGAGTATCATAGACCCAACCAAAACACAGTGCCAGTCTGATGCCCCTTTGCAGGCTATGGCCCACCTCCTTGTCTACGCTTCATAACCCCCGCACCATTCGGGATTTGAATGTAGCGAATGACAGAGCTGTTCATGTAGCCACATTCTAGTCAGACAAAATCTAAATATTAGAGACTATATTTGAATTAACCAACACGAAAGATAAAGAATATTTCTCACCTCCAACCGGCTTTTAAGCTGATCAATCTTTTGCAGGCTCTCTATAGAGTGACCGGTTTGCTCCTCCACGCTTTGGACCTTCTGCTCAAGAGACAACAGCTTCTGCTGCAGCATGGCACCTTCCAGCTGAAGAGATGACGCGTCTTGCAGGATTCTGGGTATGGAACTCACTATCTGGAAAGAAGGAAAACGAAGATACGGATACGGTAATTCTGGACATGGTAGGAAGTTCCTCTTTTTGTTCCAAGATGCGACCCCGTTCCCGTTCCGGCGGGCTACTATTTTTTTAAGTATTTTACCCGATTGCGGGAAGGTAATGTTTTTCGAACTTATGTATGTCCATTTCTATATCACGCTCTACAGCCCAAACGGCTTGACGGATTATGACATATAAGTGTCGTTGTATTCATCTCAATTGTGGGAGTGACAAGTGACATAGGCTATTCATTTCTTTAACATGGCGCCCCTATCCCCCCAAAAAAGGGGGTCATACAATTTTTTTTTCATATTCGTAACAATATGGGTATCAAATGAAAGGTACTAAATATACCATTCCAAAAATAGATATATTGTAACACTATTACGTAACTACTTTGGGACAAAGTCAAGATAAGCGTAACTTTGACAGCAAAATAAATTATCTTTTACCACATAAGTTATTTGGAGAACTCGTTCATTAATAAAACTAAAAACCTCATAATATTTCATGTATAAATTATATCTAGTAGTTGTTTTTCTCTTTTGGGTTTATTATTTTTTATAATATTCAGTTTTTAAGTAATAATTAAAAATGTAATCAAATAAGCATAAATGACAAACGGTAAAATAATTGTCCTCCAGACCAAATTTTGGTCACGACGGCCAATCTCGGCGAGGACTACACATCGTGCGACAACACAAGAGAACTTTTCCCTGTCCTGCCTTTGCCCCAATGAGGTAGGAAAACTATGGAGACGGCATATTCTACTATATGAAGAATAGTTATACAAATATCTATTATATCGACACACGCATGTCAAAAAGCGTTTTGCCTCTTTTTAACTAACCAAGAGCTGCATATGAAAAAAAGAGACATCTAAATGTTTGTCAATGACTAAAATTAGCAACACTTTTGAGTAACGTCAAAATCATGTCAATGCGTGACCGGTCGCCCTGTTGAGTGCCGTAAGTACTCTGCGGTTTTGTGTTAGTTGTTTTCCGCATAAATAAGTTTCTCTATGTAGTTGTGCTGTCAAACAGTTGCTTGCTCAAAATATTTTTGTTGTTTTAAAAGAGAAATACGTCTAGAAACTAGATATTTTGGTGATCTAAGTTTGTAAAATAATAGGAAAATCATGCCCTCGTCTTGTATAAAACAGTGTGGTACGAGAATAAACAAAAATGGGCAGCCATCTTAAGTGCCCGACTTTTTTAGGTATGCACGCTAATTTCGTAGGTATGGCAAGTCCATAGGTTTCTAAGTCAGTGCTTTGCCCTGCCCTTTGACAGTCGTTACAGATAATCAGAAGGGGATGATCTGACACTTTTTAAATGTTTTCTAAATTCGGCAATCATCGCATTTCCGAAAGCGGCTATGGACGTCAGATTCCAAGTAGGTCATATTCCATATACGTCATTTTCCAGCTAGGACATGTTCCAACTAGGACAGATTTTGAGTTGGTAATGCACAATACAGTCAGAATCATAATTTACTGACATGAAATTAAGCCATGTAAATAAGAAATATTTTTATTATATAAATAATATAATTTATTTTCATATTTTGAAACCAAAAAAAAACTGTTCTTACAGCAGCATTTCTATTCGACGATGGAGCTCAGATTCCAAGTAGGTCAGATTAGGACAGTAGCATTTCTTATATGCTTGAAATGTTGAGCTCTGAATCTGAGCTTAAAGATACGGTACTTTGGCTTTCAAATGAAGATAAAGTTGAATCACTTTCTGATTCGCTAACAGCAGCCGAATTGTGCAAGTGAATTTGGCAAGGCGAAGGGTTTGAGCGCCATCAAATCGACCAATCACATGTGAGATGAATGACGCGAAGTGGATTTCCGTCTGTGTGGTTATTCGATTGATAGAGGTTAAAACCTTTGCGTTGCCGTATTCACTTACGCAATACGGCTGCAGAGGCCTTAGTGCGAGTTTTCACGCACGCACAATCGCGTTATCGTAAACATCATTTTGTATTGAAACTGGATAAGCGCCGTCTGGTGACGGTAAGGAGAAACCACTTTTTTTGTATACATTTTGACATAAGAGATCGTTTACGTATCACGAGTGAGCGTGAGTTAAAACTCGCACTAAGGCCTCTGAACTGTATCCCGTATCCTGTTCTTTATTTCTCCTGTAACTAAATTTGGATGCTCTTCTTAAAAATTCGGATACAGTTATGTGCCCGTTTTTGCATTCTTAATTTAAAATTTTCAATGAGTCATCAAATTTTCTGTCAACACTATTAGATTTTTTTACAGGCTTATGTACCTCTGCATCTATTAATTTTTAACCGACTTTCCAAAAAGGAGGAGGTTCTATATTCGACTTTTTTTTTTTTGTATGTTCTCCGATTACTCCGTCAATTGTGGACCGATTTTGAAAATTCTTTATTTGTTTGAAAAAGTATGTTTCGAAATTGGTCCCATTTTAATTTGGTGAAGATCTGATGAAGAACTTCGGAGATATACAACAGAACTCTTCAATAAATAACGGCAAATCTCTCGGGATTTCTGCAATTGCATGTCTGTTTGTTGTTTATAACATTTCATAACATAACATCACGCCAGTTCGCTCTTAAGGGGTAAGCAGATCTCTCATTTCACCGGTTATGTTCAAGTTTCATGAAATCTATTCTGGCGAAATAGTTCCCTTACTAACTTGCCTATTAGGTACGTAAAACTAAAAAGTGAAAAATAAAAAAACTTTTTGCAAAAAATACTACCGACTTCCAAATACAAAACTACAAAGTGAAAAATAACTTAATTTTTTGAAGTCGGTGTCCATAACGCCAAAAAATGGTACCTACGAAAGACATCGACTTCAAAAAATTAAGTTATTTTTCACTTTGTAGTTTTGTATTTGGAAGTCGGTAGTATTTTTTTTAAATCATTATATGGAGTTCACATACATTTAGTGTCATCATTTCTAGACTATAGAGTCCGTGCCACCAAAGAAATCTCGCAGACATTTGGCGATGAATATAATGTGAGTAAGTGTACCAGAAACCATTACTAACTCAAAATCTGACCTAGTTGGAAAATGTCCTAGCTGGAAAATGACGTACACGGAATATGACCTACTTGGAATCTGACGTCCATTACCGCTTTCGCATTTCCGAATAAAAACGAATACTAATTTCCATGTCCATCAATTATTAGATTTATCGTGTATAATTATTTGAATTCAGAACTAAATACTTTATGGTTTTGTCTTGATTTCTGTGTGAAATATTGCGTACAAATAGCAGCTTTAGTAGCTTTCCTCCCATTTTTTAAATAATTATAGTTGTCGGCACTTAACTTGGCAAGAGTCGTTAGATGTGCACAAGTAATTTTTTAGGTCTCTTTGGTTACCAAGCTGGACGCAGGGAACGTTATTAGCACCGTTACGAGCGCGCGATTGGTTGGTCGGATTGACTGACCAATCGCGTCGCGTCCACGTTCATTCATTCATTCTTTTTAGTTCATTCTATATAACGGTAGGTCAGTTCGCCTTCTGCGCAAGCTTATCCCTATTACGCCAAAACCGTGCCATGTTACATGCCGGGGACTATACATTACGTTAAAAGACTATTAACAACTATATACTTCCAAGTTGATTGAGAGCAACAAGCAAGAGGCAACTGATAGAAATCCAACGATTGACGAAACACAAAGTTTGCCAAGGGACATTAAAAAATATTTGTACTGTACTAGGTTGTGTAGGATAGGTAGTCGCTCCATTTGCAACACTGATGCACCAGCTGCATCCGAAAAGACTAGAAGCCGTACCCCAACATAGATGGTGAAAGGCTACGAAGATTTATTGGTTGATTGGCTGACCTGGCAAACTTTGTTTTGCCATAAAAACCTATACTTATCTACCCTGTCAACTATCAACTATCAACAAATATTTATCTACCCTGCCTGTCTTTCCCTACCTACCCTATCCTACCTACCCTACCCTAACTACCCTACCCTGCCTTACCTACCCTACCTATGTAGGTATGGTACCAATTTTGTTTTACTATTTTTTTTTTATCATGGGATCCTTCTCCTAACAATAACAAACACAACAAAAATATAATAAGCGAAATCGGTCCAGTTGTTCACGCATGATGCCATTACCAAGGGAAATAGGGATTCATTTATATATAGATTATTAAGATCACAATCAATCAGTCTTTATTTTAACGAAAAAGTTTAAAAGTGATATGACTTACCTGTGTAGTGGTCTCATCCAAAGAGTTTGTCAGCTGTTTCATGTACAGCTGCAATCGTGATACTGTGTTCGCCACAAATATCTGTAAAGGAAGCATCTCTTATTAATTACTAGCACTACGCCCGCAACTTCATTCAAGTGATTTCGTATTTTATTCTACAGACGACTTTATTATGTGCAATAAAAAATAGAGTGTCGTAGATATCCAGGGTTTATTGATTTGGGACGATTTGTTATATGACTTAAATTTTAGGTTACCGCTACAAAGTAAAATCCTTCCCTAAAAACTTAATGACCCCTTTTTGCCCCATTGAGGGTCGAGTTTTTAACAACCCAAATATGTAATTCACTCTTTTCTTCTCTTTTTAACCAATTTTCCAAAAAAAGGAGGAGGTTCAATGTATTTTTTTACAGGGCAAAAAATATTGTCATCATCATTATATTAGCCGAATGACATCCACTTCTGACATAGTGCTAACGCATGTGTCGCCACATCAATTGGTCCTGTATGTCTCACGTCCAGCGGAATCCCAGAAGCCATAACCAGGTCATCAAGCCAAAGAGTTTTTGGGTACAGTGAAAAACGTTTATAGCGACTTTGCTTAAACGACGTACTGGAGATTACCACAGAATATAAATGTCCCATTTAAGGACCTATGTGCAATTGTAAATGTTTGTAACAACTGTCGGCTATAACAACGGCATTTGAATGGTCCCTCAACATTGTTTTAAACGGTTTTGACTGTATTTCTATTGGTTGGGTCACATCACGGCAATTGTCACTACCAAGTGGGTGCCTGAGAATGGGCGGCGAGACGCCTACTGCAAGCGCCGGTTCGAGATTGCTCAGGAAAAGAATATAGAACGATTGGGGGTAGGCTTTGACCAGCAGTGGGGCAGTGTAGGCTTTGTAAATCCGGCTTTTGTGCACAAAACACGTAGGTGCGTGTATCCACAAGTGCCTGGACATACACGTATTTCAACGAGGATTTGTTTACCTCTTTTTCCTGATTGACACTAGAGCTCCAAGCTTTGTTAATCCATTGTTTAGGATCGAAATTATCCTCCCCAAATGTTTTCAAATCCTAAAAATACATAAAAAAATATTAATAATGAATAAAAATACAAAACTTGATTCGCCGATAACATTTTGAAAGAAGTTCATCAAGATTTGGACAGAATACCATAGCAAATTATTATTTTGTCAAGAATTACCATTTCAGTTTAAATTTTTACACGTAAGAGGCAAATAAGACTTATAAGAGTCAAATAAGAATAAATAGTAAATACTGAAATTCTGTAATTCCTATTTTCGTTTTGTTTGTTGTGACGTGACATACAGTTACTGTCAATGTCAAATGAAACTGTGCTGTCTAGAGGCTGTCAGCTGTGTCCAAAGCCCAAAGACCCAAAGACCTTATACTTCTAAGAAATAGGTATAAGGTCTTTGCAAAGACCATAAACGTATTTCTTACTACGCTGTGCCCTGTGGCCCTCTGGCTGTGCCTGTACGGTTCGTTTTGAGAGAAAGCTCCAAAACTCAAAATGCAAAAAACTAAATGTTAAAAAATTCTTAAGTTCTATATTCCGTCCAGCCATTTAATTTACATATTTTGATAGCTCAAAAACATATCATTTAGTGACGTCCTAATGCGTTACCGATTCGATTTCTTTCTACTGATGGTGCAGTAAGTGCATTGGCGTAGAAGGGCCCCGGAGCATAAATTAACTTCGGTCCCTATTAAAACTAAACTAAATTCTTTACAGTTGTACAATTCTTCATCAGCTCCTTATGCTAAGTTAGTACTTAAGTACCTAATACTAAGTACTAAAGCAGCAGTCACTCATGGAGGTTGAGGGGCTCCATGAGCTTGGGGGCCCCGGGGCACTGCCCCTACTAGCCTTACCGTAGCTACGCCACTGAGTGAGGGTCCGCAAAATTATCAAGTACATTTTGCTTGCCACACACGTTTGATTTCCGATTCAGTGTTCTTAACGCTGCCAACACATTACTGTGTCGTGTCGTGCCGTGGCGCAGGATACACCAGTCGTACGAATCTTTTCCAGCCTACGTCATATCACAACCGCTAAGCCATAAGACGCTACGCCATGATACGTAAGTACGTTTGCCCTAGTGACCGCCAATATGGCTTCCGCCGAAATCGGTCTACTGGGGATCTTCTAGCTTATGCCATTCACATCTGGAGCGAGGCCATCGAGAGACACGGGGAAGCGCTTGCCGTCTCCCTTGACTTCTCGAAGGCTTTTAATAGGGTCGGGCACGAACGCCTTATTGATAAGCTGCCTTCATTCGCTCTGCCCGGTGGTCTGTATGATTGGATTGCAGACTTCTTGAGTCCATTCGAGTGGTTATCGAAGGCTGCTCGACGGACCAATTGGATATTAATGCCAGGGTCGGTACTCTCAGAAACTTTATTCTTGCTTCACATTAACGATCTGCTAAAACCTTTGTTTAGGCAGACGACAGCACTAGTGCTGAGAGATACTGGTCCAAAGCTCGTGCTACCGGGCCTCAGATCCAGTTTCTCCGGAAGGCCATGGTGGAGTGCTTGAACCTGTCCTTAAAGGCAGTCACCAATTGGGGCGATGCCAATCTGTTTAGGTTTAAGGCTGCTAAAACCCAGGCGTGTCTTTTTTCCGCTAAAAAGAGCCAATTTCAACCGGCTCCAACTTTCCAAGATGTGACTGTGCCAATAAGTGGCTATCTTGAGCTTCTTGGCGTGAAGTTGACATCGACTCTCATTTTTGGCCCATACATTGAGGTAAAGGCTCAGCTGGCTGCCAAAAAGCTGGGGATCCTTGCAAAGGTGAGAAACTGAGAAGGTACTTCACGCTAGAACAGCTGCTCAGCTTGTATCAAGCGCAAGTTCGATCATGTATGGAGTACTGTTCTCATCTCTGGGACGGATCTGCTAATTATCAGCTTGAGGCACTAGAGTCGAACGAAAAGTGGGCCAAGAGGCTCATCGGCGATGGCCGATGAGGCACTGGTTAAGTCAATACTACAGAGCCTAGAACATCGTCGCCGAGTTGCCAGCTTGTCGGTTTTTTATCGGTTACATTTCGGGGAGTGTGCGATGGAATTGCATGATCTAATTCTGCCCAGCCCGTTTCATCATCGGACTACCAGACGTACGGCGAAGCGCCATCGGTACATGGTGGCAATCCCACCCATACGCACTAAACGTTTTGAGAATACTTTTATTATGCGTACAGCTAAGGAGTGGAGTCGGAGTCTATGTTTCGCGAAAGCTACAATCTAGGGGTCTTTAAGTCAAGAGTGAATAGATTATTTCTAGGCAAGCGTGCTTCGCCGTCGACCACCATCAGCTTCATCGCTTACCATCAGGTGAGATAGTGGTCAAGCGCAAGCCTATAAATAATAATAAAAAAAAACCTAAGTATGTTTCCGCCCCATTTCGTAATTTTGGTGAGACTGGTTTCAAAGTTTGGTTCTAAGTTACTATGTTAGGTTCATTAGATTTTTTCGACCCAAACGAGTTGTTCGAAAAGAAACGAATGCCCATGTGCTAGTTTGGTCCCTGGGGTGGTCACGGCTTACAGTGTGTCACCAGTGTGTTATGGTGCGCCGGTGATTACCCCCCCGGAAGTTCTCCCCGTACTTCCCATAAGAGGGTCCGGTGATGGATGGCCGTGGTGGGTTCGTGGTGAGTGCTAAGTGTGCTAACGCTTGCCCGTTTTCTCATCATAAGCGGCACAGGAGGTCACTGTGGAGTTTTAGTGGGTTCGAGCCCCACATAACTGCGCTATCTCCCCGTGGTGGCGCAGTATGCATGAGCATTTCTCTAGGCAAAAAAGGACGCGCGGCTAACCCGTCGACGAAATTCATAGAATTTTAACGACTATATATGTATAATTGCAGAAACTAAACGTTTTAGTACATACTCTTTGGTAGAAACTGTCATAAGCTCTGCTGAGTGCAAAGACCTGTAGACAGAGGAACTCTGTGAAAAATTTCATATCGATAATCAATAAAAGGCAGAACCATCATATCGCAGAAAGTTCACAGTCAGAATCGTCTTTTGGCAAAAATTTCATATCCATATTAATTGAAATACTCATCTATCACGCTACAGCAAATTCAAAGTTAGAGTAATTTTTTATTTTTACCATACAAAAAGAATAATTGAACACAATTTTTTTGTGTTTTAATTCGCTGTATGAAGTATGCAAAGAAGCTGCACCATGCATGCAACACGAATGCATCATGCAAACAAGCATACACAGTGCATGCAGCAAGTATGCAGCATTCAGACAAGCAAAAATGCAAGTGAGCATGCAGCATGCAGCAGGCATGGTTTCTGTCACGGCTCCAGCGCTGCGGGGCTCCGGCGGTCCCACGCGAGTTTATCTGTCTACGACCTTATACTTCGTAGTAAGAAATACGTATAAGGTCTATGGCTGAGTGCTGTCCATATCTCTAAGTAGTCTGTGGTGCTGTCATTACCATTCATTACAAAAATACTTGGAAAATAGAAAAAAAATCATGAAGCGTAACGTCTGACGTGAAAATATAATAATTTACCCATTATGATATTAATATTACGAATTTCTCACAATTACTTATAATTAATGTAGTCTGTATATAATTGCTGTTATGTGTGTTTTGTTATTTAGTTATTAATGATAATTCGTTAATTTGAGGTTACGATTTCAAAAAAGGTAAATAGAAAACGGTAACGCCTTTTTCCGATTATTTTCATAGATTTATAAAAATTATGTTGCATTTCATGCATTTCGCATCAAACGATAGATGCGAAACGCTCAGTATCGGTCAGTGTGGCGACGCTTGGGGGAGGCCTATGTCCAGCAGTGGACGTCTTTCGGCTGAAATGATGATGCATTGATGAAAAGTTATCATGTGAGAATAAATGTCACAAGGGAAACTTGGGTGATCCGTTCTGTTTGGATTATTAATGCCATTTTGTATGTGGTACATTTTCTTCAATTTATAGTTAACTAGCTATGGCCAGAGGTTTTGTCCGTGTGGGAGTCGGGAATACACAAAACCTTAGCTAATTATACACCTACACCTTCCTCATGAATCACTCTGTCTATTGGTGAAAACCGCATGCAAATCCGTTCATTAGTTTTTGAGTTTATTGTGCACAGACAGACACCGGAGAGGACTTTGTTTTTATAATATGTAGTGATAGTGTAGTTCAATATTCCCTAATTCAAGTCAGGCTTCCATCATAGTAACGCTTCCATTACATAGGATGTTTTGAAAATCAACTAAAATTTAAATTATCATGTTATAAAAACATCCCTGACATACCTAAATTTTATTATTGATAAGCTCGTGTTGCACGCTTGCCAGGGTTGGTCTGTGGATGGGTGACCATTTCAACATACTGAGATTCCTGCGTGCCTCAGAAAGCATGTTAAGCCTTTGGTCCCGGCTGTCATTTGAAGATCTTTGACAGTCGTTACAGGTAGTCAGAAACTTGAAATCTGACACCAGTCTTGCCAAGCGGTATCATGATACCCAGTTACTGGGTTGTGGAGGTCAGATAGGCAGTCGCCCCATGTAAAACACTGGTACTCAGCTGAATCCAGTAAGACTAGAAGCTGACCACAACATAACTGGGAAAAGGCTAGGCAGATTGAGTAGGTATCTCATCACTAAATTGTATAAAACAAACTTATTGTCTGTCTCCATCTGTTTCTTGGTTGACTTCTACTAAACTACCAAACAGATTATGTTGTATCCACTATTAAAAAGAGTGATAAACATGGAAAGTATGTATAAAATGTACCCTGTAAAACAAGGGTGGCTCACTTGTTTCAGCTAAAAATAACTGAATAGCACTATTAGCACTCCCAAAACATAATTCGCAACCAAAAAAAAATAATACAGCTTGTTACTGTCCCACTGCAGGGTTAAGTGCTCTTCTTATACAGAGAAGGCACAAACATTAATCACCACCGTTGCTCAATGCGGATTGGTAATTTAGCTCTTATATTAACTATACTCCATTTGCAATAACATTAGACGTTCAAAGTATTTTACAGCCCATTCAACCGATTTTGACTTCTATTGTGTTGGTGATACAACATATGGTAGCTGTAGTAAACAGTTGGTTATGGTAACAGGTTTATGCTTTTTATGTCATCCTTATGTTAACGGGCAGGAACTCAAAATCGGTTGAACGGACTGTAAAAAGATTTGGAAACATGTGTTATGTTATTTCAAATGGAGTTTAGAAGTCCAGATTGGAGTCCACCTTGGTCATTGATTTTCAAGATAAACAACAGGCGAGATAGTGACTTGGTCAAACACGAGTCCATAACAAAAAAAAACTAAATTTAAAAACATTGAAAGTACAGTCATATGAATTGAAAAAGTCACATTGGTACATGCCCGGATTTGAACCCAAAACCTAAAGTATGCGAGGTGAGGTCTCAGCCGGGTCACCATAACATTGACAAACAAATAATAATCTATTCTATTATATTTTTTAATACACAACATAACTTTATGTTTTCAGGCATAATGAGAAATAAAACAATTAGTATTAGTAGCGAAAGTAGTGATGAAGACAACGTCCCATTGAAGATTGTCAAATTAAACAGCGAAAGTAGTGATGAAGACAACGTTCCGCTGAAGATTGTCAAATTATCCCACGAAAGTAGTGACGAAGACAATGTCCCGCTGAAGATTGTCAAATTATCCCACGAAAGTAGTGATAAAGACAATGTCCCGCTGAAGATTGTCAAATTAAACCGATGCACGGGCGACCCAAATGCTTATGAAAGTCTCCTTAAGAAAAGTATTCAAGCATGTGAATTCTGTGACAGAATCTCTAATAATAGGTGAGATATCAAACATATTGTGGCTTAGCCAGCAATGCGAATTGTGTAATAAAAGTATATTTTTTTATTATTTATTCAAATTAATTTATTAAACATACACAGTTATGAATGACAGATTTACGTTACCTCATTTTTTTTTTATATATCTATATAATAATTTTTTAGGGTTCCATACCTCAAAAGGTAAAATAAAGGAACCCTTATAAGATCACTTTCTTGTCCGTTTGTCTGTGTGTCACCACCGATTTTCTCAGGAACGGGTACACTAAGCAAGTTTTATACCAGATAACGAGGTCTATAGTCCCCTATTAGGTGTATAAAAATCAAGGTCCTGAGTCAACACGATAAAAAGATATAAGTAAATTTAGATTTTCGCGAAAACTTGTAACAAAATTTTCCTTAATTTGCAACTTTTTTTTTTTCGTAATTTTCCCTTTACTTGTGCTGTAAGACCTTGCTTTTAACCAAAATTGACAATTCTAGGTCAACCGGAAGTACTCTATAGGTTTTGGGTCGAAAACCTATATGGTAGTTCCCGTTGACCTAGAATCACGAAATTTGGCAAAAATAAGGTCTTACTTAATTTAAGGTAAATTTTGGTACTTACAAGTTTTCGCGAATATCTAAATTTGCCCATATCTTTAAAACTTAGCCACAAATAATAATGATACCAATTTTATTATGGTAGTATAATGGGTAGGTACGGAACCCTCGGCGCACGAGTTCGACTCGCACTTGACCGGTTTTTTTTGTATAGTTTTCTTGCAATCTGTCCTTCTTTTTGCGAACTTCTAGCACAAGATAAAGAATATATAATTTGTCTTAGAAGGTGTTGAGTCCAGTGGTTTGTGTTCTTTGTGTATAAGATATTCCCTATAATTCTCTAGGCGACTTTCTTTTTAACCTTTTGAATTGCTATTTTAAAGTTATTTACTTTGTTCCTGTATGATTTCATTGAATGTTTTATTTCATCCTGAACTGTTCTGATTTCTAGGTTGCGGTTTGGTTTGTTTTGAAACAAGAATCTTACTTCTTAATAATCTTACTGTTTATATTAATATTGTAAATGCGAAAGTTTTGATGGATGGATGGATGTATGTTTGTTACTCAATCATGCGAGAATGGCTGAACAGATCTGGATGAAAATTGCCACAGAGATAGATTATAGTCTGAAATAGCTCATAGCCAAGTCAGAAAAATCTCATGAGGCAGTTTTAGTTTTCAATCAAAATCGGTTCCGTGACTTGTTTGGGAGTTTTTCGCTATTTCTCATAATTTTTGATTTAGCTATCCACGCTCACTTGGAAAATTAACCCTGAGTACATTTTGTATTTTGTTAAATGTTATCCTGCATGCACATATTGTTTATTCTTTCATGTATTGTGTTACGCGTTTCATCAAATTAATATATCTTTATAATATGTGTAAAACAATATCGTACGTAATGCATAATAAAAATAATACTACTAAAACTGCATCATTGGATTTAGCCAGGAATCAAACCCGTTATTTTGAAAAAAATAACTAACTCTGTATTATTATACAATTCGATAATGTCACAAATAAGGATCAAATTATGGAAAGACCATTTTTTTTTACAAAATATTAATTTTTTTTTCATTTCTAAAAGTTTATGCGAGCAGCTGACGCATATTCGCCCTTCCGCGATGCAGCTGACAGTATTTATTTCAAGCTCAGTATGATGTCAACTATTTATGAAAGAAGTTTCAGCTACAGTACTATTACTTTTTTTAAATTTATTTTTGTCACTTTCGCAACCTCCTACACCCACCGCTACTTGAGCAACTGACGATCGTTTCACTTTATTTATTAGTGTCATTATCAACCGGTATGACTTTTGTATTTGCAACTCTATTGCCCGGACTATAATAGCTTTTTAATAAGTGCATATTGCAAGCGTTTTTGCCATACCTATTATTGGAATCAAATATAACAGCTCACAATGTTAGGACCCATTAATATTAATGCTAATTTTTATCCGTGGTGCTAGGCAATTGGGCTTACCCCAGTTGTAAACGACCCTTGGTGCCTATTGGCCTTGTTTGTTCTGTCTCCTGCTTGATATAAGGGAAGTGGAAATTTGTATTTTTTCCTACTCCTTCATTATTCTTTTCTGATTATTTTCGGTGCGGGATCCATGACAGTTAAATTTATTCTGCGGGACTTCGTGGAGCTTCATTGCCTCGGTGCTTTTCTGGTGGTCGCCACTGTTGATTCTGGCTTTCAGGAGTTACAGTGATTTGGGAATAGTGCAGTGGGATTGACAGATAAAAAAAAAATAGGTGTCTTTTGTATGTATACGAAATAACAAAAAAAAATAGATTTTGGTGGGATTTTCACTGCAGATAACTGATGTAATGATGTTTTATGGAGTGACAAGGCTACTTTTATTTTAGACTAGCTTCTGCCGGCGGCTTCGCCCACCTGGATGTCGAAAATTATCCCAAAGGAACTTATTCCCGGCGTAAAAAGTATCCTATGCACTATTCCAGACTACAATCTATCTCTGTGCCAAAATTCATCCAGATCCGTCCAGCCGTTTGAGCGTGAAGAAGTAACAAACATACAAACAATAAAATATATTAGTGTGAGTGTGATAAATAATAAATAGGGTTCCGCGTAAAAAATAAAACCATGTATATTTTTATGTTTTACTAGTAGCGGGCGATCAACAGCTAATAAAAAAAGTTCTCGTTTCCAGATATTCCAGTCTGATCCATAATATTAGCCATATTATCATACCGCTGATCAACCAGACAGTCTTCCAATGCCCAATCTGCCTTCATAGCTTTGCAAGTCAGCATGAATTAAGGACACATAACGTGAGGAAGCATCCAGAGGCAGTGGCAGCTCAAGAACTACTAACAAATGATAGCAGTAGCATGAAGGTCAGTACATTTTCCTTTTTTTCCACCCATACGTACTAAACGTTTTGGAAATACTTTCATTATGCGTACAACTAAGGCGTGGAATTCCCTGCTGGAGTTTGTGTTACCCAATAGCTACAACCAAAGTGTCTTAAAGTAAAGAGTGGATGGGTTACTTCTAGGCAAGCGTGATTTATCGTCGACCACGTCATTGCTTACCATCATGTATAGTGCCCGGCACGTAAGTTGGCAAGGTTTTGGCGTAGTGGGTGTAAGGTCGCGCATATGCCGCGAACTGACCAACCACCGTATACAGCGAATGGAACGTGACCGCGACACGATTAGTCAGTCGATCCTTGTGTCAACTGAGCAACCAATCGCGCGCTCATAACGTTCCAAAATGTTTCCCGCGCCCCGCTTCGCGACACTAAAAAACGACATGTGCGTTTGAACTTAGGGACCAAACTGGTAAATCGCAAAATAAATAAATCGTAGGATTTAGTAGTATATTTAAGACAATTGGGTTGTTGAATTAAATAAAAAATACGATTTTCAATATTTTTTTGAAACTTTACATATCATAAATTATATTGTCGTTGCAAAAATCTCTTAAATATTTTTTTTCAATTTATTATAAGGAATTGAAAATCGATAAAATTTTCAAAAGAACCACCTGTTTCAAAAGAAACATCTCTACGAAGGGGCATGGGCAATTGGTCGCCATGTTGGTGACGTTATAACGTTCAAGGAATTTTGTACTACAGTGTCAACTACACGTGAATTGACAAAAGTATCGGAATATTTGTGCAAAAATATTATTTATAACAGCAAATTTTATTTAGTCATGTGTGATAAAGGATTGTTAAAGGCTGATTTCGATAATATACCCACCTGGTGGACGATTTGGCAGTTTTGAGCATAAATAAAGTAGTGGTAATGAATATTACGTGTTAGTGGACCGGTGTTTGTTATTGTTCTTTACCAGGTACATTTAGAAACAGATTTGTCATTACCTAATCGTTTTCACATATGGGTAGGTGATATTGGCGTAAAATAAAAAGTAAACAAACACGATTGGCGCGAAACTTCGACTTTGGATATCAAAAAACTTCATTAGATACCACTAAATATGATACAACCCGAAATCTGTGCAGCCTTTATTTATATTTATTTTTTGCACAAAATCCTCGGTAAAATATGTCGATAAAAATAATCGATGAAATGTTCGGTAATTCCCATTATTTACAAATCTCTTAATAATATTAAACACTAATATCTATATTATATATTTACAAACACTAAAAAACTTTGTAGAACAAAAACGTGAAAATATTAACTTGGCAGATTTTTTTACACTAATTCTTCAGTAAATATCTCTTAAATGCGTTGACCGATTTGCACAATTCAAACAGAAATTTTAGTTTCACGCTTATATAATATATCTATCATTTGAGAATAAAATAATGAATATATTATCTCCATAAACAAAAAATCATGTTTTCAAGTTAAGTAAATTATACAACAATGTCAACTTTGCACGAAAGTTCCCATAAAAATTTACATATTTGATTTTCATCAATATATTGAGGATAATAACAAGATTGAATCGGTTAAAAGTCAAAACACTGTATCAGCTATGTGCACAGATTGATTACCTCCCAATAGATACCGCATGCCTACTGTTTTGTTTGATTCCGAGGTCACCAAATTTGGCGGAAGGCACGGGTAGCGCGGGGAGTGACAAGTGCGACGTGATTGGCTATTCAAGATCACGGTACCTGTCGTAGTGACGGGACATGCGCATTAAATGTCGATAAAAATATCGATATTTTTCAAACAGAATGATATTTTATGTAAAATTTCTTAGCCGGTGATTTTATAATTACTTTAATAATGATAAAGAAAAACATCGATCGAGAAAAGATTTTGATTTTGGCCAAACGTGATTTAATTTAATTGTAATCCTATGTAAACAGGGCCACTCTGAGCTCTCATTATGAGTAGAGCACAATTAGTTCAAAGTAAAAATAAATTAATTTGTTAATTTTTAAATAATCCATTTTAACAAAATTATTTTATTCTCCTATATATCTAATTAAACATCGATCATCGATACTTTAAGATAAGCAAAAAACGTATTTGTCTCAACATTTTTACTTCTGTGGGAAAAAGATAGCAATATAATAATTCCTTATGAGTGAAAGGGACTTTCACAAAAGACATCAACGAGCGCTACTGTAAAGTGTGCAATTTTGATTTGATAACCATTATAATTTGACCTTTTTTAGATTGGTCAATATGTATTACTTTGCCTACTGGTGGAATATTAACCCATCTTTTTTTGAACTTGAAGGGCTGGTTGATTTTCCACACCATTTTACTGCACAATTCGTCATTTTATTTTAAAACAAAACGTTGATAACTATTTTTTAAACAGAATTAAAACTAGAAATCGCTTGCGTCCCTACAGCTCTAATGTCTGGTCGAGACTAAAGAGATCATTCCGTGCACTGAGTTATATCAGCCTAAATAGGCTGATGTGTGGTGCGCGTAAGTTGTCTTCTATGCGGAATCTATTGGGAGGTAATCTGTGGCTATGTGCTACACTGGCTACAATGAGTAAAAATGAACGTCGTGACGTCACACGGGCTCGGGTTTTTTCGGGAACTGTCGAGGTGTTTTAGGTACTGGATTCAATTTGATATCACTTTGTAATTAAAGCGAAAAAAAAAACTAAAAATAGTTTTGTATATAAACTTATATATGATCTTTCAATTTGTAACAAAAAAAAAATGGTTCAACAAACCAATTGTAGAACAAATCTGGGAATTTGTAAACTTATATATTAAAAACATCCCTTAAAGTGCGGTCCCTCAGTCCTCACAGACCATCAGCCAGATCTCGGAAAGTATCCGAAAAATTAAGATGTTGTGACTACAGACTTTTAGTAAAGAATTTGTAAAGATATTTAATAATCTAATCATTTTGCGTAATACCAATTTGGTCCCTCATTTCACACGCACATAAAACGACTTCTGTGCATCTAACGACTCTTGCCCAACGGGGATTATACATGCCATGTTTTAATTTTACACACTAGTAATTTGTTATGTATCGTGGGTGCATCTCACCAACGCACATACGGGTATTTGATACAAAAAACTGGCCAAAACCTTTTTTTTGGTAATTTTGGGTCAATTGTGCCTCCTAGTTATTTTTCATATTAATTTTAGTATAACCCAATCATTTCTATACCCTTTTCTCCAAAGGGACTTACGTGTGAAATAAAATCGAAATAAAATAAAACATTATTTTCTATTTCAAGCATTATGGTGATTTATTTGTACAATAACTAATAAAAAAAGCATTTAAAAATACACAATGATTTAAAAATAACGCTTACTTTTTACATAACCTTACAAAATACATAAATGAAAAGCTATGTACAAACTGTAACTGTTTTTTTTTCGAAAAAAACCTATTTTTGTTCAGAGGCTATAATTCATAGGGGCGGAAAGAGCCGGAAGGTTTTTTCTCTTGATATGAAATCTAGAAGGTTCAAAGAACACGATTATGTATAAACTTTAGCTTAACTATGTTTATCTGATACTTAATTTGACGAAGGAAACCTATTTTACGTGTTTTTTTTTGCATAAAAATACTCATGACTTTATGGTACAATTAAAGAATGAAAAAGTGATCCTAACAGTAGCACAATAGATTCAAAATAAAGTTCATACCTGTGCCTGAAGATTCCATGATGGTTTTTGGGGTTTGCACTAAACACAACAGTATGATTAGTCTTAAACAGCAATTGAAATTTGCGAGCGCCGAGAAAACAAACGTGTCACTAGCACAACAGATGAGTTCCGACTGACGTTGAGGGCGCATGGAGCGCTCTAGCCCCTTCTGGGTACCGGTTTCTTAATGAATAGAGTGTCCCATTGTTAAAACATAACAAAGGATAGCTGCGCGGTTACTATTGTAAAAATGACTTTTGGCCAGTTTTTTGTATCAAATACCCGTATGTGCAACGACGCGCTGGCTTCACCGTCTACTGCCGCGAGCAAAACACGACCTCTGACGCAATTTAATTACACGAACAGAAACGTCGACATAGCTTACTAACAACCAAACCGAAATGGTTTTCTATTATGGCGTGATTTTGTTTTATTAATAGGGATTATACATGCCATGTTTTAATTTTACACACTAGTAATTTGTCATGTATCGTGGGTGCATTTCACATACACTAACAACCAAACCGAAATGGTTTTCTATTATAGCGTGTTGCAATTGCAATGGATTTGATTTTCTTTGTACGTGAATTCGATACTTCGCGTGTTCTGTTTTTAAAATAATGACAATATTTCCATGCATGTTTGAGAAAACTATTATTTATTATGAGCTTTTCTTTACTTTTACCTGTCCCGCTGTCTATAATCAAATCTTACAAATTAAATTTGACCCACTTCTCGGTGTTGGATTGAGCTGAAATTATGCACACATGTTTGTTTCTTGTGACAATGCATTTTTCAACCTACCCAGTTACTGTGTTGTGGAGGTCAGATAGAACTGCCTATCCGATCCATGTAAAATTTATATTTTCGTGTTGACCCCCAAGTCAAGTTTAAGTGACAATGTTGTACTTTGTTGGTAAATATGTGTAACAAGCTGCCGCCCGTGGCTCCACCCGCGTGTAAGTTCTGCTTCTCACAATATCTTTTCAAATTATAGCCTACTAGACCACCACTCTACCCTACCGCAGTATCTCTACCCCACCGCAGTATATCTATCCCCACCGCAGTATCTCAACCCCTTCGCAGTATCTAACCCCACCGAAGTATCTCTAACCCGCCGCAATATCTCTATCCCCACCGCAGTATCTCTACCCCACTACAGTATCTCTACGTTGACGTCGTGGTGGGGCTTGCGCGCTTCAATAACCCTATGGCTGAGCCAGTAGATTTTACTTTGCCTAAGGTGAGGGGCCAGACTAAGAGAGACAATCCGGAAAGGACAGCTTTGTGGAGAGCTGGTGGGCAGTGGGGACCCCACGGACCTAATCCCGCTTGCCTTTATTGGCCGGTCGGTGTGAACACTGACGGGGAACAGAGCTCCCACCTCTCTCTTGCCTTAATTGGCTGGCTTGAGTGGAGATTCGCAAGAGCAAACGTGCTCGGAGGAAGAATGTTAACCCAGTAAGATGCTGGTAGGGATCTTGACCGTACTTCCGGGATTGTCCTGATAGCCGTGGCATTCCTGTGCACTCCTCAAGCACTTCCATATATGTTGACCCCTTGGCGCTACGTCTCTAAGGTGCTAACGACTGTTTATGGGAGGGCCCATTAATTGAGTGTGCAAGTCATCCCCTGCCATTTTATAGCCGTGTAGTTCAACAGTGGTCAGGCAGGGCCAATAGTCCATCTATAGATTTAGGTAATCGATCCACGAAACCTCCCAAACCCCATAACCCAATGTGTTTTGTCACCATATTCTGCAATAGTCCTGCACCAGCCGAGAATTGTCCTTGGGTGCTTTTGCGTAGTGACTAGTATAGGCATATTTGCTGGTTGGTGTCACATTTCATCCTACATGTCTAACAAGGCCTCTGCGAGTTAGTTTCGGCTCCTGGTACGCCTTTCAAAGGTCCGAGACCCTCGGGTCTCGAGAAACTCAAAGATATACCAAGAATAATTAATCACATCACATTAATATGATACAAATGAAAGTTTGTGAGTGTGTGTGTGTGTGTGGGGGGGTTTGTATGTGTGTTACTTCTTCACGCTCAAACGGCTGGAGGGATCTGAATGAAATTTGGCACAGAGATAGATCATAGTCAGGAATAGGACATAGGATACTTTTTATCGCGGGAATAAGTTCCCTCGGGATAATTTTTGACATTCACGCGGGCGATGCCGCTGGCAGAAGCTAGTTAATAATAATAAACACAATAATATTTTAAAGAGGAAAGACTTGATTGTTTGTAAGTCTGTCTGTAATGAATAAAAAAAAAACTACTTAACCGATTTTGAAATTCTTTCACCATTAGACCTATGTCGTTTTTTATCCCGAAGCCCCGGGGAAAATGTAGTTTAAAGGGAACCGTACCCGAGAGGTAAAAACGGGATCCTATTACTAAGACTTCACGGTCCGTCTGTCTGTCACCAGGCTTTAACCGTGATAGCTAAACTCCATTTACTATAACATTAGACATTTAAATAAGCCCATTTTGCAGCCCGTTCAACCGATTTTGACTTCTATTGCGTTGGTGATACGACAAATGGTAGCAGTAGTAAACTGTTGGTTTTTGTAACAGGTTTATGCTTTTTATGTCATCCTTATGTGTACGAGATAGAACTGAAAATCGGTTGAATGGACTGTAAAAAGAGTTGTAAAGACGTCTAATGTTATTTTAAATGGAGTATAGACAGTTGAAATATTCACAGATTATGTATTTTTGTTGCCGCTATAACAACAAATACTAAAACAAACGTGATTTTTTTGCCGTTTTTTGCGATAATGGTACGGAACCCTTCGTGCGCGAGTCCAACTCGCACTTGGCCGGTTTTTTTATATATACCTATGAAATACTTGCTTGAGAAATTATTAATATCGCCGCTCAATCTTCCACCTTTCCACCCCCTTGGAAACGAGGTCTTAACGTCGTATTTTTTTTTTAATTAGCCTATTTCGTCCCACATCTGGGTAAAAGCTTCCCCCTTCAAACGGCTACTTTAACATTATTTTTTTTTTTCAGAAATTAGACACGCAAAATTCAAGAGTCGTCTCACCAAACATTATAACAATCGGTACAAAAAAAAATGAGAATAAAATAGAACCAATAAAAAGCCGCCTTGTATTTGAAGAAGATGATATAATCTTTCTGGATTGTGACCAACTGTTATGTGATCTGACCACCGATTGTAAAGTTAACTTGGAAGTATTTGACACACCCTGGATGAACGGTGAAAGCGATGAGTTCAGTGGAAAAAGTGTCCATTATGACGAATTAGTCAAACCAGGAGTTTATAGGTGCAAGAAATGTGGCAAGGGGTTCCCTGTTAGGTAAGGTTTTCGATTATTTGTTTTTTTTTCGGGAAGACGAAGCGTTGGAAGGCCTCCCATTAGGTAGACCGATGACCTGGTGAGGGTGGCGGGTGCCCGCCTGATGTGTGGCGGACCGGACAATGTGGGGACAAGATAATTGTTGATATGTAAATGAAAGGTTATGAAGTATTTTAGTATAGTAACTTTAATAAGTAGTAAAAAGACACATGCATCACAAGATAATATTTTTCAAGGGCTGACATCATAGACCAGTTCAAAACAATTGAGTTTAATAAATAAAAAAAGTTAATTCTAAAAATCAAAAAACCCGACCGTTTAAAAATAGAACTAAAAAGACGGAAACAAGAAGAAATTGCTGTGCAGTCGGAGGATACATATTCGCGAACTGGCTGACCAAAACCAGATGTGTCCTCCGACTGCACAGCATGTTTTTCTTCTGGTTTCCGTCTTTTTAGTTCGTTTTTTAAACAGTCGGGTTTTTAGATTTTTAGTATTAACTTTTTTTATTTATAATATTTTAGTTATTTTTTTTAGAATAAGGTACATTTAAATATATAAGCCTTAATTTTTTTTGAAATCACCTCTTAAAAGCCTTTATTTTGATACGCCTCACGATGGGACCGGAAAAAAAAATTTGGTCCCCCACAATATGGCGCCCAAAAGCCGCCATTTTTCTATTTTCCAGTTTTAATGTAGCCAGTGACACTCGCAGGGTTAAGACGAATCGAGTGACGTAAGAATCATCAAAATCGGTCTACGCGTTTGGTCTCTAGAACGCCACATAGGAACAAACAAACATACAAACATAGACTGATAAACACATAACCCTCCTTCAGCAGTCGGGTAAAAAGGGTAACCCGACCAAAAGTAATAGGTTCATGTAAAGAGTCTTCCTGGACTCGACTTTGTAAATTGGTTGGTTTTCCTATACTATATTTCTTACAACAATGTGGAGACACTTGGGGTAGGCCTATGTACAGCAGTGGACGTCTTTGGGCTGAAATGATGATGATGAATTTTATTTTTAACCGACTTCCCAAAAAGGAGGAGGTTCTATGTTCGACATTATGTTTTTTTTTTTTTTTGTCTATGTTCACCGATGTCTCCGTCAATTGTGGACCGATTTAAAAAAATATTTTTGTTTGAAAAAGTATGTTCCGAAATTGGTCCCATTTTAATTTGGTGAAGATCTGATGAAGAACTTCGGAGATATACAACAGAACTCTTCAATAAATAACGCCAAATCTCTCGGGATTGTTGCAATCGCATGTCTGTTTATTGTTTATACCATTTCATAACATAACATCACGCCAGTACGCTCTTAAGGGATACGCAGATCACTCATTCACCGTTTATGTTCAAGTTTCATGAAATCTATTCTGGCGTTATATTTACCTTACTAACTTGCCTATTACGTAGGTACAACTCAAAAGTGAAATATAAAAAACTTTTTGCAAAAAAATACTACCGACTTCCAAATACAAAACTACAAAGTGAAAAATAACTTTATTTTTTGAAGTCGGTGTCCATAACGCAAAAAAATGGTACCTACGAAAGACTTTTGGAGGTATAAACAGGATGTCCCGCAAACCTCCATTTAAAAGGGAGGATACATCGATCAGACGGGTGTTGTGTCTGGTCCGGGTAACCGCCCGACTTTTGTTGTCGGACGCTTAAAAAAATAGCCTATGTCACTCAGGAATAATGTAGCTTTCTACTGGTGAAAGTTATTTCAAAATCAGTTCAGTAGATCCAGAGATTACCCCCTACGACCTTACAAACTAGCAGTTTACCTCTTTATAATATTACTAGCTTTTGCCCGCGACTTCGTTCGCGTGGAATAGTGACTTCCGGCAGATTTTTGGTTTTACCCACATAGATCCCGATCTCGCGGGATCTCTTCAAAAATTAAATGTGGAAGATATTCTAGGGAACTCTTCAAAAATAAACTAAATAATTTAAAAGGAACGATCTAATTAATTTAAAAATTAAAACGAATTTAGACATACAATTTTAGTATCTACTAATAATCGAGATCAAACTAAACTTACATTATACAACAACCAGACAACCCAACAAATAAACCTTTTAATCGACAAATACAACGGGACCAATTTTGAAAACAACCACCAGACAACCCAACAAATAAACCTTTTAATCTACTAATACAACGGAGCCAATTTTAAATTTACGAAACGATCAATCCACAATTCCACTACAGTACCGAAGCGCTCGGCCGATACCCAACCAAATGCGTGTAACGAAACCATAGCGCGATCTATTTCGACCCCAACGCCATGTGTCCGTTATGCTAGCGTACACCAGAACTGCAACGAGTTAGTTTCTATGCCAAAAAACTCTGTGTAAATACTGCCTAATTACTGTAAAAATAAAAAAAAATCTTCCTCTTTAGTTTAGGAAATAAACACCATTTTCACTATGTACGCTAGCGTCACGATCAAGCTAGCGTACACATGGCCGTACTCGAAAACGGCTAATTGTAAAGCAACAGATTTGGACACAAAAATACTGTTCTAATACTTCTCCCGCTATGCAAAATTTCGTAACGATTGCTCTTGTAGGAACAGAGATATTGAACAAGACTTTTCAATGACATTCGGAGCTGGCGTCATGGCAGCGTACACATAGTAGTTCTTATAGAAAGGGAACTTTTCTTGTAATGAATGCTATATATATAAATAGTGCGTGAAATTCTGCCTCTATTAGTGTAAATACTTTATGCGAATTCGCAGGGGAATAAGCAAAAAAACCTATGTTAAGTTCTAGGAACAAATATACTGACGTACTGTCGCGAACAAAATGATAAATATGGTTAAATCGTAACCTGTTATGTTGTATTACATTATAAACACAAACAAAAACTAGTACTAAAAAGAAGTAAATTGTCATTATTGTACCAAATCAGTAATAATATGATTATACTGTGTTAAAAAATAATTGTTTTTGGCATAATAAATGTTATTTGAATTTTTCCAATTATTTAATTTTCACTCAGAACTATATCTACAATGAAGTGTACATACTCCTAGTTCAGTACTTCATCACGTTTCAGTTTTAGTTCTCTATTAAAAAAAACTTGACAAAGCACCTTTGAGCATATCTGTACCTGTACTATGAACAGAAATTAACAGGGTTTTTTACTTATTCCCCTGCGAATTCGCATAAAGTATTTACACTAATAGAGGCAGAATTTCACGCACTATTTATATATATAGCATTCATTACAAGAAAAGTTCCCTTTCTATAAGAACTACTATGTGTACGCTGCCATGACGCCAGCTCCGAATGTCATTGAAAAGTCTTGTTCAATATCTCTGTTCCTACAAGAGCAATCGTTACGAAATTTTGCATAGCGGGAGAAGTATTAGAACAGTATTTTTGTGTCCAAATCTGTTGCTTTACAATTAGCCGTTTTCGAGTACGGCCATGTGTACGCTAGCTTGATCGTGACGCTAGCGTACATAGTGAAAATGGTGTTTATTTCCTAAACTAAAGAGGAAGATTTTTTTTTATTTTTACAGTAATTAGGCAGTATTTACACAGAGTTTTTTGGCATAGAAACTAACTCGTTGCAGTTCTGGTGTACGCTAGCATAACGGACACCAACGCCATCTATCGAGCATAGTGACAACTCGGATTATTTATCTATACTCCGTTCGGGCATTTTCTTTGTACTAAAAGTTTTATTATATTGATATTATTTTTTCATAACTTTTACTATTTATTTACTTTTTTCCGATGAATTAAAACAATAACATGAACCGAACTCGTGTAACGATCGACACCATTGCGCGATCACCAACTCGACATATAGTACTAATAGAATTATCTATACTCCGTTAGAGCATTTTCTTTGTACTAAAAGTTGTATTATATTATATTATATTATATTTTCATACCTTTTTACTATTTATTTACATTTTTCCGATGAATTTTCAGTACTGAATTGATGCCGACTCTTGACCAATAGATGGCGCTGTATGTCCGGCATAAATTTTATTTTATTTTATATTTTATTTTTTGTAATAAAAACTATCCTATGTCCATTCTCAAGTTCCAAACTATGTCTTTACCAAATTTCACACAAATCGGTTCAGTAGTTTAGGCGTGTAGCAAAGACAGACAGACAGACAGAGTTACTTTCGCATTTATAATATTAGTTTGGATTATAGATATGGGGCATCTCGGAAAAGTACCCTTACAAACACAAAAATAATTTGTAAAATTCGTCCTAAATTTACGTAGAAACCACAGACATAAATCTAACTAGATAACGCAAGTCCCTCCATCTGTATGGAAACCAAGCGTGCCACTTTTCACACACAACTTAAATAGTACATTGTGTATTAAGGGCGGTAAGTAAGGAATTACGACCGAGACTCTAGTAGAAGCCCGAAGTCGAAGACTGAGGGCTTTCTGAGTCGAGGTTCGTAATTCCCGTACCGCCCGTGATACATACAATGTTTTTCATCACATTTGCGAGTAATAATTATGAATTATAGCTTTAATACACAAGTCAGCACAGCTGTTATTACGAAATACGATAATAGTATTCTTTGGCAATACGTGAACTTTTTTTAAGCGGTTAGCGAATTTTTGCCCACACCACAGATTATACAGTGTTTCGTTCAGAAACTTTAAGGGCAAATACTTACGTAGGTATACAGCCATGACGGAGTGTAAAAAGAATTAAATAATTTCGACGTTTTCATACTATAACTATTAAAATCGATTATTAAGAACATTAGTTGAGTATTTAAGTAACATGTAGCGAGATTGCAAAGAAATGCCTGTTTAGATAACATTTTAAGACAATTTTTCAATTGCGTGTAAACTCCTTGTTTGAACTTGCATGACCTGTGTGCTGTGCCATAAATTAAAAAAAATATTACTTACCGCCCTAGGGTTTCATGACAAAAAGAAAGCCCGAGGGTTTTGTATGGTACATTACGGCCAAGTTAACCTGTATGTTTAGATACCTTTTTACTATTTATTTACATTTTTCCGATGAATTTTCAGTACTGAATTGATGCCGACTCTTGACCAATAGATGGCGCTGTATGTCCGGCATAAATTTTATTTTATATTTTATTTTTTGTAATAAAAACTATCCTATGTCCATTCTCAAGTTCCAAACTATGTCTGTACCAAATTTCACACAAATCGGTTCAGTAGTTTAGGCGTGTAGAAAAGACAGACAGACAGACAGAAAGACAGACAGACAGAGTTACTTTCGCATTTATAATATTAGTTTGGATTATAGATATGGGGCATCTCGGAAAAGTACCCTTACAAACACAAAAATAATTTGTAAAATTCGTCCTAAATTTACGTAGAAACCACAGACATAAATCTAACTAGATAACGCAAGTCCCTCCATCTGTATGGAAACCAAGCGTGCCACTTTTCACACACAACTTAAATAGTACATTGTGTATTAAGGGCGGTAAGTAAGGAATTACGACCGAGACTCTAGTAGAAGCCCGAAGTCGAAGACTGAGGGCTTTCTGAGTCGAGGTTCGTAATTCCCGTACCGCCCGTGATACATACAATGTTTTTCATCACATTTGCGAGTAATAATTATGAATTATAGCTTTAATACACAAGTCAGCACAGCTGTTATTACGAAATACGATAATAGTATTCTTTGGAAATACGTGAACTTTTTTTAAGCGGTTAGCGAATTTTTGCCCACACCACAGATTATACAGTGTTTCGTTCAGAAACTTTAAGGACAAATACTTACGTAGGTATACAGCCATGACGGAGTGTAAAAAGAATTAAATAATTTCGACGTTTTCATACTATAACTATTAAAATCGATTATTAAGAACATTAGTTGAGTATTTAAGTAACATGTAGCGAGATTGCAAAGAAATGCCTGTTTAGATAACATTTTAAGACAATTTTTCAATTGCGTGTAAACTCCTTGTTTGAACTTGCATGACCTGTGTGCTGTGCCACAAATTAAAAAAAAATATTACTTACCGCACTAGGGTTTCATGACAAAAAGAAAGCCCGAGGGTTTTGTATGGTACATTACGGCCAAGTTAACCTGTATGTTTAGATACATTTTACGTGCAAGTGTGATGAAAAACTAATTTACTTATCAATGAAACAAAAGGTTTTTCTATACATTCTTTACAGTTCAATATGGCATAAAAAGGTATTTTTCTAGATTTCGGTGGATTTCCGGTGCCGATAATGCTAAATGAATAGCTCAAATTACGATCATTTATCGTAACTTTACTTAATTTTTTGGCACGCGAAGTACTTACAATCACGTCATCTAGTTAGATTTATATATGTGGTAGAAACCGATGAACATACATAAAGGTAATAAACACAGTAATTTATAAATTTTTAATAATTTATTTATTTGGCATAAAAACAAATTACACTAAACAAATGGTCATGAAACTGTCGAACATAAAACCTCCTCCTTTTTGGGGAGTTGTTTAAAAAAGTTTTTTTTTTTTTCAGATACGACGCAATCGTACACGAATCATCACACATTACAATTAAAAATAGTCAAGTCAGCCTATGTGTCATATGCAAGAAATACCTGGTCGGCGGTCGAAATGATTTACGACATCACTACCTAACCTTTCATAAAGAAATAATTGAAAAAACTCACCTACAAGACACTGAGTATTACAAACTAATATTCGAGGAAAATAATGAAGAAAAAAAACCAGTTGACTCGAAAATACTAAATTTATGTGACATGTGCTTCTCTTTTTGTAAAAATACATTGTCAAAGAACTATGAGTGTATAGAAACTATTAATAAAATAGGCAAAAGGTATGAATGTGAAAAATGTGGGCAACTGTTCTTTGAAATTAATCTGGTGAAGCGTTCGCAGAGGAGGGCTTTGTATGGGACGCACTCGCAAAAAAAACGAAAAAAGACTAATGAAGAACGGCTGAAAACTATTGCTAATAGATTTAAGATGATGAAACACTGAATTTTGTTTTATTTACCTACCTACAAAACAGAATAAAAACATTGTCTTTATAAAAAGACGTGTTCTGTAAGTATTCAAATTCAAATGTGTATTGATCAACACAGTACATAATCATACATTGCCATTGAATGCGCAGTCCACTGTGCACCAATTCAAACATGCAAAATTGTCTTTAAAATTACACAATGTCATAAATTCAAAATTAATACCCTATACAATGTCATAAATTCAAAATTAATACCCTGTTCAGAGGGAGTAATTTAATTAAATAAAAGAGGGAATAGAGTTATTTACTTTTATTCATCTAGCAGCGTTGCCTCTCAAGCAAACTAAACAAAATGTATAAGTGTATTGAAATGCTATTCTAAAAACATTTACGGCTAGGTTAAAAGGTTTGAAAAAAAAATATATTTATTATTGTTACAAGTACATTATTTGTGAAACACGGTTTTTTCGTATAAAAATAGTTTTGCTTTAAAAAAATAACAACACAATAGTTTTTCGCTACTTTTGGATACGCCTCCAAAACGACATAAATTTAAAAAAAATATTTGTAACTACACAGAAAAATTGATGGCTAGAATTTCTTCATAACTGAAATAGCTGTAAATGTAAGAATATTTTGCAAACAAAACCCAAAAGGTGGTTCAATATTGATATTCTGGTTCCGAGCGGGCGCACGGCCAGTACTGCGTTAACATTGGGGAATATGTACGCCTTAAACGGAGATGACTGCTCGCTGACCACGCGCCGACAGCTAGCAGGCAACCAGCTGTCTACAGTGCGTTCACTGTAACTTGTCCTCTGACAGTAACGAATAAGCGACCATAAGTAAATATGACTAAGGATCACTGTGATGCAAAATCAGAGGTAAAAATAACTGAACAGACTGTACGCGCTTACAGCTGTCAGTCTACTAGCTGTCTTGAACTTTACATTTATCTAAGCGTCTGTGTGTCATCATAATCATAATAATTTCAGCCGAAAGACGTCCACTGCTGGACATAGGCCTCCCCAGGCATCGCCCCATTGGCCGATCGCGTTTGTGTGTGTAGGTATAAACATTATTTTGCCGGGTGGGAGTGGTGTCGTATAAGTCGGTTGCGACCTTAAAACACTTTAGGCCTCTAACACACGGCGCCGCGCACCGCCGCGGTATGCGGTGAAGTGGATCTCAATGTCGAATTGGCCTCTAATAAATCCGTTGATGCCTAACACACGTACACCGCCCGACCGCGCGGGTGCGGTGCTCTCCCCTCCACGTCCGCGGCGGTGCGCGGTGCCGTGTGTTAATCGCCTTAAACAGTTGAAAAGTGAATTACAGGGCGTCCTCTGTAGAATTTGCATTGACAACACAAATAAGCAGACCAATAGCGAAACATGGTATAATAACATACTCCGTATACTTCGCCTGGTATTGTCTTCCCAGGATGGCCTAAGACTACGTCACGATAAGTGTTATCTTATCTTGTGGAGGGGCCGAGAGACAACTCTGACACTTCGACCCATTGGGATCTATTGTGGTCCCCTAGATAACTTACTCCTCCCCAATCTCGTTGAAAACTCTTTTCCTGAGTTTTACAACGAGACTGGGAGATATGAGCCTATAGTCTTCTGGTCTTGGATATCCAACCCCTATGAGACTCATTCGCTTACCAGCCAGTGCAAAGAAGGTGCTCCATGCGTTCCGTATGTTCACCACACAACCTGCACATGGGTGTCGCGGTTAGACCCAAAGTGCCTAGTAAAGGCCCCAACAAGGTAGCGGATTTGCCCCCTGCTCATGTTCCAAATGCATTCCCGGGCTTTGAACGTAGTGCCTAGGAGTTTCTTAGAGTGTTGTATACCGGTTCTAGAGAGCCAATGAGTTCGCTGTCTGTGATCTGCAAACTACCTAAATGCGGCTTTTACGAGGCACGTCGAGATGCCTACAATGATTCTGGACCCACAAAATCATTTGCTGAGTCCTCTCTTGCCAGTTCATCTGCCATTTCGTTGCCATGGATTCCTTTGTGTCCAGGGACCCAAATCAGTCTTACCCTGTTGTGCTTCCCAAGCCTGTTTAGGGTTTGGACATCATCCAGAATAAGTCCGGAGTCCACTTTGTAGGATGCCATGGCATTGATTGCAGCCTGACTGTCACTAAGAATATATATGGAATTACCTCTAGTTCCTCTATCTATATTCTCTTGAGCACAGGTTATTATGGCATAAGTTTCTGCTTGGAATACAGTTGCCATCTTCCTAGGCTTTTGCTACATTTGTAACCTTTTGCGTATATTCCCGCCCCTGTACTTGATTCCATTTTGTATCCATCAGTGTACCACACCAGACTATCTTGTTCTGGTGGATCGATTCCCTTCGTCCAGTCCTCTATTGTAGGGATTTGGACCTTGAAAGACCTTTTAAACACAAACATAGTTTGCATTTTATCGGATAACACGCTTGTTACCCGATCCAGGCCTTCATTCCCGTCGAACTTTGTATGGTTGGTCCTTGGCTTAGAGGCATCCCATAGTCCAGCTACAGAAAGTCGATGTAATGTCTTCCTTGCCTCGAATTCAACCATCATTATGCAGAGGAGGGATATTGAGGTATCTCTCAATCGGTGCCGTAGCTGTTGTCCTGAAAGCGCGCGTGATGCCTAGGAACTCCGTTCTTTGTAATCTGGTGAGTGGCGCTTTGCACGAGGCAAGCTTTGTTCTTGGCCACCACACTATGCTGCCGTATGTGATAATAGTTATTATCATTGTCCGGTACAGCCATCGTATCACTTTGAGCTTTAACCCCCAAGTTTTACCGTAGGTGGAACTACACATGCCGAACACTCGTAGGGCTTTCGTCGTAATATTTTCCACATGAGTTTTGCACCTGATTTCTCTATCAAGCGTTACACCCAGATATTTAACTTCGGTGGACCAGGGCAGCTTTATTCCATTGAGGGAGAGCTCTCCTAGGTTTCCTAGTTGTCTCTTCCTCGTGAATGGAACAATGACTGCTTTGCTTGGGTTGATAGAGAGGTGGTTCTTTGTACACCATTCCTCTGTCATCCTCAATGCCTGTGGTAATAATCCAGAGACTATGTTCGGGAATTTACCATTAACCGTTATAGCTATGTCATCTGCATAGCCTACTGTGTAGAATGGTCCCGTATTTAGCTTGGTAAGTAGCGAGTCTACTATCAGGGAGTCTACTAGTAGGGTGGAGTACTAATAATAATAATGGTGACAGTACTCCACCCTGCGGACAACCTCTAGTTGTTTTTGCACTAAGTCTGTCTCCCATCAGTCCTGATCTGACTATTCTGTTTCTCAGCATATGGTCAATCCAGTTGCACGTGGTATCGTTGATGCCATGTTCCTTTGCAGCGATGCGTATGGACTCGAATGTTGTCTTGTCGAAGTCGAGTCCTCTATGTCGTGGAAAGCCCCGACACAGATCTCTTGTCCCTCTAGCACAGCCTCGGCTCGACTCGCAACATAGTACAATGTTGTTTCCGTAGATTTGCCAGGGCTGTAGGCGCACTGTAGCTTATGTAGAGGGAATACTTTAAGTGGTCCCTCTCTTAGGTACCTGTCTACCAGTTTCTTCAGAGCTTTTAAGAGAAAGGATGATAGACTAATTGGCCTATAAGCTTTAGCTTCTTCGTAAGTCGGTACTCCCTCCATGCCTTGGGTACGTACCCAAAGGCTATGCAGGCTCTGTAGAGCTTACTCAAATGAGGTATCAAAACAGATGCCCCCTCTTGCAATAGTATTGGGTAGATGCCATCCGGACCAGGGGATTTGAGAGGCTGGAAGCCCGCTATGGCAAGCTTCAGTTTATTTTTATCTACCACTTTCTTTGCCGTGAGCCAGTTATATAAGGACGTGTGCCTTGTGAGCTCGTCCCTTGTGACTGGATGCTCTTCATCGCTGTCGCGCAGTATACATTCCGGGAAGTGAGTTCTAATCATCACGCCCAGAGTGTCCTGTCCAGTTTCCGTTAGATACCCATTCTCATTATTTACAGATGATAGTGGGTTTGTCTTAGTCATGGACATTGCTTTGCACAACCTCATTCCATTTGGTAGAGCTTCGATGGAGGTGCAATGCTGCCGCCAATTAGTTCTTTTGGCCTTGTGTACTGCCGTCTTATACCTCTTCAGCATGTTATGATAGCCAGAAAAATCTTTCCTGGCTTTTGAATCTTTAAAGGCCTGTCGTGTTTCCTGACGTATTTTAGCTAGTTCAGGATACCACCATGTTACCTTTTTGCAAAAGGCCTTTTTCTCTGGGCAGTTGTCTTCCCATGCACCGATGGTGCCCCCCTTGATTCTATCCGCTTCAAATTCTATATCTAGTATGGAATTAAGCTTACCTCTAGGGCTCCCTAGATTTATTTTTTGTACGAGTCCCAATTTGTATGCCTTGGGTTTCTCCTTCGTCTAGTTTCGACTTCTCTCGCCGTCAGAGAGATTTCGTCCGATACATGCCAGTTTTCAATGTAAGCGCTGGCCCTGTTTGAAGCCAGTGTCAGGTCAATAACTTCAGTTCTCGCAGAGGTCCTGAAAGTAGGTTTATTGCCTGCATTAAGGATTTGTAAAGAAGAGCTTACCACAAAGTCCAACAAATCCTCCCCTCGTTTGTTGACATCCGAGCTGCCCCAAACGACGTGGTGTACCTTGGTTGCCGTAGTCAACCAGTCTTCTAATTAGTGGTGTTACTGGTTCCTTTTATTCATATGGGAGGTAGGCAGAGGCAAGAATAATTTTCCTTTTCTCTGTTCCCGTCCCCACTTGGATCAAAGTTGTTGTAAGATCCCTGTAACAGAAAGTACGTGAGGGCTTTGCCTCTATACCGCCCCTGATATAGATGAAAGTCCTCGCGTCATTAGTTGGACAGTCATAGAGCACCATGCCTCCTGTCCCACCTAAGCCTTTTATAGACCCCTTATACAGATAAGGTTCCTGTATCAAGGCAACGTCGTATGTGTTTAGCTTCAGTTGCCGAGCCAGAAGGGCAGTAGTGGCTCTGCAATGATGCAAATTGATTTGTACACACCTTAGTCCCTCCATCTTAGATATCTTGATGGGTTTGTGCTGTTGCTGGAGTGCCTCAGTTTTGAGGCTCCCCCTCCATCGCTTCCTCCTCGAGAGCAGTTGGCGACTCAATCCCCAGGGTATCGAGGCCCTCAAGGATGTCATTCTCGAGGTCCGCCTCTGACGTTCCGGTCTGGATCTCTTCCTCCTGCGCTACGTCGTGCGCCGAGACCTCGTCGATGGCCTCCCCACACTGCGGTGGACCATCTTCGGAGGGCTCCAGTCCTGCTTCCGCAGTGGGTGCCTCTCCCTTGTATTCTTCCAGGAGCTTGAACGAGTACCGTTCAATTCCTCCTGGAAGAGAGTAGCCCGCGGCCTTGATGACCCCAGCGGACACCCCGTCCATGAGGACGATACGACGGATGCCGGTCTGCTCAGTGAGAGTATTTACGACCTTCCAGTCGTCCGTCCTCAAGGCAGGGTTAAGCCGCTGGAGCAGCCGAATGGCCCCGGCAGAGTCTTTCAACGCCAAGTTGCGACTCTTCCATGCCATTTTGACTGGCTTTGGAAAGTCCCTGGCGTCAACGACCTTGAGTTTCAGGGAGCCAAGTTCCACATTGTGGATGGCACCCCGAAACCAGCTAGCTGCATCAGAATTGTCGCAGGATACATGAACTGCACCCGCGACAACTCCGGAAGCAACCGTGAGAATAGGCAGAGGATCCGGCGCCACTTCCAGTTTCTCAATTATGAGCTCCTGGATTGGCACCAAGTCCTCCGCCTTCAAGTACTCCTCCGGGTACCTGATTGTGACGACAGCGAGTTTCACAGCTGCCACCGCACCCCTAAAGGATCCGGTTGAGGATGATTGCCCTTGGATCTTCATCCTCTTGGCCGCCATGTCCCCGCTGTCGCCGCTGAGAGCAGCACGCGGTCTCTTTGATGGGCCCTCCGTAGGAGTCCCCTCTAGAGCCGCCCGCTGTCTCAGCTTTTGGCGCTTTTTCCTGCGCGCCCCAGATCGTCCAACCGGAAGCCAGCCTGGTTCATGCCGGCCGCCGGGAGACGACGAGGTGCTGTCTTTGCCGGTCGCGTCCGGGGCCCCAAGGTCCGAGGTCATTCGACCTCCAACACAAGGGTCATGTGTTGCGCCAGTTTTGGCAGTACCTTTGTGCCCGGTGGGCTGGTTTGCAGTTCCGCCCTTCGGTGGTCCCGCAGCAGTGCCGGCCCTCGGCAGTGCCGCAACAGTACTTTCATTTGACAGTCCCGCCGCAGCCCCACCTTGAGACGACCCCACTGCAGTCTCGCCTCCGGACGTTCCTGCTACGGAAAATGCAGTCCCGGCTTGCGCCGGTCCCGCCGTCTGGTGTGCAGTTACGCCCTTCGACGGTCCCACAGCAGTGCCGACCCTTGGCAGTGCCGCAGCAGTACTTTCATTTGACAGTCCCGCCGCAGCCCCACCTTGAGACGACCCCACTGCAGTCTCGCCTCCGGACGTTCCTGCTAAGGAAAATGCGGTCCTGGTTTGCGCCGGTCCCGTCGTCTGGTGTGCAGTCCCAGCTTTCGCCGGTCCCGCCTTTTGGAGCGCAGTCTCAACTTTCGCAGGTCCTTTCGTTTGTTTGTTTTTTTTTTAAATTAAAATCCATTTAAAAATCCCGAAAACAAATTTCATCCCTCGACTATCCCCACCCTCCATGGAGTGCTCAAGTGGCGATGCTACGGTAGCACCAGGGATTAGCCGAGGGATATAGCCCCCCCCATTAGTTGCTCACCAGACTGCACGACACTAACTCACACCAATACCACTAGCGACGCGAGCGAGCGCCGCCGTCTGCAAGCCCCCAATGGGAGTGAACTCGCCTGGGGGCCGTCTGACCGGACCCCGCAGCCGATTGACCGTAGCTGGCTAGGCTACGGCCTCCCGTGTGAGAAGAAATCCGGGCCAAAGTGGAGTGTTGCCTCAGAGACGTTAAACCGCATACGCTCATCGGCTCAGCCACCAGGATCCCTTCATCCTTCCGTACGGGTCCCCGCGCACGGCACAAACACACAGGAGGTCATTGCTATCCAACATTTTCCATGTTCAATGGTGGACACCCAGGGGCATGACCTCGCCACCCCTGTGATACGTCGCCCGGTGATTTCAGTTACGTCTATTTCAGAGGGAATTAGACCAAGAACAGGGCGGCAACCACTAGAAGGAAAATCACCGCACTTGCCTTGAGGATCTACACTACCGTAGCGCTCTCCCTCAAGACCACGCCACCTTGCTGGCTCTGAAAGAGCCAGGCAAGGTAGGACTGCATCGATAAAGCCAAGCCCTACAGGGCTTGTCGCTTACAGCTCAAAGCGTAAGTTTGCTAACACAGACCAGCCCCTACGATAAGTGTTACCATTGATTTTCCTTTTTCAGAAAATGTTGGTACTTTCTCATGTAGTTATTGAAAATAAAATAAATTACTAACTAGCTTAACTATTTAGTAACTCGTGTGAGTCATCTATTTAGTGCTAAAATAAATTTATATATTGAATATTAGTTCTTAATTTCTTTGTTATGTAAAAAAATGGCTTTTGCTCGGTTAATTCAATCCATAGACCTAATAAACGTAGTGTTACATACTCTTTGCTAATAAATAGTATGGACTCGAAATACCTACAAAAAAAACGTGCCTACCTAAACCTTAAAATGGCTGCCGATGATTATTCTATTCTATATTTTTTTTATGGCAAGCAAAGCCGATGTCGACTATTCTGCCAATGTCTAAAGTTAAAAGGAAGAGCAAGAATGTTTTATTAAAAAATTAAAAAGCGGAACTGTATATAGGTACGAAATTCTTCAATTTAATACAGTTGATACTTGTTGTGTTAGTACAAGACTGAAACAAACAAAAAATAAAAATACATAAATAATATAATTGTTAACACATTAAAGATACGTTGTATGCCACATACAAATAGGAGGTAATATAAGGTTTTGACTCATAATTTTATATTGTTGTGACGGATGAAAATCATCAGTGCCACAAGGAGTTCTGGGGAGAAATAAGTGAGAAGAGAGGGGAAATTTATTGGAAGAGGGATCTTAAATTTAGGAAGACGGCGGTACAAATCAACCGAGGGGACGTTGTTAGGACATTCAAAGAAAATGTGATCCAGGGTACCCTCGCCTTATCCACACTCGCAGAGAGAGGAGTCGCGTACACGGATTTTATGGAGGAATACGGGGGTGCAGCAAAAACCTAGTCGGATTCTACAAAGGACAGAAATAGCAGTTTTGGAGACCTTTCTGAAACCAAAGAACCATGGTTTTGGATTTATGGCCGGTTGGACAGCATGGAAAAATTTGCCTTTAGTATTGTATTTTTTTACCCGACTGCCGAAGGAGGATAATGTATCAGTCTACGTACGTATGCATGTATGTTTGTTCCTATGTGGCGTGCTAGAGACCAAACGTGTTGTCCGATTTTGATGATTCATTGATTTTCATTCTGCTAGAGATATTCCAATGCTCCTGCCATGAACTCTGAAGATTAAATTTAGGAAGGGACAACAGATCATAACTCAGGTGCGTATTATGTGAGAGATCAGCCGTTACAGATGAACACGCTTCTTTAGCCAGTACATCAACACATTCGTTACCCTTGAAGCCACAATGACCAGGTATCCAAACTAACTGAACTTCTCTTTGACTGCTAGCACATTCGAATAAAGATTTTTTAATTTTTAAGATTAAAGGGCTATGTATTCTACTTTTAAACGGACTTTGTGCTAAGGCCTGCAAGCAACTAAGTGAGTCGGTGAAAATGACGGCTTTATCAATATTAGTGTGTGATTCAATAAAAACGCAGGCTTCCAATATAGCCACACACTCACCGGTGAATACAGAAGACTCTTTCGGACATTTAAATTGTAAGATTATTCTGGAGTTTTGGTAGTAAACAGCGGCACCAGTGTTTTCAATATCATTTAATTATGATGCATCAGTAAAAAATCATTGAAACCCATCCCATCGCTCGCCTATCACCGCATTGAAGGCCGAATTCGCCGATGGAGATGTTTTTGATATGCCAATATCATAGAAAATATTGGATGAAAAACAAATAACTTCATAAGCGAAGCTAAAAAGGGGGAGTCTGGGATACTGTAAAATCGGACACTCTAAATTTTGAATAGTTCGGAAGGCTTAAAGGAATTTCTTTTTTTCTCCAAAAACTTGAGATTCTGCATATGGCATTAAGCTCATTCAATCTCGCTAAAAGGGGGTGGGACGATCTGGAAATTATCTTAGACAGAAAACGGGAGGCTAGATATTGCTGCCTCAGGGCAAGGGGAGGGTCAGCGCATTTGACCTGCAAGGCGTTAATAGGAGAGGACTTCATACAACCTGAGATGATCCGAAGGCACTTGGACTGAACCATATCCAGCCCCGCCAGAGCGCCCTTGTTACAAGGAATCAGGTGAAATGTTCCATAATCTAAAACGCTGCGAACTAAAGCGTTGTATACTAATTTCATGGTGTAAGGGTGAGCACCCCACCAAACACCAGCTAGAACTTTTAAAATTGAAATTTTCCGTTCACATTTTTGGATAAGAGAATTTACGTGATACTTACCTGTTAATTTTGAGTCCAAAATGACGCCTAAGAATTTAGCTTTGGCTACTACAGGGATATTATGACCAGAAATATTCATTGAGACCTGAGGAAACTGTCTTTTGCGAGAGAATATTACTGCCGAACTTTTAGGAGCGGAAAGGGAAAGGCCATGGCTTAAAAGCCACTGGTTCAAAGAATCCAAAGAGAGGCATAGAGATGAAGCAGCGTCGACGATCGAAGGATCTGTCACGTACAAAACAATGTCATCGGCGTATTGTAGAATTTGACAATCATTGTTTAAACAGGACCCAATGTCGGCCGTGTACAAATTGTATAGAAGAGGACTGAGGACATAGCCCTGTGGGAGCCCCTTCCACGTCTGCCTCTCCTCAAACTCCTGCCCCAGGACCCTCAAAACCAGTGACCGGGACATAAGGAGACTGCATATGCATTGAATCATCTTAGCCGGAAGACTCAGCTGTTGCAATTTTTGCCTGAGTACGGGAAGGAGAACGTTATCATATGCGGAGGAGATGTCGAGGAATGCGGCAACAATGGATTGATTTTTCGAGAAGGCTTGGCGAATATCCGTAACTAGGATACCGATACTGTCCATTGTACCAAGCCCTTTTCTGAAACCAAATTGGAAATTCGGCAGTAAATCTCTTGACTCGACTATCTACTCGAGACGGTTTTTAATTAAGTGTGCCTGTAGTTTGGCCAGGACTGAGGACAAAGCAATAGGCCGAAGACCATTCGGATCATCTGCATGTTTGCCAGGTTTCAATAAGGGAACTATAATTTGGAGCTTCCATTAGTCTGGTACCCAGCCTTGACTATAACAAAAGTTAATTATATTTAGAAAGTAGGTTTTGACCTTGTCACCAGCATGACAAATTAAAGAATATGGCACCCCATCAATACCAGGAGCTGAGTCCCGGATATGATGGAGTACCACATTCAGTTCTTCCAAAGTAAAAGGTGCATCGAAGGGATCCTCTGCAAAATTAGAAACATTACCTGTATTCACATATTCGGATAAGAGGAGAACATATGGTGGAGCTATTTTGTCAAAGAAAAGTTCAGCTGTTTCCTAGTTATTGGTGAAGAAGTAGAGGGGGAACATCCACGTCTAAACCTTTTAATTGTTTGCCAGACTGCTGAGACTGGAGTAGAAGGGGACAAGGAGGTGCAGAATTTCACCCAGCCAGCACGTTTCTTCTTGCGAAAAAGACGTTTGGCTCTAGCGTTAGTCTGGAGGTATGCCAGAAGGTTATTGGTACGCATATCTGTATTATAGCGTCTCTTAGCCTCATTCCTTGTTTTAACCGCGGAGGTGCATTCTGAATCCCACCATGGGGGTGAAGGGATTTTATTTCTGGCACTGTTTTTTAGCGGAAAAGAAGAATCTGCACTCGAGGTAACAGCTGTCACAAAACTCTCATAACAACTTTCGGCATGGTGGTGACCAGAGGGGTTTGATAAACATGAATTTAAATTAGGAAGAGAATCAATTTTATCCTCCAATAATGAGACAAACCTAGTCCAATCTGGTTTGGATAGGTTGAATTTCAAAAGTGGAGGAGAGGTTTTTTCTAAATATGTTCTATTAATTAAAGTAATGACAATGGGGTAATGATCACTACCATGCGTCAAGGCCGTACATTCCCAGTGAGTAGATGCAGCCAATTCCACCGAACAAAATGTTAGGTCTACACAACTCTTTTGTTGACCAGGAGGAGATCTACGAGTTGGACAGCCATTATTTAAAATGCCGAGATTTAGATCATCCAAAATTTCAACCAGCGCTACACCGAAGGCATCACAGCGTTCAGATCCCCATCTATAGTGGTGGCAATTAAAGTCACCCATGACCATCAATGGGCCTTGCACTTTGGTAAAAAGGTTTCTTAAAACAGCTAGAAAATCAGGATGTATGTGCAGTATAAATTGAAAACACTGTGATGCCCTCGACCCTTCCCGCTACAATACTCAAATTGTCCTCGAATGGAGGCAAAGAAAAGGGAGAAAGTGGGACCCGATTATTAACGAAGAGAGCCGACCCTCCGTACCCAACGGATCTATCAAACCTAAGAATGTTAAAATGTGGCATACGGAAGCTAAGAGTTGGGGTGAGCCAAGTCTCAGCTATCGAACAAGCCAATGGCTTGTTTTTTTTTTCAAGAGGAATATGAGGTCGTGCTTTTTATGCCACATTCCACTGAAGAAATATTTGGTGGGACTCCATTTTTAATGTTTAATAAGAGAGAAATAAGTTGATCGGCAACGTTGGACGGTAATTGAGAGTTATTTGAAGTAGAGGAAATAAATGGTGGTAAAATTTTAAGTAAGAGTTCAATGACTGAAAAGGTATTATTACTGGGGGTATTATTATTAAGAGCACAGCCATTAGACTGAAGATTGAGGAGTGTTTACTATTTGCTGATGAGCAGCTTTATTATAGGATTGAGAAAGTGGGGCATGGGTCCTGGGCTTGAGAGTGACGGTTTTACGGTAAGACTGTGACTTAGTGACATTGGCGTAGTTGCAAGACACTGCTGGAATCGCTTTGCTAGCCTCAATATACGAGATCGATTTCTGAGCCATGACAGTCTTAATGGCTTTCTGTCTACCATGCTCGGGGCAAGACTTGCTATTAGCGAAGTGGTTTCCCGAGCAAAGCAAACAGAAGGCCTCGCCCTCAGAAATGTTGCAACCATCACCAGGGTGATCATGGCCACATTTACTGCAGCGTGGGTTTGACCTGCAGACATTTGCAAAATTACCAAATCTACAGCACTTACGGCATTGGATGGTGGGATAAATGTATTGCTCAACTGGAAGGGAAGTGTAACAGCAAAATACCCGCTTCGGAAAGGCCTGTCCATCAAATGTGAGTACACAGGTCTCTGTAGGCTTCCACTCCACTCTCCCTTCAGCCTGGACCTTCCGGTTTATTTTACGTACTTTTAAAATTTGCCCCCAACCTGAGGGCAAAGACAAGTAGGATAATACCTCCTCTTCACTAATGTCCGAGGGAACCCCCGTTACAACACCCATCCTGGTTATGTTGAACGTCGGTATAGCACCCGTATATCCATGTTTGGACAACAAGGTGTTGACAATAAAAGCATTTGCATCTTGAGGGCATGTAAACTCAACTGAAACCCTATTTCTTCCAACCTTATTGACTTCATCGCGGAAGATATTTGCAATTTTATTGATAATTACAAAGGGGAATGCCCATTTTTGGCCATAAACCGCCCAACAATTTGCTTTTGTTAAAAAAAAACATCTTGATTTATGTTTATTAATCGCGGTATTTATTTATCCAAACAAGATTGCAACATTTTTGCAAAAAATAAAAAGTACCGGAAAGATAAAATGAAATTAGGTAAATCCGGCATCCATTGGTTTGTGGATTAAATAAAAAGTGTTGCCAAATTATTAATTTCGTTCAAAATATAATCGATTCTCTTTTCTCCAATCGATTTTTTATGATGTAATAATTATTATAATGGCAATATTATTCGTTTATTTTCGATAATAAAAACGTGTTATCGTTAAACGTGTGTTGTGCTATATTATGATAATAAAACAAGCGAATTCCTAGTTGATTTACCATAAATTCTTATCATAACAAAAATGCTACTACACAATTCACAGCTGTCATTCTTATTTGTTCTTCAAAATACATTTAAAATTGAATTCGAAAAACTAAAAGAAACAAAATAATATTATTTTTGGCGCTTTAATTCATTTGTTCGTATTGAATTATAATTCGAACAAAAACTCGATATAGATTTTTATGTCTGATATGTGGCAACATCGAATTTGACATTATAACAGCATGGCGGCTGTCTGTCATAAGTTGGTAATTCAAAATGCGCCATCGTTTGCATTTGTATTATTTTGTATTGTTTTCTTGCGGATTTGTTATCTCACCAACGAATAAGCTTTTAAATGGACTCCGACAACTTTATTTGTAGGTTTGTATTACAGTAAAATGATAGTTAAAGAACTGTAATTGTGAAAAAAAAAAACATTTAATATCTTATCAATCCGGACTTTTTTCTGAACCAATTCCTATACCATTTCATTCATTAGATTAAATATAATAATTTCCGTATGCTTTAATTTGTGGGCACCCCGGGCCAAAGTGTCTATGGGCGGTGGGCATTGCCCTTTCCCAAAATTAACGGGATGCAGAGTGATGCCAGAATTAACCTGCGCCTCCACACGAGAAACGTGAACAATGAATGGTCCTTTATCCAAAGCGGAGTATCTTACACAGCCAATTTGGCTCTAAGGTTGTTTGTTTGGAGATGTTGGTGTAGGTAGTTCTGCATTACTGGGACGTTTGCGCGTACTATGAAGGACTTCCATGTCAGACACACTGCAGACTACAGAGTGACTACTTACATCTGCAAACTGCGATAGGGGGTTCGGCGAGGGAGGAAAAGAATTTAAGGAGGTTGGGATATCAGGAGGGTCAGGATCAGGTGGTTTGTTCCTATCCATTATGGATGAAACAGGAGCAAGAGGTGGACAAACACGGTACAAACCTGTTTCTACAGTCTAGGACAACACACTTAAAAATTAAAACAAGTCACAACAGTAGTAAAATAAAATAAAAACTGAATTTTAACCACAATAAACTAGAAACAACGTGCGCTCCAAGAAACCCGTGGCGAGAATCGACGGCTGCCGATGCTATGGTTGTGTTAATCACGGAGCACACACACATTAATAATACAAAAAGTAAACAACCATTTGACAGCAGGACTACCACGAACACAACCACAAATTTCGGCAATTAATATGGCGAATATGGCACGTACTGACAGCTGTCACTACGTCATCACAAAATGTTGCCATAATGAGCAACAACTGAAATATTGTTGTCTCTTTTGTCAAATATGATTACTACATTAGAAGAAATGAGACAAAATGATGTTTTACATTCTGTATCGTATTTCACTCATATTTGTATAAGCTAATGTATGTATAGAATAATAGGGCGCCTCCATGGTTTTCCTAGCTCAATGATTCAATCACACACAGTGGTAACACATCGAATTAACAAGTGTCATACTGACAGCTCGCGATTTCATCGCTATTGTCGTGTCGCTCACACCTATAGCGTTGTTTCGCTCGGTGAGCAAAATACTGTGGTTCCCAAACATTTATGGTGAACTGTGAAAGATACTTAAGAAAAATTGTTAATAATTGTTCCGTACATAACTGTAAAAACCGAAGTACAAAAGGGCGATTTATTAAGGTTTTTCTTTTCCCAAAGAAGAGACGCTAGCAAATGCGTGTTTTCAATATTGTAGACCAAAACAACTTTAAGAACTGGTATGTACCTTTCAACATATTATTTAATTTATCTACGCGTTGTAAATTCCATAATATAAGGCATAGTTGTGTCCATAAGGCTGTATGCCCAAACGTAACCTAATTTAATTTGTTTTTGACTAATTTTAATCAAGCCGAGTTTTGCGTGTTCTCGTTCCGAACTAAATTGAGTTGATCCATTTTATCACATCCAGACAGACAGACAGACGCGGCGTGTGACTTTATATTACAACATTTGTTTTGTCAGAGAAACATAAAATCTAACAATGACGACACTGAGTCCGAAGATAATTTTTTGATCTCATCAACCGAAAATTATCTCAGCACGTATAAAACGACTGTAGATGAAGAACAGTTACTTACAGAAATGCAAATGGATATCGACGAAGTGAGCGATGATGCTGTAGACTTTAATGACGATCTTAGTTCATATATTCCGACTAATGAAGAAAGTTTATTGCTTAACAATTTTGAAATGCAAATACCTGCTGAAGAAATCAGAGATCAAACTCTAAAATATATAAACCGTTATTTTGCTTTCAAGTTTTTACGAAAATATCCACATCTTGGAGACGAGACACAAAAGTTTGATCCAGGTAGCAGTGCCTCCCCCGCGGTGGGTTTCCCGCATTGTCGAGGCGGGGAGGCTCAGTAGCCGTGGCTACGTCACCCACGGGGAAGCGAAGAGGAACCCGAGGAGGGGCCGCTCGTCAGGGTTTTTGCCGATTAAGCCGACGATACAGCGGCCAACAAGTAGTTTGAGGTGCCGCTTGGTAACAGGCGGTATCGCAAGTGAGGCGGGCCGCGATGTTGTATGGAGCGTCCCAGGTCCCACACGATATCACGGCTGAGGGTTAGAGGCCGTGGCGAGAGAGGAGTGCCGGTATTGCGGTACGCCACTCTCTCTACCTTCCGCCGTCTGGACGGGGTCACCACCGTCTGATGGCGGACGCGGTGGGGCCGCAGGGGAGGTCCCTATCCCCTGCGGCCTCACTGCATCAGATGGCGGGGCCACTGACCTGACCCGTCACAGGGGGACCGAGGCTGCCATACACACCCCGTGTATGGCACCCTCGGTCTGGCGCCCATGTGCTGATTTGCTCCCTGGGGTAGTCACGGCGTACAATGCGTTCTAGGGCGCCGGTGATGTGAGGTACACCCCAAAGGAGGGTCCGGTGACGGACAGCCGTGCGGGTTCGCGGTAAGTGTTCCCGCCATAAGCGGCACAGGAGGACGCCGTGGGGTTTTAGTGGGTTGGAGTCTCACATAACTGCGCTATCTCCGCTGGGTAGCACAGCATGCATGAGCATTACTCCGAACTAAAAAAAAACAAATGTAGCGGTGCCTGTGATTGGTTTTTTTTTTGTTTCGTGGAGAAAACTGATTTCGTCTTGCAAATAATTGTCCAGGGTTGCTGATATAATGGAGAAAGAATTTAATAAATACCACGGTCAAATGTTGCACGATGAAAAATTCATTTTTACAATTTTGACTGTGATTGTTCATGATGCCGCAATGGACTTATATCCTCAAATTCATTATGATTTAGTACTCTGTTTAGTTCGAACGAGAACCCATCAACGAGTGAGGGAACTAAATAAAACCATAATATGCAATCAATTAAAAAAGAAGCAAAGTAAAAAAATACAAATAGTATGAAAAATGTCGATTAATTAAAAATTGAGTACCTATTGTATTATTTTATCTTTTTCCCCACTAAAAATGTTTGAGAACCGCCACGCAGTTGATGACGTAGTCTTAGGCCAATCACGTGACCCAGCTGTCACGGGAACAGACTACCATGTCTTATTTTACCATGTAGCGAACTATCCGCAAACCTGAGCTCAGATGGCGCCACAGGAAACAAACCAAACTGTCAAAGTCGAGCGGCAAAATTTCGCAGTTTAAGCATACGACTGTGAAAGAAAAATGGAGCTTACTAAAAATTGAGGAAATCAGACCATACTGCAGCTCAAAATCCGGCTTTGAGAGCGCGGTGCATCAGTAGGTACCAACACCTCTGCCTAATCATTCAGAGAATACAGGCGTGATCTTGTTATGAACAAAATCTTATCATGAAGGTGAATGACGTTTTGACTTCGATATTATCACTTAAGACTAAGTAGTAGGTACAAAAATAAGTTCTGTATTGATAAAGCTGTAAACTTACCGAATTTCTATTATTAAGGTCACCTACTATACTCTCTGATTAGGAGAGAGCATTAAATAATTTACGAAATTGTGATATTAGGTACTTAATGTGAATTCTTTGTGTGTGCATATTGTACAAGTTTTATTAACACTTTTACTACACTGTGGTGAACTTCTTAGTCGCTACATTCGGACTCATTAGTAGTTTTTGCTTTCTAGGGTTTGAAGTTGTCATTATATGATCCTAATGTCTCTTTATATTTTAAAGTTGAATAAAGCCAACATTTGGTTCTAATTCGATATTGTTATTTCATAACAATTTATTCAACTTTAATTATGCAAAACACTCTTCAATATTAATTGTAATGATGGAGAAATATCTTCGACCAAATATTCTCGATCTTGATCAGTCATCGCCTACTGCGGCTCTGATTATTCCCGATGTCCACCACTTGGTTGGCCACCACTGGGGAACAGCGGGAAAACTTGTAAAATTATTATTCCCGAAGTACAGTCTGTAATGATAAATGATAATGATAAATGATTTTATTTCTGTAAGTTGGTTTGTACAAACACTTTTACATGTCGAACATATTTTTAAAACTAGATGAGGTCGGCGTTTCCTATCTGACTACTCTGAGAAGAAAGGCCGAAACAAACTCAGAGGTCACAGTCTCTTTTAAAGTCCAGACAAAATCTTGATTAGATCATGTGAAGACCATGTAGACTGATGTCTGAAATGGTCTTTTGAGGATAGAACCAGCCAGATTGAGTGGACCTGTCCAGTCAGTGCACGCATTTGTCAATAACCGAGCAGCTCAACTCAGAATTTAAAGAGCTCAACGATTCGACGGACAATACCAAAGAAAGGACATTCGGGTAGGCCGCATAAACTACTCAAACTGCTAGACCATGATTAAAAAGTAAGATAAATTTAAATTAAAACAAAAAAAAAATATATCCACATAGTCTTCACATTCACAATAATTAAAATAAAATAATATAATACTTTAAAAAGTAAATATTCTTGTCATTGCAAGAAAACCAAAAAAAAAAATATAATAACAAAATGCATAGTGCAAAATATAATAAAAAAACAAAATTAATTGGAGCAGCTCAATCCTAAGCTTTTTGTACTCAATGTAAAAATTTTGTTGTATAAAACGCTTTCTGGCACAACTTACGTTTAATGAAAGATTTGAATTTATTAAGACTTAGATGTTGTACGTGGCTTGGAAGCTTATTATAAAAGCGTACACATTGACATCTAAACGAGCCACCTATTTTCTTGAGCCTTGCTGTAGGTACTACAAATTTGTGTTTGTTCCTAGTATTTATGTTATGGATATCACTTTATTTTTTTAAACAATTTTATATTTTTTTTTTTGTAGAAGTATGTTATCGCTGTGAAAATATTATGTCGGTTAATTACCGTATTTCATAAAAAAAATAAGCAATCACACCTGTAATAAGTAATAGGATGATATTTTTTTATATATTTTGTGAAACATATTGTAACATTGTCTCTCAGCGGTGGCCATACGGAATGTTTAAAAATTATTTGTCACTAACCCCAGTGGATGAAAACGAGAATAATTAAAAAATCCTTGCATGAAAGCATTCCTGTGAGCGAGCTGCATCTTCGGCACTTTCCTGGATAGAAAGTAGAGGACTACCCGTTGGATTAGTTATCCGGCAACCCAGCTGTAGGCATTGGGTAGATGCGTTGATTCGTATTGAGAGGTGAACGTGCATGACAGCTCCGGGACCATTCTGGAGAAATGGGAGCCAGCTTCTCTGGCGTCGCTAACGGGGATTGAATCCGCTAGCACTAACAAGGTGCGCTGGTGCCGGTGCTTGCGCTAGTGCTGGCGTGCTGGGGTGCGTGTTGTGATCGGCTTTACAGCTCCGGTACCATTCTGGACAAATGATAGTGAGTAATCACGATGCCTGGTATAGTGTGCCGCCTTATATAACGTAAAGTTGGTGAAGGTGGCCACTATAGAAAATCTAAGTAGTTTAATAGGGGTATGGACCCATTGGGTATCTACTTTAAAAAAAATCTGATTGCGAATGAAGCAGAGATGAAAATTAATGATGCTGTAAAGATGCAACTTTTTATTAATCATGTATCATCCAAAGTATACGAATACATAAGTGAGTGCACATCATACGAAACTGCAGTAAGAACACTCAACACCATATTTGTTAAACCAACAAATGAAATTTTTGCGAGACATATTCTGGCCACAAGAAAACAGCAATGCCATGAAAACATTCAACAATATCTTCAGCACCTGAGAATTTTAAGAAAAGACTGTCAATTTAAAAATTTTGATGCAGAAAGTAATAAGAATGGAGAAGCTTTTATTTCTGGCATCATTTCGCATAAAATTCGCGAGCGCTTGCTAGAAAATTTTAACCTGACGTTGGATGATGCTGCTAACCAGGCACAAGCGATTGAAACTGGTGAAAATTTCTTCGCTGAGCGCAAACATTTAACAATCCGACTATTGGTGAATCTCTAGTCATGGCATTGCCAAAGACGGCAACGGAAGACAAAAATAAACTACTAACACCAGAATACCATTTGAGACGATGCTTTTTTTGCGGAAATAAAGTTCACCGGCGTCAGAACTGCCCAGCGTTTAATGCCAACTGCCAAAATTGTCAAAAAAGGGGTCATTTTGCAAATGCTCCTACAAGGAGCTCTAAGACAAATATTAACGCTGCTTGTAGGGGATTCAGAGGCAGGGTGGATGAATCCTGTGAGTGTTTAACGAAAACGATAGGTACAGAGTGAAAGATGCATATATTTCTTGCACAAAACACGATTTATACACAGGTTATACAGATTACAATAATTTTCCTTACTTACTAGATTTATAACACTGTAACTAAACATTAAAACACAATAAAATAAGACTGGGCACTATTTAGATGATGAGGCGCGACTAGAGCCAACAACGCCGGCGTATACGTTGTTGCTCGACTGACTGTTTGATGCAGACTGAAGACTCGCGTCGAGTAATCATCGCTGCGACCCCGTCAGGGGGCGCTTTTTTCCGCGATTTCGTTGCGAGCCTGTTACAACGGGCACGAATTGGCCGGATGGGTACTCTTGGTTGCCAGTTCGACGGCGGCACGGGCGAAACACGCGCAGTGGCCGGTGTCGACGGCGATCCGGTATGTGCAGTGCCTGTCCGGTTTGTAGGTCGGGTTCTGAAGATATATTCTGGGGAAGTAGCTCCAGGCGACGCGCCTCTAATGCTAGGCAGCGACGACGAGCGGTCACCCATTTGATTGGTCGATTGCAGACTGGAAGAGGGGTTGACTCGGTCTCTTGGACCTCGTCCATCAACATCATTATCGTCATCATTCATCGGCGGCATGGTTAAAATTTAACATAAGTAAAACTGATTTGAGTTAAAATTAAAACTTGTGGTAACTGTGGCCTCCGCAATCGCGACGGTTTGTAACCAAACCGGGCAGCGCGGGGCAGCAACTTCCCGTGGAGCTCCCACAGGTATTTATACATTTTACTACAAACACCTATGAGAACACAACAGGTGGGCACTTAGTAGAACGCCTCGGGCGGATAGTGACGTCACTCCGGAGATAGCGGGCACCCGACAGTAATGACGACACTTGACGACCACAGGGCGATCATGAAAACTCGCCGTGGGGGCGGCCATATTTAAACACGCGCGCCGTACGCGCTGTCGCACCGGACCCCATTCTCATATGGTCCAACAACAATAGCCGAGAGTGAGGGGTGAGGTGAACGAGGGGGGGGTTCTTCCTTATGTACACTGGTTTCCCATTGTCTTTCGTTTATTTTGGTTATTAATGTTATGTACTGGAGCTATTATACTTTATTTCTGTACATTATGTTCAAATTAAGGTAATTGCATACTCAAAAACATTATTATTTAAGTAAAAATACGAAATTAAGGACATTAAAAATCTGATCTCATGACAATCTTAGCTCTTTTAGATATTACATGCCTCTGACAATGACTAGGTTCAAAATAGATTACTGTGATAATTGATAACATGCCTCTAACAATGATTAGGCTTAATATAGATTGCTGTGCTTCTTAACACTGCTACTGCTACTGATGCGGGATCTCCTGAAAATATATTCAATGATGTTACGGCTATTGCTGCTCCGGCTAATTTAAAGAAATTAATTATCACCATTGAAGTTAATGGCAAAAAAGCAAACGCCTTAATTGACTCTGGAAGCTCAAAAAGCTTTATCAATTATGCTTTTTATTCGAATTCTTCTTTTATGAAAGCACAATGTACTGAATCTGTAACAATGGCCCAAACAACTCACACAATCAATTGTGAAGGGCTACTTCAAGCAAAGATTGTCCTTAACGGCAATGTTTACGAAAAAGCTTCGCTTCTCATCGTTAAATACCTTTGCGCTGATGTTATCATAGGACATAAAATACGAAAGAACACTCGAAACTTGAAATTACTTTTGGTGGACCTAGAAAACCATTACAAATACGTAGTGGCTTGCTGGCTTCATCTGTTCCACCAGTTCCTTTATTTTCGAATTTACATTCCAACTGCTTACCAATTGCTGTTAAGTCTAGGAAATACAGTAACGATGATCTGAAATTCATAGAAAATGAAATAAGTAAGCTCTTAGCAGACGGAGTTATTGAAGAGAGCAGATCAACTTGGCAAGCGCAAGTTCTAATCACCAAAAATGAAAATCACCGCAAACGATTGGTCATAGACTATTCTCAAACCATTACAAATATACAGATTTGGATGCCTACCCTTTACCAAATATAGAAAAAATGGTGAACGACGTTTCAAAATACGACTTCTTTTCTAAAATTGATTTAAAAAGCGCTTACTATCAGGTATGTATAATGGAAGCAAAAAACAAAATACAGCATTTGAGGCGTGCGGGAAATTGTATCAATTCTGTCGTATCCCGTTTGGCGTAACAAATGGAGTCAGTAGATTTCAAAGAGTCATGGACTGGATACTAAAAGAAGAGTATTTGACAGATACATATGCCTATTTAGATGACGTCACTGTATGCGGAAAAGACAAGGCAGAACATGATAAGAATTTGAAAAAAGTAATGGATGCATTTCAGACGTACAGTTTAACTGTTAACAAAGAGAAATCTACGTTTTCAATAAACACAATTAACCTACTCGAATATAATATTTCGAAAAAGTCCATCCAGACCGACTCCAACCACTTATTAGCATGCCAATACCGACTGGCAATACTTCACTTAAACGGGCTATCAGCATGTTTTCCCATTATTCAAGGTGGATACCACAATTTTTTTTAAAGTACATTGCCTCGTGAATCCAGAATTCCCATTAAATGATGAAGCTATATCTGCTTTTGATGACTTGAAGAATTGCATTGCAAAGTCTACTATATTTGCTATCGATGAAAACAAAATGTTTACAGTCGAAACAGATGCCTCTGATAATGCTATTGCGGCTACATTGACTCAAGAAGGAGGCCCAGTAGCTTTCTTTTCGCGCACACTATCCACAACAGAAAAACGACATTCAGCCATAGAAAAGGAATCGTATGCCATTGTCGAGGCTCTCCGTAAGTGGCGACACTACTTTATTGGAAGATCTTTTCGACTAATCACAGACCAACGATCACTTTCTTTTATGTTCAATCGCACACATACAAGCAAGATAAAGAACGAGAAGATAGAGAGATGGCGATTAGAAATATCTTGCTACAAATATGATATTGTGTATAGACCAGGAAATGAAAATGACGCTGCTGATGCACTGTCACGTATCTGCGCTATTCACACGGAATCTAAATTGAAGGACTTGCATAATGAACTTTGCCATCCAGGCGTTACACGTATGTATCACTGGATACGAAGTAAGAATCTACCATTTTCGGTAGAAGATGTCAGAAAGATGTCAAATGCATGTTCAGTCTGTGCAGCCGTGAAACCTCGTTTTTTAAAAAAATACCAGCAATTTGATAAAAGCGACTTCAGCGATCGAAAGACTGAATATCGATTTTAAAGGGCCAGTACCGTCATCTTCGTCTAACAAGTACATACTGACTATTAAAGACAAATATTCGCGGTTTCCATTCGCATTCCCGTGCCAAGACGTTTCCGCTGCGACTGTAATGAAACATTTATCGATTCTTTTCTGCACATTTCGATTGCCAGCTTATGTTCATTCCGATCGTGGCTCCGCTTTTATGTTAATAATCTTTTACTTCTGTAAAAGATTATTTAAATAATAGAGGTATATCTACAAGTCGAACGACAGCATATAACCCACAGGGCGATGGGCAAATAGAGCGCACAAATGGAACAATTTGGAAGACATTACAATTAGCTCTAAAATCACAGGGATTTAAGATAGAGCAATGGGAAATGGTTCTAAATCAAGCACTGCACTCAATAAGATCTCTGCTATGTACAGCAACCTTGGCTTCTAACACCCGGTCCTGTCCTACTCAAAAAGCACAACAGAACCAACAAATACTCTCCCATAGTCGAGGAAGTCGAGCTGTTGGAGTCCAACCCGGACTATTCTTTTGTGAGACTGAGCAACGGCCGAGAAACAACCGTGTCTAACAGACATTTAGCCCCAACAGGGTTAGAGAGCGGGGAAGAAGGCGAACGTACTGAAACTGTAGAAACAGAAAGCAACTCCTCATTTGTCTCTACAGACAGTGCTGCCCCAGATACTTCTTCAATTCTACAGACTACCAGGAATAGAAGACCACCGGCCTACCTGCAGGACTACGACACCTCAAGCTAGAATGCAGCAGGGGAGAATGTGGTGAACTTTTGTTATTATCATTTGGCTCGCGCTTGACCACTATCTCACCTGATGGAAAGTGATGATGTGGTCGATGGTGATGCACGCTTGCCTAGAAAAAACTTATTCACTCTTGACTTAAAGACCCCTAAATTGTAGCTATCGGGAAACACAGACTCCGGCAGGGAATTCCACTCCTTAGCTGTACGCATAATAAAAGTGTCCCCAAAACGTTTTGTGCGTATGGGTGGTATGTCCACCATGTACCGATGACGCATCGCCGTGCGTCTGGTTGTCCGATGATGGAACGGGCTGGGCTGAATTAAATCATGCAATTTCATCGCACACTCCCAGGAAATGTAACCGATAAAAAACCGACAAGCTGGCAACTTCTTAGTCGCTACATTCAGACTCGTTAAGAGTCTTTGCTTTCCATTGAGGTAATAATGTAAGTGTTTGAAGTTGTCATTATATGATCCTAATGTCTCTTTATATTTTAAAGTTGAATAAAGCCAACATTTGGTTCTAATTCGATATTGTTATTTCATAACTACACCATTATAAAATGTAAGTAATGTATAATGTATTTTGGGGAATGAATGTTACGACTCCTCGGCTCAAGGAATAAGGCCGGGGTATCAGCCGCCTATTCCCCTGGGCGGCAGTTGAGTGTGTTCGGTAGTTTCTTGCCCGGTTCTTGCGAGTTAAATGAAAAGCCGACTTATAGAAGGATGATGTATAATTTAACTCAGGAGTATGTAGAAATAAGGAATACACATTACATTTCACAACCAGCTCAGCTTGATTGGTAGGAAAAATCTGGCGTGACTGACGCTGTCTCCGCATTGTTTCTCAAATATCAATATCACTGTGCGGCTAGTTGATCAACGGTGTTGCCACAGTATGATTTATTGACGAACGGTGTGAACACAGACACAATGAGGGCTTGAGCGCGTTTGAATTTGCTGCTAGGGGCACTGGTGTTAGTAGAGTGAGGTATTCAAAATGACAATGTTCACCGTTTTTGGGTTTTTAACGCGTGTTGCGTAATAATTAATCGCGGAGTACATCCAATGAGGATTTTCCACGCCGGAACAAAAAAAAAGATTAGGCTTGTGCCCAAGTTTTGGAGGCCGCGGCGAGAGAATAGTGCTGGTATTACGGTGCGCAGGGGAGGAGGAGGAGTCGCGGTATAGCGTCGGCCGCTCTCCCTATCCCCTGCGGCCGAAAAGTGGTAGGTGGCGCGGCCACTGTCCTGACCCATCTCAGGGGGACCAAGGTTGCCATAGGTACACGAGGTCGTCTGGCACCCATGTGCCGGTTTGGTCCCTGGGGTGGTCAAGACGTGCAACGTGTTCTGGTGCGCGCCGGTGATAGGGGTTACACCCCAAAGGAATGTCCAGTGACGGAAAGCCGCGGTGGGCTCATGGATGCTTGCTCGTGCGTGCTTACGCTTGCCCGTCTATCTTCTTGCCGCCATAAGCGGCACAGGTGGACACCGTGAAGTTTAAGTGGGTTGAAGTGCCAAATAACTGCACCATCTCGCCCTATGCATGAGCATTACTACATGAAAAAAGAAGATCCTGTGCCCCAGTGGCTTGCAGGCTGTGGGCCTGTAAAGTGCTCCCGTGCCAACCTTCAGGAGGTTGTCCCCCCCTGGCGGTACCCACCTTTTTTTTTTTTTTTTTTGTGTCGGAAATCATCAAATGACTTCTCCCGCTCTGGGTGAAGCGGAAGGGCGTGTCAGACTTTAACTGACTAAAACCCACCCGTGTTCCTTCAGTTGCTTGTGCCAGGGCCGCGGTAACTCTCTTTCAAATTTATCCGCGACCCAGACAGGCATCGGCCCTAGCGGGCCCCGTCAGTTTTTGCTGACATCTCTTTGAGGCGCGCGTGGAACACAACGCGCCGTCGACTCGGGCCTGGTCCTTATCAGACGGCGAGCTACCCATTACTCACCGTCCGCAAGCCCGCGCCTACGGTGGCCGGGAATCGGCTTGCGACTCCCGACGCCCAGGGCGTCTTCTGCGGTGGCTAGGGGCGTGAGGGCGTCTCCGATGCGTCTCCCTCACGCGTTCCGCCTCCTCCTTTGCGAGCATTACTGCTTCGCAGAAGGAGGTGACAGCTTCCCATGCCCTCTCGCTCCGTACCATGGCCTGAAGCAGGGCCGGACGCGAGAGGTCGCCACCGCTGATCACGTCCACGAGGACACGGCGGTGCTCCGCCCAAGCGGGGCAGACCTCCACCGTATGCTCCACCGTGTCCTCCGGGCGATCCATACAATGGTGACACCCGGTGGCGGTACCCACCTGGACAGCCCTGGGCTACGGCGCTGCAGAGATATAAAAATCACACCAGTCTGTAACTGGCCCACTGCAGGGTAAAGGCCTCTTATTATGCAGAAAAGGCGCGAGCATTGAATACCACGTTTGTTCAAGGCAGGTTGGCAAGAGACTTAATATTATAAGTCCAGGTTTCCTCACGATGTTTTCCTTCACCGTTGTCAGCAGTAAGTTTATCTTACTTAGGAAGTAGGTACATATGAATTTTAAAAAGTCACATTGAAACTTTGATTTGATCCCACGAGCTCAAGCTCGAGAGGCGAGGTCTTAGTCACTGAGCCACCACGACAGAGATATAAATACACAGTTTAATGAATGCGATGAATGCTATCGTGGAGGTATGGATGGAGAGGTAAATAATAAACTGAAATTTTATTGAAAACTAGGTATATATTTATTTATTTATTATATACCTACACATAATAATTATTACAGGAAAAACATTGATAAAGATGACAGAAACAAAAAATATTTAGGTATAACTCTTAATAAAACAATGCAGGTACTAGATTACTCTAGATTCGCCATGTACGAATCCAACAAGTGAATACAAATTCAATGAGGATCAGACAATCCCACATTCTACATCCATGATCAAATTACATTTATTGACCATGTTTGCACTTAAACGACGATATTGGCCTTTGGCCTTTTTATATTAAAATAAAAAAATAAGTTCAAAAACTAAAACCTAAAAAGTATGAATCAGGAAAATATTATCATCTGAAATATTCATAGTGGTGTTCAGAGGATAACCGTAGTCGTATTCCACCTACCGTAACAAAACAATATATTCTGCAAAGTAGCATACGACCTCGGTTAAACGGAATATTTTCTTGTTTCCTACTTTTTAGAGCGTGATTTTTCAGTATTCGGGTTTAATTTTATGAACTTTTATGTATGTAATTTTTAAACTGATACATATCAGTTACAATTGCATACACACATACCGGTCAAAAACATATAACACATATTTGGTACATATAACATATATTTGGTGGTAATCGAGAGCACAGAATTATTAGTGTAAAGCACAGACTACTTAGAGATGTGTAAAGTATCCAACTTACCACAGTGTCTCATGACGAAAGTCTATGACTAGTTTGTGTTGCCAGTTATGGCTCTGAGACGTGGTCTTGGCTTACAATGGGCCTAATCAGAAAGGGCATTTATATTAAACATTACATAAAGATTTTGAATATATACTAATTATGTAGTTACATTAGTATAATAGTCAGTTGAATATTATACTAATTGAATATTAATTAAAATATGCATTATATAATATGTTCATTATATTACAAAAAGTAAATTAAATGAAATAAGGTCATAATTATAATCATTAGAACTTTTGTTATTATTTTAAACGTATTACGCCCCTTTTACAGACCCGTCCGACACCTAATGTGAGTGCGGTGCCCCTGTGCAGAATATGACACACATGCTAGAGTGCCCCAAGCATGGACACCTGCACTTAAAGAGAACTTATGAACGCCACTGATGCTGCGATTGGCATGGCCACCTATTGGGCCCAAACTATTCGAAGACTTTCCACCGACTCGAAAAGAAGAAGAAGTGGCATATGTGTGTGCTGATATACAATTTTGATGCAGTTAGTCCGCATCAAAATTGTATATTTGCGGGCTAGTCCAAAATTATAAACCTATATCTCCCGTCCTGTGTCGGATACAGCAATATTCAATCATGATGAAACATTATCACTATAGGTACACTTGTATTTTCCATAATATCAAATTTTTGATGTCGTTTTGTAAATTCTCGTAAACTTATCTAATTTATACAGCTCAGCATTCGCAGCCTCAGTTAGTTCAGTATTGGTCATGCCATAATTGATTGTTCTATCAATAAATTAATCTAAATTATTTCATTTTTCATACACTGAGCGTGCTAATGCAAAAGATAAAAATGAAGTGAATTGGCATCATAAACATGCGAATATCTTTTTATCCACTCAAATATCGCTTCTTAATTATTTTCTAAAACACTCATTAATGTATTTTCAATCTTTATTTTGTGATAAAAAATTCTACGTACCTGCCTGAAACTGTTGTCTGTAAACATCATATAAAAATAATCTAGCTTTTCACTACCATTTCAGATTTTCAAACAGTCACACACATATTCAACTGCAAAGTATTCAGCGAATGACATGTGTGTCAAAAATATTGGGATTCCATTTTCCACACTATGAATAAGGCCTGTCTTCTCTTCTCCCTTTTCCAAGTTATTTATAATTTCTTTCATTTCTTCTAAGTCTTTCACACTAAACAACATTGCACTGAATTCGTTGAAAATAGCTAAGCCGCCAACTTTTTGTGCTTGAAAGTAGAATCTGCAAATTCTTTGTCCTCTTTTTCCTCTTAAAACCGTTTTTTAATTTTAATTCCCAAAAATCTTTCGTAAACGTTAAAAGTAACCACATCTATACGTAGATACCATTCCTTAGAATTTTTGTCATCAATACTGTATATGACATATAGCGTTGTTAGGTACAGCAATAATGGATTCACCTCACAGGTTGGTTCATCGATGGAATAATTTTGATTACCTGTTTTTGTAATTTCAGAAATCAAATAGCAGGCTGCGATTTTATATACATCTAATAATGGCCCTGTAGATGCATACCAATTTATTGATTGTTTTTCCCGATTGCTGCCATGTACTCAACGATTTTTTTAATATTTTCGTTCTGTGTTCTGTTTAGTTCTTCTAACCCTATATGAATTTCAAATATCTGATGATATTTTATCATTTCGTCCTTGGTGAAATAAAGTATTTCGTATGAGAGCCCGAAATCTCCCAGTAAAATATTTTTCATTTCGTTTTATGACCTACTTGTGATCCGCAATCTTTGCTTAAAAGGATCACTTCTGACACATTCCAGAAATGCCATAACCACGTCCATATAATGCGGACAGATTTCGTCGAAAGCAGCAAATAGGCGAATAATGTCTCTCTTACAATAAAATTGTAGAATCAAATTCAACTCAAACTGAATCAAAGGGTTTGCTGTACAATGTTTCAGATCCACAACATTGTCTTTTTCTTCCAGCGTAATTTCTATATTATTTTCTTTGCCAAGCTTATCGTGAAGTATAACTTGACACATAAACTGTGTAGTCTCCAATGTATCGATGACAGTCTTCTCTTCCTTCCACATGCTGAATTCTGTCGAGTACTCCAATAAGTTAATCCTTAGAAACCAAACTTTTGGTTTGAGCTCTTTTGTTTTAATAGATAAATGAGTCAGTAGAGTTGACTTGCCCATTCCGGGCTCTGCTGTTATAAGCACAACGTCGTCTGGAATACTGTAAAGAGTTGCGACAACTACGTCGACATTATCTCACGACTTCCTAACGCGTCTATCAACATGCAAGTGTTTTATTTCATTATAATTCCTATTGACGATTAGTTTACCAACTGCAATTGTTTCCTGACTGGTTATTTTAATCAAAACATATTCTTTCACATATCTATACAAATATTAAAAAGAGGTAAAGTTTTAGAGTTTGTAAGGCTGTGACGTTAGGGGGTAAGCTTTAAATCTAAAGAACCGATTTTGAATATTCTTTCACCAGTAGAAAGCTACATTAGGTAGCAGGCACTTGTGGTAGGGGGGGGGGGCGGTATGGGAAATATGGGAGTTTCGGGAGTTGGGAGAGGTTCAGATAATTTTTTTTTTTTGGCCTGCTGTGGTTCTTCACTCATGTTATTGAGACTATTCGTTTCATCGTGTACTGGAGCATTTGGAAAATATTTTTTAAATATTTTAATAGACGAATGATTTGTAACAACAACGGTGTTTTTGTCAAGAACTGCTTTTACAATGTTTTCTAGAATTGCATTTTTGCCTTTTTGTATTTCATCGCATACTAATATTAGAAGTTTTCCTGCATTTACATCCCTTAACTCTGTACATAATATATTATGGTCATTCGGTGGTAGTTTAACGATATATTCAAGATCTACCACAACATGTTCTTTATCATTGAAATGTTGTATCACTTTACCAACAGTCCGTCTGCTGTTCTCTGTAATAATAACAGTATTCAAGTGTTCGTTCTGCAAGTTCAAAGAACTCACTGCGTCTTTAGTGTAATCAGCAGGTTTCATTTTATTCTCATACATCGCGGTTAAGATAATTAGCAGTGGGTCCTTCATAATGTGTTTTTTCGCCTTTTGAAATAAGTCACTTTCTCGTGTGAGAATCTGTGCTTGTTCTGGTTGCTTCCACCATTTCAGCATTTCGTCATGATATTTCGATAATATTGCGTCAGTTTGAACTTGAAGGTAATTTGGTTGAGTGAGCTGTTTCGCTTCTATTTCACTTTTTAAAATGTCTTCTACGCCTTCATCATCAGCTTGGTTCGAGTAAATAACAAGTTTGTTTAAGAAATCTCTCGCTGTTCCTTCATTTTCACTACATTCCAAAGAAAGTTTAGGAAACTTGTTAACTTTAAAATAGAACTTATATTCGCACAAATTGAGGATTTTATTATTTGATCTTTTTTCATTGATCAATCCAATTTCGTCTTTCAGTCTATCATACAGAATTTTAGCAAGAGAGCCTAGAGAATCCCCGTTATTTGTAATTGTCATTAGTTTAGTGCCATCGTCAAGCACGAATATATTGCCGATGGCGCCAGCAATACCTCCATTTAGCTGCAGGAATCCATCTCCCAAAGTTTCATCTATAGTTACTATTTTATTGGAATTACTCTTGTCCAATAAGTCGGTGATTTTTGACGATAGACATTTTATTCTTTTCTTTTTTTCTTCATCACTGCCGCTTAGAGTTATATCTTTATTCCCGAAAGCCACCGGGACTCTTAACTTAAACTCCGGAGACAATAATATTTCTTTTGCAGCCAGTTCTACTGCTTTATTAACAGTCGATCGAGAAACGTCAATTGATTTCATAATATCTGGATTAATATCGTGTTTGACTGTTTTATCAAATACTAACTGACCATTGTTGTATGGTATAACGGTCCCTATTAGCTTGCTAAGTATCGAAGCATCAGTGGGATTAGTTATGAATTCAGACAGTAATGATTTAACATCGTTGAGTTTTATTTTTCTGTTTTTAAGAATTAGTCTGATCAGTGCATCTTTGAACATAGTAAGGTGTTCTTCATTAGCATCAAAGAAGTCTTGATGAAAGGAGGCGAATCGATATCCACCAGGTTGAATTTCTGATACGTCGAGTGCTTTTTGAGCGAGTACTACATGATAGCGTTGTATTAACTCGTCAGCCAGCATCACTTGAAAATTACCTTCATCGTTTATAAACTTTGCTAATTGTTCAGCTAGCGATATCATTTGTTCTTTCATAGCTAGTTTGCATAGAAACTCTACATCCTCGTATAGCTTGTACGGTTGCTTGGCCGTTCCGCCTGTGCCGATTAAATCATTCATATTAGAGAAAACGCTGCTTTCTACTTTCGTGTCATCACTAAATTCATCTCTCGCAGTTGTGTATAAAACGAATAAACATTCCGCTTCATCAAATGTACCTTTAAAGAATAATTCCTTATTAATGCGATCGAAATGTTCTCTGACTTTCAAATAGCTAATAAAGTAAGTAGCTAAATCGATTGTTAGTGTCTGTTTCTTGGTTTCAATATGCTTAGCTTGTATGCAGACATAGACAGGTTTATCAAACTCTTCGAATTCTACCTTGAAACATATATCGCCGAAATCACCCATGTTGTCGACATTTGAAGCTAATTGAAATCCTTTAACCCTTTCGTCATGACATGCTCTAAAATATAACAAGCTGAGTAACTTGGATTCAAGCAATTGGCCGCTAATGCCTGACGTTCCTTCACGCCTCTTGAACATGTTGCAGCTCCTCGTGAGTCCCGGGGGCCTTGAGGCTGCTGAGCGGGAGGTTTTAGTCTTGAGTTTCGATTTGGTTTCCAGGTCGGACAAAACTTTATTGGGTTTTTCCAATATTCTTCGATTTTTTCCGTTGCTGCCTGGAGTTTGTAAATAGGAAATGTCTCTTTTTTGGTACCGTTCGTTGAATCGTTGAGCTCCTTTTGTGTCGAATTGAGCTACACGATCACTGTAAAAATGGTGCAATGACAGGCCCGCTCAGATCTGTGTGGTTGTTTTCTCAAGAGACCAGCTCAGAGACTAGTCTGCATAGTCCTCATATGAACTCACCAATATAATGTCTGGACTAAATACACCTCTGGGTTTGTTTCGGTATTTTTTCGCAGAGGAGTTTGATAGAAATCATGTAATTCAAAAATAAATGTTTTTACAATAATAATAAATAATAAGTAATTCAAAAATAAATGCTTGTCCAAACTAATTTACTGATAAAAAATTATTTTTTTATGTCAGTTCTGGGGCCACTTTACTTGGTTTACACAGTACTAGCATAGAGGCAGGCGGCACTCGTAGACCCGCGGAACACTCCACAACAAACGTAGTCAATGTCCAGCTGAGTGTTCCTGTAAACAAAGAGCGCAAGTTCTGTGACTGAAAACTCCGAAGCAGTAGTAAGAAAAGGATAAGGGATCGTTCAAGATTGTATGATTTTTATTTTAAAGTGAAAACGTTTCGCCGTTTGGAGTAAACTATAGCTGGTTTTACAATTTTAGTACAAAGTGGAAGTCCCTGAATTGCCTAGAACCTAAGTAGATGATCTATGCGCTGCCACCGACGACGCCGCGGAAGTGGCTAAATTTTGGGCCAAGCAAATATGGAAAACTGTCGTGCTAACTACACGAAGAAGAAGAATTGTGGTGTACATTATAGTATATGATTATTGCCTCATTGGTCTAGCTAGGTGGTCGCAATCGCTTCTGCTAAAGATGATAACCTGGGTTCGATTCACAGGTCGGATAAATTGTTCTTGGATTTTTCCATCTGCCATTTCGGAGTCTGGACTTGTTCTGTTGATCGGGAAAGGCTCACCCCTTCTGTCCGCCCAACTATCTAAATGAGGGTGTACTATGTAGGCATAACTGCTTGTCCCTTCGGGGATTACAAGTTTGATATTATAATATGATAATAAAGTATATCTATAAGGTGTAAAAAACACTAAGAATTTTATGAGGATGCTCGGGGTCGATAAACAAAAGACAACCAAAAAAAAATGATAATTAAATACTCACAAAAATAAACTCAACTTAATATTTGGTAAAATTATTTGCACGCGACCCGTGCCGCAGGGCTGCCCCGGCGGCGGTGCCTCACTGGGCCTCACCAAACAATCGTTAAGACAGAACCACACTTACGTGTCGTGGCATGGCGTGGCGCCTTCTGGCGCAGTTAATTAGCTACAAAACTTGTTGTATGACGTAGGCTGGCACAGCGTCGTTGTATTGATGGATCCCGCGCCGCGCCACGCCACGCCACGACATAAAATTGTGGTTCCGTCTTTAATCGACTAAAATCCGTCGCGCGGGAGGATAATTTTCCCTCTGTGGGATATCATAACTTTCGTGCGTTCGCATTATCAATTATGCCGTTTACCTACACTGATTCCGAGTACTTAGATATGATCGTGTGTTACATGAGTGCATTTACATTTTTTTAAATGACAGAAACACATCATTAATACGAGTAAGAGTGAAAAGAACCTGTGCGTTGAACGAGGTTGTTGACGATTTCAGCAACTATTGTAAATAAGATAAATATTTTTTTAAATACTTGTGTTATGAAAAAAGGAAAGAAGATCAACCAAATGCAATGTGACCTAACATAATGTACTTACGACGGCTCTTACCGTACGCATATTTAAACATTTACGCGTAATGAAAAAAAAAACATAATAATTATCTTTAGAACGGTAGTGTTATTACCGACCCCAAAAAAGATTAAACGACACTCGTGACGAAAAATTGTAAAATTCTCGTCGGCGCGTTTTGTCTCCATTTTTTTTAGACTCAAAAAACCATGAAAACGACACGGTCTATGAGGAAAAGTTGGCAAATTTTCGTCGGCGCCATCTTGGATTTTGGTTTTGACCCCATACCTATATTGATTATTAGCGACCCGAAGACCTATGAAAATGACACTCATGACGAAAAAATTGCATATTGTCATCGGCGCCATTTCGTCGAAACCAAATTTGCGTTGAGGTGGCATCAGTTAGAGTGTAGAACGCGTTCTTTCGCTCAATTAGCGTTTTCGGTCTTCTGGCCTAAAATAATTATCTATTTGACCACCAAGTGATTTTTTCATTTACCTCGTGATACAGCTGTATGGAGAGACAGTAGCAGTCGTTCGCAGTTTCAATGATGTCCTGTCCTCGCGGAGTGACACCGGGTCGAGGCGACCTTCATGAACGGACACTGCGACGCAGCTGCCCACACTCCGTTTTCTGAAAAACAGAATGTGCCAAATTCAATATTTTTGAGCGAGATTATGTTTAGCATTCTATTTCTACTACCTACAACGTTTTCCTATATCTACATGATGTGTAATGTTAGAGTCTGCTTCATTCTTTAGGAAGGTTATATTATGTCTTTAACTTTGGGGCAGAATTTGATTTGACTATGAAGTCACGTCACCAGTGCAGAGGCGTACACGCGACCCTCTAATTTTCACTATGTGTCGAAATTCATATGACTTTCTTGCGAAAACGTGTTCAGCTGGAACAGCGATTCTAGTGCCGTTATAAATTCACAAAGCAAAACAAGTACCTAAACAAAAACAACGAAAATAGGACTAAAAGGTTGAAAATATTACTATATAATATTATAAATGTGAAAGTTTGGAAAGGCTGAACGGATCTGTATGATATTTGGTACTGAAATAGATTATAGTCTGTTATAGCACGTATGCTACTTTCCCTCCCGGTATAATGTTTGAAATGTTTCCTTGGGTTAAGACAACGCTTTTCACGCGGGCGAAGCCGCTGGCAGAAGCTAGTAACATCATAATTTCATATTTATTATTGTCGAATAACGGCAAACAATGGGTACAAAAGACACCGACTTCGGAAAAGAAAGTTATTTTTCGCTTTGTAGTGTTTTGTTTTGGAAGTCGGTTTGATTTTTTAGAAAAAATATGTTTTTAAGGCGCCGATTCCCTTGAATACCTGATTTTAAAATGAGAATCACAACAATCAATCTAAACGGCTAGTCTTAAGTTTTTGGAAAAAATATATGTTACATTAGAACATTTTCTTAATAATTTGATCAAAGAAAATTCTGAGTTTTATTCGTATAACTTAGTGTAATTAATTTGTAAAGTTATGTCTAAAACGGACAAAAACACGACAATCGCACCAAAACCGCTGGGCGTATTTTAATGAAATCAACACCAACTCAAAGACAATTTAATTATCTACATTTTAATCTGAATTTTTTTAAAGTTATAAAATAATAAGGAAAGTACAAAAAACTACTTAATTTTGGGTGTGAGTCGAGGGCGCGATTTTGTTCCCTCAAGGTCGATGGCGTTAGTCATCGTCTTAAGTATAATAAAAAAAGGCTGTTTTTTTTAGAGGTTTTGTTTCTAAAATGAAATAAAACAATTAAAAATAAATTAAATTGCCATGCTATTGGCGTTGTTTAAAATATATTCTTATGCCATTAGTGCTTGTGTACTTGATTAATGTCAAGTGACCGATGTGTAGAGGCATGATCGTATTTACGCAAATTGAAAACAAATCGAATGGAGTAATTTAGAAGACGGTCAAGTTTATTGAGGAGATCTGCATTCAGTTCGTAATAAAACACGTCACTAGAATCAATGAAAATTTGAGTCTGCACAGGCATTGCTTTCGTGTTCGATAGCAATACATTTTTCAAAGAATACGGACCCCGCAGCGTTCTAGTGACCTTCTGATGATTCATACTAGCGATTTGAGAATGTCAGTTAAGGGTATTATAAATTTGCAAGCCCAGGTCCTTTACATCAGTGCTGAATGGAGCAATCCTACCGTCGAACAAGATAGGTGGCAAAGTTGTACCATCCAAATTAACGATGCAGCGATGACTCCCAATGATGATTGCCTGACACTTATTGGGGTTCACTGCAACTCCAAATCAATCGGACCAGATTTTTATAGTCGATAAGTCCCTGTTTAATTTGCTGATAACATCAGTTTTTTCATCGACAGTCCCCTGACAGTACAACTGTAGGTCATCAGCATACAGATGATACGCACACGAAGTTTCGAAGTAATGAGATTTATAAAAATAGAAGAGGAGATAGAATGCCGCCTTGAGGAACACCAGTTTTCAAATCACACCAACGAGATGAAAAATCTCCTACGTGAACCGACTGCTGACGTTCCTGAAGGTAAGAGGTTAACCATTCGAATGCTTTGGGAGAAACAGGTGAGATATTTGTCAAGCGCAAGTGTTAGGTCTGCAGATCCCGGAGAGGAGCTCACGCTGGGGCCCATTAGCAGCGCTGCCACTCCTGGATGCAATATGATCCTGTACCCCACGAAACTGCCGTACGCAGCAGTGGTAAGCTAGGGGTCGGTCTGTGATCTAAAGCTGAGCACAAGGGTTGGGCGGTACTATTAGTCACTTACCTGAAATTCCGTGGTGATCTTCTGCTCCTCGTTCAATCCCGTGCCGTGCGTTGTGTAGGGAGAGGAAATCATATATATAATTAGGGACAATGATGGGATAACCGATGTAACGCTTCTTACTGATTTGCCTACCTACTAGGTAGCTAGAGGGTATTAATGGAAAAAACAACTGAAGGTTAACAAATTTTATTAGACCTCAGGGTCGGGGTTGTCACTCGCGGTCCGAAGTACGCTGCGTAGCCACAAGATAGTGTACCATTGGCCTTAGCGTTAGAGGCTTCCGGCGATGTGCAGGTGCAGTACAGTTTCCACTCGGGGGTAGGTCCCGGGAAGCTGTGGTGCAGAATAGATGGGTAGATAGACACGTAGCTCGGCGACACGGAGTAGGCAGCTAACAGTGCGTTGGAGTAGGCCAACACACGCGCTTGGTAGTGGCGTGAAGTCGATCTGAAGCCGGGGTAGGAACCCTGGAATTCATTTCCAGACGTCTTAGGAAAAGTCCACATTCCCTGTTTGACTGCGACATCCCGTCCTCAATGCAAAAGCGCAATGGTAACTAACAGCATGAAATAGTGATCTATGATGAGGCAGTCAAACAGTGATAATAATACAATAGTAATGTAGGTAGGAATGAAAATGATAATAATATGTACATGAAAGGCAAAGACAATAAAATGATTAGCACTAATTGATACTAATTAGGAATAATTAGTACTTGTAGTTTTAAGGCAGATAATAGTTGTTATAATTATAATTCTACCGAAACACCAACAATAGAAAGAGTGGTTCCGCCATGTTAACGCACATCAACTTTGCTTACGTTCTAGCAAAATTTTATAACTATAAGAATACTCTAGTTAGTTGATAGCATACTATTATAAAAGCGGTAAATGTCTATACAGTTCTTACATAGCCATAGGTGATTATAAAATGTAACATTCATCAATATTTTAGTGAAAAAATATGATGTGGGTAGTTGTGTGGGTTTATGAATGTGATTTAAAAGATGATCAATATGTGACCCAACCAACTACGATGAGAAACAATAAAAGCAAAACAGTTTAATTACAAGATAGCTGAGTATTTGGCCGTTAGGTACAAAGTACAAGGCTACTCACCAATATCACCACTAAACATAACACAGAATAAGATTGAACACTCACCCAACACTTTGGGGTAAACTTCGCGTACTTATAAGAAGGAAGAGTGCCAATTACTGTTGGCTTAGTTATATTTTAAAATAATTATTTTGCATGGATAAAAATGTGAGTAGAATGACAGTGCAAGTTGTCTGCTCGCTCACCATCGATGCAATCCCAATCCTATCCTCGTTCAAGAACTTTAGTTCCGGGCGGCTCGCACCAACTTCACCTCGCTGGCTTCGGATACTTAGTTTGCGTTGATAGATAATTAACTGTAGGAATTTTATTATAATTAGGATATTATTAATTACATGTTTAAATAGGATTAGATTTATTTTATAAGTATTTAACAGTGAATTTAAGGTTGATTTTATTTGTAATTTGATTGTTTTGTGTTATTAGTTTAAATTAGAAGAAGTTAAATTAAGTAAGGGATGATTGTAACGAAACCGTTACACCGACGGCTGTCTGGAACGGAGGCTCCGGCCGGCGTCCACCAGGCAGCACGTTCCCGTCAAAAGCACTTCACTGCGCGAAATATACACAAAACCGACTGCACGGGCGCCCCAGAACACCGATCGCGAAAGGCGGGCGCAATTACCAATCACGGTGGGCTCATTATACCTCGATTAGCATATAATTCCTAGAAAGCCCGATTTCTCCGTGTGCTCGGTACAAATTTTCGTTTTCGACTCTTGTCGAGTGTCAGCTGTCAATCAAAAGCTGTCAAATCGCTGATAGCTAACATGACTGACATGGAGTTGCAATAAAGTATCAACAAAGGAATGAAACGTTTGTTTCGAACAACCCCCCGTCTCGGACATAAGGAGTTATGTCCGCTAATAAATGGGCAAGCGTGCTAAACTCGCCACAGCTCGCTTCAAAACCGAATCTCCGACCATGACTAAAACCACCATAAATTAAATCTACAATGCGTCCACGACGCCAATACAAAGGTAACAAATTAGGTTCTTAAACAAGTACAAGGTCTCCGACTTTGGGAGGGCCAGTTTTGTCAGTCCACTTAACGTGCTGCTGCAAAATATGCAAATATTCTAAAGACCAACGATGCCAGAAACTTTGTGACATCTGTTGGAGCAATTCAAAACGCGTCAATTGCGAAGGTTTAATTTCTCTGAAGGGGTATTCCGGCAGAGCGTTGAGGGGCTGACCAATCAAAAAATTACCAGGGGTCAAAACTTTCAGGTCATTTGGGTCTGAGGAGATCGGGCAGAGGGGTCGCGAATTGAGGACGGCTTCATTTTTACAAAATACTGTAACAAGTTCCTCAAAGGTTAAAATTGTTACACCAATAACACGGCGGATATGCGTTTTTGTCACTTTTACAACGGCCTCAAAATGCCACCCCAATGCGGGCAAACTGGGGGGTCAAATTGCCAATTAATTCCCATTTGTGACATAGCAAATCTTAAATTCTGTTTATCCTTATTAAGATAATTACAAATTTCATTTAAATATCTATCAGCGCCCTTATAATTAGTACCGTTATCAGAACGGATCAAAGATGGTGGTCCTCGGCGGGAAACAAATCTACCTAGCGCTGCAAAAAACGCATCTGTGCTGAGGGCAGTCACAAGTTCCGTATTAACAGGTGAATGAGCGTTATTATTTTACCCTCATCAGTTATTTAATCGAATACTATATTAAATGAAAGATTATTTTATTCCCGATCCAACCGAATTAGGTTGACTTATCAAAAAGTTGATTGAATCCATCGCTGCCTAGATTTTAGATGTGAAACATTCAGCGCAAGCGTGACAAAGAAGCGTAACGCGTGCAACTGCATGCGACAGACAAAGATCTTATCTTAGTCCCCCAGCACTATTTTAGATATTACGTTTAATTCTGAGACTTGACGTAGAAAATGGACTGATGATGAATCTAGCGATGATGCTATCCAAATATAATATAAACAGTTTTTTAAATAAAAAGTTCCACTTTATAAAATATTACCTCTTTTAATGTTCCATACCAACATAATAAAAAAACCGGCAAGTGCGGGTCGGATTCGTGCACGAAGGGTTCCGTACCATTATAACAAAAAACGGCAAAAAAATCACGTTTGTTGTATGGGAGTCCCACTTAAATATATATTTGATTCTATGTTTAGTATTTATATATATAGCAGCAACAGAAATACATCTGTGCAAATTTCAACGGCCTAGCTATCACGGTGCATGAGATACAGCCTGGTGACAGACGGACAGACAGACAGACGGACCGCGGAGTCTTCGTAATAACGTCCCGTTTTTACCCTTTGGGTACAAAACCCTAAAAACCAGCCAAGCGGGTGTCGGAATTCGCACATTTAGCGTTCCGAACCAAAGAAAAAGCCGATTTATCATTATATTTGTTAGTAAAGTAAAGTATATGTAATAATAAAGATTATCACCAAATTTCAAGTTCGAAGGTCAATGGGAAGTTAAAAAAATTCTTCGTAACAAAATTGTGTGATAGACAGACGAGAGTGACAGCAACAGGGCTCCGCTTGGACCCTTCTGGTACTGAACCCTAAACATTGGTACCAAAGACACCGATTTCCGAAAAGAAAGTTATTTTTCGCTTTCTAGTGTTATGTTTTGGAAGTCGGTTTAGTCTTTTTTTTAAGTTTTTAAAACAGAACACATCACAACAAAACAAGATTTTATATTAAAAATTGCATTGTCACAAGAAAAAAGAATTGTGTGCAAAATTTCAGCAACACCGGGAAATGTGTCAAATTTATCTTGCAAGGTTTGATTGCAGACATCGGGACAGGTGAAACTAAATAAAAGCTTGTAATACATACGTCTTTCTATCACTGTCTCTGCACCTTCAATAATATGATTGTATTTTTGATCGTTTCTTAATAGTTCGCACAGTTGATCTCGGATCGTGCGCGTAGCTGACGTTGTCACTAAAGGTGGAACGCTGAAGAGGCACACGAGAAAGTTAGCCGTACTGGGAGGGCCCCAGTAGATGATGTTGTGACCTTTTTCTATAAATTTTTGGTTTTTACATAATATTGTTACTATCAAAATAATTAATGGTAGATGTGTCAGCAATTCGCAAATTTATTGACCTATCTTCTAATAGAGTCCACATTTTACCAACATTTGTATTGACAAATGTTAATGTTGGCAAAATGTAGACTGTAACTTTTTTTACTGTATACACATCCAATGAGCCCAAACATGATGGTGCTATCATGTCTGTTGAGGAGTTGCTATGAGTTTCTTATCCGTTCTATGGAGTTTCTTGTCCGTTCTTCTCCATAACAATCTACTTTTCCGAATGGTCGGTAGAATCAATAATTAGTAATTTTGTGTGCCGCTTAAGGGGCTGAATACTCAAAATAGGCTTTCTTTTAAACTTTTTTTTGCCAAATCTATTGAAGATGTGGCAGCAGAAAGATATGTTAATCTTGATCATATTTCCGACAACTTTGTTGTGGCCGAAACACGTTTACGCACAAAAACCTCGTTACAATTGAATGGCAAAGTAACCTCTAACCGTGATCTTCAAACAAATTTTCCGGTAATATTGACCAGCGTACATTGGTACAATTAACAACAATAACGTATCATAACAGGACGCAAAACTTCATTGTCTTATATTATATTGGAGTTTCATTCATTATTTTTAAGTAATTCATATTATTATGTTTTGTAAAAAAGTCTATACAAATTCCATCGTGCTTCTCTTTCCATCCAGAGCAATTCGACAGTGACATAAAAAAAGTACTCTGTGACAGTGACAGCTTTGCGGCGTTGCTAGGTGGACGTATGTCGCTTCTTTCCGCAAAAAGCAAAAATAATATTCGATTTATTTCTCGTCAATTCAATCTGTCAAAAAAAATATCAGGTATAATGCAGCCAGATCATTTAGCCTGGTGGCTTTAATTGGAACTAACGAAATCACAAGTAATATTGTCAAAGTCTGTATTATTTTTATTTTCTGGCACTACCACTGTCACTGGCATCTATATTTTTGTTGCATTATAAACGACTCACGTCGTTTAGTTTACTTACTAAGTCCATAACTAAAAAGTATTTGAACCTCTTTCAAAATACAACAAATGTTATCTCAATTTGAATTAAACATTATTTAAAATATAGGTGAGGTCGAATACGATTTTAACCTTCTTCGTTCATGTGTAAACAATAGAAACAAAAAACACAGAACATGGAATGGTCGTACCAACCGCGCTGGCAGTGTCTCGAAATGACAGAACTAATAAAATTCTCCGTATACATTTGTTTCAATCTTTTTTCTTTCTAACATACGGCACCTAGAACTGACTAAAAAATGTCAAATTCGTGAGAAACGATAATCTATTTCTCACGAATTTGTCATTTTTCGTCGTTTCAACCAAAAAACGTCCACATGTGGACAGAAAGCTCGCCAAGTATCACCACATTGATCAGTCCTGTATTTCTCGCAATTAACTATGCCAATTGCAATAACGGGCTACAATAATAGTTTGTTAGTCTATTAATATTGTTAAGTTACTTATTAATTGATCTTATCATTTTGCCAAATCGGCACTGATAATTCTTATTTATTAACAATAAATCCGCCGATCGCCCTGAAGAGCAAACTCATCGATATGCGTATTCTGCTCATCCGAACCTACGGTTCTCAGACATGGTCACTCAAAGACTTACAATCAACCAACAAATCGACTTCAATCTCCAATTGCCAGAGAGTTACGCAGCATTCTGGATGTAAACAGAACAGACCGAATACGGAATACCACGCTGTGTTCCCAAACGGGCATAATAGACGTGGATAAAAAGGCTGTTCGGCTCAAATGGGCCAATGCCATTACGGCTCATTTTTGTTGCATGCAAATTGACCGCTGAGCAAGCCTCCACAATCCTGAAGATGGAACGCACCGTTGAGAGAAATAGGTGCCGAGATCATTTCGACGCGTACCGTGAGGGCTGGTTCTAGACGGTGCGAGAAAAGTATGTCTGGAATGACTTGGGTGTACTCTTATGAATTTAAATGGGGATGGATGGAGAGGGAGGGGACCTCCATAGATAAGAAAGGAGGAAAGAAAAGGGAGTCAATTATAGCGTGGTGCGGGACAGGACGATATGGAAGAAGAAAACGTGTTGCGCCGACCCCAAGTAACATGGGACAAGGGCAGATAGATGATGATGATTTCGGACTTTTACCGGTAAGACTTAGTAAATCTGTTTTACCGATAAATAATAAGTTTCATCATAGTTTTTTTTATCTAATATAGGCTTGCGCTTGACCACTATCTCACCTGATAGTAAGCGATGATGTGGTCGACGGTGGAGCACGCTTGCCTAGAAGTCACATATCCACTCTTGACTTAAAGACCCCTAGTTTTTTTTTGTAAACTGAAACAACTGTTCGGCTTTTACAGTAACATATACACATATACGTGGTTGTGAGGCATACACTGTTTTTAGTATTTATGTTTTCCTTTTTAGGGTTTTGTAGCCAAAATTTAAAAAACGGAATCCTTATGGATTCGTCATGTCTGTCTGTCCGTCCGTATGTTACAGCCACTTTTTTCCTAAACTATAAGAACTATGCTGTTGAAACTTGGTAAGTAGGTGTATTCTGTGAACCGCATTAAGATTTTCAAACAAAAATAGAAAAAAAACTGAAACTCCATTTTTTTTGTCACCCTACCTATACGTGTGGGGTATCTTTGGATAGGTCTTCAAAAATTATATTGAAGTTTTGAATATTATTTTTTTCTAAACTGAATAGTTTTCGTGAGAGACACTTCCAAAGTGGTAAAATGTGCCTCCCCCTGAAACTTGTAAAATAAGAGAATGATAAAACTAAAAATAACATTACATTACCATGTAAACTTCCACCGAAAATTGGTTTGAACGAGATCTAGTAAGTAGTTTTTTTTTAATACGTCATAAATCGCAAACCACAATTTAACAAGTACGGAACACCTCGTGCGCGAGTCCGACTCGCACTTAGCCGGTTTTTTATGGCATGCGTCATGCCTGGCGCATATAAACATTTTCTTTCTTTCTATATATAACAAACAATAGCAACAAATAGTTTCAGCCGTTCTCTAGTGACACGCTTACAATCACATACAGCATTTTTAGGGTACCGTCTATCTCCCTGTCTGTCTGTCCGTCTGTCACCAGGCTGTGTCTCATGAACCGTCATAGCTAGGCAATTAAATTTTTTACAGATGGTGTATTTCTGTTGCCACTATAACAACAAATACTAAAAACAGAATAAAATCAATATTTAAGTGGGGCTCCCATACAACTTACGTGTTTTCTTTCGTTTTTTGCGATAATGGTACGGAACCTTTGTGCGCGAGTGCAACTCGCACTTGGCCGGTTTTTTTTTATTTATATAGATAGATAAAGTTTACATGACCGTGTTTTTTGCGCCCTGTCTATTTGTTTTTAAACTCTAATATACAGAAAAACGGCACCACGTGACCTCACCACAGAGGGCTGATGTATATCAAAACCCAGTAAGTGCTTTGTAATTAAATGACATATTAAGATTTCAAGTGAATACTAAACAAGGAATATGAACCTACTAATTGTACAAACGATATTAATAGCGTCATATATTCTATTGCATATTTTAAACATGCCTAAAGACAATTCCAAACCTAGTAAGTTTTGGATATTTGCTAATTTAATGTGTCTTTACAATTTGATGTGACTTTCCTATTGTAAATAATGATACAATTGATTACTGAAAGCACCAAATCTCAATTTAAATTTAAAGTTTCCAGTTTAATATTGCACAGTCCATTTCAGTATAGTAAAACTCATTAAAATAATATAAATAAAATTATCTGGGTATTAAACCAATATGAAAAAATGTAACGTACTGTGTTCTTATATGTGGCAGTCACATAGAACCAGACATAATTTTAATATTTATTCAATTTGCACGGCAAAGACTCGTATCACACTAGCCAGATTACCTATTTTAGTGATCTTTATTTTCGTAGCAATAATGTTGCATTCATAGGCAAAATAACAGTGAACGATCTGATGTCAGATGCTAGCTGCCAGTTTGCTGCCAGTCCGTTTATGATGTGGGCCTCTGTGGTCGGCCTTGTGAATTTAATTTTCAAATAGTTTTCGCTTCAATTTAAAGTTTGTTCCTAAGCTATCGATGACAGTGGGCGTGGCTTAGAACCTAGGATGTCGATTGTCAACTGTTCCACTTCAGCCCCTTAATGGCATAGTTGAAATAAATCATTTTTGTCTTTGTCATATTATTTTAAAGTTTTTCAAAAAAAAGGTACCTAAGTACGCCATGTTTCAGCTTTAATCGGCCGGACATACATATAAAAGCAAGGGTAATATAAATCTTGTATAACTTACCTCAAAGATAGTCCACAAACGACGTACACTAGCTCGTTCACAATAGTATTTATTTTGTGCCAAAAACTATAAAATTATGATTCAATATTTAGTTTGATGGAAAACTCGCTAAAGTAAACTTTAGTTGAGACCGCGGCGATGTGTTTCTTATGAATCCACAAAATAATATATATAGCCATAAATAATTAAAAATAACTTCACTGGTCTTGTTCGCATTCAAGTATGAAATGAAATGAAGAAAGGATTCTTCATTTCATTAAAGGTTTGATTACACCTGAACAAAGAAAATGACTAAAAACATTTAGTAATGACTCACACCTACTTTGGCAAGTACCTACCTGTTTCATATACAAAAATAAATTTACATGTGTGAACGGGCTGCATTCTAACAGGAAAACGTGCCAATATTATTTTATACTAGCTGCAGCCTGCGGCTCTGCCTGCGTGGTATTAGTGCTTCCTCCAATAATATATGTATAACGTTTTATTATTGGAGCATTTTGAAGATATATACCCACCACATTGAAGTCCTTAAATTACCCCTTAGTTAGCCCTTAATTCCACTGCTTTCAATTTTCAAAGCTTAACTAAGTATAAACGAAGAAATAACCCCTTCGTTAGGACTGTAATATGTCCAAAGCAAAATGGCTAGGTAGGAATAGAACGAATGGAGAGCACTTACGGCGTCTGCGTTGATGGATCGTGCCTGTTCTTGCCTCCAATGCAAGTGACTTTTGAAACCTTGTGTAATGTTTTGGTTCTTGCAGATTTAAAAGGTCCGGGGCGTCCCTTTATTGATTGATGATGATTTAACACAACACCTTCACTTGTTATATGTTTTTTATGATTTATCTCACGGAGCGAGAATATATGCAGCCGCTTTCGGTTAGTAGTTCGAACGAGAGTTTTATTTTTTCATTCGTCAGTTAGCGCGATTGCAGCGAGCGCCAGTAATATAGTGATAAGGCCAAGGGGAGGGGAGAAAACGATCTATTTCTGTTCGAGTGTATGTTTAAGCCCGACGCGCAGCGGAGGACTTAAAACTCGAGAACAGAAATAGAACTTTCTCCCGAGTGATACATAGTGCTTTATACTACACCTACGAGGAAAATAAAATACAATATTTCTTTAATTAAAGTTTATATTAAAATTGTTACAATGGCTTAAACTTATAGTGAGGTTTTTCCAGGAAGGCTAATACTTGTGTGAGATGATTGAGATAAAACTGGGAGGTCCTTCAGTCTCAGAGAGACCCTCAGTCTTCGACTTCGGGCTTCTACTAGAGCCTCGATCGTAATTCTTTACTTACCGCCCTTAATACACAATGTACTATTTTATGTTCGCTGCTAAAAAACATTACTACGCTGCCATCGATGCCACATCTAGTAAATTATCTTTGGATCCGTGTTCGCTCGTACGGCGAGCGGGTCGCCTGATGACTTGTTTACGCATAAGATTTGCACTTACCCACTTTTTTTTAAAAAAAAAAAATACTTTCTGTACCTACGCTTGATAATGTTTTTATGTTAAAAATGTTTTCTCAGTAAGTGAATTATTGTTAATTCTTTATGAGGAAAATAAAGTTCTTAAACCATAAAAACAAAAGAAAGCTATCCGGACAGTAATGGCTTTTCATACAACATTCCTGCCCTGCTTCGGAGGGCAGTAATAAAATTCCATATAACTTATCCCGTCGCACATTCTTAAGGGAGAAATTACAAACTTTGTAACCCGTTTATGAACGAGTAATAAGACACTTTCCGAGTGGGTGTGGTATAAAAAAATAATCATTATCGGCTCTTAAGTAAACCTTAACAATAACACTTTCAAAATAAAAGAAATACTTGAAAAAGAATCTTGAGCTCTTCTACTCAATCTGTTACTTCCTAGGTTTCACATTAAACTGAAGAAGTTATCATTATTAAACTTGAACTATCTTAACATTTTATGGGAAAATGTTATAAGGTATAAGTTTTTAAACTATCATGGTCACTAACACTAATAACGGAAACTCGCTACAAACAGTAAACATGGTAAATATCCCGCTTATAATGTTAATGTTATAAGATGTCAAATCTCCCGCCGTGTTGCCATAAATTAGACGATTGTGACAACGCGGTATCTTTAGAGTATACCGCGTTGACAACGGTCAAAATAAATGTGCACATCGACTGTCATCGAACCTATCCGTGCTTACTTCGAACACGAGGCGCCCCTCGTGTTCGAAGTAAGTATAGTTAACTTTAGGCATATTACAGTGCCATTAACTTTCAGTTTTAACCTATTTTAAATGCCCTAAAACCTTAACAACTAATAGTGCATTCAAAACAAAAAAAAACATACTAAAAACTACAAAAAAGCCTAAATATGAATGTAAAACTCATGAGCATAAAAACAAAATTTGATTAGCTCGCATAGATTTAGTAGAAAAAAATCAGAATTATAATTTAATTTTGACTTAAATCTCGAAAACCAATGAGTATCAGCGAATCTTAAGCAGATATTTTTTGTGCACAATTTAATAAGGATTAAACTTGTCCTGGCATAAATTACCAACACATTATGAGAATTAAGCAAAAACCAGATTTTTAGTACCTTTGACAGTTAATATTTTTTTTACTCTCATGCGATTTTAATGGACTTGTCAAACAACATTACTATTAGCCCAATAAACATAACCTACGTCAGGAAGCGGCAAAAACGGGGCTCAAAAGAAACATCCGGAAGACCCAGGAAATGAGAACTGCTGTGAAGAACCACTCAACGTTGCTGATTGGCACAGAGGCAGTAGAACGCATCCACAAATGTACATACCTCGAGAGTGTCGTGTCGTGGTCGTGGCAGTGACTGGGAGTAGTGAAGAGGACATCGCTTCACGGATCGCCAAAGCCCGAGCTACCTTCGCACAGCTGATACCTGTTTGGCAATTGCGGAAACTGACCCGAAGGATTAAACTCAAAATCTTCGGATCCAATGTCAAATCCGTGCTGCTCTACGGGTGCGAAACGTGGAAGATCACAATGGATATCTTCGTCAACCGCTGTCTTCATCGCATTTTCGGAATTTACTGGCCCGAGACCATCTTCAATGTAGAGCTGCTGGAGAAATGCCACAAGAGCCCGATCCCTCGAAGGGATCCCGATCACATACTCAAGCATGCTTTGGACTGGAATCCCCAAAGGAAAAGAAAGATTGACCGTCCCCGTCAAACCTGGCGTCGCACCGTGTTGGCAGCAATCGGAATGACATGGAGCGAGGTGAAGCGTGAAGCTTGAGACCGATCGCGATGGAGGACATCTTTGGAAGCCTTCTGCCCCATCTAGGGGTTATAGGACATTAAGTCAAGTAAGTCGATAAACATAATTCCTGTTAAAATACTTAACTAGGATAAAATTTCGCAGATTGTCAGATTGGATTGGATAATTATATTAAATAATTGTTTCTCATATTTCATTATGTTCGAAACTGTTTCATTCCTTTAGTAATGTCACAGAAAACATGATGGTAATGTCGATGGAAAACACTACAAGTAGGTACAAAATCACACACAAACAAAAAAAATTGGCTTACATCTCGAAAACTAATGACAATTAGTGAATCTTACTAATAGTATCAAGGGCTTTTTTGCTCACAATTAAAAGAAGGAATATACTTGCTTTGAGCAAAAATGGCAGTAAAGTCTCAACTACGAGAATTAAGCAAATTTTTTTTTTTTGGGCCCTTAGACAGCCTATATTATTTTTTGGCCCGTTGGGTTTTGTATAGACTTTTCAGGCAACATTACTACTACCATAATGAACATAATTCCAGTGCTAGGACTTTTTTCGTAGATTTGCCTCTAATTGCAATTAGGTACGTATTTTCCTGTTTGTGATGGACTGTGACGTCAAGGTCCATAATCTGACTTCTCTTTATAATTATCAGCTTTAAATCTTTCTAACTTCGTGGTTGATAAAGATATTTAAAAAATTCTTTTATATTTGTTTACTAGAGTTAAGTAATTTATTTAGTAAAAAAAAATCATGCATGTTCTAGTGTTTGTATCCAAGAAACTCTGCGACACAGGAGAAAAATAACACTGAATAATATTATAAACAGGATCTTAATAATTAATTTCAATCTAGCTTAAAAGACTAATAGCAATTTAAACCAGTAAACAATTTTTTTTTTTTAATTACTTAGGTACATGAAAAAATACAGTAATATCATTTTTTTATGGCAATGGCGTTGCTCGATGATTGATTACTATGAATCATAGACATATTAAATAGTATGGACTAGAAATACCTACAAAAAAGGTGCCTACCTAAAACTAATAAAATGTATCTTAAAATGGCTGCCGATGTTTCAATCAAGGAACATACACACACACACAAAACTCAATAATACAAAAAGTAAACAACCATTTGAAAGCAAGACTACCACGAACACAACCACAAAACACGTCGCTTAATATGGCGGATATGGCACTTACCTACACAACTATCATTACGTCACAACAAAATGTTGCCATTATGAGCAACAACAGAAATATTGTTGTCTCTTTTATCAAATACGATTATTACATTAGAAAGAATGAAACAAAACGATGTTTCAAATTCTGTATCGTATTTCACTCATATTTGTATAAGCTAATGTATGTCATCGCGGTGCCTCCATGTTTTCCTATCTCAATGCAATGAATCAACATACTTGCTACTTAGATAAGGTTTGTTTTTGTAACTTTTATATAAATACTGATGACATCAAGTATATTACTTTCGTCTTTATTTGACTTTGTGTTTATTAATTATCATTTTTTAATTGTTTGTTATTGTCATGAAGATAATTTTGTTTTGAAATCAGGCGTCATAAGATACTTCAATTATATATTATATTAAGAATATAGTCCAGGTAAGTTTATTCTTGTGTTTTTATAACATTTGATTGCTGCACAAGGTTTTATTTTATATATTTACTAGCGGACGCCTCGCGGTTTCACCCGCGTAGTTTTCGTTCCCGTGGAAAATCAGGCATAAAAAAGTTAATTAAAAAAAACAAAAGACCCGCTTAAAAAAACGAACTAAAAAGACGTAAACAAGAAGAAAATCATGCTGTGCAGTCGGAGGATACATATTGGCGAGCTGGCTGACCAACACCAGACTTTTTAGTTATTTTTTTTAATTTGGTACATTTAAACATAGAAGTGTCATATATTTTTGAAATCACCTTTTAAAACCCTTTATTTTGATTCCCCTCACGATGGGTTCGGAAGAAAAAAAAAATTTCCACCACAACATGGCGCCCAAAATCTGCCATTTTTTTCTTTGCCTATTTTTATGTAGCCAGTGACACTCGCAGGGTTAAGACGAATTGATTGACGTAATAATCATCAAAATCGGCCAAAGCGTTTGGTCTCTAGAACGCCACATAGGAACAAACATACATACATACAAACATAGACGGATAAACACATTACCCTCCTTCGGCAGTCGGGTAAAAAGTACACCTCGGGATAGTGTAGCTTCCTAACGGTGCAAGCATTTTTGAAATCGGTCCAGCATTTTTTAAGTTTATTCGTTACATACAAAAATACAAATCTGTCCTCATTATAATATTATTGGTATAGAAGTATAGATTATGGACAAAAAACAGTTACGTACATGTTAAAGTTTAAACAAAACTATGAGAAGAATAATAAATTGGCAAACATATAAACCACACCATTGTTCACGGATTAATATGTGAACAAATAGAAAACGAAAGAGTTCTCTACTCTTTCGTTTCCTATTAAAAATATATATAAAGTATTTACAGCCAGATATTTATTTTTACTAATAAGTTGAAGATAGCAATGTTCATGAACTGTGTGTTATAGGTTTCCACAAGTACAAGTACTTTATCGCGTTTTCCAGGATAAAAACTATCATATGTCCTTCCTAGGCAGTCAATTTATCTCCATACTAAATCTCATCTAAATCGGTTCAGCGGTTTAAGCGTGAAAAGGTAACAGACAGACAGAGTTACCTTCGCATTTTTATTTCGCGCACGACGCGACAATGATGGGGTCTTTTCCCAGGTACACCTTGATCACGCGCCCCATAGGCTGCACTCCTCGGGGTAGTTCAGGATCCACGATTGAAGAGGAACAGAAAACCGTCCTAAGATTCTTATTCCAAAAGTTGTACCGTTTTTACCGATTTTTAAATTACCTTTTTTTTAATTTTGTACCTGCGTCTGTATTATAATATCTGTGTCTTTATGTTTTTGTGTACAATCCGATATCCACATTGTTTGCATCTTCGGAGCGCGAACTTTCTGAGCTATTTGTGAGGATAGAGCGTGAAAGCGAGATGGTCGGATTGTCGATCAACAAGTCCAAGACCAAAGTTATGATCATCGACAGAGCTGGACTAATAGCACGCACGGGGGATCTTGTAGATCTAGAGTTCGTCAATGAGTTTGTGTACCTGAGCTCCATGATCAGCGATCAGAGGAGCTGCAGTGGGGAAATTCGGAGACGTACGCAGATGGCCAAAGCTGCTATGAGCAAGATGTCGAGGATTTGTCAAGATAGGAAAATTTCTAATAACACCAAGAAGAGACTCGTTAGAACCCTGATATTCTCAATTTTCCTTTACGGCTCCGAATCTTGGGCAATTCGCTCGGTGGATCGAAGATAGATTGGCTTTCGAGATGTGGTGCTGGAAAAGAATATTGCGCATATCATGGACAGCAAAACGCACAAATAAGTCATATTTCGACCAGTTAAACATCAAAAACAGACTCTCCACGATCTGCTACCAAAGAGTCCTAAACTACTTTGGTCACATCGCCCGGCGACAGCCAGATAACCTGGAAAACTGGTTGTTGTGGGAAAAGTGGATGGGAAAAGACCACGCGGACGCTCACAATCACGGGACTCACGGTGACCTCTGCCCTGAGAAGAGCCGAAGACAGAGTGGCTTGGAAGCAGCTCGTCAATGACTCCGTGAAAGCTTTCCAAAACGCGCACGACTTTCAGTAATGACGAATAATAATAACGAATAAGAAGAATAAAGATTCAAGATTCAAGATTCAAGATTCAAGATTCAAGATTCAAGATTCAAGATTCAAGATTCAAGATTCAAGATTCAAGATTATTTATTTGTGGAAACATGAGTACACATACAAAGCATGCAAGTTATTAAATTACATTATAGATAAAGATCAGTCATGTTTGACCTTAGTGGCGTACAAATATTTAAATTTCAATAATAAAAGTCATTGGATAAATTAGTAAATTACATAACAACAAAATAGTAAATCTCAATTTCAAAAACAAATAAATTAAAGACATGATTATTATTAAAGTAACAATTATTAAATGTCAATTAAAATTATCCGATGTCAAATAAAATGTCAAATGTATTACTTTAAAAATACAGAATAAAATTATTACATGTCAATTAAAATTATCAAATGTCAAATATATTACAATAATATGTTGCTAGAAGTACAGATTACGTCAAAGATGTATTGATAACATTGGTTACTACACGGCATTAGATGTTGTCATTAAGAAATTCTAGAATACTGTAGTATGCTTTCCCTTCTAGCAGTATTTTTAATTTATTTTTCAACTGACGGACATTAAGCTCCTTCCAACTATTTGGGAGTTTACTAAAAACTTTAGGGGCCATACAAAAAACACTCTTGTTCATTAATGCTGTTTTCGAGCTATGTAGACACAGAATACTGTCATCGCGCCTACTATGGTTGCGATCGACCACTTCTGATTGACGTGGAAATAAGTGTCGATTTGATTTTACAAACATAACAATTTCTGAAATGTAAAGGCAAGGCAGAGTTAATATTTTATATTTTTTAAAGTAGGGCTTACAACTTTCGGTAATAAAGATAGATAGATAGATAGATAAATCATTTATTTAGTGCACACAAAAGACACAGCACAACACACAAAATCTTAATTAAATTATTACAATTTTTATGTATGTTTAAAAACAAGGTGCAAACATAAAAAGAAAAAGGAAACCATACTTACGAAATAAAAGTCAAAGTGACACCAGTAACATTAGTTTTGACAATCAAAGATTACTATTATTATATACTGGTTGACAATCAAAACACAGTGCGGTGTGCGCCTCAAGGTTGCACCAAATGGGAGTCCAGCTCAGCACGTGTCAGGCAAATATACCTGACGCTGATATTCTGCTGGATCCCTGCAGTGACATATGGTCGCCAAGCAGACGTGATATGTTGGTGTTGTTACAGTGTTATGCGTAGAGTAATTCACGTAAGTATACCCGCAACTTTAATTTATTAGTTACAATAAAAAAACATTTATATTTTATTGCAATGGAAAAAGTTCCAGTTCTTAGGCGTGTTGAAAGTGTTATAAATTCGTTTTGATTACTTGGTTGGGTATTTATAAATTTAAATGTATAAAATAATAAACAATCTCACAATAACCAATAAATAAATGAGGGCGTTGGTCCAAATAAAGTAAATTTGGCTTCGGCTAGACTAAAATTAAATATGCTTACAATAAATAAATACACGTAGATAACATGTACACACAAAATATCCACAAGTCATTCAATTATTAAATACCTATATCCCTTGCTCACAGGTTTTGACCACGAGATACGCCAAATAGACAGCTCGGGAAGTACATGACAACCAGTTATATAATGGACGTGTTCAAAATAGTCATCCCCAGTTTTTTCTGTGATGCCATAAGAAACTGTCGCAATCGAACTCTGAAAGTTATAAGGCATTTAAGATTTCTTATCGGCGGGGGAATATTGTTCCAGCATTTGGATGCGGCGTATCTAAAACTTCCCCTGAAAGCCGCTGTCTTGTGCGAGTGAGTGGAGAGTTGCTGTGAGCACTGTCTACTCGCGCATTCTCTTCTACTAGCGATCCAGCTAAGTTTATTATACAGATATGTCGGCTGCTTGTACTTTATAACTCCAAAAAGTAGGCATGCCAAGTGGAACTTACGACGCGACCTCATCCTAAGGATTGAGTGATTATTAAAAAATGGTGTTACGTGACTTCTAGGTGGGATTGAGAAGCAGAATCGAGCGCAAGCGTTTTGCACTCTCTGAATCAGTCGATCAGTTCTTGCAAGCAGTCGAGGGCCAATAACTACGTCCGCATAGTTCAGATTGGACAGCACGAGAGACTCAGCCAGCTGGATCCGCAGCTCCTCTGAAAGATAAGGCCTTATCTTATAGAGGACCTTAAGCCGGTAAAAACAAGTTCGCACTGACTCTGACACATGCGCCTCATATCTTAACCCAGCGTCCATGTTCAGACCCAGATTACGGGCCTCACCGACTCGACTGACCGACTCACCCAGCAGGGCAACGTTGAGTGTTGCAGGCACTGCACTGATTTGGTTCTTGGTTCCAAACAGCATATATTTGGTTTTAGTAGGGTTAAGTACCAAACCATTATTTTCAGCCCAACATGCTATCCTGTCAAGATCATCGTTTAGATCCTTTATCGCAATGTCAAAGTCACTTGGTTTAAAAGAAATATAGACTTGTACGTCATCAGCATAAATATGGTAACTACATTGCTTCATGGCATTTATGATATCCGCACAGTACAAAATAAAGATAATGGGGCCCACTATTGAGCCTTGTGGGACTCCTCTGTAAACAGAAGTGAGTGACGAAACAAGAGATGAGCCATTGCTAAGTTGTATTTCGACACGCTGACGTCGGTTAGTGAGATAGCTTTGGAACCAGCGAATCGTATTTTGGTCAAATCCATAGTAGCTAAGCTTTGACAGAAACAGATCAATATTTATGCAATCAAAAGCTCGCGAAAAATCAAGTAAGACAAGTAGCGTACATAAGCCCTTATCTTGTGCTGATAGAATGTTATCTGTCACGTCCAAAAGAGCCGTAGAAGTACCACGCTGTTTGCGAAAGCCTGACTGTAGCTCAGGCAGAATGTTTTTATCTTCTAAATATTTTGTAAGCTGCTGGCATACCGCCTTTTCGGCAATTTTAGAAAGGCAAGGCAGAATACTAATAGGCCTAAGGTCTTTTAAGTCATTCGAATTAGATTTTTTAGGCAATGGCCTAACGATAGCAGTTTTCCAGATGTCAGGGAAGGTTGCTGAGAGAATTGAGCTATTCACAATGTCAGTGATGACTTCTAGTGTATGTGGGAGTGTAAGCAAAAGCATATTCAGTGTTATCCCATCACAGCCTTCAGCGTTAGATTTTAGCTGGCGGAAGTATCGCAAAACCTGATCAACCGTTACTGGTTGTAACGCAAATGCAAAGCCATCATCACCATAACGATGAGACTCAAAGAAAGTGCGCTGCGATATATTGCAGACAGGGTTACCAGGAACACTCATAAAGTGATCATTGATTTGATTTGGATCTCTGAGGTGAGTAGGAAGGTCATCTATTTGTTTCTTAGGTAATACAGTGCCTCTCAAATTTTTCCATAATGCTTTCGGATTTTTTATTTTGTTATTAATATTGAATTTGAAATACGCAACCTTTTCTCTAAATATGGAATTTAACACCAGAGATTTCAACTGCTTGTAGTACGCTTTTTTGGACTCGGATTTCGTTTTACGGTACTTGGTCAGAGCGTCATTACGCAAGCGCATCATCAATTTAATTGTGTCTGTTATCCAGGGATATGACGGTTCCTTAATTAAACATTTCTTGACCGGTGCGTGCGTATCGAAAATTGCTAAAATGTTTCCATTAAATGCCTCAACCATGTCATTAACATTATGCAAGCCACAAATGTTGTCCCAGTGTATGCGCGATAAATCACTACCCAGTACTTCTCTATTTATTTGCTTGATGGGTCTGTACACAATTGTATGGGGTTTATATTTGCTACGCCGAATATTGAAATCGCACACAACAAGTGAATGACCATTTATTGAGCCATAGGGATCAACAGATATTTTTTTGTGGTTGAGATTTGAACAGACAAGGTCGATCAATGTTTCGCTATGGTCTGTGAAATGGGTGGGCGAAGTTACCAGTTGTTTAAGGCTTAGGCTATTCAAAAACTCACATACTTTCTTAGTTTGCCCGTTAGCATTCAGTAAGTTAACATTGAAATCGCCAAGCAGTACATAGTGGTCACATTTTACTAAGGAGTTAATGGAGTCAGTTATGGCATCGAGAAAAAGGTCCAAGTCGAATCGTGGGGGACGATACGCTGTGCCTAAAGCAATTTTATTTCCATTTAATGTAAGAGTAATCCACATTTGTTCGATAGTGTCGTATCTAGGGTCAATAGGGATGGAGCAGGTACGAGCGGTAAGGCCGCGTTTAAGATAAAAACCCACACCACCCCCCCTTCCCCCATGAACAGACAGCGGTCGTGGTGAGTGTCGCAGGCGGTAACATGGTACAGCAGGCGCACGCCCCTCCTCGCCTGGTCGTAGCCAAGTCTCGTTAACTGCTAATACATCGAAAGAATGCCCTTCTACGGCTGCTATAAAATCATCGTGGTTAGTGCTAAGGGAGCCTACGTTTAACAAACCAACCTTAAGGTGTTTTTCAAGCATACATAAAGCAATGATAAACACAACAAAACAGAGAAGCACTGTCGCAGACGTAAATTGTCGACGTTTTCGCATTTGTCAAGGGACATAAAATGAAATTGTAACGTGTAATTCTGTGGTAATACTGTAAATAAGCGTTGTAAATAACAATTAATTGAAATTCGTAAAAATAATCACAAATAAAGCCAAAAAATGAAGACACATCAACAACATTGTAAATATTAAAAATTAAAAATAACATTGTAAAGATCAATTTGGAATCAACAACGTTGTAAAGATTAGAAATTAAAAATAATAGTTTTATGTAAGTGGTTGTAAATAAAAAATATAAGTAAATAATTGCAAATAAAAGCTGTACATTAGCCAGTCTAAACAATAGTTGTATAATACGAGTAAAAGTCTTTGTAAATAATAATCTAAAAGCCATATGCGAAATTCTCATCGAATTGTGTATATGAATAAGTGAAATGAAAGTGTAAACACCAGCCATATGTTTGTAAATAATATCTGTATAATAATATGTTTTAACATCCAAGTAATCTGTGCATGAAACTAATGACTTACTGTAAGCCAACAGTAATTGATAAAATAGCATAACTGTCCACAATTGACCAAAATAATCAACTTTCTTACAATATATTATGCTTAGTGTTGACCAATGATGTTGAGAGCCAAATAGATTCCCACTCGGTACACCAGGAAACACACACCGCCCTGTGACCCTACTTAATATATAAAACAAACCATTAAAAAAACCTCCAAGTGCAAAACACAACAACAAAGACACCAAACTGTTAACACCCACAGGAGCAATAGGTAAATACAACAAGTTTACAGGATGCGTTCGGATGTGGTACAAACCGACTATTACCCAAAAATCCTACTGATATCCTCTTCACACCTAATTCGTTCTGCTTTTTGGTGATATTCTCTGCGAGCCAAGATTCTCCCTTCCCTTGTCCATACATACTTCCATTTGTTCTGAATCCCTGCCTGACGAGCATGATAAAATAACTGGCGGTTTGTCCGAGTTAGACGTTCGTTGACATAAACTCTGTGCGGCGGTCCAGTGATATCAAGTTCACCTGTACTTAAACCGCGACAAACACGGGCCGCGCGCAGTAGTGCGTCGCGCGTGGCGCGCCTTGCGAATCTCACGTATATACACCGCGGTCTCTGCGCAGTAGGGTCAGCAGAGATGTCGCCGTCAGAAGTCTGTACTCGATTACGGCGCGCGGATCCGACTCGCTCAGCATGAACTATGTCCCTCTCTTCAACAGAAACGCCAAGCTTTATGGCAAGAACACCAACCAGGTGTAGGGCGCTCTCACCCTTGCACTCCGGTATTCCGGTCACCTCAATGTCGTTGAGCAGGAGTTCCTGATCGCGCTCGTTCAATTGGCATTTCAGTTCAGCTATGGTGTTTTCTAATGGATCCCCGTCGACTTTTTGCTCCAGTTTCTGTTCAAGGACTCCCACTCTCGCTTCTAGGCTAGCCACACGCTTATCAGAGGTATTTAAGGAATCCTTTAATTGAGCCATTTCCGTGCGAAATTGTTGGAATTCTTGATGCATCAGGCGAAACTCGGCACGCAGCTCCTCTTTAAATAACCATTAACAAGTAGTACCGCGCAGTGACAATAGATGGCGCTGTTTCGAACTTATATAAAATATAGTTTTATGGGAGTTTAATGGCTGGTTGACACCATACAATGACACTTGGGTAAACAGAGTTGAAGCACACTCTTAGGCGACACATGAATTAAGCGATTTTAAGTATATTCACTAAAATGTTTCAATATGTTTAACGTTAAGGGTAGATTTTGGTCACTAGTGTACAGATTTAAGTTTACACAATAATTACTATTTATACACTGCACCTGCGCACTGGATAACGTTTCGCGTCCTTTATTATTGTGTGTAGAAACTTTCTGTATTATAATTGTTCTCATTAAATGGGTTATTTTATTAAAAACACTATAAACCACAGCAAGAAGTACCGACCAACTTTACGACCATATGTCAGCCCCCTAAAGAATGACTTTATAATGTTACACCGGCCATTCACTTCTACTTGCGCGTTTATGACGTTATATTTCTTTTATTGCGCATTAACTAATAATATGTTCTTTTATATCTTCTGTGTACATAATATAAAAGTGTCACCTCTTTTTGCAAACAATGACACATAGTAAACGCATAGATAACGCTACAAACTGTTCAATTTATTATAATTTTCAATTGCAAGAGAACTAATTGGTATTAATTTATTATTACTTATCTATTATGTACGACAGTATGGGCCGCTGGCTCTACCTCCACTCCTTTATGGTTTCAAATATTGATTCGTTTTTTTTCTTACTATCTTTGTAAGTTCTTTTCTGTTTGGATGGATGGATGGATGTATGTTTGTTACTCAATCACGCCAGAACAGCTAAACGGATCTGGATAAAGTTTGGCACAGATATTAGATTATAGTCTGAAATAGCACATAGGCTACTTTCATCCCGGTAATAATGTTGCCTTAGGATAAGAAAACACTTTCCCGCGGTCGAAGCCGCTGGCAGAAGCTAGTCCTAAATAAATAACAAAATTCACTGGCTCGTTGGTTTTTTATTTGACCTATACAATCACTTATACGTCTGTGTAACGTCTATGTGTGTGTGTAAATGGCTAGTGTTTGTAGAAGAACATAAACTACTCACAACCTGTGCCACAACTGAATAAATATGTTGTATAGAAGTATTAAAGTATAGATTATACCTACTAACCGTGACAAGTTGAAATACAGCTGCCTAAAAAAAATCTCGCTGCTGTTTTGGTAGAGTGTGACTGCACTTTTGACCCTCAACTGTAAATACTAGTAAGTTTCTGTAACGTCCACGAAGTAAGGCCGACGTTTGAAGGAAGCAGTGACCCACATGTATGGCACTGGCATCTCCTTCAAACCCGAAATGCACCACGTGTTGGTTATGGACAGTGATCGTGTTAAGCAGGCGGAGTCATGTTGATGACCAAGCATCGTCTAGATCAAGGCAAGTATGGAAATACCTAGCTGAAGATAACATTAAGGCCCACTTGCGCCAAAAACTGAACTCAGAGTTAGTCGCTAACACGAGGTTAAATAACAAATATGTTATACATAACTGACCAGGTTGACTACCTCGGCGTTAGTAGATAAGATAATCCGGGGTGGCGCAAGCTGGCTAAGTCGGTAAAACTTAATTCTTTGTCAATTTTATAGATATCTCGAATATGTTTTGCATATTATACTGAGTGAGTGAAGTTCGGTTTTTGTTTTTCACAAAGTTAAGAGTTGAAGATATATTTTCACGGATATTTATGCATTGTTCAATCTACCAAGCCAGATCACACGTGAGTCATGACGAAGAACGTAGTGGTGGCCCAGTAGCTAAGACCTCGCCTCACGTGCTTGACGACGTGTGTTCAAATCCGGGCAAGTACTAATGTGAATTTTCAAATTCATATGACATGTAATTTCTAAGTTAATCTAGGACATCGCTGACGACCTCTTCTGCTTTTATTAAAAAACAACAAATTAGTCTAGACGTCATCCGATCACTAATCTGTTTGGATAAATCAACTTCCACTACTTGACTACATTGTCTCTACATTATAATTCTTTTTATTGATATTCCATTGGTTTTGAAAAAAAAACAAAGTTGGGATAATTATATTTTATGATTGCTATATTTTATTAAATTTATCATAGTTGTATTTCGAAATAAGTTAATCTCGGCAACCCAGGATTCATTTAATTTAGATAATAATGCTCAAGTAATGAAAAAATACCCAATAATCAATAATCGTCGATCACTACGATACCTATACCAATCAATGGGTAATGAATAAGTTATTAAATCAGTGTAACTGGCATTACCTTCTTCTTAAAACTTTTACTATAAAACATATCCGCTCGCAATGCATCTGATTAGAAAGCGTCAAATGAAGTAGACTGTGCTCAGAGTTGATTTTAGTCTATTAAAAAGAAACCAAATAAATTGGATAGACATCTCCTGTATCCCATGGATTTGGCTAATGATACTTAGCTATACTGAATTTATAAATCATTATTACTCACTAATCGGGACTGCTTGATCAACTGACATTTATTTTCTGATTTTTTGCGTTGTTTGTTATTCGGAAATGCGTGAATTTAGGTTAAAAAAAGTACAAAATGATGTTTATTACTATTTTTACAGAAAGTATACGATTAAAATTCATGTTCCACGTTCCGCCTCTGTTTTGCACACAAAACTCTCATTCTTTGTCTTAATCCTTAATAATTATTATGCTGAGTGCGTATCGGATTTATCCAAGGGACAACTTACATCTGATCGCATTGGCCTCGCTGGCCCCATGTCGTATTTACGTCAATGAGCATTTAACTCTCCGATATAAGGAGAATGGTTCTATCTTGAGAACAAATGTGAAGGTTAGGTAAATAAGCACCCGATTATCCAGTCACTGGTTATATTGGAGGGACACAATAGAAAATCCTATTATTTCGCAGAATAAACGTGACTTTTATGGTCCAACCTCATACCGAATTTGTGCAATTAACAAAAAAAAATGTGATATCCAACGCATGCCGATGTTAGCGGAAATCCGATATTTATAAACGGCATTGAAAACCTTTCGATATTACATGCCCTAGATGCCAAGAAGTGCTTGAAAGTGGATTACTAGATGCCTAGATGATTTACATAATAATATGAAAGCGAGGTAATAATTATATAGCTTATACATAACTTACCTCAAAGATAGTCCACACACGACGTACACCAGCTCGTTCAAAATAGTATTTATTGTGCACAAAAAATACAATTTATTTAATTTTGATCTATTATTTATATTGATGAAAAAGTTGCTAAAGTTAACCTTAGTTGAGACCGTGGAAATGTGTTTCTTATGTATCCACAAAATAATTTATGGCCACGTATTTAAAAAAATTACTGCACTGGTCTTGTTCGGATTCAAGTTTGAAATAAAATGAAGCAGATTTTAAAAATAAACCAGACAAGGACAATGAACAAAACACCTAGTAATGACTCACAACTACTTCTGTACCTGTTTTCGATTCAAATATACTTTGATAAGCGTGAACGGACTGCGATTCTAAAGGTCTATCCACACATATCAGGGCAAAAATATCGTTTTGTACGGGCCAGTGACGAAACTTCAATGATTGGGCCCGGCCCTTTCACGTCCCGGGCACGACCCAGATATGTGTGGATAGACCTTAACAGGTAAAGAAGTCAATATTTTTATATATCTGCAGCCCGCGGCTCTGCCTGCATGGTATTAGTGCTTCCCCCAATACCTACTTTTGTAAAGTTTTATAATTGGGATATTTTTAAAATATTCACCACCCCGCAAATTTAGAGTCACCTGTCAAACTGTTGTCAGAAGCACATACGCTCCTCAATTAATTTCGTGATTTGTGATAAATACTGTGAAGTTGTGCCCCAAAACATCATAAAAGCATAGTTGAAGTGTCTCAGAAACAGTGTTATCGTTATCTAGTGTTTTTCTGTTCTAAAAGCAATAAAAAAACTTGTCTAAATCATAGAAAATTAAATCAGTGAAAATAAATCTACCCACATTAGGATTAATATTCATTCTGCCTCTTGTCAATATTTTTAATATGTCATCTGAGCCACTGATAATTAAGCTGCCTTCTTCAAACCAGTGCTTAAAAATCTAAATTACTTCGGAAATTACGGATCACGTTACCGAAAACCGCTCAGGAGTAGGTGACCAGGCTCCTGTGTTGGTCAATACTACTGGCAACAATAGTAATGATAAAAAACTCGTGCAACAAGCTTTTCATCCAAGTTTGTTTATATCGCGACAAAGGTCCTCATCAGTAGGAAGTACCTCACCTCAGACAGCTCCGCCTAGAAATGAGCCTGATAACACCAACTTAGGTAATCCACATTGTGAACCTAATGTTCCCTGCCCCCCAACATGGCAAAGAGTGCCCGTAAATGGCAACCCTAAAAAACGCAAGATATCATCCAGCCCACCCGCGGATGCTGTCAAAACATCCAACAGGTTCAGCGAATTACCTATCGACCTAACCGAAAATGAACCAGATCAAGGAGTGAAGAAGCCCAGCAAGCCTCTACCTATCATCCTATACGGAATAGAAGACCTGAATAAACTAACTGAACTGCTAGAATCAGTTGCTGAAAGGGATCAATTCACCTATAAATGTGTCAACAGATTGCGGATAAAAAGGAAAAAGAAAAAAAAAAACCCCGCAAATACCAACATTTCTTGTCGTAGTTGTGTTTTAATGGACTAATTTAAACAAAGAGGGGGTTATTGTTGCTCAACTATAATATTTAGACATACAGCCTCGCGGACTTTTTTGTAGGTAATCAATGTATCATCAATAGTTTTCGCAGCGCACGCCAAATAATGATAAATCTAAGAAAAACAGTTATCCTACACCGATTAAGATCGCATACACGTTTAGTTTGGATGACAATGCATGGTTAGCTAAGTGACGTCATTCAAAATCCAATATGGCGGCCAAGTTATTTTTTGTGCAACGCCATGATATGGGTATCAAATGAAAGGGTTTGCTGAGAAGAATACGATATAAGCTTGTTTTAAAAAAAATATTTTTTATTTTTTATTTCATTATTTTCTCTTTTAGGGATTTTTTGTAATTAATGACAAAAATATGCTGCTCACGTTACTTCGGAATAATGTAGCTGTACATAGGTGAAAGAATTTTTAATATCGGTTAACTGGTTTTTGCGTTTATTAATTACAAACAATTTAAGTAATTATTATTTAGACCATGGGCTGTTGGGGCACTGAGGCCAAGAAACTCATTAGTGAGATAGGGCATAGGCTAAGTGACAAAACGGGTGACTCCCGCTCCAGCTCGTTCTTGGTGCAAAGGTTAGCCATTGCCATCCAACGTGGCAATGCAGCAAGCGTTATGGGCACCTTTGCGCCGGGAACAGTTAGGGGCGGGTTATTTGACTAGTTATAAGACAACGCTTTTTGACGTGTCGTTGTGACTTTGACATCTAATTTGTTAATCTTTGTACTATTGTTAATAAAATAAATACAATTAATTTGTACTATTGTTAATAAAATAAATACAATTAAGTAACTTCTTTGAATTTGGGTATTTCCGCAACATATCATGTCATAATTACGTGTTACGATAGATTGTCGATTGAAGCCTGTATTATTATTCTATTTAAGTAATCGACAATTTCCACAGATAATTTCACACATGTGTACCAACCACACTCGGATTGCATTCAAGTGCCAAACGATCCTATTATTATATTGCAACTACCTCATAGGTATTATATGCATTTGCATGCATTTATTACTGTTAAAGGGCGTTAAAATTCCGGGTGGGCTGTGATACTCATATATACAACAATACATGACTGCGTGGTAAGCTCTTTAAAAGTACATATAAAATCACTATATGGGTCATATTCAAAATAATTGTAAGTTACGGATAGGAAACAAATATGAATATTATTTTATTGTAACAGAAAAATAACAGAAAGGAGTTATTAGGGCAAGTTTAAATAGCATACATTTGTAAAATAAATAAAACATGCACACACAGACAGTACATGGCACAGCAATGCAATACAGGGCACATTATACAAAAACTTAACATACTTCAAATAAAAAGAAAAAAAACAGTTTTGGCTAACCTGCGGTGCAGTAAGTTGAATAATATTTTATTATCATTAATTCATATATGACACTATGTGAATAACGCCTAATCATTCATATCTGTTACGTAACAGAAAAAAGTGATGGATAAAATAACGTATATGAATTAATTGCACGTGTCTAAACTACAAATCCATTTATTTCCACATTAATTTAAATGTTATACGAATATTTTATATTTATAACAATTAGCACAATACAGTTATTTCCTAGTATGGGTAATAAAACAGTAAACTTACTTACCGCTATTTTAAACGTCTCACATTAAATATTTACTTTTAAAAGTCTAATTTTCTTCGACAACGAAACGAGCTGAGAAACTATATTGAACAAAATGGCCGATCATTTGTTTTTACGTCGTGTAGTGACAGGTAGTGGACTAATGATGCCAGTATATCATATTTCTTTATTACCATGGAAATAATGTTAAAATAGCATAACAGAGAAGAATAACAGATATGTGTAAAATCAGGAGACTCATTAATAAATTAAATTTGAAGAACAATAAATAGTATTTTATATTTTGTTTAGTGAAGTGTTGAAAGTTTAAACAGTATTCTCTGAATATAGTTTTTTTTTTAACCTTTGTGTAATAGTTAATAATTAAATTATTTTTTTTAGTTAACAGTCAAAGGCATGGACATTGAGTACTTGTATGAAACGGAATCTACGCAAGTTTGGTTTAATTTTTTTTTAATGAATTGTTTAGCTATATCAAATGTTTCGTTGTTTTTTATTAAATTCAAATAAACATTCAATCTGTTTGTTTATGAAATTCTAGTCAGTTGTATCTCGTTATAAAAATAATTGGGTTGGACACTATGACAGTATAATTATTACAATTATTTTGAATATGACCCATATGTTTCACAGGCGAATACTCAATTTGATGTGTCAACGTGGTTGACACACCAGTCTTCAATTTAAAAAACTGACACATGCATTTGATTGTAAATAAGAATAAACCTAATACATTCTGTATAGCCAGGACTTAATGAGTTTTGCTAACAAAAATCTCATTCCAACACACCCCCTCAATCAGTTGCACATGCTAAAACAGTTACATCTACACAAATACCTTGCATAACCTGAAGTTTCAAAAACATTTCTATTAGCACCCTGTATATAATAAATTTCAGCAACCTGTATATTATAAACTTCAACAAAATTTCACAAACACCAAACTGCCTTTAAATAACATCATAAATCTACACTCATTAACATTAATATAAGATCCTACTTCAACAATATTCTAAAAACAACAACTCTTCAACTATCCTATAATATCTCCTACTCAATTAATCTAAACATCAATTTATCATCAGTATCAATAAAAACAAATCATCATATTTTATTATTACTACTACTCGAAAACATAACATCCAATATTAAATATCTCACAACCTATCTGACTAAAAACAAAAACATTTAATTAATATTCTGTTACTCCTACTCAACATCATTTGAACCAGTATCAATAAAAATCTCATCATCATAATTAATTATACTACTACTCGATAACACCCCTTCATCCAATATTTAACTACCATAAAAAATCTACCTAACTAACAAACATTCCATTAATATTTAAAACTCGACTTCAACATACGTCCGTCCATACATAATATTTTCAAACATAACAATACAACATAAACAAACAAAATAACTATACCTACTAACATGAAAAGAGTTAACAAAATAAAATTCCGATATAAAAACTTAAGGTTCCGACATACTGAAAAAAAAAGGAAAACATTTAAGAACAAGTTACGTATATTCGAGTTACTTATTGATTAAAAAAGATTCATTTACTATTAATATCACCAACAAGTTATTGCCACACCCCCTTAAATGAATTATAATTTGACACCCCCTTAATTCTTTTAAAATTCTGCTAAAAACAGAAAAATTAAATTTAACCAACACTTTCATTAATTAACATGAACTTATCAGGACTTCTTAAGTTTACATCGCAACTCTACACAACTTCTTCATAGATAATTACACACCCTATAAAAACTTACATACTACATAATATTAAACCCATATATTGTGGTATTCTGCTAAACAGAACCACATATTTTTAAGTCTATTTACAATGCATTACACTATACAAACCATACCTTCATATCTGTTGGTATTTTATCACCTTTATATTTCATACTGTTTGTACCTGAAAAGCATGGTAAACTTTTGGACGGTTTTCTGTACCTCTTCAGTCGTGGATCCTGACCTACCTGGCACGCGATCAAGGTGTGCCCGGGAAAAGACCCCATCATTGTCGTGTCGTGCGCGTAGCTGACGTTGTCAATAAAGGCGGAACGCTGAAGAGGCCCGCGATAAAGTTATCCGTACCTGGAGGGTATACCCTGGCTATATGTGGGTATGGTGTTTCGACCTTTATCTATAATTTTATGTTTTTTTACTCGTTGTTACATAATATTGTTATTTTCAAAATAATAAAAGTTAGTTGTGTGATTCGCAATTTTATTGACCTGTCTTCTAATACAGTCCACATTTTGCCAACATTAACATTTGTCAATAAACATCCAATGAGCCCCAACATGATGGTGCTATCTTGTCTGTTGAGGAGTTGCTATGGCCACTTTCCGGTTCCATCATGAAACCAGCTCCTATGGAGTTTCTTATCCGTTCTATGGAGTTTCTTGTCCGTTTTTCTTCATAACAAGCTACTTTTCCGAAGGGACGGTAGAATCAATTATTTTTAATTTTTAATTTATATTTTTGATGTTCAAAAGTGCCGCTTAATGGCATAGTTGAAATAAATAATGTTTGTCTTTGTCATATTATTTTAATGTTTTTCGGTAACTAGAATCAACTTTTATTCAGCTACTCAACTTGTATCAAGTGCAAGTACGATCGTGCATGGAGTACTGTTCTGATCTCTGGGACGGATCTGCCAAATACCAGCTAGATGCACTAGAGTCGATCGAAAAGCGGGCCAAGAGACTCATCGGCAATAAGGCACTGGTCAAATCAAAGCTCAAGAGCCTTAAACATCGTCGCCGAGTTGCCAGCTTGTCGGTTTTTTGTCGGTTACATTTCGGGGAGTGTGCGATGGAATTGCATGATTTAATTCCGCCCAGCCCGTTCCATCATCGGACAACCAGACGCACGGCGATGCGTCATCGGTACACGGTGGACATCCCACCCATACGCACAAAACGTTTTGGGGACACTTTCATTACGCGTACAGCTAAGGAGTGGAATTCCTTGCCGGAGTCTGTGTTTCCCGATAGGTACAATCTAGGGGTCTTTAAGTCAAGAGTGAATAGGTTTTTTCTAGGTAAGCGTGCTTCACCGTCGACCACATCATCGTTTAATAGTGGTCAATCGCAAGCCTAAAGAGAATAAAAAAAAAGAAAAACTTGTTAATTTTTATTTTTATTTGTGTTTAACGTTCAAAAGTGACGCTTATTGGCCTAGTTGAATAAATATATTTGACATTGACTTTCAAAGGTTGGTACCTAAAAAAAAAGGTACCTAAGTACGCTATGTTTCAGCTTTAATCGGCCGGACATACATACGAAAGCAAGGGTAATATAAATCTTGTATAACTTACCTCAAAGATAGTCCACAAACGACGAACACTAGCTTGTGTTCACAATAGTATTTATTTTGTGCCAGAAACTATAAAATTATGATTTAATATTTAGTTTGATGAAAAACTCGCTAAAGTAAACTTTAGTTGAGACCGCGGCGATGTGTTTCTTATGAATCCACAAAATAATATAAAGCCATGACTTAAAAATAACATAAAAATTTACTGCACTGGTCTTGTTCGGATTGAAGTATGAAATGAAATGAACAATGCTTTTATATAGACCTGGGGGGTGACCACAAGCTCTTAGAGTAAGGTTATTTTGAGATCGAGTAAGTGACAGATGTATACACGTCATTTACGACGTTGACGTATATAAAACAAGAAAAATGAATAAAAACATTTAGTTCTTTTTTCATTTCTGTTTTCGATTCAAAAATAAATATATATGTTTGAACGGGCTGCATACTAACAGGATAACGTGCCTATATTATTTTATACTAGCTGCAGCCCGTGGAACTGCCTGCGTGGTATTAGTGCTTCCTCCAATAAAACTTTTAAAAACTTTACACGCATGTCCCAAAGGAATTTCGATCGAATTTTGAAAATGGTTAATCGAATAATTACTTGTTGTTGAACGCTTTGTGTGGTACAGAAAACCACCCGATGCGGGATAACGTGTTTCGCAGTGCGCGCTTCGCTGCAACTGTTATAGCGCATGCGCCAAGGGCATGCCCCACGCGCTGTTGACTGCGCTATGACGCATGTTTTTGATGTATGAAAAAAGACACAGTGTGAACATAGCTTTAATCACCACGCTTGTTCAATGTGGGTTGGCGATTTCAGACTTATACTAACTATTAGTCCAGGTTTCCTCAAGATATTTTCTTACACCGTGGTCAGCGATGTTCAAGATAAACTTAGAAAGTACATATGAATTTAAAGAAGTCACGTTGGTACCTGGCCGGATGAACCCACGACCTCAAGCACGCCAGTTTGTAGGCTGGTTTTTAGCCGGTTATTAGCCGTGCGCATTTTCTGCAACATATGAAATTGTATGCACTTGCGGTAACAAACCGCGCGGTAAAAATCCGCAACAAATCTGTGTTCTGCCACAGAATCCACTGCAGTGCGGGGCGGCGTAAATTCGCACGAATATTTTGAACTCTATGAACAGGTAGAAAGGGACAAAAATTGCGCGGTTTTTTATCCGCAGTTTGCGTTAATTATGCATCAGTAAGCGGGAATAAAATCCGCGAGGCGCTAAGCCTTAGCGACTTGGCCACCATGATAGAAAAAAAGATTTTATAAATCTATAAATTCTGTTAAGTTTTGCTAACAAATGTAAATGTATAGGTAAAGCCGAACTTAAAGATATAGGTTAAAAAGTATACAACTTCATGTATATTCGAATCAACATTAATGTTTAATATAGTAAACATTGTCTATGTTCATTAGAGTTAACATTGGGATCCTTTCCGTGGTATGTTTATGAACGGCGACGGATGCGGGTAGAGCGGACGTCGGCATTTGAATTCCATCAGGTCTATGATTTGTGTTGGCTGAAACAAAGAGAGATTAGCGTTAAAAGTGCACAGTTAAAAATAAATGTATAAAACACTAGCTTTCCCTAGCGACTTCGTTCGCGTAGCATAATTTTTGGTTCACCATACAAACTTCCACCACCTTAAATAAATCAAATCAAATAGTTTATTTCAAATAAACCTTAGAGGTACTTTTGAATCGTCAAAAAACAATATCAGTAGTTGCAAAATCGCAAGCGTCAGTAGATCTCAATGGAGAAGAATTTGCAAGGAACTCCACGGACACTCTTTTCCATCAGTTTTAATTACAACTTTTAGGTTACAACATTCTTGTTGAAAAAATACATATATGTGTAGTGAGAACAATGGAAAAAGACGTGCACGTAAAAGCTTCTAGAGTAAGAAAGAAAAAAAAAAAAAGTACAATAACAGGCCGAGGCAGCAAAGTTATGACCAATCCCAACTGATGGCGCCTGTTCACGAACATGACGCATGGATCGGCACCACTCAGCTCTTCCACCATGAAGGGAACCGAATGATCCAGCACATGCACACAGCACCCCATCCGTGAGAAATTAGATAGAGCATGACACACTCAACTGCCAGGGCACACATAAGTCAACGAAACGACACATAGGTACAGTGAATGGTAGATTTACAGTCGGAACATAGTACTCACACATGTGCTGTTCAGTTATATAATACTAAATGAAATTGAGTTAATACAATACAAATATATTCATACAGTCATCAGCAGGTCCAACAATACTTCTTACACCCTAGTGGCAGCGGAGCAGGACCAGCATTGAGCCAAGCATTTTTATCAGCGATGTAATCCCCAAATCAAATCAAATCAATTTATTTTATATTTCATGTAGGCCTACATGGGCACTTATAAAACGTTAACAGAAGGTGCACGGTTCGGATTGGTCGTTTCATATGGAGAAGAACCGGCAAGAAACTCCACTCTTACTAAAACGGTTACTCTTTTTAAAAATTGTTTGGTTTTACAATATTTTCATATTACAGCATTAGTACTTAGATAGGGGTACAACGTAGACCCGACAATAAGTCGTACAAAACTAAAAAAAAAAGATTATATATTATATATACAAAAAAATAAAAAAAGGAAAACGAGACAAAATGTTAACAAGCATTTAGAAATCCAGAAGGCCAACAATGTTCACACATTTACAAAACAATCAGTAAAATAATCTATGCAAAGTATAACAAGACTAAATTTAATATGTGGCACAAATGTTGTTATCAGTGCTGTAAGACACATAATAATAAGCAAAGTGCTATAAAGATGATTGTAAACCATTGTAAAATGTCTAATTAAAAAAGAGAAAATTAGATTGAGAATAGTTAGAGACAACCACATATTTGTGCCGTTTATGAGTTACCAGCGAAGCCGCATGCGCAGAAGGAGCTAAAGCCAATTTTTTTTATCTTCAACGTAGTCCTTGAATTTATAATATGCTTTTTTAATAAGGACATGTTTGATGTGATTTTTGAACTTTCCATCGGTCAGTTCTATAACTGACTTTGGCAACTTGTTATAAAAGCGTATACTGTTTTTATAAGATTCAATTGAGTCAACGTCTGTTGCTGACCCCCCCAAGGCAGAATGCCGTAAACATAATACTGTGGAAATAAGCTTAGTATACTAACCTAGCTGTGGCTACATCGGTTAGCTGCCTTATTTTCCTAACTGCATAAGCAGCTGAACTTAACCTACCCGAAAGAGATCTAATGTGGGCTCTCCACTGCAATTTTGAAACGATAGTAATCCCTAAGAATACAGTTTCCACTATAACTTCAAGATTTTTGCCGTCAAGATTTAAATTTAGGTCACGTTGTGTTACATTTAGTAAAGAGGACTTAAGACATTTTGTTTTTTTCGCATTCAGTAAAAGATTGTTAGCTGCGAACCATTTTGAGAGAATAATTAGACTTTCGTTGACATGTAAGATATCCGTATCTTTCCTATCTATTTAAAAAATATGCGAAGTATCATCAGCAAATAGAAATATATCTGATAATTTAGCCATCATAAAAGGGAGATCATTAATGTAAACAAGAAAGAGGAAAGGGCCGAGAATTGAACCTTGGGGCACGCCCATCTTGAGTAGAGACCCGGAGGACGTCGCCCCATTAACATTTACATTTTGTTGTCCGTTTGATAAATAGGAAAGCACAAGATCAGCAGCTTGTCCTCGAATTCCGTAGTGGTGTAATTTACAGATCAGTGTGTTGTGGTCGACGCAGTCGAACGCTTTTGAGAGATCATAGAAAATGCCAATGGCATCCTGGGACTTCACCCAAGATTCCAAGATGTGACTGATGAGTTTTACTCCCGCGTCTGTTGTCGACCTACCTTTCGTGAAACCAAACTGCTGTATATGCAGGATCCCATTTGATTTGAAGTGAGACAACATCAGGTCCAGCATGATTTTTTCATAGATTTTACTCAATGCTGGCAGCACGGATATAGGTCTGTAATTAGAGGGATCACTCTTACAGCCTGATTTGAAAATTGGTACTACTTTACTGTGTTTAATTAAGTCAGGAAACGTGCCGCTGTCCAAACATTGATTGAATATGCCTGTTAGGACAGGAGCAATTAAGTCAATAATATCTCCAAGAACCCTAACGGATATCCACCATAAGTCTTCAGTATTTTTTAAATTGAGACTTTTGAACGCGTTCTTAGTTGTATCAATGCGTATTGGTTTAAATCAAAAGGTTGGTAAGTCTTTAGTAAAGTTTTCTTTAAGAAGAGCTTCAGCTAATTTAGGTGAGGAGGGAAGAGACTTCGTATCCTCTAACGGAATGTTGGTAAAGAAATTTTCTAATTTCTCAGCGACTTCTTGCTTATCAGAAATGGTTTGATTAATTATTTTCAAAGACAACTCATTCTGATCGCGTTGTTGTGTCTATCCAGTTTCTCTATTAATTAATTGCCACACAGTTTTTATTTTATTATTAGAAACACCAATTTTGTTAATTATTATTTGAGATATTGCTTGAGTGCAGACTCTTTTGAATATTTTGGAAAAGTTTCTAACATAAGTGTGGAAAACTTGATCGGAAGTCAAAGATTTTTCGTAATATAAATTAATCTTATATAATTTCTCTATAAAAAATCTTGGCTTTTTCTCATGCCCACAGTGGCCCATTCACTAAATTTCTATTTAGAATTGTTGACTTTAACTTTTTTTACATGACACGTTTTATTGAATTCTTGGCAAACTGTAGAAAACAACGTGCCGTAATTTATATTGGGGTCTTTTGAATCAAAACTGGCTTTACATACGTTGCTAAAAACATTATTATTAAAAGAATTTAATTTATTTTTAGTAAGAGGTCTTAATCGAATTGATTTAGCTAGCTTATTTTTTTTATCTGACTCAAAAGATACTAGTTGACCAGTATGGTCTGACCTAACGCCATTAATTAAAAACGAATATTTTACTTTCCAATTAGTGAATACATTATCTATCTATTAAACAACATCCTATCTGGTTTTAACCAAGTTTCACAAAAATATAAGATATCCATGTGGTATTTATCTACTAACAATTCCACGTCTAAAATTTTGCCGCCCAAGTGATTTATATTTTGATGATATAGTAAAATATTACTATTCGTCTTCTTTTTTGTCGGCTCTAATAGTTTAAAGAATCTACAGTAGTATTATCAGAAAAACTGGATAATACTGTAAAATCATTAAACCTAGTCTCAGTTAAATCATCAGTAACTGCGTATATAATAAAAGCTAACATTGCAGCTAATAAATGTCGACTTTTTTTGGGATTAAACATATGGTCCCGAATCAAAACTAAATCACTAACAAAATTGTTGGTGTCTAAAAACAATAAACGGTCACTATGACGACAAGATAAAATATGCATCAAGTTATTTAAACTAGAAATGTATTCATTTTCCTGAACAAGTAACTTGTCAGAATAGGGCAATGCACTTAATATTAATTTGCCTAATCTTAACTTAAGTAGGGTGTCAATACCATTAACTAAGTCCCTTTTTGTTACACTGGCTAGGGACTGGCTGTTACAAGGCTATTTCCAAAAAGAAGTACTACAGTAGTTTGCTCATTCAATTGAGTCTGTTGAATTTTATGAATAAGCTCATTAAAATGCAGTTTATGATAACAAAGGTTCACTATTGTATGTTTAGAACTGTTCTTTAACAAAGATCCAAAAACGTGTTCCCAATCTATCAGAATATACTAAGACTAATAATAAGAAGAAGAATAGAATTTTGATGAGGTTCAAAGTTGTTGCAGTATGAACCATGGGTAAAGTTGTAGGAGCAACATGTCGTGACATGAGAGGTGGCGGAGCAGTAGCACAACTACAGGTGAGGTTGTTAGTCAATGACTCATACCTCTCTGTATTATACTTTACCAGGTCCACGAACTCACAGGCCTGCTGCATGCGCTCACTTAATATCTGTTGACTACATTCATATTTACAAAATATTTCCTTTAGTGTATATTTCCTACTCAATAATTTCCTTTGAAGGTTCTGAATGTCAACATCATACATTTGTGTACTAGTTTCTAATTTACTATTACAAATATTTAATTGATTTTTTAAGTTTTTGTTATCTCTTCTAAGGTTAACATTATATTTGTAAACACTTTGAGATTTTACAAGTTTCTTATATTTCTTAATACTTTTATTGATTTTAATATATTTCTTAATTATTTATGACTACTTGTCTACTGACCCCCAACTTATAATATGCTTGCCTGCCAACTTAAAGATGATTTCCGGGATAAAACTTATCTTATGTCTTTCTCAGGGTCTCAAACTATGTCCATATAAAATTTCATCTAAATCGGATCAGCTTTTGAAGCGTTAAAAGAAAGAAAGAAAGATGTATTTATTGGCATTAAAAACAAAAACACCTTAAAATTAAACAAAATAAATAATTAAAACTATTAATGCCAAAAGGGCCTCAGCTCAGCATAATGCCATATCGATAGTCCATGACAGTCTATCGTAAAAATAGGAAAGAGATTGAGACTTGATTACTCCAAAAAGTAGGGTCGCCAAGTGCAGCTTACGTCTAGCTTTCATTTTTAGAATGTTGTGCTCATTCAAGAAAGGTGTAACATGACCTTTAAAAGGAACTTTAAAACAGCAGCTTGCGCAGGCGTTTTGAAGTCTTTGGATCATCCTTTCGGTTTTTGACAAAAGTCGTTGACCATACACTGTGTTCGCATAATTTAACTATGATAAAACCAAAGACTCCACAAGCAAGACTCGCAATTCCTCGCTAAGATACGGACGACCTTTGTATAGAATCTTAAGTCTATAATTGCAATTACGGTTATACTCTGTGACTCACTCACGTGTTTATGAAAACGAAGTTCCGTGTCCATAATAAGACCCAGATTACGTGCTTCGTAGACTCGTTCGATAGGCTGACCCATAATTGTTACACAGCTGATACAGGGTTTAATTTTATTTAGCTGGTTTACGGTGCCAAATAGCATATATTTTGATTTCGTAGGATTCAACGCAAGCGCATTAGACAACAGCATTAGACCACCGAACAATACTTTCAAGATCTGCATTAAGATCATTTAAAGCTTGCTCGTAGTCTTCCGGCTTAAATGTTAGGTATATATACTTGTGTATCATCGGCATAAATATGGTATTCACACTTTTTAATCACTTTAATCAAATCCGCACAATACAAAATAAACAATATTGGCCCAAGGATCGAGCCCTGTGGAACCCCTCTTACAACTGAGCATCGCCTGGAAACAACTGTCGATCCGTCCGCTCGGCGTATTTCAACGAATCGCGTACGATCGCTAAGATAGCTATCAAACCATTTTACTGTGGCCTCGTCAAATCCATAGAAAACTATCTTCGACAATAATAAAGGAACGTTAATACAGTCAAACGCGCGTGAAAAATCAAGCAAAACCAAGAGTGTGCACATCCCAACATCTTGAGCTGACAAGACATTGTCAGTCACATCCAACAAAGCCGTGGCCGTACTACGGCCCTTCCTAAACTCTGACTGAACATCAGGGAGGATTTTATTAGTCTATTAAAAATCAACCAATTACGCGCAAACCACTTTCTCTAAAACTTTAGAAAGTACTGGCAGTATACTAATAGGCCTAAGATCCTTCATGTTCAATGCCAATGAATCTTCGGCAATGGGTGCACTTTGGCAATTTACCATGAGTCAGGGAATGAAGAGGACGTGATAGATGTATTCACTAAGGCGGTCACGACGTCCAAAGTCACCGGTAGTGTTAGAAACAGCATATTAATGGTAATGCCATCGCAGCCTTCAGCATTCGATTTAATAGTTCGCATTATGTTCGCGATCTCCTTGGTAGTTGTGGGTGACACGTTAAGCTTAAACGTGGAATCATTACTTCAAGTGGATTCATAAAATGCAAGCATTGATTCACTAACCGCATTCGTTCCTGGCACGCTCATAAAAAAGGTCACAAATTTTATTGGGGTCGGTAAAGTGAAAAGGCTATTCCTTATGTTTAGAAGGGAGCAGGTTGGACTTTAAGCTTTTCCAAAGCGATTTGGAATCACTTACTTGGCTGTTGATTTTGTGCTTGAAGTATGCTGACTTTTCATAAAATAGAGACCTAGAAATCAGTGACTTTAATTCATTGTAATATTTCTTTTTGTGATCGTTTTTTGTCCTTTAAATACTCTGCATGTGCTTTATTTCTCAAATGTATCATCAATTTAACATTGTCAGTAATCCATGGGCAACAACACTCCTTAACAATACTAGTTTTAAGAGGTGCATGGACGGGGGGATGGTGTGAGCAGGTGCGAATTAAATTCATTTACCATAATATTAACATCTTGCAGCTCGGTTATCGCTTCCCATTTCAGGAATACGAGATCCTGTTCAAAACATTCCCCAACTATATCTTTAAGTTGTCGATACGTAATGGTTCACCTTGGAATTTTTGGTCATTTAAAACTAAATTCGCCCGAAACCAGCGCGTGCGCCCCCAGACCCGGTATTATATCAACTGATACAGAGCGAGGTTTAACATTTGTACAGATAATGTCAATCAGAGAGTCGCCGTGTACTGTGAAATGTGTGGGTGACTGCAATAATTGCGTGAGACCAAGGAAGTTCAAAAATGAGACTATCTTGTCCGTCTTTGAGTCCAAATCGTTGAGCATGTTTATGTTGAAATCACCCATTACTCGTAATATTCTGTACTCACATTGCGTTAAGGAGTTTACTGAACTAGATATAGCGTCTAGGAAAAGGTCAACATCTTGGTCAACAAGAAGGCATACGACTCTGTGCCACATACATGCCTCATGAGGGTGCTGGAGTTGTACAAAATAGACGCAACTCTGCGCACCTTCCTTGTGTCGTGTATGGGGCAATGGAAGACGGTCCTTCGATATCCAGGATATCGACCGATTCAGGGGGATGATGAGCCTATAAGGATCGAGCGCGGAATATTTCAGGGCGACAGTCTGAGTGCTCTGTGGTTTTGTTTAGCCCTGAACCCTCTCAGTAAACTGCTGGAGGGTCCAGGCCTGGGCTATCGGTTGAATAGAGGTGGTCAGGTCATATCACCCCTTCTTGACATGGATGATCTGAAGGTCGTTGCCCCTAACATCTTGTAACTGATGAAGCTACTGAAGGTAACAGAAACATTCAGTGACGCCATCTGTATGGTATTTGGTTAGGAAAAATGTGCAGTCATGCATGTAAAGCGAGGGGAGATTATTGAATCCGTGGGAATACAACTCTCGGATTCCATACACCTTCGATCCCTTTCCTCAACCGAAACTTACAAGTATTTGGGTAAGTCGGAAGCGTTGGGCATTAACAGTACTGACATGAAGCAACTGCTGAAGAAACGCTTCTTTGGCCTCCTGAAAAAGGTATTAAATAGCCTTTTGTCGGGCGGAAATAAGGTGCGCGCCTTCAACAGTTGGGTCATGCCAGTTTTGATGTACTCTTTCGGCATACTCAAATGGACTCAGACCGAGCTCGACGCCCTTGATAGGAAGGTCCAGACACTGCTGACCGCAAACCGGATGCATCACCCACGATCATCAGTAATGAGACTGTACATCCCACGGAAATGTGGGGGTCGAGGTTTTTTAAACGCCAAGACTCTTCACAACCGCGAGGTGTGCAGCCTCAGAGAATACCTTTTGAAAGCTGAAGTGGATATGTGGTCGCAGTGGACAAGGGACTCACCCCGTTGTCCATGGCTAAAGAGAACTGGCGCAAGCCTGTAATACTAACGACTGATGAACGCAAAGAGGTATGGCAAGGCAAGGAGCTTCACGGGCGCTTCTATCTGGCTCTTCATGGGCCCGATGTAGATTTTTCAGCGTCCGTATCCTGGCTACGTTTCGGTGACCTTTTCGTGGAAACTGAAGGTTTTGTCTGTGCAATTATGGACGAAGTTATCCTGACGAATAACTACCGGAGACATATAATGAAGGACGGGACGGTTGACGTGTGTCGGGCATGCCACCGTCCAGGTGAATCCATCCGACATATTATCTCTGGTAGTTCTCGTCTGGCTAACGGCGAGTACTTACACAGATATAACCAAGTAGCCAGGATTATTCACTAGCAACTTGCTTTGAAATACAATCTAGTGGATTCTGAGGTACCGTATTACAAGTATGTGGCCGACCCAGTTTTCGAAAATGACCATGTCACGTTGTACTGGGACTGGTTTATCATCACTGATATCAGGACTATTGTTGCCAATAAGCCGGATATAGTGGTGTTAGACCGATTAGCGCGCCGCACAATGATAATCGGTGTCACCATCCCACATGACGAGAACCTCGTGAAAGCTGAGAAAGAGAAACAAATTAAGTATCTCGACTTAGCACACGAGGTTGTCGACATGTGGAATGTGGACTCGGCGATCATTGTGCCGATTGTCGTTACAGCCAACGGCCTGATGGCCTATAACCTCGATGACTATCTGTCTAGGCTGTCATTACGCGGTTGGATCAAGGGCCTGATACAGAAGGCAGTACTCCTTGATACGGCTCGTATTGTGAGGAGGTTCCTGTCTCTGGAGCCTTAAACACCGGTAGCTTGGACCCTATTCCCGATACCGGTGGGCCACTATTTTTTATATTTTTAAATGTTTCTTAAGTTTGCTTTTTTTAAATATTTAAAAATGTATCAAATAAGATTATAAATGAATAAAGGGAATAAAATAACACGGAAAATAAATACTAAGTAAAAGAACTCAAAGATTAATAAAAGATGCATGTATACATTCTTGCTTTGGAACATAAATAATTATGAGCAGCATAGGAAAAGAAAATGTATATGGAATGGCACCGGGGCCAGCGCAAATTGTAAGTAAAGATTGGAAAATTAAAAAACTATAGAAACCAATAGGATGAAGCTGAGAGAGACATGCAATTTGCATTGGACATATCCTAAAAGTAATCAAAAACAAAAAGCACCTACCAAACAACAACATGCAACAATTAACTAAGAATAAAAATATGCTATTCAGTAAACAACTTATTGGATTAATTAAAACATTAATATAAAAAAACGCTTATAGAAATCCCTACCGCACAAACGAGTAAACCTATTGTGTGATGAAAATCCGCGAGATGTCCTTTTCCGTTCTGATATGCACGAGCGGCTTTCCCTCCTCTTTACGCGCAAGTATGCGGCCATCTTTAGTCCAGGTGTATTTCTATTCAAGTCGAATAGCAGCTTGGCGGGTATCGTAGTATAATTGCCTGTTAGTTTTAGTTAGGCGCTCGTTAAGGTAGATGCGGTGTGGCGCCCCCGGAGCTTCGATGTCAGCAGTAGTGAGATTGCGGCGGACTCGCGTGGCACTCAGTAAACTATCACGCATCGCGCGTCTTGCCAGTGGTCACGGCGAACGTTCCCAACTCGTTTAGCGAAAACAATGTCTTGTTCCTCGAGATTGATCGCCAGTTTAAGAGCAGGGGTGTCAATCAACTGAGCTGTTTTCCCCACTTGACTCCGTTACGCTTGACAGTTGCACATCATTCATCAGTGTCTCTTGCTCACGTTTATTCAGCTGCTGCTGGAGTTCCCCAATTGTTTGCCTCCCGGTGAATCATATGAGGGGAATTCGAATGGTCGGTGTTCTCCTCGAGCTCCTTCACACGATCTTCCAGGGTGTCCATACGATTACAGCACTTAATCATCTTATCATTCAAGCCTGAGAAATCATCATGAAATTACCGTAACTCATCTCGGAAGGCATTAAACTTGTGGAGACAACGGATTTCTACCGCTAGGCTGATTACTTCAGTATCAGGCGTGTCATCAATTATTGTCACTGCAGTATCAGTGAGGCTGACCGCTGCTTGGATAGTAGATGAGCTGAGCTCATCAATTTGCCAGGATTTTGGGAGCTGTCTGCCCATGGTATCCTTGCCTTACATCCAAGGCAAGAACACTTTGCCGAGGATGATGCTGTGGGAGCAAGGTTGACGCAGACACGGTGATAAAATACAGAGCATTTCACGCATTTGATGCCATCATTTATCGCCAAAAAATTGTCACAAGCTCCGCATTTCAGCATTGTAACTTATCGTAATCACCTAATCAAAACAATTGAATTCAACAAAAGTTAGGTTAAACAAAAAGAGTGCGATGCTCGGCGTAGGTTTGAACCCACGACCGCATGATTAGTGTGGAAAGGTACGGCCTTTGTTAGCCTCGCTATTTCAACACAATTTGTGTGTATCGAATTATTTGTCCTTAGAGCGCTATATGGTGATGAATTTAAAATTTTAGAATTAATGTGGGTCTATAACTTTTTCTGGTTCAAATACACAAAGACCCTGCACTGTACTGACACTTTTAGTAAGATTTTATCATTAGTTTTTATGCTATTTTAATAATTTTCACTGTTTACTTTTGTTAAAAAATTTGAAAAAATGATGATATAGTCACAATCACCAATTATATGTCCGTCCCAATACCAAACTTCACTAATTAATACTAAAAATATTTTTAATCGCGGAACAAAAAGAAACACGTATCCACAGTTTCGAGCGTACAACGCGAAAAGGTAACAGACAGATACGAGTTATTTGCGCATTTATAATATTATGAACTAGCGACCCACCATATACAAAGAACTTCCTCGTTTTCTCACTCTTTCTATTGGTGAAAACAGCATGAAAATCGGTTCAGTAGTTTTTGAGTTTATCGCGGCGAACTTTATTTTATAATATGTAGTGACTAAGTGAATTGAGCAAAGTAGTAGGCAGGCTGTTATAGTACAATAACATTTATAAGTTGTAGTATGTAAACTAAGAAAACGAATTCGAGATCAAAAATGTGTAAATTGTAAATGTATGTTGCCAATTTTAAATAATATCCTCAATTGTGCAGTTTGCCGAAAAGTACTATAACATAGTGCTCAAATTGTAGGCATATCTTAAACAGTTAAAATATAGTTTTTAACTCTAAAGTCACGTAAGCTGATTGAAATAAAATCGTGCAAATTATTTTTATGCTACTGGCAATAAGGCAGTTGTCTTAAACATTTGGACTACATTTAGTGTTTTCAACAAGCCTAGAAACGCCGGCTTCACAAGTGTGTCTTTTAATAATGAAATAAATGAGAATATTCTTACACAGAAACCTTGTCCTGACAATTATGAACAGAAAGTGAATAAATCATAAAAATATATAAACCCTAATTTCAAATAAACACACTTGTTCAGAACAATATAAATCTTTTATTTTCATTTCGTTTACCTTACCTATAATATTAGGACTTACCTTAGGCTATCATATTTTTAAGTTTGACACGCTGCTTTAGCGTTCTTCCAAAAACAATTCAAAAAAAAAACTTAATATGGATTACTGACAACAGCTTCCGGATCGCTACATGTCTGCGTTTGGGTACTCCTAGCGGAGCTCCACATCGTTGTCAATGTGGCGAAGCAGTCGACCGCCTCGGTCACCATGGCCTATCTTGCAGTAGGAGCGCTGGCCAGATAGCACGGCACGCCAGCATTAATGACATCATACGTCGGGCTCTTGTCACCGCCGGGGTGCCAGCAGTTTTAGAACCCAAGGGCTTGGCACGCGACGATGGGAAGAGACAAGACGGGATGACCATTATGCCTTGGAATGTGGGTAGGCTTTTGGTGTGGGATGCAACATGTGTCGACACCCTTGCGCCATCCCATCTTCTTTGCACGGCGGGCTGTGCTGGGGTGGCTGATGCTGGTGCAGAAAACCACAAACGGCGCAAATATAACAACCTTATTGGAAGTTATATGTTTGAGCCGTTTGGGGTTGAAACATTAGGTCCATGGGGTCCGAGTGCGCATCGAGTTTTTCGAGAAATTTGCACAAAGCTAGTCGACTCTTCACGTGACCAGAGGGCTGGCCTTTTCTTCGGCCAGATAATTAGCATTGCCATTCAACGTGGTAATGCTGCCAGCGTTCTGGGCATGTTTCCCATTGACATCGATGTGGACGAATTTTTTGATGCACAATGAGCTATTTTCCGTCTTCCCTTTGTATTTGTATATAGGTATTTTGTTTTTAGATATTCAATTGAATATATGTTCCAATACATTTGGATTACTAGGGAAATGTTGACTACCCCTGATCTGTCACTTTGACAATGACTTTTTGTTGAATGTTGACCTTCTTTGTGCAGTCACTGTTTGATTCATGGTTCTTTATTCTATACTTCTGTCATAGGTTTTGAATGGAGAATGACTTTTGTATTCGCTAATGTGATCGCCTGATGGCTGCGCTCATGTATTTTCTATGTGATTTTATTTTACAATATATCCGGTGTACAAGTTCTTCAATTCTTTGATTGCATTCGCGGAAAAACCTCTACGAGAAGTTAACAAGGGTTATGGGCCCAGAACGCTTAAAGAAGAAGAATTGTATTAAGATACAATGAGCGAACGAGAGATGGTATCCATGTCTGCAGGAGGCGGAAGCGTGAGTGGTTTTTCTATAGAACGATTGAGGGGGCAAGAGAATTATCTCCTTTGGAAGTTTAATATGAGAAACCTGCTTATCCATGACGACCTTTGGTGTTCGATCGACGGGTATCCGGACGACGATAAGTCCAGTCCAGAACAGAAACGGCGTAAGGACGAAAGGGCGTTGGCTAAGATCTGCCTGTCAGTGGACGCTTCGTGCGTGTCCCACGTGATGACTGCAAAGACGAGTAAGGATGCCTGGCTGAGCCTAGAAAAAGCGTACGACGATAAGGGCATAGGCAGGAGATTAAAACTTTTGCGGATGCTGTGTTCCGTAAAGTTGGACGACTTAGGTGGCGATATGGATAAATATGTTAGCGAATGTTTGTCGCTGTCGCAACAGTTGGCGGCTGTAAATAAACCGATTGACGATGAGTTCCTGGCGGCGATTATTCTTCAGGGATTACCTTCTAGGTTTGATCCAATGATCATGGCCTTGGAGAGTAGTGTGAGCAACCTGACCAGTGATATTGTGAAAGCTAAATTGCTTCAGGATACAAAGTGGTCTGTCAATTGCAAAGGTGGAGATTGCCTGATTGCTGATAAGTCGGCGAATAAGTCTGGTAAGAGACGCCAAGACAAGAAGCCGAGGTGTTGGCACTGTGGAAAGTCTGGTCACGTTAAGAAGGAGTGTACCCAGAAAGCGGCGGCAATGGTCGCGTCTCGGTTCTTGGCTGACACGTGGTACGTAGACTCGGGTGCATCGAGTCACATGACGGGACAGCGAGACTGGTTACATGATTTTACTACAAAAAGTGTAGAAGTAAATGTGGCGAGTGGACAGACTTTGAAATGCGTGGGTATCGGTAACGTGTGTTTAAAACTCAGCAATTATGATTTGACTCTTAAAGAAGTGATGTACGTTCCGGGACTGAGTGTAAATTTACTTTCTGTGAATTGTTTAACGGTTAAAGGGTTTAGAGTGGAATTTATTGAGTCTACTTGTAAGATTTTTTAAAATAAATCTTGTATAGCTAGTGTTAGGTCTGTTGGCGGGGTATATAAACTGCATACTAACGCGGTAGCTTTAAGTAGTGTAAATAAAGAGGTTTCAAAGGAGTCTTGGCACCATAGATTGGGTCATTTAAGTTATGACAGCTTGAAGTCACTGTCACACGTTATTGATTTTCAGAATACAGAAATTGCAAATAATTGCGATATTTGCATTCTTGGAAAACAAATAAGGTTTCCGTTCAAGAAATCTGGGCGTGATGTAGCGGCTAAGTGCTTGGATCTGGTGCACACGGACTTGTGTTCGATTCCTGTTGCGTCCCACTCAGGTAAGCAGTACATTTTAACGTTTCTAGATGACCACTCGCGTAAAGTATTCTTGTACTTCTTGAAGAATAAGAGCGAAGTAGCTAGTGTCACCAAAGACTTTGTTAGGCTCGTGGAAAATCAATGTGAATCCAAGGTAAAGGCTATACGCAGTGATAACGGTACGGAGTACGTAAACAAAGAGCTGAGCGCATTCTTCAGACAGAAGGGTATTGTGCATCAGGTCACTGTTCCGTATTCGCCCCAAATGAATGGTGCGGCGGAGAGGTTAAACAGAACTCTTTTGGAACGGGTACGTTGTATGTTATATCACGCGGGTTTGGATCACAAGTTGTGGGCTGAGACGGCTAACACTGCCGGGTACCTTATTAATCGGTCGCCGTCTAGTAAATTAGGTGGCAAGACGCCCGAGGAGGTTTGGTCGGGTAATAGGGTAAAGTATGACCACTTGCGGGTTTTCGGTTGCGAGGCCTATGTACATATTGATGACTTTAAGCGGAATAAGTTACAACCTAAGAGTAAGAAGTATATATTTGTCGGTTATGAAGACAAAGGGAGATCTTACAGGTTGTATGACTCTAAGACACATGCTATAAAGAGAAGCCGTGATGTCATATTTAATGAAAGTGTGTTCCCAGCCAAAGAGCTAGGAACTGGACACGGATCAGCTTCTATAGAAATCTCTCTTTCAGGGGAAGAAGCTGATGATTCCACTAGTGAGAGGAAGTCAAGCTTGCCTGAGAGTGAGGTGGTTGGTGATGCAGCTCGGGGGACTGTCACTGATGAGCTGGTAACGGTGAATGTTGAGCCGGTTGTGTCAGCGAGCGGTGATGATGGCGGCGATGACACTTTATTTTTTGAAGATAGCGTTGAGGAGGTGATGGAGCCTCCGGAACCGAGGTACAATCTTAGATCTAGACAACCTAAGGGTTTGTACACACAAAATGCGATCCCAGCTGAACCGCGCACTGTTAAGGAAGCTCTGTGTTCTGGGCAGAGCAACTTGTGGCGGCAAGCTATGCAGGAAGAGATTGACTCGTTCAATCAACATCAGGCTTGGGAGTTGGTGGATCCGCCTTTTGAAAAAAATGTGGTTCGGAATAAATGGATCTTCAAAATTAAGTGTGACGCCGAGGGGAAGATAGCCCGGTATAAGGCCAGGTTAGTAGCCAAGGGGTTCACCCAAAAGTATGGTGAAGATTATTTTGAAACGATTTCACCGGTAGTACGGTACAGTTCAATGCGACTGTTGATGGCGATCTCTGTAGAGATGGATCTACATATAGACCACCTAGACGTACAGACGGCGTTCCTCAATGGTAATTCAGATGAGGAGATATTTATGTATCAACCGGAGGGGTTCATTTCACCTGGTGGAGAAAATAAAGTCTACAGATTGAAAAAGGCAGTCTACGGACTGAAACAAGCTTCGCGAGCTTGGTATCAGAGGGTGAAGAACGTGCTTCTGTCGATAGATTTTGTTCAATGCCAACTTGAACAATGTATCTTCTACAAACGAAATGGTAAGTCGGTTATTTACATTGCTTTGTACGTGGACGATTTCATTGTCTGTTACAATGATGCACGCATGGCTGAAGAGCTGAAAGAGAGTTTGCGAAAACTGTTTAAGATTAAACATTTGGGTGCGGTGCGGCATATTCTCGGGGTCGCGGTAGAGCGTGACAGGACGAATAAAACTCTTAAGCTTTGTCAAGCGCGGTATGTTGAGCGCTTGCTCGACAGTTTCGGTATGTCGGAATGCAAACCAGTCCAGACTCCTTTGGACCCAAATGTTAAGTTTACTGATACGATTGTGTTAGACGAAGGTACTGTTCCATATAGGGAATTGATAGGTTCTCTTATGTATCTGAGTGTATTTACACGGCCGGACATTACGTATGCAGTTTCGTACTTAAGCCAGTTTAATACGTGTCATACTATGGAACACTGGAGGACAGCGAAACGTTTATTGAGATATCTTAAGGGGACTCAAAGCGTTAGCCTTGTGTTTAGTAGGTCGGGTCATGCTAAGGTTGAGGGGTTTGTAGACGCGGACTGGGGTGGTGACGTACGAGACCGAAAGTCATTTTCGGGGTTTGTTTTCAAGTATGGGGGAAACACCATCTCCTGGGAATGCAGAAAACAAACATGTGTTAGTTTATCAAGTACTGAGGCTGAGTATGTTGCTCTTAGTGAGTCTGCTAAGGAGGCACGTTGGCTTAGGGACTTGGTGACTGAATTGACTGGTATTTCTGGGTTAGTGGTTGATTTGTACAATGACAATCAGTCTGCTCAAAAACTAAGTCTCAATCCAGTGTTTCATAGGAGGACTAAGCACATAGATATCAGGTACCACTATGTTAGGGAGGCTGTGAATAATCATGTAATTACGTTGAGTTATTTGTCTACTGAAGAAATGGTGGCTGATGTATTAACGAAATCTTTGTGTGCTCCTAAACATAAGTTCTGTGTTGTGAACTTGGGCTTAGGTTTTTAAGCCAGTTGAGCCAGCGGTGATGTCTGAGTTCAAACAGCGATTGAGGGGAAGTGTTGAATGTTGACCTTCTTTGTGCAGTCACTGTTTGATTCATGGTTCTTTATTCTATACTTCTGTCATAGGTTTTGAATGGAGAATGACTTTTGTATTCGCTAATGTGATCGCCTGATGGCTGCGCTCATGTATTTTCTATGTGATTTTATTTTACAATATATCCGGTGTACAAGTTCTTCAATTCTTTGATTGCATTCGCGGAAAAACCTCTACGAGAAGTTAACACTTTTCTATGTTTATATTTTTGATCTCGAATTCGATTTCTGGGTTTAGACGATATGCGGAACAGGGTGTAAAGTTATGCATCCCCAATTGAAAAGGAGGGATCCGCCGACCAGGTAGATGTTGCGTCTGGTGGACAACTGCCTATATCTTTCAATCTAAAACCTTCATCAACTCTATATGCTTAATTGAATAAAACTGCTGTTTCAAAGAAGTGTAATGTGTTTATCGGTCTACGTATGTTCCTATGTGGCGTTCTAGAGACCAAACGCGTTGTACGATTTTGTCGAGGATTTTTTCGTGGGCATATGATTTGAGACCTTATTTCAATGACTTTAGCGCTGAAATTCTTTTATTTGTACACGAATGCCGCGGCATGCAGAGGCAGAATGATTTGGTATGCTAAAAGTGCCGTGCGATGCCGCGGCAATGTCGAAAATCATTTTTCCACGAACAAAGTCTTTGCCGTGTCATGTCGTCAGTGAGCGCCGGCCCTTAGGGTACATTTATTTTGTATTAGGCTTGAGTCCTATCTAAAAAAAAATCATTTAATTTTTTGTTGACGAAGTCGCAGGCAACAGCTAGTTTTTTTTAATATAAACGCTTGTTTACGCCTACCTTTCTTTCTTTATTCACGTCATCACCGCCAACCTCTTCAGTGCTTTCGGCTAGATCTCCATTCGGCTTGTCTTCTTTTTTGTACCCCGCACCGCCTTCCGCCGTTGATACCACTTCCCCTGACAGCTTCTGTCTCTCCGGAGAATCCATGGCTATATGTTTCTAGAACAAAATAAAAATAAGAATGTTGAATGACCATTATGCCTTGGAAGGTGGGTAGGCCTTTGGTGTGGGATGCAACATGTGTCGACACCATTGCACCATCCCATCTTCTTAGCACGGCGGGCTGTGCTGGGGCGGCTGATGCTGGTGCAGAAAACCTCAAACGGCGCAAATATAACAACCTTATTGGAAGTTATATGTTTGAGCCATTTGGGGTTGAAACATTAGGTCCTTGGGGTCCGAGTGCGCATCGAGTTTTTCGAGAAATTAGCACAAAGCTCGTGGACTCTTCACGTGACCAGAGGGCTGGCCTTTTCTTCGGCCAAAGAATCAGCATTGCCATTCAACGTGGCAATGGTACCAGCGTTCTGGCCATGTTTCCCATTGACATCGATGTGGACGAATTTTTTGATGCACAATGATCTCTTTTCCGTCTCCTCTTTGTATTTGTTTATAAGTATTTTGTTTTTAGAATATTCAATTGTATATATGTTCCAATACATTTGGATTACTAGGTAAATATGTTGACTACCCCTGATCTGTCACTTTGACAATGACTTTTCTATGTTTATATTTTTGATCTCTAATTCGATTTCTGGGTTTAGACGATATGCGGAACAGGGTGTAAAGTTACGCATCTCCAATTGAAAAGGGAGGATCCGCCGACCAGGTGGATGTTGCTTCTGGTGGACAACTGCCTATATCTTTCAATCTAAAACCTTTGTTTCGTCCCAATTTTTAATGTTTACTTGCAACACCGTGTCGGTGGGCTCTCAACGATTTTGACAGCTGACACGACACAGTCGAAAGAGAAAATTTGTAACGTGAACGCGCTGAAGTCGGGTCTTGTCGAAACATATCGAATCGAGATGGGTTTCGCCCATTGTAATGGTTAATCGCGCCCGCCGTTTGCAATCGGTGTGTGGGGCGCCCTCGAGGGTGGTTTAGAATATATTTTCACGCGCAGCGAAGCGCTTTTGTGTGAAACGCGTGTGTGTCTGCCTGGAAGCCGAATCCCGGATCAGAACGCGTTGGTGCTCCCAATCCAATCATTGTCCTTTATTATATATATATTCTCCTATCCCTAACCTCACGGCACGATATTAATTGACCCCCAGGAGTCTACCGCAGGAATCTAAGGTAAGGAATCTTATAGTCGTCCCACTTCCCGTCTGTTAGATAGGTACCAGGATATCTACCAATAAGGAGCAAATCCCTAGTTTTCCACTGCCGCGAACCGCGGTTTCGTGGGGTACAGGTTCAGACAGGGTCCAGGAGTCCCAACGCCGCTATGGGCCCCGGTGTTTAACTCCTGGCTTGGGACCAGAAGACCTGTATTTAACAACCTTCATCAACTCTATATGCTTAATTGAATAAAAAGTGCTGTTTCAAAGGAGTGTAATGTGTTTATCGGTCTACGTATGTTCATACAGTTCTAAATATTCTCAGATGGTGGAAAAGATGCAGAACAAGTTTACACGTTACCTATATATGCGACAATTTGGCGTCTACCCGTTTTACCCGCTTATGTACCCAACTCTCTTTGTAATAGGGATGGTTGGGTACTATAAGTTGGAAGTAAGGCGCAATCTTGCTCTGGTGAAATATGTCTTTATGGTTTTTCGTGGGATGCTAAACAACCCAGAAATCTTGGCATCGTTGGGATTGCTCGTTCCAAACAGTAGGCTACGGTTGGGGCCGAGGAAGAGTCTGTTTGAAACTCCAGTAGCCCGTACAAATATATAAAAGTTTGCTCCCGTGTGTCGGGCAATTATGATTATTAATAGCATCTCTCAGCGGTTGGACATTTTTTCCTGCTCTTTGGCGGAATTCCAGAGGGTGACACTTAGTGTATTGTCCTCCATGTAACTTGTGCCGGCACCCGGAGCTGTTACTCCAGGGCTGGTCAATCATGGACGCGAGTAGGTGCGGTCAGATTTCGTGGTGTGTCTCTGGGTGTCGTATTTTTATTTTTATTTTCGCATTGTATGACTACTTTTATTACCTTGGGTTCTACCTGTAAAAATAATTGTATGTGTAAATGAATAAATAAATAAATATGTGTCATTCTAGAGACCAAACGCGTTGTACAATTTTGTCGAGGATTTTTTCGTGGGCATATGATTTAAGACCTTATTTCAATGACTTTAACGCTGAAATTCTTTTATTTGTACAGGAATGCCGCGGCATGCAGCGGAAGAATGATTTGGTATGCTAAAAGTGCCGCGGCAATTCGGAAATCATTTGTCCACGAAAAAAGTATTTGCCGTGTCATGTCATCAGTGAGCGCCGGCCCTTAGGGTACATTCATTTTGTATCAGGCTTGAGTCCTGCCTAAAAAAAATCATTTTAAGTTTTGTTGACGAAATCGCAGGCAACAGCTAGGCTAGCAGCTTGTTTACGCCTACCTTTCTTTCTTTATTCACGTCATCACCGCCAACCTCTTCAGTGCTTTCGGCTAGATCTCCATTCGGCTTGTCTTCTTTTTTGTACCCCGCACCGCTTTCCGCCGTTGATACCACTTCCCCTGACAGCTTCTGTCGCTCCGGAGAATCCATGGCTATATTTTTCTACAACAAAATAAAAATAAGAATGTTGAATGACCATTATGCCTTGGAAGGTGGCCCACCCACCTTGGGTAGGCCTTTGGTGTGGAATGCAACATGTGTCGACACCCTTGCACCATCCCATCTTCTTAGCACGGCGGGCTGTGTTGGGGCGGCTGATACTGGTGCAGAAAACCTCAAACGGCGCAAATATAACAACCTTATTGGAAGTTATATGTTTAAGCCGTTTGGGGTTGAAACATTAGGTCCATGGCGTCCGAGTGCGCATCGAGTTTTTCGAGAAATTAGCACAAAGCTCGTCAACTCTTCACGTGACCAGAGGGCTGGCCTTTTCCTCGGCCAGAGAATCAGCATTGCCATTCAACGTGGCAATGCTGCCAGCGTTCTGGACACTTTTCCCATTGACATCGATGTGGACGAATTTTTTGATGCACAATGAGCTCTTTAATGTCTCCCCTTTGTATTTGTATATAGGTATTTTGTTTTTAAAATATTCAATTGTATATATGTTTCAATACATTTGGATTACTAGGGAAATGTTGACTACCCCTGATCTGTCACTTTGACAATGACTTTTCTATGTTTATATTTTTGATCTCTAATTCGATTTCTGGGTTAAGACGATACGCGGAACAGGGTGTAAAGTTACGCATCTCCAATTGAAAAGGGAGGATCCGCCGACCAGGTGGATGTTACGTCTGGTGGACAACTGCCTATATCTTTCAATCAAAAACCTTCATCAACTCTATATACTTAATTGAATAAAAAGTGCTGTTTCAAAGGAGGGTAGTGTGTTTATCGGTCTACGTATGTTCCTATGTGGCGTTCTAGAGACCAAACGCGATGGCCGAATTTGTCGAGGATTTTTTCGTGGGCTTATGATTTTAGACCTTATTTCAATGACATTAGCGCTGAAATTCTTTTATTTGTACACGAATGCCGCGGCTTGCAGCGGCAGAATGATTTGGTATGCTAAAAGTGCCGTGCGTTGCCGCGGCAAAGTCGAAAATCATTTGTCCACGAAAAAAGTCTTTGCCGTGTCATGTTGTCAGTAAGCGCCGGGCTTTTTTAATATAAACGCTTGTTTACGCCTACCTTTCTTTCTTTATTCACGTCATCACCGCCAACCTCTTCAATGCTTTCGGCTTGATCTCCATTCGGCATGTCTTCTTTTTTGTACCCCGCACCGCCTTCCGCCGTTGATACCACGTACACCGACAGCTTCTGTCGCTCCGGAGAATCCATGGCTATATGTTTCTACACAAAAATAAAAATAAGAATGTTCAAAATCGGTCCACAATTGACGGAGAAATCGGTGACGATAAACAAAAAAAAACATACAGCCCAACATAGAAACTCCTCCTTTTTGGAAAGTCGTTTAAAAATAATAAAGATGCGAGTTCACATGAGGTCTCAATGTGTGTTGCGCGCAAAGACATTATACGTATTTCTTACTACTAGACTGTGTACCAAAATTTTTTGTTTAACTAAAATTAAATCTATTATCATACATCTAGGTTAGCTATTTCCTTATAAGCGGTAACAAACCAAAAGCGGTCCTGGCGAAAGGGTTTCCGCTGGTAGTGTGTCCTTGTCTGACCTCTTGCTAGCTCAACTAATCATTGGATTTTGTAGAAATGGTAGAAAATTTTATATTTTTATTTTTGTGTTATACCAAAACGAACAATTCATAGACTTTGACACGTATTTAAATATTTCTAAAAAAGTATATAAATATTTCTACAGTTCCTATATTTAATCAATTCGTTGTATTTAAAAAATATTCATTAATACTGAGTAAGAGTAGTACTTTTAAATGTTTGGGCCTGGTAATACTAAATGTAGGGTGGTGCTTTGTGGCATTTTTGGCGGACTTTGTTCGAGTGAAATTCAGCGGCTGTTAATATTATTTGCAAATTGATTCCTAGTGGAATACAATTGTTGTCGTTTTATTTCTCAACTGTCTACGCAACTGGACAATATGTGAAATCATAGAGATCCTTTGAGGTATATTTAGCTGCCAGTACGTCAAAGCACCGTCTGAAGACTGCAGGGTCATCTAACGCCTCTCCTTCATGAGCTTTAGAGTAGGATCAGAGAGCTTTTTGTTCCTATCTATACGATGGTCTTGAAGAATGAGACTTGAGGAGACTTGGGGTTTGAGGATTATTGAGTACTCCTCCTCTCTTAAACGAACTCGAAGTCGATACTCGAACTTCAGATAACCCTTTAATACTCCATCGTAAACTGCTCAATTCCTCTTCGAGTTCGGTGATTTTTTCGTCGGTCCGAAGTGTTCGCGTGTTGTCGTTGCCAGGTCCAGTCGTCGGTTTTTGTTGGGGTAGCCGGCTCTCGTCCGGGATTCTTAGCACCCCTTGCCATACCGTAACCTCGACCGCTACCGTAGTCGAGGGTACAGGCTGCCGGGCAATATGGGCTATGTTTTATTTGTGCTATTCATGGGCAGTGCTTTGCAGGCGGGTTGGCGATCGCAGTATGGTTGTTACAAATGCACAGAGAACGCTGCTGCCCATTCTCTGTTTTTCCCATAATCGCCTCTTACGACTCCCACGCCACGGGCAAACATGGGATGGTGAAATTCTTTACGCCCGACACCATACGGTTAGTGATGTAGATACCAAAAAATATAAGCACTATATTTTTTTATTAACTATAAATTAGGTAGGTTTAGGTAGCGCAGTTAGGTAGCATCAATATATCGGGATACTTAAACTATAGTTTTTACAATCAATTTGTCCCGTGTTCTGTTTGGTCATGGTCACCTCATTAGAAAGAGACACACTACCAACGGGAGCCTTCTCACGTGGACCGGTTTTTGCGCCATAGTGCACAGTCTAGTAGTAAGAAGTATAAGGTCTTTGGTTGCGCGCGAGACCTATGTTAAACAAATGAATAAATTACTTATGACATATGACTTATGACCGAGACACGTGTCGCACACAAATCGACCTCGATTTTAGTCGATAAAATCAGTTACATTAAAGAAAATTCTTATTCCAAATTGCAATGGAAAGCCATAAGTTATCAAATTACTATAGAAAGAAGAAGAATATTATAATACTGTTTTTATATATATATATATATTTGTTTTTAAATACTTTGCCTCATACTAGAAATTTCTTACTGTATCGTGGGTGCACGTTTACAAACATTTTAACTTTATTACTACTAGTGTTGGGCGTTAAATGAACGAACTGTTATTTTAGACTGTTTACTTGGCGTCAACTGTTCGACTAGTTTACAGTTCACGGATCAACCAGTTTACTCATGAACGACATTATAAGCATCGACTTGATTTCGCGTATTCGACGCACGACGGAACGGAACGAGTGATAACGAAGACTGCCGAGCCGAAGCATAAGCGACGTGCGATCTGCTTGTTACACTGACCTCTATCATACAAGCTTGTTTAATAGAGGTCAGTGCCTTGTTATCTTTATCTAAGGCTTGTTCAAAGACCTTATACTTCTTACTACTAGACTGTGCACTATGGCGCAAAAACCGGTCCACGTGAGAAGGCTCCCGTTGGTAGTGTGTCTCTTTCTAATGAGGTGACCATGACCAAACAGAACACGGGACAAATTGACTGTAAAAACTATAGTTTAAGTATATCAATATATTTATGCTACCTAACTGCGCTACCTAAACCTACCTAATTTATAGTTATTAAAAAAATATAGTGCTTATATTTTTTGGTATCTACATCACTAACCGTATGGTGTCGGGCGTAAAGAATTTCACCATCCCATGTTTGCCCGTGGCGTGGGATTCGTAAGAGGCGATTATGGGAAAAATAGAGAATGGGCAGCAGCGTTCTCTGTGCATTTGTAACAACCATACTGCGATCGCCAACCCGCCTGCAAAGCACTGCCCATGAATAGCACAAATAAAACATAGTTATATATATATACATACCATATTGCACGGCAGCCTGTACCCTCGACTACGGTAGCGGTCGAGGTTACGGTATGGCAAGGGGTGCTAAGAATCCCGGACGAGAGCCGGCTACCCCAACAAATACCGACGACTGGACCTGGCAACGACAACACGCGAACACTTCGGACCGACGAAAAAATCACCGAACTCGAAGAGCAGTTTACGATGGAGTATTAAAGGATTATCTGAAGTTCGAGTATCGAATTCGAGTTCGTTTAAGAGAGGGGGAGGACTCAATAATCCTCAAACCCCAAGTCTCCTCAAGTCTCATTCTTCAAGACGATCGTATAGATAGGAACAAAAAGCTCTCTGATCCTACTCTAAAGTCTAAAGCTCATGAAGGAGAGGCGTTCGATGACCCTGCAGTCTTCAGACGGTGCTTTGAAATACTGGCAGCTAAATATACCTCAAAGGATCTCTATGATTTCACATATTGTCCAGTTGCGTAGACAGTTGAGAAATAAAACGACACCAATTGTATTCCACTAGGAATCAATTTGCAAATAATATATAGCCGCTGAATTTCACTCGAACAAAGTCCGCCAAAAATGTCGCAAAGCATCACCCTAAAGCTAACTGTAATACTAATATTACCAGGCCCAAACATTTAAAAGTATTACTCTTACTCAGTATTAATGAATATTTTTTAAATACAACGAATTGATTAAATATAAGAACTGTAGAAATATTTATATACGTTTTTAGAAATATTTAAATACGTGTCAAAGTCTATGAATTGTTCGTTTTCGTATAACACAAAAAATAAAAATATAAAATTTTCTACCATTTCTACCAAATCCAATGATTAGTTGAGCTAGCAAGAGGTCAGACAAGGACACACTACCAGCGGAAACCCTTTCGCCAGGACCGCTTTTGGAAAGTTAGCGCTTATAAGGAAATAGCTAACCTAGGTATATGATAATAGATTTCATTTCAGCTAAACAAAAAATTTTGGTACACAGTCTAGTAGTAAGAAATACGTATAATGTCTTTGGGCTTGTTATTGTTTCTCTCTCTTTCTCGTGCAAAAACAAACACGTTCATCTCACTATGTGAATGCTGTCAAATGTAATAGATAACGAATCTTTAATTGGTTAAATAATAAACGTTTTTGAATTTTGTTTAAGTACGTTATTCTTTTAGTCCTGATTGAAAATATACATTTTGTGCCGGTCAAGATGAAATGATAAACTTTTATATTACCTACTTATTTCGTTTATAAAACACTATTAGCGAACGTATGAACGAAAAGTTTTGCCTATTATTATAAATAAGTATAAAACAAAGTACTTAATACATCAATAAAAATAACTGATTGTAAAAGTGGATTGTGTAAATAGTGTTTACAGTACTAATCGACTGGTAAACCAGTTTTTAACTAAACGACTAATCCGATAGTTCACTAAACTGCGTATTAAACGCCGCTGTTCAGTCTATGATGTAAACTAGTCGAAAATTAAACTGTTTTATGAAGTAGTTTATCGTAGACGGTAAACCAGTCTCGTTTCGTCAGAAAAGTCGACGACCCACCACTAATTACAACAGCAAGTAAGTTGGTATGGTTTTGCGTAGTGGGGATAACCAACTGGCAATCACCATATAGAACACCGAAGGGAACATGGACGCAACGCGATTGGTCAGTCGAGCCTTGTGTTAACTGACCAACCAATCGCACGCTCGGAGCGTTCCCCGCGCCCCGCTTCACAACCAGTGAGAGCTAAAAAACTACTTCTGCGCATCTTCGTTAGATGCGCAGAAGTAGTTTCTAAGGTTTCTTGTCAACTTACGTGCCGGCCGGGGATTATACACAAGACACCTAGATCCGGAACAACTATCTGTAGGCTATACAAAAATTATTCCGTGCGAGAAACGAACCCGCGACATGCAGCACTGCGGCCGTTCGCCCAACCACTAACGCCAACCGTGTCGTACGCCAATTTGTAGATTTTTGACAGTCGTTACGGATAATCAGTAAACAGGAAATCTGACAGCAGTTTTACCAAAAGAGTATCTTGTTACCCAGTTACTGGGTTGTGGACATCAGACAGGCCGCTGCTCCATGTAAAATATTGTTAGGTTAGACAGATTGATTAGGGTCCATTCAGATCATGTCTATCTTATCTTAACTTGTGGAGGGGCCGACAAATAACTCGGACACTTAGACCCATTGGAATCTCTTGTGGTCCCCTAGATAACTTACTCCTCCGCAATCTCGTTGAACACGTCTGAGGGCCAATTTCACCAATGAAAATAAATATCTTTATCTTTATAATTCAGATTATAAAGATAAAGATATTGAGCCGTTTGGGGTTGAAACATTAGGTCCATGGGGTCCGAGTGCGCATCGAGTTTTTCGAGAAATTGCACAAAGCTCGTCGACTCTTCACGTGACCAGAGGGCTGGCCTTTTCTTCGGCCAGAGAATCAGCATTGCCATTCAACGTGGCAATGCTGCCAGCGTTCTGGGCACGTTTCCCGTTGACATCGATGTGGACGAATTTTTTGATGCACAATGAGCTTTTTTCCGTCTCCCCTTTGTATTTGTATATAGGTATTTTATTTTTTTAGAATATTCAATTGTATATATATGTTCTATAGACCTAAATAAATACAGATTATAAAGATAAAGATATTTATTTGCTCAAACACGTGTATACATGCAAGAATAAATAATACGTGCATGCAGGATAACATTTAAAACAATCGGTCCGGACTTGTTTGCCACATTCTATGGCGTGCAAAATATTTTGAAATTATTATCATGAAAAATTACAATAAAAATGAATTTAAACACTATAATTACAGAATGTCAAAATAAAAAATAATAGAAAAAACTGAAAATAATTAGTAATAACAAATATCATTCAGATGTCAATTAACAGTAATATACGTCAAAACTATGTCTCATCTAACTATCATCATATCTTTATATTAAACAAATGTCAAGCAAAAAAATGTATGTCAAATCTATAAATGTAAAATATTAAAATGTAAAATAAGTTGGTTTGGATTAAAATGTTTTGGTTATATCTTCTTTATAAAAATCTTTTTGGTTGCATGGTATTGTAATTGTACTGGCATCCGCAAACAGTGTCGTCGGATGTTTGATTGCCCTTGGAAAGTCATTGATGTAAAGTGTAAAAAGCGGTGGTCCTAGTATACTTCCTTGTGGAACTCCGTAGACCACATTACGTTCCTTCGATTGAAATTTTTCTTCTCTTTTAGTGCTTGTATTTATTTTGCTAATTTCAGTTATTTGTTTTCTGTCACTTAGGTAAGATTTTAAGAGCTCAAGGACATTACCTCTTACCCCATATGCATCAAGTTTTTTAAGTAAAATATTATGTTGCACGTAATCGAATGCTTGGGTCATGTCACAGAATATAGCACACACTAGAGTATTTGTGTCCATATTAGTCATAAGAATGTGCAAAAAGTCATAAATTGCCAAGTTGATTGTCATATTTTTCCTAAATCCTTTTTGTTCGTCACATAGAATATCGTTAGCGTCTAAATATAATTTGAGTTCTTTATAAATATATTTTTCAATTATTTTTGTGAATATTGGTATCAGTTATATTGGCCTGTAGTATTCAATTAACTCTTTATCTTCTTTTTTGAACAATGGCTTAATTACCGATTGTTTTAGGCCGTCAAGAAAAATACCTTCGCAATACACAAATTTATAATATAGCCTAATGGGCAACAAATTTCCTCGGCTACCGCTTTGAGTATTTTTGTACAGATACCATCGTTACCGATACTGTTGGTATTTTTAAGAGCTAAAGTTGTTTTAAATACATCGATTGGCAAACATGGTGCCATAAACAAATAATTCTTCCTGTTTAAAATATGTCTAGTGACCCTGTCTCCCGAATTGATAATGGGTTGAATTTTGTCAATAAAATAATTATTAAACAGATCCGAAATATATTTTGGATCAGAGACGATTTCATTATTATTAATTCTAAGTTTATTAATGGTATGTTTTGGAATATTTAACTTTGATTTATTAATAATTTGCCATGTTGTTTTTGATTTATTTGTTGATGTCTGTATTTTATGAATGTTTTGAGCTCGTTGCGTTAAATTAATAATTCATTTAAATCGCTTTGTATAATTTTTAAATAGCCTCTTATTATTTGGAGTAGGTTTTTCCCGGAACTGCCAAAGCAATTGCCTTTTTTTCTTGCTGCATATTTTTATGCCACGTGATACCCATTCTTGTTATTTTATGGACATTTACTGAAACGATATTTTCAGGAAAACATTGATTGTACAGTAATGAGAAGATATCCAAAAACGCGTTAAAAGCTATGTTTGGGTCCTTTGCTTCATATATGTCCGAAAAAGTCAAGACTCCGCAGATAGTTCTTAAATTTATGAATGCAAATACAGCGTTCTGATTGGTAGTTTCTTAGCGGTATCTACCAATCAGAACGCTGTATTTGCTTAAACAGAGTTAAGTTGAACTAATCGCGATTAGTTTCATTGGTGTAATGAAATCGACCCTAACCCAACGGTCATCAGTTCTACGGTTGAAGTGGCCAGCCCAATGCCACTTCAGCTTGTTTATTCTGTTAGCGACAATTAATTCGACATATATCACAGAATAAGACCAATTTTGTTTCGAAATATAAATAAAGTACCTTTACCGTACCTTTGTACTCCTCTGTCATGATATGTTTTCTGTATGTATTTTCTGTGTGTACATTAATTATAAAATAAATAAATAAAGAAAGATATTGATGCAAAATATAACTCACCTTATAGAACTGTATTAACTCATCCTTAGTGACTGTGTTCAGTTGTTCCACTTCCACTTTAGGCCGGTCGAAGTTGTAGACCTGTAACACACAACAAGACTTTTAAACTATGTTTGCATATAAAACATATTTATCAAATGCAGGGGTCACCAAATGGCGGACCATGGCCCGGTATCGGGGCACCGACCTATTTTGCATGCCTTACCAGTACCGTACTCCCCAATCTCCTTGGCCGCTCTGAAGTTGGCTACAATGGCTGCGCAGTAGTAAATCTCATACTAAGGCTGAGGCCCCATTAGTGTCTTACTTAGTCTTTAAACATTTTATTTGGGGGCGTGCCACATTATGCGTTGCGTCGTCGCGTATTACGTTTCAACGGATCGACGGACAACCTCTGTTGTAGTTAGTATTTTAACGCAAATCTGGTTTAGAATAGAATAGAATATACTTTATTGTACACCGTAAAAGTTATACACATTTACAAGAAAAACTTATTTATACGGGTACAAATCGCTGACAGCGATATCTACCAGACAACTTTTGGATGGACTGAAAAAACTTAGAATAAAAAAGGGGGCAATAGTTAAAAGCACACTTTTTAAACAAGCATATTACCTGGTCCTGCTCCATAGGGCAATCTTTAGTGTAGACAAAATCAAACTGGTTAATTTGTAATGTATTCATAATTATAGTTAGGCATTTTTTTTCCTTTTTTGTTTAAAAAAATAGACTCGCACACTGTTACGTTGTTGTTGAATTAGGTAATTTATCTATGTTTGCAATAGTTTGCATTATTTGTAAGTTTGTGAGAACCATGTTCCTATTTATCAAGTGAAGGAATTTACCTGTTAGTGCTTGTAATACTTTATACCTATATGTAGTATAGTAGTGCTGGGTGCATCGTTCTCACGTATATGAATTTATTTAATGTATATACTTAAGTATATATTGTAAAATCTTATTCGTTTATAAAAGTAAGTATGGCAATCTTGTGCGTTCTTCTCCATAACAAGCTACTTTTCCGAATGTACGGTACAATCAATTTTTACTACTTGTAAATTTTAATTGTTAACGTTCAAAAGTGCCGCTTAATGGCCTAGTTGAAATAAATACATGTCTTTTTGACTTTTGACCCCCTTTGTGCGGTTTCGTATTTAATTTTATTTATTTATCACAAAATGTTTGTTTAATGTAACTATAGATAAACCTTGAATGTTCCCGAGGACTTTTTTGATAATCCCTCCTCAATCTCCATCAAATCGAGTATAACCGATTAATGCAAAAAATTTTCGTAATTAAAAAGTGATATTGAAATTTTCTGAATTTTTGTTTCAAAATCTATTAGCTTTTGGGAATACTTTAAAAAGTCGATCTCTCAAATTATTCAGATTATTACTGATACCACAGATAATATAATACTAGCATACAGATGCCTCATGCCATACAATGCAACCGTGCCGACGTAACAACCGTGTTTCGTCTGATTAAGCTGATTATTTTATTAAGAACATCGATCGTGTTCCAATACGTTCCACGGATATAGATGGTGTTGCGAGCGACTTGAAACTAAAATAGTTTAACCGGTTCGTGAATACTTTTTTTAAAAAAACAGCGACGATTTGTTTTATAATATTTTTTGCACGTTTTTATAGTTTCATTGTACCAAAATGTGTTACAAAACAAATTAAAAAATCGAGAACATGCCTCAGAAATTAAAAAAACGCGCCATCTATTGGAATCAATTTTGAATGATCCATTCAAATAAGCTTTGAAATGTGGATTAAGAGCAAAATATTCCTTTCTATTAGTTAATTAAACAAGAACGTATGTTTTATTTTATGATCGCCTCAATTCTTAAAACTCAATAACATATCAAAACTTATCACACCATTTAGTGCAATTATTTGACCCAAATTTTCTTACATCGCGTTGGGTGCCCGTGTCAATAGTATCTGTAAATATCAGTTCGATATTTATCGATATATTTCTTTCATTTGCCCATCCCTAATCCACACTGAGTCCTGAGTTGTGACGACGTGCGTCGCCCTCTTACGTTGCGACTTCGTGCGTCTTAATCCAATTAGAGCGTTGCGTTCAACAACAAACAACCGGAATAACAACGCAACGCACTAATGGGGCCCAGCCTAAAACAGCAGCGTACCGTGCCTTGCACATCGGAAACCCTATGTTCATAATTATGTTCAGCCCGGTCAAAAAGATTGGGGCTTAGGTACTGTACAATATAATATGCTTATCTTTACTCCTATTGATTCAATATCGGACGAATCATCTCAACAGAAATATCGATGATTATCTATACTTTAGTATATTATTTAAATTTTAACAAAGTACACGTGCGTGATCATGAAAGGGCGGGGGGGATTTGTCTTTTAACCTTATGGATCGCGACGATCATATTATTAAAAAAAAAACGGATCCCAAATGAAAGTAATGGAGTAGTTGACAAAAAATATCTAATTAGTCCGTCAGTTAGATAACCTAAAAATATTGGACACTTATTTTTCTCTTGCCACGTAAACAAAAAAATACGACGATACAGTGCTTTGAAATATCACAAAATAGAAAGTATACAGAAGGGCCACTTCTGTCGTTTCGAAAAATTGACTGCTTAACTTGACAGATTCACTAGGATTGTTTAATGATTTCGAATTTAATATTGAAAGTGAAGTTATCTTTGTATAACTGTCTCTTTCACTCGCTTACGTTTGTCGCATCATCCTATCTCGCTTACTCTATGCATTTAAACTGTTTTACCGTTTTTTGCGAATTATTTGACATAACCAACTTCAGAGACACAAAGATCCACTGTGAATATTATACAAATGTGAAAAGCACCATGCACGACAAAAATATATTTGAGCTGGATGACTTTAAACCAGAGAGTAAATTTGCTAGTCTAATTTTTTTTCTATGCTTTAAACTATAATATTATGACAAGTTTCATAGCCTTTCCAATTTTGTCTGTGGACTTAAAATGATGTATTACTTTCCAAGATATCGAATTTCTAAATTGTCATATTGATATATTTAATGAACTTTATAACTTAAAAATGAATGAAAGAACGAATTTAAAAATTTATTTAAAGGATATTCGGTCTATAACAATTAATAAAGGTAATCCAGCCAATGCAACCTCGTTACAGTACTATAGATATGAATGACGTGACAAAAGCCCGCACAAAGCACTCATGACAGCCGCGACTGAGCTCAGTCCGATATTGCCCAATATTCCCTGTATAATCGCAATGTTAATGTCTGTGTGCAAAATGACGCTTTGTTCGTAGTGGCCTCTCTGTCAGCGGCGCGCCGCCGCTTACGTACTTTGTGGAAATATCGTGTGACGTCACAGTGTGCTACACTTTATAATTACAAGGTGACGTCTTAAGCCCCCACTCCAACTTTGATGCGCTTTAATTTTGTAAATTTTAATTTATTTGTTAAAACATAAAATACGTAATAATTATTTTATAAGCTCACTGACGGACTAACTAGAATAATTATTTTTCGACCCAGGCAACATGTCTATTGGAGACCCCAGAGGCTGAATAGTCGTCAGTTAAACCGCACCAACTGTAGTCTATGAACTGGTAAGCAATCAATGTACCTGTGCGGTGATTTCGTTCCATATTTGCGCCGCTCTGCTGGACATTAGCTTCGGCTTCTCAAGCTTCTGCGCCGCTAAGGCAGCTTTGTACTTCGCGAACTCTTCGTCAGTCATCTTTTCTAAGTATTCCTGTGAAAATAACATTATACCTAGTCTTGCCATAAATATAGTAACAAAGAAAAAAATTGTTTTCTATTGCTAATAACATTTATTACTATTACAATGTTTGTTTTTGCTCCATCCTTTTGAAAAGATTAAAAAGAGAGTATGAAAAAGAACAGCTACAGAATGCAAATAAAAACAACAAAAAACTATGGGAAGCAATTAAAGAGATCACTTATACCACAAAACCAAAAGATACTTCTTCTAAACTCGTAAACACAAAAGACCCAGTGAAATCGATTAACAATGTAAATAACTTCTTTGCAAATGTAGGAAAAGCGTTGGCAGAAAAGGTGAAAAATACAAATATTCATGCCCAACCAAGTATCCCTAAGTCATGCCCTGGTTCATTTGTATTGTTACCAACCGATGAGGATGAGGTTGAGGCTTTGATAAACAATCTTAACAGTGCCAGTGCAACTGGACTTGATATGATGCCCGCGGACGTTATAAAGGAAAATAGAGGTGTTCTAACAAAACCTATAACATTCATCTGCAACTTGGCTCTTTGGACTGGAGTGTTCCTTAAAGAACTTAAAAAGTCGAGAATTCGCCCGATTTCGATCACAAGAGTGGGGATAGAGACTGTGTCAATAATTACAGACCTATTTCAATACTACCTACCATCTCAAAAATCCTCGAGCGCGTCATAAATAAGAGGCTAGTGAATTACCTTGAGAATAACAATCGCCTATCCCCAGCACAGTTCGGCTTAAGGTCTAAAAAATCAATCTCAGATGCAGTTCATGAATTACTCAATTACGTAGTCACTAATCTTGACAGTAAAAAGAAAACCATTGCAATATTCCTGGACCTTGCTAAAGCATTTGACACAGTCTCTATTCCTATCTTGCTAAAATAAACTTGAGTGTCTAGGAATCAGGGACCTTCAGTTGAAATTGTTGGAAAGTTACCTCACGGAAAGAACACAATATGTGAAACTTGATAACCTGACAAGTAATGATGCCACAGTTCTTTTCGGGGTTCCACAAGGTAGCATATTGGGCCCGACATTGTTCCTTGCCTACATCAACGATCTCTGCCAGTAAAATTTTCCAAAAGCTAAAATTGTTATGTTTGCTGACGATACGGCATTACTTTTTAGTGGAGAAACATGGGACGATGCTTTTTCGAATGCACAAGCAGGTTTTAATTTGGTAACACAGTGGTTACACGACAATGTCCTGACTCTAAATGTGGCTAAGACTAAATATATAACATTTTCTCTCAGAAACCCGGTAGCGGATATTACCAATCATAAAATAATATGTCATGAATGTACCGACTACAATGACGCTGACTGTATGTGTCCCAGTATTGAAAGGGCAAATACAGTTAAGTATCTCGATATAGTGTTAGATAGTGAATTAACCTTTCAGAAACATATTGACATGTTGGCAGCAAGAACACGGAAATTAATCTATATCTTCAAAAATGTACGGCATGTAGGTAACAAAGATCTAATAAGAACAGTTTACCTTGCACTTGCTCAGTTACAGCTCAGTTATTGTATTTCTGCATGGGGGGGTGGTTCAGCGAAGACCCATTTGATAAAAATTTAAAGGGCTCAAAGAGCTGTACTAAAAGTAAGTATGTTTCTACCGTTCTTTCACCCAACCGTCGATGTTTATAGGCAGAGTAAGGTTCTAACAGTTTGTCAGCTTTATATTTTGCACATAGTCACTAAACAACATTCTCTGCTGACATATGATCCAAAGTTGACTGAGAATCGGCGGAGAAAGGACATTGTCTGCACAAAACCATCCTTTAAAACCTGTTTTGCACATCGCTTCTTCTGCTATCAGGGCTGTAATCTTTATAATAAAATAAATAGGTTCTTGTCAATCTACTCTCTTTCTAAAAAAAACTGTAGCGCTGTAGTAAGGGACTGGTTGCAGACACAGGACTACTTTTCCACAGATAAACTTTTACAGTAGTAATGATCATTTGATGGCTAGGTAATAATCGCACACTCATTTCATCATCACCACACATACTCACATACACACACTCACTCACATAAATACACATACCCAAACAGTCATACATACATACACATACATACACACACAAAACACACCCACTCACACTCATATTGCGCTTTGTGGCATTATGATATTTATTTTTCATCACACTTGCACGTAAACAGTATCAAAACATACAGGTTAACTTGGCCGTAATGCCCCATATAAAACCCCCGGGCTTTTTTGTTTGTCATGAAACCCAAGGGCGGTAAGTAATATTTTTTTAATTTACACCACAGCACACTGGTCATGCAAGTTCAAGCAAGGAGTTTACACGCAATTGAAAAATTGTCTTAAAATGTTATCTAAACAGTAATTTCTTTGCAATCTCGCTACATGTTACTTAAATACTCAACTAATGTTCTTAATAATCGATTTTAATAGTTATAGTATGAAAACGCTGAAGTTATTTAATTCTTTTTACACTCCGTCATGGCTGTATACCTACGTAAGTATTTGCCCTTAAAGTTTCTGAACGAAACACTGTATAATCTGTGGTGTGGGCAAAAATACGCCAACCGCTTAAAAAAAGGTTCACGTATTTCGTAATAACAGCTGTGCTGACTTGTATAAATTAAAGCTATAATTCATAATTATTACTCGCAAATGTGATGGAAAACATTGTGTGTATCACGGGCGGTACGGGAATTACGAACCTCGACTCAGAAAGCCCTCAGTCTTCGACTTCGGGCTTCGACTAGAGCCTCGATCGTAATTCCTTACATACCGCCCTTAATACACAATGTACTATTTCGTTTCTGAATCATATTTATTTTTCGTTGCTGTATCTGTCTCCTTAATTTAACAGATAGTTTTAATTTATAAGTTCCATCAAACGCTTGTCTATTTAATTAAAATGTTGTTATGTCATACCTGTTGTTCATGGGGTGAGGACCTGGTGATCTGTAATACAGGTTAAAACCTATAACAGACACCAGCTCCGCGCACTCACTTGACTGCTAAATGTTTCCTTCTAAATTTAATTATAAGTTTTTCCATAAGGTCATGTTTTCGTGAGGAGAAATAAAGATTATGATTAATGTGTTCGTTTAATACATTAATATAAAACAATTCAAAATATAAAAAGCTTATTCGAAGTGGTCTCCATTGGCTGCAATACAGTCCTTTAAACGTTGAGGCCAGTTATCAATAGATGCACGCACTCTTTCCATGGGAAAATTCTTGACTGCCAATCGTATGGATTGTTATAGGGACTCCAAATTATCATGGCGTTTAGAGCAAGCCGTACTCTGTATAACTAACCATAAATCATAATCCAGCTGATATCGGGACTAGACGACGGCCAGTCTTCAGCTCTGATGAAGTCGGACACGTTCGATTCCAACCAAAACTGCGTGGACCGAGCTTTGTGACCCAGCGCCGAGTGTTGCTGGAAGTACCATTCTTGGTTATTGAACATGGTGTTGTTAAGGGGCTTAACTACCTCTCAAGAATGGTATCTTGACCTGTGCCGATGTTTTGATACCTTTTTCACAAAAGTAAGGCTCAGTCACTCCCTCATAGCTAACACCCCACCAAACCATCACTGAAGTCGGATAATGCCCACGTTGCACTCTGTCAACTAATTGGGAAGCTTCCTTAGAGCTTTGAGCATAAGTACGGTTTGTTAAAATGTTGCTCAATTGTAAAAAAAATCTCATCCGTAAACAAAATTTTTCTGTGAGCTCTCTTTGTGTACCCCTTCAGTAGTTGTTTCGATTTGACCACCCTATTCTTTTTTAAATTTTCAGTTAAGAATTGACCAGTACGTATCTTATAGGCTGCAAGTCCTAAGGCATCTTTCAAAATACGCGACATGGTTCTTGGTGCTATCTTCATCTCTCGAGATAAAATCTTTTGCTTTCGGACAGGATTTCTTCAAATTGTTTCCCTTACTGCTTTTACCATCTTTTTCGTACGAACACTACGTGGACGGCCAGATCTTTTTCTGTCACAAACAGAGGAGGTCTCATTGTACCTATTGATAGCCCGGTACACAAACATATGACTAATACCAAGCGTATGGAGAGTTTTAAAAATTGCATTTGGCTCCATACTTACTTTGTGTAATGCAATCACAGCGATTCGGGTCTCTTTATCCCCCCACTCCATTTTAATATCGCAAAATATTGTACAATGTATTGGCGCCAAAATAAGAAAACACAATGTAAAATCATATAAAAATGACAGATTCCAAATTCAAATGTAATATTTTGTTTATTTCTAATTCTAACAGTATTTATGGCCAGACTAAGTATAGTACAACTATTTTCTTAATGCTCCTCCGCAAACATCGTGTTTCGTCAGTCATCGGCTTTCTATAAGTTGCCCTTTGCACTTGGTGCAGACCGTATACGCTTTCAATCAACAAGTATATAGAGTTGTTAATACTTTGTTAACTTAAAGTAATTTATTTAAAAAATGGGAGGAAAATTACTAAAGGAAAATAGTTTTACAGCTCTATATAGTTCACACGGAAATCAAAACACAACAACAATAAAGTACTTAGGTCTGAATTCAAATGATTATACACGATAAATCTAATAATTGATGGACATGGAAATTTGTATTCAGCAATGCGATGATTGCCAAGGTGCATTAAGAAAATAGTTGTACTGTACTTTATCGTTATGTCAGTATTCTCAAAAGAGGAAAGCAGAGAAGTATACAATCCATCTCCGTAGTCGACGGGGTTGGCGCACAGTGTCGCGAGTTCGATTCCACGGAACCTAGGCTATTTGCATGGTCTACAGATAGTTGTTTCCTTGTGATAATTTTCGACGTTCACGCGGTCGAATCGGCTAGTAGAAGCTAGTATCTTTATAAGTTACTAGCTTCTGCCAGCGGCTTCGCCCTCGTGTAAAGTGCTTTATTATCCCAAGGGCACATTACACCGGGCTCAAAAGTAGGATATGTGCTATTCCAGACGATAGTCTATGTCTGTGCTAAATTTCATCCAGATGCATTCAGCCGTTCTAGCGTGTTTGAGTAACAAACATACATCCACCCACACATCCACCCAAACTTTCACATTTATAATTTTAGTAAGACGATTTTTTTAGGACTTTGAAAGGTCGAATATCTACAACTAATCAAACTTAGTTTATTTTCTTGCAGGTAAAAACAAAACATTTTACGACCACAGAAATAAATCTAACTAGATAACGCAAGTCCCTCCATCTGTATGAAAACAAAGCGTGCCACTTTTTCACAAACAATTTAAAAACAAATTTACTTACCAATGAAAGAAAACATTTCCAGTGCTTCGGCAAACTTTTCTATACATTATTTACAGCTCAATATGGCATTAAAAGGCATTTTTCTAGATTTCGGTGAGTTTCCAGTGCCGATAATGCTAAACGAAATGCTCAGATTACGATCATTCATCATAATTTTAGCCCGGTTTTTGGCATGCGAAGTACATACAATCGCGTCATCTAGTTACATTTATGTCTGTGGTCAAGCGAACCTATTAAATTTTATATGAGTTATTTACTTACCAGGGAACCTTGTAGGAAGTTCTCTATCCTTTGTTCCAAGTATTCGGGGTGTCTGTCGCTCTGTACGATCACTCTGAAGCCTTGCACGCTATTGGAGCGACGAAGGCCGCTGGATACTATGTACCCTAGTTGTTCCTGATGGGAAGAGAAAGAATATTAGTAATTATTATCCAGCAGAAGCCTGAACAAGGCTATTACCTGCATCCAAGATGCGCCTAAGTTCGGCAGGAGCCTAATTCCGGCCCCACCTTATGCCAGGTTTTTTATATGTGTTAGTTATATTTTTATTGCCGTATTTTCAGCCGCTTTCCATCACATACGCTATTGGCTAGAGCGCGTGGCGTATTCATGTCCTTACATTATCGTACTAGGAACGAAGGTGAACAATTCGATTTCTAATTGCTTCCGTGCCTAAAGCCAGCCGCGTCCTAATTTTGACAGGAGCCAAACTTTGGCTTATTCAAGCTATAATTTAAGAGCCTCATTCTATTAAGAGCCTAAATCCGACAAGAGCCTAATACCGGTCGTGTCCTAAATCCGGCCACTCCCCATATCCGGCACGTAGACCGCAGCATACTAAAGCAAGGCTAGGCCAGTCTACGCGCCAGTAGATCTAACTTGACTTTGCTCGTACACTGTCGCACAGGGGCGAAGTTAATATATATCTCGATTCTTACTGGCTTCGGAGCCCAAATCCAGCCACGTCCTTAATTTGACAGAACCCTCACTCCGGCAAGAGCTTAACTCTGGCAAGAGCCTTATTCTTCTATGTTAAAAGCCTAAATCCTGATCGAGCCTAAATCCGGCAGTACACTAAATCCTGCTGGTGCTTAAATCCGGCAGGTCTCTGAATCCAGTAACATTCTAGATCCGTAAGGCCGTCCGGCAGGAGCCTAATACCGGCATCACGCCATACCCGGCACGTACCTTAGTCCGCAACATACTGTAGCAGGGCTCGGCCAGCGTAAGCACCAATAGCTCCAGCGTGACATTGCTCCTACACTGTCCTACACCGCACGCGTAGTAAAGAGACGCACACGATGACTGGTGGACACTATTCATCGTTTCACGGACGTGCCAAGCGCCTGGGAAGGTAGAAATGCATAAGTTTAAATTTATTGCAAAAATCATTCTGCTCAGGGACCTAAAAAAATTCACGCTAAGGAACTGAGGCCTTAGTGAGAGTTTTTACTCACGCTCAATCGCGTTAACGTAAACGTCAATTTGTATTTGAAACTGGATAAGCGCCGTCTGGTGACGGTAATGTAGCCAGAGAGCGCTACTTAAATAAAACTTAGGATTCACTGTTCTACTTATATTTCAGCAGCAAGCACCCTCAGGCACCTTCTATCGAACTATCACATCAAAGCTTAGAGGACCCTTTATATACACGGAGAAAGTCTAGCGAAAACATCTTCATATATTTTATGTTCTAAATTCAGTTCCTTTTCAAGACGTTATTTGTTGCCAGTCTTAATATGGGCAAGTAGGTTGCCTTCTAGTTAACTAGTTAAGCAGAGTCCTCAAGTAAGGAGATACCACTTTTTTGTATACATTTTGAAATATGAGATCGTTTACGTTATCACGAGTGAGTACGTTAAAAAACTCGGTGCTCTAAGCAAACTGAACGTGAGCGGCGCCACTGCAAATTCACGAATTTTAAGCGCCGTGTAACACGCGGCTAATATCATTGCCAAACATTTTGACGTTAGCGTCTGGCGTATACGCTACAGAAAAGTTTTTTGTGCTTGCGGAAATTTCGAATATAATCTTAATAATATTCACGTATAAAAAGATAAATTGTCACCGAGTATCATAAGCCAATAAGGAGAGTTCCTGTGGGATTGGCATAGCCGCTGGTAGAAGCTAGTTTATTATTAAAATCACGACGAATAAGGACCTCTTGAGAACTTGACATAGTGCATGCAATGCCTTGTTTTCAGCACTTGCCTTAAGATAAAGTCCCGGTAAGAGCCTAATTCTGGCTGGAGCCTAATACCGGCAGTAGAACAAACCGGCCAGAAGTTTATTTTGAGTAAATAACCATTGTTATTTATTTTTAAGTAATGAATAAAAACATACAAAACACTTCTTTCACTTTCTTACCTTGTTCTATTTCTATTTCTCTATGTAACAACAGTTGTTGGGCACATAACGGCATCGCATCTTTTGGCAATCTGTGAAACAAGAAATATTACATACAGTAACTGAGAGTTAAGAAAAAACCTGTATTACATGTATATTTTAAATACCAGCTTACCATGCAAACGTTGTCCTGACAAAATTTCTGAGTACATTAATTCATAGAATAACCATTTTCTAGGCAACTTCCCAACTACAAACATCTTTCAAAACACGACAAAAGAAATAAACAAAAAAAAATCAGATCAGTCCAGCCTATGAAGTGATGCGCTTACCAATAAATTGCATTTCTTTATCACACTTATATTATAAAGGCGAAAGTTTGTGAGGGTGTGTGTGTGTGTTTGTATGCTTGTGCCTTTTTCACGCTCAAACAGCTGGACGGATCTGGAGGTTTGGCACAGAGATAGATACACACGATAAGCACACAACGAAGAGCACATACGATATTTTTTTTCATGGAGTAGGTCCCCTTGGAATAATTTTCGACTTTCACGCAGGCGAAACCGCTGGCAGAAGCTAGTAACACAATAAAATTAAGGTGGACTCACTTCTTCTCAACGGTCTCAGCGATTTGCAGCGCTCTTTCACGGCTGAGATTGCCGTACATGAACCCTTCGATGTGCACCTTACGAATCATCCTGCCCACGAAATTGTCTAGTATTTCCGGCGTCAATTCTAAAAGAAAATGTTCTCCTTTTAACACTGCTTAGCAAATATAAGCTTTGTTTGTACCGCTAAGAAGTCTAAAATTAATCTTTAATCCTTATAGACGGCACAATACACACAATATTTGAACTTAGAATCTCAGATAACTATCAAGATTAAGGAAAATGAACTCAACGTCATACATGACAAAGTCGAAATTGCATTGAAAGCGAAATTCAAGTCCATTTTTATTACAAACTGTCAATCTAAAATCTACTAAGACCTCATTACGCTAAAGTAGATGGTCGACTAACACACGAGAGTGCCTAAGCTGTTAAGTTTACTTAAAATTCAACTTTATTCTGAAATAATTTATAGTTGATATTAAAAAAAAAACATTGTCTTACCATCAGCTACTTCTAATAGTTGACATTCAGTCCAGACCAGGTCTGCTAGACACATCGCTTCTTGGCATACGGCTTGCTGCAAAGCAAATAGGTTAAGTTTATTATATTTGGAAAAACAAACGGTTACATACTACAGCAATATACATGGTTTCATCATGGTTGATCAGCATTTTAATGTTCCCTCTGCTGGAACACAAGCCTCCTGTCTGTGAGAGGTAATGGGCGATAACCCACCACGTGGGGTACAGTGCGGATTGGTGGATGTCACATGTCTTCAAATTTTTGGTTCTAGGATATGTCAGTTTTCTCACGATATTTTATTGAGAGTAGTGATGATGAAATAATTTACACAAAGTAAATCGCGTGCCTGGGTTCGAAACTACGACCTACAACTTGTAAGTCGCGGCCGTTACCAATGGGCCACCACTCCCACACATGATTTATATTAACACAAGGCCCGTATAATAAATAACTCCGGATGCAGCCTGTGTGCATTATCCAACGTAATATTGTTTTCATTCTGCCAAAGAATATATACTCCCATAAGGATGTGCAGATTGTACATATTTGCAGTCAGATGTAGAACACTGACATAAAGGCGAAGCAAAGAAGCAAAACAATTTACTTTTAAAGTTACCATGTCCTGTGAGAAATTGGGCAACACAGTGATCCACCTCCAGCCACGTCCTGGCCAGCCGCTCACGAACGGATGGAGAGAATTGGTGAAGGTGTCGGCCCTTGATGGAATTATCCCACCTACGTAATATTGCTTGTCAATACATCATTTTATTAAATGATGATGTTCTTAGGGCAACACGACGGTGCTATCTTGTCTGGATAAAGAGTTGCTATGGCCACCTTCCGGCTCCTTAAAGAGACCAGCTCCATAGTACCATATTATTTCGATCTTGCCAAAGTGATATAAGTACACCAAGTTTCAGCTTAATCAGACGCAAAGAAGTGCTTGAAAAATGGATTACTTGTCGCCTGACACACATACAAAAGCAAGATAATAAAAAGCTTGAAAAAAACTTGCTCACCTGACAAGGCTGTACAGCATCAAAGTTCCGCAAAGCCCTGATATGATTCTCCTTTATGATGTGGAACCGCTTGGGGTCGACTGGGATGGTCAACATGTGCTCTATGATCATGTCCAGAAGCACGCTCTGCTTGTCATCGTATCCTTCGATGGTCACCTGAGCGATCAGATTTGATTATTATGAGGGAAAACCAAAAAAAAACTGGGCTAAATATTCCCCGATATGCTGCTGCTAGGAGGAGACAGTCAGACCTGAGCGGAATCGAGCAAAGTATAGCGTAATCGAGCAAAGTATAGTGGACCCGAGCAAAGTATAGCGGAACCGAGCAAAATATAGTGGAACCAATCGGATATCAGCGGAACTGAGATGAATGAAGCTAAGCTGTTATTAGGGGAGCTTAGAAGGGAAAAGTTGACATATCTACACAACTTAAATCATCTCCGCTTCAGTAGTAAAACCACCTTTACAAAACCTTAGGGTATGGCTCAATTTTTTTGCGCAGTCGCACAGTGGAAATTACAACGGAAAGTGTTACAAAGAAAAATACGTTGCACAGCGGAATTTGTAAGGCGTAGTGTACATGGATTGTAAAAAAAATCAGGATTAGATTGTTCAAGTTTTTCGCGGTACCTTCGGCACCATTCCGCCGCAGACAAAGACATCTAAAAAAAATAGATTGAGCAATGCATGCAATTGAAAATAAAACCTATCCATGCGGTTTATTATGCTTTAAAAAATGTAGTAAAAAGTTGATGAGTACACAGCTTTACAATTTCCGTTGTGACACGTCGCACAATTTCGTGTCATTCGTCGCACAACGGATCAAAAATTCTACATAACCTATCCTAAAAAAAACATAATTCATAAAATTTACAGTACAGCTAATTGGTAGTGATATATTTTATTAATGAAATACTAAACTACTTATGATATTATATCATAAATCATGAAAACCCTTCAAATTTCGAAAATATACTAAAGTAAACATACAATTTCTTAACGACACACAACAAGTTCCGTCACGATCTTCCATCTGACACAAAAACAAACACCTAGGTTAGCTATTTCCTTATAAGCGGTAGCTAACTAAAAGCGGTCCTGGCGAGAGGGTTTCCGCTGGTAGTGTGTCCTTGTCTGACCTCTTGCTAGCTCAACTAATCATTGGGTTTGGTAGAAATGGTTGAAAATTTTATATTTTCTGTTTTATGTTATACCAAAACGAACAAATCATAGACTTTGACACGTATTTAAATATTTCTAGAAAAGAATCAATTCGTTGTATTTTTTAAAATATTCATTATTACTGAGTAAAAGTAGTATTTTTAAATGTTTGGGCCTGGTAATACTAAATGTAGGATGGTGGTTTGCGGATTTTCTGTCGGACTTTGTTCAATTGAAATTCAGCGGCTGTTAATATTATTTGCAAATTGATTCCTAGTGGAATACAATTGGTGTAGTTTTATTTCTCAACTGTCTACGCAACTGGACAATATGTGAAATCATAGAGATCCTTTGAGGTATATTTAGCTGCCGGTATTTCAAAGCACCGTCAGAAGACTGCAGGGTCATCTAATGTCTGTGCTTCATGAGCTTGAGAGTAGGATTAGAGAGCTTTTTGTTCCAATCTATATGATGGTCTTGAATAATGAAACTTGAAGAGACTTGGGATTTGAGGATTATTGAGTCCCCCTCTCTTCGAACTTCAGATAACTCTTTAATACTCCATCGTAAACTGCTCAATTCCTCTTCGAGTTCGGTGATATTTTTGTCGGTCCGGAGTGTGTGTACGTTGCCAGGTCCAGTCGTCGGTATTTGTTGGGGTAGCCGGATCTCGTCCGGGATTCTTAGCACCCCTTGCCATACCGTAACCTCGACCGCTACTTTAGTTGAGGGTACAGGCTGCCGGGCAATAGGGGCTATGTTTTATTTGTGCTATTCATGGGGAGTGATTTGCAGGCTTGTTGGCGATCGCAGTATGGTTGTTACAAATGCACAGAGAACGCTGCTGGCCATTCTCTCGTTTTTCCCTTAGTCGCCTCTTACGACACCCACGGGCAAACATGGGATGGTGAAATTCTTTACGCCCGACACCATACGGTTAGTGATCGATGTATATACCAAAAAATATAAACACTTTTTTTTTATTAACTATAAATTAGGTAGGTTTAGGTAGCGCAGTTAGGTGACATCAACATATCGCAATACTTAAACTATCGTTTTTACAATCAATTTGTCCCGTGTTCTGTTTGGTCATGGTCACCTCATTAGAAAGAGACACACTACCAAAGGGAGCCCTCTCGCGTGGACCGATTTTTGCGCCATAGTGCACAGTCTAGTAGTAAAAAGTATAAGGTCTTTGCGCTGAAGTTGTTCGATTATCATGGACCTGTATTGCCACTTTAAAATAAGTTAATATTTCATGGTAGAATGTCAATCAATCCCGGATTATCGCGTTGCACAACTGAAGTGTCACACTGGATTGAAATTTAGGACATTTTTAAATTCCTTGATAAATCAAAACGCTTTGAGAAAATATATGAACGCATTTTACTAAAACTATACCAATAATATTCTGAAGTCTATAGTTTGAATATAAAATATGCGAACTAAAAAAAACTATTTGTTTCTTAAATATATTGAATGGATTTTGAGAAGTGTTTCTTCACGGACATCAACAAATTGTATGGAAGATAAACATGGATGTTTTTATTTTCAAGTTTAAAATAAGAATATAATTGGAATATTTAAATGAAAAAAATTAGACATGAGAACTAAATATATTAGGTTTTAATGTGCATAATATAGCTCGCTGCTAGAGCCTAGTCTATATTTAATTGAAATATGAAAATTCAACGTTCTGTTGTTGCTTGTCTTGATGGCATAATTTTCTAGGTGTGTTTTTTTACGAGTTACCTTTTAGAAGTACTCAGAATAAATGTTATATGAAATTTTAATTTACTCTTGAGTTTCCTTGCACACATGCACACTGCAGGGTAGACCCCCACAGTGGTTATGGGCCCAGGAATGAGATATTAAAATTTCGTGCTTATTTATTCAAGATCAGCAAATATTTAAGGTACGTTTGATTAAGGACGAACAGCTGATAAAATAAACAAGGTTGACGTTAAAGGGTCAACGATATGAGTACTGTTAATATAGATCCGCTTACTCAAGAAAATTACGAAACTTGGAGGATTCAGGTTAAAGCGGTTCTTATAAAGAACGACGCTTGGAGCTATGTAGACGGAAGCGTAAGCAAGCCTATAGAGCCAAGAAATGGGCAATCAGAGACGCAAAAGCTAAGTCTGATCTAATCAGCTAGGATTAGATCAGACTTAGCTTTTGCGTTAGTCCAAGTGAACTAAGACACCTTCGCGGATGTAAAACGTCAAGAAATGTTTGGCAAAAACTTGAGAGCATACACGCATCTAAGGGACCTGCCAAGAAGGCAACGCTGCTGAAGGAGTTGTTGCTACACAAGATGGAGGAAGATTGTGACGTTCGTGAACATGTCATGCATTTCTTCGAAGTAAAAAGTAAACTAGCTGATATGGTGATTCAGATGCATGATGATTTAGTATCCATAATGCTTCTTTATAGCTTACCGTCAAGCTTCGAGAATTTTCGATGCGCGAACGAATCCAGAGAAACGTTACCAGACCGTGAGATTTTGAAGGTCAAAATAATCGAAGAGGTATGTTCGAGAAGTCAGAAAGGAAGCGAAGAAAAAGCTCTCCTTGCAAAGTCCAAAATTAAGAAGCCCGTCAAACCAAAGAGTGGTGGTAACAAGAAATTTTTTAAATACAAGTGTTTTAATTGACACAAACATGGCCACAAAGCTTTTGAATGTGATATGAAGAAAGATAAGAATCAGTGTTGTGATAGTGCACAGCATGCTTTGGAATGTGATTTGCAAACAGATAATTTCAATCTTGTGACCTTTAATTGTATTGCAGATGATAAGGCTGCTTGCAACGGGAATGGATGCTGGGTCATTGACAGCGGTTGTACATCACATTTATGCAACGATCCTAGTAAATTTGGCAATTCATTGATACCTTTGTCGGGTAAGCTAAGTCTAGCGATAAACTCAAGCAGATATGTTAAAGGTAAGGTTACCGTTAAATTAATTGCATGTGAAAATAATTCCAAAACAATCGTGGAGTTGCCAGATACCTTATTTGTTCCAAACTTGCGATGTAATCTGATTTCGGTCGCAAGAATTACGAATAAAGGATATAGTGTTAAATTCGATAAGAATATAGCTTGTGTTAGGGACAGCTATGGTAACACTATGTTAGTAGCAAATCGTAGAGGTAATCTATATTACGTTGAGGAACAAATGGGAACAGTTTCCATTATTTCAGAAACAGTTGATAAGGTAAGACTGTGGCATGAACGATTGGGTCATCTGAATGGAAGAGATCTTGTCAAACTCTTGAACAAATCCGGAATGAATATTAAGATGACGGATGTGAGTACATTGTATAATTGTGGTTTCTGTGCTAGTGGGAAAATGAATGCATCATCATTTTCGAGGACGGATGGGTCATGTGATGGAAAATTACGGATTATTTATTCCGATGTCGTAGGCCCGATGCGGCATGAAGCCATAGTAAGTATATCTGCTATCCAAGAAGAGTGAAGTCCTCAAATATTTCAAGATATACAAAAGGTATGTTGAAAATTTGACTGGCAAACTAATAAAATATCTGCAGACGGATAATGGAGGAGAATTTTGTAATAAAGATTTTGATGAATATTTACAGACTGAAGGAATAGGAAGAAGATTAACTATTCCTAACACTCCTCAACAGAACGGGGTCGCAGAAAGGATGAACAGAACTCTTGTAGAGATGGCAAGGTGTATGATAATTTAATCCAACCTTTCACCTGGTTCCTGGGGTGACGCCGTTATGACGGCATGTCACGTTCTTCGAAATCGATGTCCAACGAGTAGTCTTGAAGGTGGAATGCCGTATGAAAAATGGTACGAGCGGCCTGTGAACATAAACTATATGCAAGTTTTTGGAACCAAGATACACGTTTTGGATAAGAAAAATTTGCACCTCGCTGTAGAGAAGGAATCTTTGTAGGCTATCCAAGAGACCGAAAAGGCTACAAGATTTGGTTGCCACAAGAACGAAAGTATGTCGTATCGCGAGATGTTAAATTTCACACAAACGAGACTCGATATGATGATAATAACTCTTCTATAACTGATCCACTGGAATTTGAAAAATAAAGACCTAAAGGCTGATATCTGCCGAAGACCAGAACCAAATTATGTAGAGATAGATTTCCATGCAGGAAGGGCAGTTGACAACACAAGAGAGGTAGTGTCGAGTCCACGTAGATTTGTTCCTGAACCTGAGAGGAACGCACATGTAGAAAATGTCCAGGATAATATGGAGTCAGAACCTGGTCCATCTCGTGATGTTAGCTCAGATGATGTCCAACACAATCATTCATTAAAACGCGCCCCAGGAAGACCGCGAATTGAGAGAGAGACATGTGGGACGCCCAAAGAAAATTTATCGTATGGTTGAAGTAGAACCTGAACTACAAGAAGAGTTCTCAGATTGCAAAGACTTCGTGGGTAATGCAGAGGTATCATTGAGACAAGCTTTATCTGGTTCAGAAAAAGATGAATGGGAGCCAGTCATTATCTCGGAGATACGAAGCTAAATGTTGATAAAACCGTAAAGAAAAATGCTAGACTTGTTGCCAAGTGATATAGCCAACGGTACGGGATTGATTATCACTAGACGTTCAGCCTTGTTGTCAGACTAGACACTATCAGATTGCTGAATGCACTTGCGGTTGAACTTGGTATGGAAATTCATCAATAAGACATTAATACCGCTTCTTTAAATGGAACATTGGATGAACAAAATTTACATGGAAATCCCCGACACATTAATAGAATGTCTGCGAAAGCTACTTAAGGTGGAACAAAAAGGTTCTAATAACGAGCTAAGAAAATGTTAGCAGACATGCAGACGGGTGGTGATACTTGTAGACTTAAAAGATCAATTTGCGGCTTGAAGCAAGCTGGACGCCAGTGGAATGCAAGGCTCGATACACAATTGCAAAAAATGGGGATGCGATCTTCATTATTTGAGCCACGTCTATACTTCCGAGACATAGGTGATAGTACAAAACTTTTTGTTACAGTCTATGTCGATTATATTTTAGTGGCATCGCAGAATAGAGTATGCATTGCACATTTTAAAAAGGAACTGGCCAGTGCATTCGACCTAAAGAATTATGGCATCGCGAAATATATGTTAGGAATTGACATTGAGCGAGTTGACAGTGATAAAATCAAACTGTCACAACAGAAATACATTGACGATTTATTATTAAAATATGGTCTGAATATGAGTGTCTGTCGAGATGTCATTGTCAAGTCAACTTATGGCGGCAAATTTTTTTTAGTCTTATTTTGATTTTAAGAGTTTTTCACTATAGAGTTGATAATTTTAGTCTTTCTTTGGTAGTGTTGTTGGGTTAGCAGTTAGTTTAATTGGTATTACGAGTTTTCTTGAGTTAAGTGTTTTTATTAGTGTGAATTTCAAACAAGATTTTTCTTGGTGTTTGTGTTCTAACATCCAGGGTTTGTATGAACCAATTTCTTTAATAGATTTAATTTTTTCAACCGGTATCCGTCATGGATAACAAGAAACCCCCTGACCCTCCCGATCCCTTTGATTACAGTCCGATTCTAACCATTACTCTCCCCGATGACAAAATTGATAACGCTATGGACTCCGAATCTGCGCAAAGAAAAAGACCCGCATGCTCGCCCCCCGCTACTCCTATCAATCCTCCGAAACAATCCAAGCATACGATAGGCAGACACACATACAACTCGAGAGATAACGCACCATATGTAGTTCACGTGTCCTTAAAAGATGGACAGACCTCTGGCACTGTTCTACATCCTGTTAAGTTTGGTATGTTCCTCACAAATAATAACTTTGCTAATGTTATTCTCGGAAGCTTGAAACGTTTGGGGCGAAATAGACTCGCAGTAAGTTTTAAGACTCACCTGGATGCAAACAGTTTTCTAATAAGCCCAATACTGACATCCCATGGATACATTACTTCTATCCCTATATATAACGTTACGCGCATGGGTCTCGTCAGAGACGTACCTATCGAATGGACAGAGGAAGAGGTCATTGAAAATATCAGGGTTCCCACTGGATGCGGTCCAGTAATTAAGGCCAGGAGAATGAACCGAAAGGTGAGTTCTCCGGGCGTTACTGAGTGGAAGCCCACTCAAACCGTTATTCTTACCTTTGATGGCCAAGTTTTGCCAAATCGTGTATATTGCTTCTACTCTACTCTCCCAGTTGAAAAGTATATGTACCCAACTATTCAATGTTTCAACTGTTGTCGTTTTGGTCACACACGCACTGTATGTCGCTCACAACCACGCTGTTTTAAATGTGGTGAAGACCACCTAGGTGATGGCTGCCAAGTCCCCACTGAATTTGGCTTTTGTGTTTCCTGCTCTGGAAGTCACTATGCCACCGACAAGTCTTGCCCGGAGTTGGGTCGGCAAAAAGGAATAAAAGCACTGATGGCTGAGAAATCAATCTCTTATGCAGAAGCAAGTCAGGTATTCCCACAAGTTTCAAGATCGTATGCTGAAGTAATTAGATCATCTCCAAAAACCAAACCTATAGCCAGTCCTCTTCTGTTCCCCAGATCAACTCCCCAAACTCCAAAATCACACCGCAAAACTGTATTAATCAAACCAAAATCCCATGCCCCCCTGTCACCTAGTTATGATAAGCAAGCTCACCAAGCCCTTATTCAAGATTATTCATTCACTCCTGTCCAAAATGGTGGTGCTTACCCTCGGGCAAGTACTAACAGTCCTATTTCTTCAGAAAGTATTTTAAATATTATATCCAGTATGCTAATGGCTATATTAGCAAACCCTGCTCATTCACTACCTGACCACGTTGCCAACAAATTGACATCTATAATGAATTATATTCACAATGCTCCCCCTTCACCTTCTTCAGTGGAACGTCAGGAGTATTACTCTCAGGAAACATGATTTACTTTTCCTCATTAATAAATTCAAACCATCAATCTGCAGCATTGCTGAGACATGGCTTCGTTCTGAAAGTAATTTCAGAATCCCATGTTTCAATGGTGTTCGACATGATAGATCAGATGGATATGGGGGATGTGCTTTGTTCATCAATAACAAAGTATCATTCACCCCAATTCCTCTACCCTTTGTAGGTGACAACATCAATGTTGTTGCTGTTAAGGCTGAGGATATAATTGTTTTTAGTTTTTATATTGCATACCCACAAATTGATGATCTTGATATCATAAAAAGTTTGTTAAGTAATGTACAAGGTCCATTACTTGTCATGGGTGATTTTAATGGTCACCACTATAGATGGGGGTCAGAAACCTGTGACAATTTTGGTATAAGCTTAGTGGATATATTAGATGAACTTAATTTATGTGTGATAAATGATGGGTCTGCCACACGTCGGGCTGTGCCTGGGCAAAATAACAGTTGTGTTGATTTGACATTTTGTTCATCTAATATAGCCAGCCTTTTTAATTGGAGTCGCTTGAATATGACCTATGGGAGTGATCACTATCCCATCATGGTGGAAATACCTTCCAAAATTATCCCTGATAGAATCTGTGCTCCTCTTTTAAAATATCAACTGAACTCAGTTGATTGGGACCTTTACTCAAAAATTATAGATTTGCGCGTCTCCTCTCTTCCTTCCATTAATGATGAAAATGCTCAGGAATGCTTTTTGTCATTCTCCAACATAATATCTGCTACAGCAGATGATTGTTTCCCTGCCAAAAAACTGCCAAAGGGCAAAATCCCATCTCCGCCATGGTGGGATAAGGAATGTTCTGCTGTGATCAAAGCTAGGAATGAGGCCGAAATGAATTTTAACTTAAATATGAACCTGGAGAACATCATAGCTTTTCAGCATATATTGGCTAAGTCCAGAAAATTACTTAAGAAAAAAAAAAGAGATAGTTGGCGTAGGTATTGTGATACACTGAGTCCATCCACTCCAGTTTCAGTAGTATGGCGTAGGTTGAAATCCTTTAGGAATAATTTGAGGCCTCCCTCTGGGAGCATAATGTCTGATGAGCTTAGTCACCAGTTTTTTTCTAAATTAGCCCCAGCTTATGTTCCTGGTAAATATGAATGTGTCTCAATGAACCACCAAACAACATCAGATGATCCTTTGGACAGACCATTTACATTGAAGGAACTTAAATCTGTCCTTGCCCATGTAAGGGACTCTGCCCCTGGGGTGGATGGATTCCCATATTCCTTCATAACCAAAGCTGGAGATAAGACCCACCAGTATTACCTGGACTTGGCCAATTACTGCTTTTCCTCTGGATATATTCCTCCTGATTGGAAGGTTCAAATTATTATTCCAATATTAAAACCTGGTAAAGATCCTAGTGATCATTGTTCCTACAGACCAATTGCTCTATCGTCCATACTCATTAAACTCTTGGAACACCTTATTAAAAACCGTCTGGAATGGTTTGTGGAGAGCAGGAAATTGCTACCAACATCTCAATTTGGCTTTAGGAAAAGTCTGGGTACAGCTGATAGTGTGGGTACCCTCACATCAGAGATCCGGTTGGCCCTTAGTAGGAATGAGTCTGTGGTAGCCGTTTTCTTAGACATTTCAGCTGCATATGATTCTGTCCTCATCCCTGTTCTTGGGCAGAAAATGAAAGAGCTGGGAATCCCGCCTAAAATTCGTCAGACCATATCAAATATCTTTTTAGACCGTAGTCTTAAATTAAGAATTCCTGGGGAGGAGTCTGCATCAAGATTAGCTTGGCGGGGCCTTCCTCAGGGATCCGTTCTTAGTCCCCCTTTATACAATATTTATACCTGCAATCTACCTTCCTGTTTAAATCTTAATTGTAAAATCCTTCAGTATGCAGATGATATTGCGTTATTGGTCTGTGGCAATTCCATCGTGGATGCTGCTCAATCTATGAATGTTTCTTTGTCCTCATTAAACCAATGGCTGTTAGATCATGGGTTATCTTTAAGTGCTCCAAAAAGTACATCAGTTGTGTTTACTCGCAGACGTATTATCCCTCAACTTGACATTAATATAGATGGCCAATTTATACCAGTCAAAGAACAGGCTAGGTTTCTGGGAGTTATCCTGGATTCTAAATTGTCAGGTGTGGACCACATTAATAATACAGTTAAAAAATGTGAGCGCTCAGTTTCGATTCTTAAGGCTCTGGCAGGTGTCTGGTGGGGGGCTCACCCATACACCTTAAAACTGGTATACAATGCTCTGGTTAGAAGCGTGTTGGATTACTGTAGCTACTTAATTGAGCCATGTAATAAAGAAGCCCTACGTAAATTCGATGCAGTCCAGGCCAAATGCCTTAGAATAGTTATTGGCGCCATGAAATCTTCCCCCATTAACGCTCTCCAGGTTGAATGTGCAGATCCTCCCCTTACCCTTCGTAGACAATACTTAGCAGATCGTTTCTTGTCAAAAGTTTTCTCCCTCTCATCCCATCCCTTACTTCCCATTTTGGAGCAAATCAACCTTTCTTTTAATGTCTCTTCTTACTGGAATAATAAATGTATTCCATTGATGAATAGGTACAGGGAGCTTAAACAACTCTCTTCGCCTGTTTGTCAATACCCTTCTCTTCCAGTATTTGCTTTCGCATATGAGGTGGTCCATTTCAAGCCAAAGATCGTCTTGGGCCTTGGTATCACTAAAAACTCCCAGGACGTAAAAGCAGAGTTTGCTCGGGCTATTCAGAGATACTGGAAGGGTTGGAATTTGTTCTATACGGATGCATCTAAATTATCATCAACGGGGTGTACAGGTGTTTCAACATACTTCCAGAACTCTAAAATAGCTCTTTTATTCCAATGTCCGCCAGAATCTTCAGTTTTTACAGGGGAATGCATCGGTATTCTAGAAGCCGTCAATTTTATATTATCGCACAATATCCAAAATTCGGTTATTTTTTCAGATTCGCATAGTAGCATCCAGGCTCTAGGACAAAATCAATTAAAATCTAAAATTCACAGCAAGATTATTGTAGATATACGTAATTTACTCTTCTCTTGTCACAACAAAGGTTTAAACATTGAAATAGTTTGGGTTCCCAGCCATTCGGGTATATGTGGCAACGAGTGTGCTGACTCTCTGGCAAAATTTGCTACATCCAAACCTGTGGATAGAAAACACTATCTGCTTCATAGTTACGACTTGCGCTCAGACACCAAACTTAAATTATTCAGCTCGTGGTCAGCGGAGTGGCAAGCAAGCTCGAAACTCAAAGGGGCATATTATGCCAACATTCAACCTGACATCCAGCGGAAACCTTGGTTTTTCAAATACCCTAAAATGTCTAGAAGAGCTGTTTCATCCTTGTGTAGGCTGAGACTCGGTCACTGCTGTAGTCCAGTATTCCTAAATAAGATCCGTGTTCGTGACTCTTCCTTGTGTGAGTGCGGCCTTGATGATGGTACATTAGACCATATCTTTTTTTCATGTCCTTCGTATTCCCACTCCTTTGACTTACCCTTCGTAGACAATACTTAGCAGATCGTTTCTTGTCAAAAGTTTTCTCCCTCTCATCCCATCCCTTACTTCCCATTTTGGAGCAAATCAACCTTTCTTTTAATGTCTCTTCTTACTGGAATAATAAATGTATTCCATTGATGAATAGGTACAGGGAGCTTAAACAACTCTCTTCGCCTGTTTGTCAATACCCTTCTCTTCCAGTATTTGCTTTCGCATATGAGGTGGTCCATTTCAAGCCAAAGATCGTCTTGGGCCTTGGTATCACTAAAAACTCCCAGGACGTAAAAGCAGAGTTTGCTCGGGCTATTCAGAGATACTGGAAGGGTTGGAATTTGTTCTATACGGATGCATCTAAATTATCATCAACGGGGTGTACAGGTGTTTCAACATACTTCCAGAACTCTAAAATAGCTCTTTTATTCCAATGTCCGCCAGAATCTTCAGTTTTTACAGGGGAATGCATCGGTATTCTAGAAGCCGTCAATTTTATATTATCGCACAATATCCAAAATTCGGTTATTTTTTCAGATTCGCATAGTAGCATCCAGGCTCTAGGACAAAATCAATTAAAATCTAAAATTCACAGCAAGATTATTGTAGATATACGTAATTTACTCTTCTCTTGTCACAACAAAGGTTTAAACATTGAAATAGTTTGGGTTCCCAGCCATTCGGGTATATGTGGCAACGAGTGTGCTGACTCTCTGGCAAAATTTGCTACATCCAAACCTGTGGATAGAAAACACTATCTGCTTCATAGTTACGACTTGCGCTCAGACACCAAACTTAAATTATTCAGCTCGTGGTCAGCGGAGTGGCAAGCAAGCTCGAAACTCAAAGGGGCATATTATGCCAACATTCAACCTGACATCCAGCGGAAACCTTGGTTTTTCAAATACCCTAAAATGTCTAGAAGAGCTGTTTCATCCTTGTGTAGGCTGAGACTCGGTCACTGCTGTAGTCCAGTATTCCTAAATAAGATCCGTGTTCGTGACTCTTCCTTGTGTGAGTGCGGCCTTGATGATGGTACATTAGACCATATCTTTTTTTCATGTCCTTCGTATTCCCACTCCTTTGACTTGTATCATATGCTTCCCAACATTAAAATCCCCCTCCCTATCAACTTCCATTCCCTTTTAGCAAATTTCTCTCCTAAAGTTATCAAACTCCTTTCAAAATTTATAATTGACAATGACATCAAAATGTAGTTACTTTTTTTTTATTTTATTTTTATCAATGTCTATCTTTGTTATCTACCACAAAGTTCGTCGGCTCATCTCATCGCGCTGTCGCCTCTACATGACACTGGAAGAATAAACAAAGTTCGACGGCTCGACTCACCGTGCTGTCGACTCCACATGACACCGAAAGAATAGCTCAATTCGACGGCTCGCGTCATTGTGCTGTCGTCTCTACATGACACTGGCAGAATAGTCGGCATCGGCTCAGTTGCCAAAGAAGGAAAAAAAAAAAAAAAAAATGGTCTGAATATGTGTGGTATTAAGAAACGGTTTCAACCCCAATGGAGGCTAATTCAAAGCTTAAATTACCTGAGACCCATACAAAACTCGACGAAGAGCGATACCCGTACCGCGAATTAATTGGGAGTTTGTATGTATTTATCCGTGGGGACGAGACCAGATATCTCTAACAGTGTTTCGAAATTGGCGCAGGTAGTTAACTGTCCTAGCAAAGAGTCCTGGGCTGCTGCGAAACGATTATTACGTAATCTGAAGCGAACAAAATAGTACGGACTAGTATTCACTAAAACCAGTGAACGGAAATAAACATGGAAGCATTCCTAGCGTCAAAAAATGACCCAACGCACATTGTGCCTCGGTGGGCGGGGCTTACCTATCGTGCCGCTCACGATTTTAGTTCGTCCGCAGTTGACAAAAGCGGTGGTAGACTAATATTTATACCGGTTTTCGCGTGTTAAATATATAAAAATGCCTTCTTGTGCAGTGAAGTGGTGCATAAATAAATCACATTTGCATAATAAAAATGTTGGAATTAGTTTTCATGGGCAAGTACATCGCAATTCATTATATTTTTACTGAAATTAAATACACCACGAAATCTATGGGGATGATGTTATGCCAACCAAACAATTTACTTTTCTACCTGACAATTATGACAAATTTTATAATTTTGATTACTATCTAAGATACAATACGCGCCATTTTTTTCAACAATGCTAGATTCAAATACGCAATTGCCAGATCCGATTGAGCAAATAATTGGATATATTGCCGGGTTCGTAGCAAAAAAGCTACATTCTAAAATCAATTGCGAAGAATGCACGGAACAGTTTATTTGCAAGCGAAAAACTGTATTTTCACCAATTAATATGTCTCAAAGACTCAAGTGGATTGGCGTATCCCTCAGTAACTTTGTTTAAAGTGTGCTACCGTTTTGAGTGTGTCCTGCGAAATATTATGAAAGTTCAATCAGGAAAATGTCTAACCAGCAAGCATACCTGACTGAAATATCAAACAAATGCTTTCAAAATGTGACCAGCTGTAATAACATATTTAACTTATTTAAAAAGCACTCTACTGATATCCCACCCCACGACATACCGTTTATCAAAAGCATTATTGAAGAATTTCTTAAAATTAGATTGCATTAACTAAACTTAAACTTAAAATTTTCCGAGGTACGTAACTTAGGTAATAGTCAAATTTCAAAGACAGTATTTTATCATTGCGATTCACGTTATTATAAGGCCCAGTTTTTTGATCCCTACCTTACTCGATCAACGGTTAAATATGCTAACTTATCGTTTTAAATTTCGGTAAAACGCGTTAATTCTTTCATTTTTATTCTAATAAATGGTCAATTAATTTACTGTCCAACTTATTTGGCAATATATTAAGAAATAACACCTAGAAAAACTGATTATTAATGTGAAAATGATAGCCTAATAGTGAATAAAAAAATATACCAGACATAAAAACCTTGTAATTTTAGCATATACCTATTAATATATCTACTATATATACTACCTACTATAATATACCTATTACTCCCTAAACTAAACTTAGAACAACATATTATGTTGCTAAAACATACATGTTTAATACCATCACTATCATAATTAATAATTGCGTTGCACCATATTGCATAAAACATCCCGGGCGACGCGAATGTCAGACGCAGTGGCGTCGTAGAAATGTCATTAGCGGCCTATACATTAGATGGTAATTTAAACCCAAACTATCAGTTAATAAGGTCTATTTTTAACTGTGCATCATAAGTTGTAATAATTATTGTTTGTGTGCCTTGGCTAGTTTGGCGAATCAGTGGCGGGGTTTCGATGTGTGAGTTTATTTGGGATTTTGTGTCAAGATGCGCGTTTATTTCCTTTGAAGTAATGCTTCCATGTTTATTTCCGTTCACTGACTAAAACAGGTAAAGCAATTCGAGGCTTTTCTGATTCGGATTGGGGTGGTTGTTTACTAGATAGGCGTTCATATTCAGGATATGCCTTTGTATTAGGTGGTGCATGTATGTTTTGGAAGTCCCAGAAGCAGAAGTGTGTCAGTACCTCGATGTGTGAGTCCGAGTACATCAGTTTATCATCAGCGATGAAGGAAGCTTTATACCTGAACAGCTTGTTGACTGAAATCAGATTATGTATGTGTGCATCAATTACCTTACATGTATATAATACTGGAGCAATTAAATTACCGAACGACTCAGTATTCCATTCCCGGAGCAAACACATAGATATAAGACACCATTTTATACGGAGTGTCTTGAAGGTGAATAAAAACATTCAGTTGGTATACTTGTCGACGAACCTTATGTTAGCTGACGTATTAACCAAGGCCTTGCCGAAAGCCAAGCACTATATGTGCATGACTGGATTAGGTATATGTTTATAGTTAGCGTATGTTGTTTGTAAATGCTTTGTTTTGCCACTCTCTTGTAATATACACATTAAGGGGGCGTATTAGGTTTTAATGTGCATAATATAGCTGCTGCTAGAGCCTAGTCTATATTTAATTGAAATATGAAAATTCAACGTTCTGTTGTTGCTTATCTTGATGACATAATTTTCTTGGTGTATTTTTTAACGCGTTACTTTTTAGAAGTACTCAGAATAAATGTTATATGCAATTTTAATTTACTCTTGAGTTTCCTTGCACACATGCACTCTGCAGGGTAGTCCCCCAGAAATTGTCAACTTTCCTGCATTATTAATAAAAACAAGTATTTATTATTTTTGGTATTTTATTTCTACTCTTCAAATTGTCGGTTAGCGCTTTTTTAGATAATGCGCGTAAAATTTGAGCCATACCCCTTAAAATCTTTCTGATTTGGTTGTTTATAAGGGGTTATTAAGTGTAAGCGCGCGGCGCCCCGCGTTCCCCTCGTGCGCCAATAACAATAGTCGAACGTCCGAGTGAAGTCACAGCCCCAGGTGCACAGTTATAGTGACCGACTAGTATGTATGTACATATCACCGGATTATTACAAACAAAGTAAGTTTAAAATGAATCGAGCGATATTATAAAACAGGTTAAGGGAGTTAACTTACGACCAATTGTAACTGACGACGCCCGTTTACGAACATGACGCATGGATTGGCACCACTTAGCTCAACAATCATGAAGGGCACCGAATGATCCAACACATGCGCCACCATCAGACAGACATTTCAGAGATTAATATGCTATGTAAATTTTTAGACTGAGTCGTCGTTCTGCTTCGATTCTGTCCAAGTGTGATTTGAACCTACGTATGTACGTTCAAATCACACTTGTACGTAACAAATAATGTTCTACTCACGCTGATTCCGTACTTAGAATTCCCGATGCTCCACCGAAGGCCAGCCAATTGTGCGGCATAAGCATACTGTTGGAGGCTGTCTTGAAGTAGCAGTACCCACACAGAAATCAGGTTACAGCTCAGCGGGTCTGCGTAGGCTAGCGGGCTGACAGAAAAATACCGATATCAAAATTCATTTATCAGAAGAGGAATGAAGAGAGTAGAAATAAAATAAAATCGACACGTATTTTTTCTTTTGCCATGTAAACAAAAAATAACGACGTGTTACAGTACGTTGAAATTTCGAGTGACGTCACGTTTTAGTATAGTTTTACACACTATCGTCGAGTGTCATAGACTACTTTTTCTCTTGTGGTGCAAATCCCATCTCCGGGCTGCTACTGCGAAATTTATATTGTAAAATAGGAGATATCCCAATAACACTGCACGGTTTCAGAGTCGAATCCAGGACCCTAGACTTTGAAATCACGATTGCTACCACAATCCAATGAGAACTAAAAACTTGAGATGCCAAGAATATACGGCTACAATTCGGTATTTGGCCTAATCGGCTGCATTTTTTACTATTCGATATTAGGCCCATTCGGCTACTTATTTTACTATTCGATATTCGGCCGATTGTTGCGAACCACTCGGTCGAATACCGATACCATATCATGAAAAAAAATTATATTAACAAAAAACACAGCATATTTAATACTTAAAATCTATCAGTGGTGTATGTTGTCACACGACCTAATCGAGAATTTATTTATTATTAAGGCACGCCAACGTGTATAAACAAGAAACTATATGAACACATACTATGTAACAAATACGCCCACGGCGTAGTTACTGCACGACGCACACACTTCAATGTTGCAGGTTGGAACTTGTCACCCGCGACATGTACTAAGCGTCGCCGAAAATTCGGACGCCGAATGTTCGGTATTTAGTATTCGGTAAAATCACTATGTTTGAAACCAATCAACGTTTCGTTCTTTCTTTTTGTTATTTTATTGCAACCCTGTGCCAGCTCGTTGACATCGAGATTTGACAGTTTTCGTTGGAGTTGACGTTGACACTTGACTGCTAGACTCGTAAATATGTGATTGCCGGCGCGAGACGGAAAAAATGTCGGTCTTGACCTGGTACTTTGAAATTGATAATTTATCAGTCGATCATTATCCGGAATTGTGTTCGCAACCCGCGAGTGGTACGGGAAATCGACGGTGCGTTTGTTTGTGCATATATTTCGCGTGCAGCGAAGTGCTTTTGCCGGGAGCGTGTCTTGATATCTGCAGAGAATACCACCAGACCACGCCCCTGATTCCCTTTATTATATATATTGCCCTTATAACCCTCGACCAGGCACGGGATTGAGCGAGCACAGAAGATCACCATGAGGACAAACGTAAGTTTTGCACATTGTACCACTTTTAGCTTTCCGCTGCTGCGAATCGCTGTGTCACGGGTATAGACCGGATAAGATCCAAGAGTCGTAGTATTGCTATGGGCCCTAGTGTTCGGCTTTTGGCTTTGTGACCCGCAGGCCTGTATTCAACACACTATTCGTGGCATACCTATTTTAAAAGCCATCTCTAAATGAAAGAAAAAAGTACTTTATCTTACCTGACAAAATGAAATGTCATAACCGCTTTGGGCAAGAGGAACTCGCCGTCTTTCTTGAACCAGAGCCTCATAAGTGGGGTGTCCTGAAAAAGATAGAATAAATAGACATCACGATTTCGATCATCTCAGAAGGTGTAGGCAGAGGACTATTGATATAAACCAATCAAAACATGGCATTATGAAGGTCTTTTTTTTCATCAGAAGTATTACTGTCGTGGTGGCCAAGTAGCTAAAAGCTCCAACGCCGCTCCTGGACAACACCGCCTCAAACAGAGCTGACTGCTCGCTGTCCACGCGCCTACAGTTAGCAGGCAACCAGTTAACCACGCGCTTACACTAGCATACACACGCACGACCGCTTTCCTTTTTCGACAAGCTAGCAACGTGCTTCAAGAGAGCAGTCTGTGTGCTTACAGCGCGTTGGCCGCCCGCTTGAAGCGCGTGGTACGTATGCGGTAAGCGAGACGTCAGCTGTCGAGTGGTATGTAAAGTATGTCTACATAGGACGAGGATATCAATGAACATGATTTTGCCGGGTGGGAGCGGTGTCGTATGAGTCGGCTACTAGCTATCAACCTCGCCATCGTGCTTAATGTCGTGGGTTCAAATCCGGGCAAGTGCCAATGTGGGTTTTTCAATTCATACATACTTCCTAAGTTTATTTTGGACATCGCTTACAACGTTGAAAGAAAACATCGTGAAGAAACGTGAATATAAGTTCGAAATCGCCAAGCGCCAACCCGCATTGAGCAAGCGCGGTGATCACCTTCCCTTTCTGTTTGAGAAAAGGCCTTTGCCCTGCAGTGGGACAGTTAATAGCTGGTATTCTATACCAATATTATAAAGAGGAAAGATTTTTTTGTTTGTTTGTTTGTTTGTACCGAATAGGCTCCAAAACTACTGGACCGATTTCAAAAATTCTTTTACCGTTGGGAAGTTACTCTATCTCCGGATGACATAGGCTACTTTTTATCCCTGTATTCCTACGGGAACGGGAACTACGCGGTTGAAACCGCGAGGCGTCCTCTAGTATTTTATATATCATGGACCATGTTATATCAGGGCGCTATGTATAATGCCCAGGCATTATGAATCTAGTCAAGTCAAATCGGGCAATGTAATGAATATTGATTTAAACTTCTATATTTATCACATTGTCTGGTCATAATCAATATTGCTACGTAACGGTTGGGCAATTCGATAATTATGGTCGATGAATTAGTCCAAGAGAGAGCGAAGCGAGCTCGGGAGCTTAAGGCACCCCGACACGGATAGGTTAGGTTCGAAGGAGATGACGGGAGCTGAAGTGAGAGAGCAAAAAGAGCGAACTCAGCATGAGAGACAGAAATAATGGGTCCGTTGACTTTGTTGCTATAATAGCAATCGTTCCTACCTATTGTATATTAAAACCAATGTCAACATTCAAATAATTTAAAAAAAACTTATTTTGATTACCCGGCCCATTAAGTGATGGGCATTATTCATAATCGTAATAAGCCCGGTCATTTTAATTATTTGATTAGTTTTTATCATATTGGGCATTCTTCAAACTGGCTGGGCATTATGAATAATGCCGTATTAATCACTTGGTTCATAGCATATACACCGTAAAATTATGTATCTTACAATCCCGTAGAGGGTCGATCCGGTTCATGAAACAAGCAGTACCATCCTTGATCATCAGACATAAGCGCTTACCTTAATGATAACTGGTGCTATTGAAGCTGTAGTACTGTCTTCCCCCTTTTCCAAACACAGTTTGGTAGGTATGAACTCGTTAGGAGGAGGCAGGTGCAGTTCCGCTGGAGGTGCCACAGTTTTCCATGCCTGCATTGAGGCATAGATTTTTTAGTTACAAAATAATTATTTAAAGTAAAATAAATATACATAGTATTTTTTTTTAATATCCCATAACTCTAGGGTTGTATTCATTAAGTAAAACAATACAAAAAGTCCTAGAGTGTCTGGTCCAAAAATGTATAGTTTCGAAGATATCATAAATCGAAATTAATTAAATGTATGAAAAATGCAAAAAAATAATAATATGATTATAGAAAAATAATTCGTATGCCAGTTGATTCTTTGATATGGTCTCATTTATACCCTAGAGTTAAGGGCTATCAAAAAATACCTGTTTAAAAATATAATTTTAAATTATTTATTTATCAGCCCGTGTTTTTATTTTTTTTTATTTTGCCTACACTCAACACTTTTCAAGGGGTGTTGCCACTGTTATCCTGTTACTGGGTTGTAGAGTTCAGATAGGCAGTCGCTCCATGTAACACTAGTATCAAATGAAAGCTACGAAATAAATAATTCCAAAAATATATATGCCGTAGCACATTTATGCTACCATTTTGGCACAAATTCAAGATTGGCAAGGTATAATTTATACATTCACTATTATGAGGTGTTGCAGGCGGGGACAAACAAAAATTATAGAAAAACCTACCAAAACTTCGTTTGTCACCGCTGGCAGCACCTCATAAAGTTAATGTATAATTTATACCTAGTACTTGTTTTTCTCTTTTCAGTTAATTATTTTTTAGCACTCGGGTTTTTATAATAATTAGTTTATCTTTTTAAACTGCTTCAGCCCCTGTATATGAACAACTCTCTAAAAGGAAGTTTTTGTAAATACCCAAAAAAAAAATTGGTTTTGCCATACAAGGTTCTTGTCAGCTTACCAAAATTTGTACCGCAGATACTTTTACCAAAATTTGTATGGGAAATACATATTTTTCTTTAATTGTCTATCTACTTCCTTGCAGAAAATTATTCATATACATGAGCAGAAGGAGTTTTTAAAATAAAATCACACCTTTCCTTTACAACCTATTAGGAGGGGAAGTTGGCAGGGTTTTTTGTTTTAAAGTACACTTAACATGCAGGGCTGTTCACTAACGTAAAATATCATTAATAGGCAACCCTAATGAAGAAATTGTCAACTTTTAAATCTCGAAGTTTATGCTTGCTCAATAACCCTGCAACTCTCCTTCTATTAAAATAAGATGAGGTCACAATTTACCTGAATTAATTCATCTTCTATACATTTCTGTAGGTACTTCGTCCCGTACCATGGCTCTTTCATAGTGCATATGTGTTCGAAACGTCTGGAAAAGACAAATACTTATTATGTTGTGAACTCATATTGTATTTTACCCTCAAAGCACCGAGGCGCCTGGGCCGCTGACTGCTAAAGACGCCTTCGTGATATAGGATATTTAGAGCCGATTTCACCATTCACAACTTGCGCGATTAGTTCAACTAAACTTTGATTTTATTGTTATTTTAATTTTGATTTTAATTGTATTTTGATTGTAATTTTTGTTTTAATTATATTTTGATTATGATTTGATATAATGTGATCTTGATTTTGATTTTAATCTGGAGTTTGGTCGATACCATAATCATGTGTGCTGCTTGAAATAGGATGAGTATAAGAACCCATCTAATTGTAAGTAGGCACCCAATGTGAATCGCCCAATGTCAATTGGCAAATAAATAATGCATGATGTGGTACACTAGTCTTTAAGTATTTTGGTTGTATCTCGTATCTTTGTATCGGTGTATTCAATTGTTGGTGAGCCAAATAAATAAATGAACTCAGTTAATGCAAATACAGCATTCTGATTGGTAGTTTCTTAACGGTCCTAACCAATCAAAACTTTGTATTTGCATAAACTGAGTTTAAACTAATCGCGATTAGTTTCATTGCTGAAATCAGCCCTAGTTTGGTGTTCGTAAGCTTAATAAAGCTCGGGACAAACTGAGGTGCAATACCTCGCGGGACACACATGGTCAGGTCTTTTGTTTTAATAATAAAGAAGTCACGCGACTATTCGAGCTAGTTTGAATAAAAAAAAACCCGCCATTTGATTCAAAATCAACTATTTTTTTTTTGTCGGTTTTGGATTTTTCGTAGGTATTTGATGTCAATATCATAGCAGTGCCGCCATCTTGGGCCGTCCGCCATTTTGGATTTAGAATGACGTCGCTAACCATGCATTGTCATCCAAACTAAACGTGTATGCAAAATTTCATCTTAATCGGTGGACGATAACTGCTTTAAAATTCACTTACAAGATTTGACCCGAACACACTTACATACATACTACACTGTAAGTTAAATGAAAACTTGTAAAAACAAACAGAAAAAATGTGCTGCAATTTTTTTTTAACGTTATTTCAAGTCCGTAACATCACCCCCGAAGGTGCCAACTCATAATCCTAGGCTAAAAGTTTTCTTTTTAACCTTCTTCCCAAAAAGGAGGAGGTTCTCAATTCGGATGTATATTATATATTTTTTTAATGTATGTTCGGGCATAACTCATGAACGGATTTGCAAAATTCTTTTTTTGTTTGAAAGAAGTTTATGCCGAAATGATCCCATTTAAATTTGCTAAAGATCTGATGAAGAACTTCGGAGATATCCAATAGAACTCTTCAATAAATTACGGTAAATCGCCCGGGATTGCTGCAACCGCGTGTCTGTTTATTGTTTATACCATTTCTTGAAATACCATCACGCCAGTATGATCTAAACGGGTAGGCAGATGTGTACAGTTCACTCTGGTACACTCTCATTCCATGGGTTACGTTCAAGTTACATGTTATTTGGGTAATCTATTCTGGCATCACTGTGGGCATTATAGGTACCTTACTATAGAACTTGTCCATTATGTACCACTAAAAAGTGAAAATAAAAAACATTTTAACAAAAAAATACAACCGACTTCTAAAGCAAAACACTACAAGGCGACAACTAACTTTTTTTCCGAAGTCGGTGTCTCAAAACGAAATACAGTAGTTAACAATGACACCGAATTCGGGAAAAAAAATCTCGCCTTGTATAGTGTTTTCCTTTAGAATTTGGTTTTATTTTTTTGTTAAAAAGTTTTTAACCGACTTCCCAAAAAGGAGGAGGTTCTATGTTCGACTTCAAGTTTGTTTTTTTTTTTTTTTTGTTTATGTTCACCGATATCTTCGTCAATTGTGGACCGATCTTGAAAATTCTTTATTTGTTTGAAAAAGTATGTTCCGAAATTGGTCCCATTTTAATTTTTTTAAGATCTGATGAAGAACTTCGGAGATATACAACAGAACTCTTCAATAAATAACGGCAATGTAAACTCTTCAATAAATCTCTCGGGATTGCTGCAATCGCATGTCTGTTTGTTGTTTATAACATTTCATAACATAACATCACGCCAGTTCGCTCTTAAGGGGTAAGCAGATCTCTCATTTCACCGGTTTTGTTCAAGTTTCATGAAATCTATTCTGTCGAAATAGTTCCCTTACTAACTTGCCTATAAGGTACGTACAACTAAAAAGTGAAAAATTAAAAAAACTTTTTTAAATTTAGTTATTGTTCACTTTGTAGTTTTGTATTTGGAAGTCGGTAGTATTTTTTTGCAAAAAGTATTTTTTTTGTTTTTCAGTTCCTCGACGGTTGACGGTTATTTTTTATTGTTAAAATGTTTAAAAAAATATAAATATACAGTTTGTATAGCAACGTGTGTGTTGTTACACAAACTGCTTTCTTTAGAGATATATACGTACTTTGCAACGATACCAACGCGAACGTTTTCGGGTGTGAGCAGAGCCAGTAGCGAATCTATCAACTCCGGTTTCCATTCCGTCATTAGGTAGTTAGCGCATAACACTTCATCGATGGGGAATTCCTGGCAACAAAAATAATGACTATTAATTAAATTCTACTTTCAAAATCAAAGTCAGAGTCAAATGTATTTATTTCAACTGGGCCATTAAGCGGCACTTTTGAACGTTAACATGAATTATTTACAAGTAATAAAAATTTATTCTACCGTGCATTCGGTAAAGTAGCTTGTTATGGAGAAGAACGCACAAAAAATACACTTAAAAAAAAAACTATATTTACATAAGTACAAACATTAATAAACTCATATACGTGAGAACAATGCACCCAGCACTACTATATTACATATAGGTATAAAGTATTACAAGCACTAAAAGGGAAATTACTTCACTTGATAAATAGGAACATGGTTCTCACATACTTACAAATATTGCAAACATAGGTAAATTACCTAATACAACAGCAACGGAACAGTGTGTGAGTCAATTCATAAAAAAAATCTAATCAAAATCAAAATATTTTATTTCAAATAAACCTTAGAGGTACTTTTGAATTGTCAAACAAAAAATAAAGAAAACAGAAAAAGACGACTCTAGTTGCATATTCGCTAGCGTCAGTAGGTCTCAATGGAGAAGAATTTGCAAGAAACTCCACGGACACTTTTTTCCATCAGGTTAAATTACAAGTTTTTGGTTACATCATTCTTGTTGAAAAATACATATAAGTGAGAACGATGTATAAAGACGTGCACGTAAAATCGTCTAGAGTAACCAACAATTTAAAAATAAAATAACAGGCCGAGGCAGCTAAGTTAAGACCAATACCAACTGATGGCGCCCGTTCACGAACATGACGCATGTATCGGCAACACTCAGCTCAACCACCATGAAGGGAACCGAATGATCCAACACATGTGCCACCATCAGAGAGAAATTAGAGAGAGCACGACACATTTAACTGCCAGGGCACACAGAAGTCAACGAACGACACATAGGTACAGTGAATGGTAGATTTACAGTCGGAACACAGAACTCTCACATGTGCTGTGCAGTTATATAATACTAAAAGAAATTGAGTTTATACAATACAAAAATATTAATACAGTCTTCAGCAGGTCCAACAACACTTCAAAACTTTTCTGCCCGTCACTAATCGTTCTTGCGCCCTAGTGGCTGCGGAGCAGGACCAGCAAACCCTTTCATTTGATATCATGGGTGTTAAATACAGGTCTTCGGGTCCCAAGCCAGGAGTTAAACACTGGGGCCCATAGCGGCGTTGGGACTCCTGGACCCTGTCTGAACCTGTACCCCACGAAACTGCGGTTCGCAGCATTGGAAAGCTAGGGATTTGCTCCTTATTGGGAGATACCCTTGTACCTATCTGACAGGTGGGAAGTGGTACTACTAAAACAATTTGTGCACTCTTACCTGAGATTCCCGCGGTGATCCTCTGGGCTCGCTCAATCACGCGCCTGGCCGAGGGTTTTAGGTCAATATATATATAATAAAGGACAATGATTGGACCACCAACGCGTTCTGGGCCGGTTTCCGGCTTCCGGCAGACACACACGCGTTTCCCACAAAAGCACATCGATGTACTTAAAATATATTCAACACCACCTTCGCGGGCGCCCCACAACGCCGGTCGTGACCGGTGGGCGCAATTAACATTTACAGTGGGCGAAACATATCTCGATTAGATATGTTTCGACAAGAACCCGACTTCAGCGTGTTCACGTTACAATTTTTTTTCTTCGACTGTCGTGTCAGCTGTCAAATCGTTGACCGCCCACCGACACGGTGTTGCAAGTAAAAATCGGGACGAAACAATGAGGGTGCATAAAAATAATTGGTCCGCCATCTTTGGAAGTCCACCATATTGGATTTAGAATGACGTCACTTAACTAACAGTCATCAAGTGTACGAAAAATTGATGTACTTGCCTGCAGTAAGTGTACATGTCCTGTGACCATGCCGCGCGCGTCCTGTGTATCTTTGAACCGGAACTCCAAAGCCATCAGGTCTTTCAGCTCATCCCATACCCATCGTTTGGGTCCTTCTTTCTTCAGCATGGCTATATACTAGAAAATAAAAGAAAAGGGTCAGGACTCTTCTATGGAAACTTTTTAGGGTTCCGTACCCAAAGGGTAAAAATGGGACCCTATTACTAAAACTCCTCTGTCCGTCTGTCTGTCTGTCACCAGGCTGTATCTGATGAACCGTTATAGCTAGACAGTAGAAATTTTCACAGATGATGTATTTCAGTTGCCGTATAATACCAAAAAAAGAATAAAATAAATATTTAAGTGATGCTCCCATACAAAAAATGTGATTATATTGACGTTTTTTTGCAATAATGGTACGGTACCCAGTTGGCCAGATTTAAAAAAAAAAAAATATTATTTATGAAAACTGGTTTATGCTTATAAGCGAAACTTTTGGGTTTGCCAAAATCAACGGGTTCGATTTCTCGCTAGGTGTATTGTAATTTCATAAATCCAATGATGCAGTTTTAGTTATCATCAAGATCGAGCCGTTGTAGTGAGTAGGTTGGTAGTTAGGTAAGGTAGGTGGGTAAGTAGGTGGGTAGATAGATAGCCAGTTGACGGGAGCGAAGCCGCGGGTATCAGCTAGTGTGTTTTGAACAACTTTCTCCAAGGAAGTCATAATCATAAACCAAAAAAAAAAGGATTTTTCATACAAAGTTGTCGTCACATGAACAAAATTTGTTGAGGATTTTTTTTTTCAACCTGTATTTTCTTTCTCTTTAAAGTGTGTGTTTTTGTGTGTACATAAATAAATATACATTTTTGTCTACAACAATACTAACTTGGAACACCAACTTGATGATGTCATCGATATGGGAGACTCCTTCCTCCGTGAGATCGACTTGCACGCCGAAGAAACCGAACCCGCGTGCTCCTATTTGAGTACCACCCACTAAACTGTAGAGGAATAGACAAGAATAGTACATTTTGATGCAAATGGGGCAAGTTATCATTGCAGCAGAGGCGGGTATGGAGCCGAGAAACTGTAATGGCAAATGCCTACGACTTCAAAAGTGCGTTTAAATAAAAAGACTTAATATTTAGTATCAAATTATTTTTCTTTCTTTTCTTTATTTTTATTCTTCACGCAATAAGATGGTGCTTAACGTATGTTAAATTTATGACGAGCAGTCAATAAATTCTTTTATAATCTTCGCTGTGAATTCACCAGATGGCGCTGAGTGTTTAGACGTGTGATTTAAAGGGCGTTGAAAGAACAATGGCGAAATCATAGCTGGCTTATATTTAAAGCGTCTGAAAGTGAGTTATATACGAAAGACATACTACTAATTATACTACTTTTTTAAAGAATAATTGGGCTGGTTCAAAACGGATAAAAATAATCATAATAAATAAAAAGTTATTTGATTTTTAGTTAATTTCTTTAGCTTAGTGTTGCTATTATATGTTTTATCTGCTAAGTGACAAGTAGTAACTATATTAGGTAATAATATCATTATTGTATTTATTGCAGTAAATGAGTTAACAATTAAATTTATGTCTAAGTGTAGATGTTCCTTGCAGGAAGGTAAGAATATTGTAGTGTAGTAGAAACAAATGAATTACTTTTAATTAATGAATGGCCAAAAGACTAGTATCCAAGTCTGAAAAAAATATAGCTTGGTTATTGACTACGGCCTTTTGATACTTTGATACACGTCAATGTCCCTTAGGTTTAATTATGTAAACTATTTACAAAGAGTATATTATACATTTGATGCTGAAATAACTACGTAAGGGAAATACTAATGCGATATTCCCCTTTTACATCCACGAAATTGAATAATATTACCTAATCAACACATTATTATAAGTTACCCAGACATAACCTACAAAAGTTTATGACTGTATATCTATTATTCTCGACATTCTCGAACAAAAATTCTTGCACAAACTAATTCATAACATCACCCCGAGTTAAACCAAATATTTTTCATTTAATGACATAGGAATTAAACTCAGCCATTGTTCTTTCATTTGAGTCCCGCCTTAGTGCACTTTTTACTTAAGAGTGACGTCACAAGCTGTCACTCCTGGGCTTTGAACTTTATCTCGGATAACAATAGAGTGTAAAATATAATTTGTCTTTAATTTACCGATTACACCACCCTTCTGCCTTCAAGGCTGACAGCAAACTACCAGCGCCTCCGTGTCCCAGCAAATGCGACAGATAATGGCTTGGCTGCGGAATAAAATATTTGAAAATTAGTATTTATTAATAACATAACAACTTGTATGCCGCGAAAGGTTATGCCAGGGGTCACTAATTACTTTCTATTGGGGTCTGAAAGCGTTAATGGACGTCAGATTCCAAGTAGGTCAGATTCCATGTACGTCATTTTCCAACTAGGACAAATTTGTGTTAGTAATGGTTTCTGGTACACTTCATCATCATCATCATCATCATCAGCCTATTAATGTTCCCACTGCTGGGACACAGGCCTCCTCTCTGCTGTGAGAGGGGATGGGCCATAATCCACCACGCGGGCCCAGTGCGGGTTGGTGGATGTCACATGTCTTCGAATTTTTGGTTCTAGGACATGCCGGTTTCCTCACGATGTTTCCCTTCACCGTTTTTTAGAGCAGTGGTGATGAAATAATTTACACAAAGTAAAGCGCCTGCCTGGGTTCGAACCCACGACCTACAACTTGTAAGTCTTGTAAGTCTGGTACACTTACTCAAATTATATTCATCGCCAAATGTCTGCGAGATTTCTTTGGTGGCAAGGACTCTATAGTCTAGAAATGATGACACTGTGTCTGTCTAGAAATGTATGTAAACTCCAAATAATAATTTAAAAAATAAAATATGCAGAGGTACATAAGCCTGTAAAAAAATCTAGAATTGTTGACAGAAAACTTGATGACTCATTGTAAATTTTAAATGAAGAGTGCATAAACGGGCATTTAACTGTATCCGAATTTTAAGAAGAGCATCCAAATTAAGTTACAGGAAAAAATACAGAACAGGATACGGGAGACAGTTCTGCAGCCATATTGCGTAAGTGAATACGGCAATGCAAAGGTTTTGACCGCTATCAATCGAATCTCCGAATCTCTTCAAAGTTAGAGTAAACAGGCTCCTTCTGGGTAAGCTCACTCCATCGTCGACTCTGTCTCTGTCACCTATGACTTAGACTAGAGTCAAGAGCAAACCCATCTCAAATAAAAAAATAAAAAAAATAAAAAAACGACCAATCACACAGACGGAAATCCACTTCGCGTCATTCATCTCACATGTGATTGGTCGATTTGATGGCGCTCAAACCCTTCGCCTTGCCGAATTCAATTGCGCAATTCGGCTGCTGTTAGCGAATCAGAGAGTGATTCAACTTTATCTTCAATTGCAAGCCAAAGTATCGTATCTTTAAGCTCAGATTCGGAGCACAACATTTCAAGCATAGAAGAAATGCTACTGTCCTAATCTGACCTAGGTACTTGGAATCTGAGCTCCATCGCCGAATATAAATGCTACTGTAAGAGCAGTTTTTTTTTGGTTTCGAAATATAGCAATATGAAAATAAATTACTACGAATAAAAACATTTCTTATTTACATGGCTTAATTTCTTTTCAGAAAATTATGATACTGACTGTATTGTGTATTACCCACTCAAAATCTGACCTAGTTGGAAAATGTCCTAGCTGGAAAATTACGTACATGGAATCTGACCTACTTGGAATCTGACGCCCATAGCCGCAGGCTGGGGTCTGTTTTTAAAATGATATGAACGTCGCGGTTCGTAAGGTTTAAATTCACGTGTATTTACTTTCATAAAATTGAAAAATTAAATTAAATTAAAAGACATTTATTTCAGAATCACTTCCATATTTGTTAGCAACAATTTAAACTTATAAAATAGTGTTAGTAACATTTTTTTTTTAAACATTAAACTTAAAATGTTAAGGATACGCCCGAGTGTCAATATTGTGTGGATCGGACACGGGCGGAAACCTAACGGTGGAGGTCTGCCCCGCTTGGTCGGTACACCGCCGTGTCCTCTTGGAGGCGATCCGTGGTGGCGATCTCTCGCGTTCGGCCCTGGTTCAGGCCATAATAAGAAGCGAGATGGCATGGGAAGCTGTCACCTCTCTCTGCGAAGTAGTAATGCTCGCGAAGGAGGAGGCGGAACGCGTGAGGGAGACGCAACGGAGACTCCCTCACGTCCCTAACCACCGCAAGAGATGCCCTGGGCGTCGGGAGTCTTGCGTTCGGCGAGTAATAGGTAGCTCGCCGTCCGATAAAGACCAGACCCAAGTCGACGGTGCGCTGTGTTTCACGCGCTCCTCAAGGAGATGTCAGCAAAACTTACGGGGTCCGCTAGTGCCGATGTCTGTCTGAGTCGCGGATTAATTTGAAAGAGAGTTACCGCGGCCCTGGCACAAGCAACTGAAGTAACACGGGTGGGTTTTAGTCAGTAAAAGTCTGACACGCCCTCCCCCTTCATCCAGAGCAGGCGAAGTCATTGGATCACATAGAATCAGAAAAAGAAATGGGTCACCAATTGCTTTGATTTGGGGTCTGTTTTCTTAAATAATATGACCGACGCTGGCAAGACGAGATATTATTTGAAATGAAAAATATAATAATTAATTGCCTTACAGTTTTTGTACCTGGGTGACCGAGCTCTGGCCGGTAAAAATAGAGAAAACGACATTTTCTAAAAATGAAACCTAGCTAGATCGATTTATCGCCCCCGAATCCCACTGCATACTCGTACAAAATTTCATGAAAATCGTTGGAGTCGTTTCCGAGATTCAGTTTATATATATATACTCGTATACATATATACACGAATTGCTCGTTTAAAGATATTAGATAGATAAATAGATTACTACGAGTCCGGTCCACACAAAATAGATCGGCGGTCCGGATCCAGACCGCGGACTGCCATTTGTTGACCCTTGGACTAGGCAGAGGTGGACCCGTAGGTGCGATTGAGGCGCAGCTCGGGTGGGAACGGGTTAGTCATTAATTTTTAGAAAACTCACCCCACTCTTATAATGTTCTCTATTGTCAGGGATGGGGAAGATAATGGACAGGGAGCGCAGATCCATGACGGGGTAGTAGTAGGCGCGCTTGCGGCGCAGCTCGGGCGGGTACGGGTGCTCTGGCCAGTGCGGTGCCGTCACCGACTTGTCTTCCACCGCCAAGAATAGTGACACCACTATGTTTTCTAACTCTTCTAGGGATTCTGAAATAATTAAAAGTAAACATCTTTTTAAAACAAGCTTTTTGAACTAAAAGGTACTAAATGTAATATCACTTGTCAATACACATCCATGCAATGAGCTCAAAAAGATGGTGCTGTCTTGTCTGGTTTAGGAGTTGCTATGGCCACCTTTCAGCTTCATCATCAGCTCCATAGTACCATATTATTTCAATGATTCCAAAAGGACATAAGTACGCCAAGTTTCAGTTTAATCAGCTCCTCTAGAACAGGGGTCAACAATTACTTTCAATCGGGGACAGTCTTTTTACACAATGTCACCATCGTGGACGGTCCGGGCCCAGCCTATACATCGACACGTGTGTTTACTTTGTTAAAATTGAAATACTCATTAAAAGTAAGCACCAAATTATTAAGTATATATTCCCCAATGTTAACGCAGTACTGATACTGACCGCCCGCTCGGTGCCAGAATATGAATACTAAAACTCCTTTTGGACAGTTTTGTTTGCAAAATATTCTTTGATTTACATACCTATACATATTTCAGTTATGAGAAATTCTAGCCATCGATTTGTCTGTGTTAAAATATTTTTAAACATCATATAGTTACGCTACGCTAATGGCGGTATGGCGTCCGTTGTCACTCCGTAAATTAAATACCAAAAAATAGTCTAAAGTTAACATTAAATACTGTAACATACATCCCTCGGTTCGTAATGAAGTAAACAAACTGTATGTGCAATTTGTCTGTGGAAATAATCTGCGAATCAAGTGTAAAGTGCGAAATAACATTTTCAACGACCCGCGGCGAGTGCGTCAAATGCTTTACGCTGCTTTGTTTGTCTACCCGCAACTCCGCTGCAGCGCCTGTGCTGTGATCTGCTAGCATCGCTTCAACGATAGCTGTGTCGAATCAGTGCAACCTGGTGATTAACGAGTTTCTATGCTTTCTACAATGTAAGATTGATCTTATGGACGAGCTTATTTTGGTACAAATCTGTGGATCAAATTTTAGCGAGGACGAGATTCTAAAAGTTAAAACTATTCTCGGAGAGGCGACCAATTTCCGTTCCATGCGAAAGGGCGACGTCGAAAACAAGCGTCTACTTCAAGATATCATAAAGATGCTTAAAGAAACTAACCAACATCTCTCCCTACCTTTGTAGCGAAAGATCTTAACCGCCTACCGCCAGTATATTTTGATTACGTGGATGTATCGAGCCTGGTTAAAAGTATTTTAACGCTGAAACAAGACGACCACCGTATCCCGTGTGATTACGTTAAATCTTCCGAGCTGACTAGAGTACAACTGGAATTGGAAGACATCAAGACCAACCCGCTACGTAAATAATAATAAACCGTTCGATTATTACATTCAGTGTGTATGTGGTCATTGGTAGAGAAATTTTTCATGAAGCCCGCTTGCTCTATAGGCTGGTTCTCGTCAATCTTCGTTGTTACACGTCTTAGTAGGATCGATGCAAATACTTTATACAGGCAGGATATAAGACTGATGGGTCTGTAATTGGATATCAGTTTGGGGTCTCCCTTTTTATATAGTAGAACAATTTCCGAGTATGCCCATGTTTCTGGTAGTTCTTTTGTTATTAAAATACGGTTAAAGAGCTTAGTGAGTGGTTTTATTAGTTTCTCTGTCGCAACTTTTTTTCAACATAGAATTTCGTTCCCCTTTTTGAGGCACTAAACATTATGTTTTAGTGTATATCAGTATGTATTAAGTTAATATGGGGTCAAACAAGTAAAATAGAATCGTTACATACATACTGAGTGCGGTAGTTACGGAAAGAAAACAAATTCAAAACTCCGTAGAAACGATCGTTCGCCACGACCGTTTAGTTCGAAATGAGCAGTCAGTTTTTTTTATTTTTTTTTTTAATGCGTGGCGTCTCGCAGTTCGGCCAAAGTAGCCGTCCTCTGCTTAACCGGACTAACCTGTGGAGACTAAGCTATGTAGCCTCCGGCCAGGCTTAAAGTTTCTAAACCTAAAGCGACAGCACTAAGGGCTACCCCAGTTGGGGTCGGACCTCGGCTCAGGGCGTCGCTTGGGGGATGGCAAAGGCCGGATCTGATAAAGTGATTCTACCATCCGTTCGGAAAAGCCTACGTGGAGAAGAACGGACAAGAAACTCCAATAATATCTGACTGGTATTTAACTATGGCTCAGCACGCGGGCTAGCTTATAGAATCGAAAAGGATTACGCGACGAGCCTCTGCGGTGAGGACGGAACGAATATGTTAGTTAATTTTGTATGAACGGCGGGTTCGTACTATTTACGAACCGACTGACCGTCCTTGTAGATAAGGCTATCGAGCTCCTTAGTGATGGACTCATACCTCGAAAAGAGGTTGGCGCATTCAGCGGGAAGGAGAGAGCCCGCATTCCGGATTTCAGTATCCAGAGCACGGGCTTGAGGGGTCATGAAAATGGAGTACGCGCTAATTATATTTTTAGCGACGCATACATATGGCACTTGCCCGGAGGGGGCGACAGGGGGCTGGCACTTAGTAGCAGGGGTGGTGGAAGCCACCTTCTGGCTTTGTGCGGTCATAGGGGCGGCCATAAGGGCGGCGGGGGGCATTGAGTCGGGGATAATAATTGGCGCTGCGATGGGAGTAGCCATCAGCGCTGGAATCGGCTGGGAGCAAGACTGAGGAGCCACACTTTGGTGGTTCAGCTTGCCCCAGGGTGAAGGCCTCTGAGGGGCTAGTCTGGGGGGGAGTTGAGTGGTAGGGGCTTGGCGCGCTTGGCGCTGGCCATTTTAGGCGCAAGCTTAGGGGCTCTTGGGCAACCACGGTAATTAGCCGGGTGCCCGACTTGTCCACAAAGCACGCAGCTGGGAGGCTCCGTGCATTGTGATCGGTCTTTTGGACGGGAACAGTCCTTGGTATTGTGCTCTCCCAAGCACTTAACGCACCTGGGAGGAGCGAAAAAATTGGTCTGAGAGTGACCGTAGAGTTGGCAGTTGTGACACTGACCAACGAGATGGGGACGGTATGGCTTTTCAATGGAAATGCCTGACAAGTTACATACGGTACTGACATTGAAAATGGGATTGTGACCCTGGAAGGGGAAACACACGACAAGGACCATGTCGTAGAGATCTCCGCCTCTTGCTTTATGCAATCGGTGGACCTCTGACACAGGGACTTTTTGCGCTAATAAATCCTTTCGGGTTTCTTCCGTCGGGATTTCCTTCGGAACGCGCTTAATGACAACTCTAGTGTACTTTTCCTCCGGAAGGGAGTAAGTATGGAAAGATACTTTCCTGTCTTTTAGAAAACGAGTTAAACCTCGATAATCATTGGGAGTGGGGACTTGAATTCTGATGCCTTGTTGGCATGCAGTGGCCTTGGTGAAATTAATTTTACGCGCTACACAGGCGCTTGAAATGTCGCTCCATTTCCCTTTATCTTGAAGATAAAAGGGTGGAGGAGGAGGAGGCTTCCTAGTGGTAGTATTATTTACTACTACCATAGGGCTAGGCGAGCGGTTTGACCGCTGAGAAGGACTAGCGGGGGCGGGGGCGGGGGAGGGTTGCCTGTCGGGCAAGGCCGGCGGCAGAACTGGCTGGGGAGAGGTCTTAGCTACTGGCTTTTTGGCCTTAGTAGCGTGAGGGGGACTTTTCCTCATTTTCCTCTTTCCTCCAGAGTGGACTATGAAGTCTCTGTTATCAGAGTCAGAAGAAGAGGACATGGTGGCATAGTCCTCTGACAAATCGGGCTTATTGGGGTCAATTGGTAATACCTGATCGATGTGGTCAGCTACTGCTGCCCATTCATCGTCGGTACTAAGGGCTGTGTCCATATCGATGGGAGAGTCACCTTCCTCATCGACCCAAGACTTGGATCTGGACTTAGTGTCCGCGTGAAAAGCGGCTATGCGCTCCTTGTACTTTTTGTACTGGAGGCGATCGGACTTCCTACGAGGAGGAGGCTTAGTAGCCGAAGTCTGGGGCTTTAAAGGGCTACGGTCTCTCTCAGAGGGAATTTGATCTGACTTTCTAACCTCGCCCTGGGAAAGGGTGGGTGATCTAGGCCCGGAAGTGGGCCTGACGGGTGGGGTGGGTGATCTGGGAGAGTCCTTCTCCTCACATGGCACGGGGGCCATGCTAGGTTCGGGTTCCAGTATCGGATCATCCACGACCGGATTTATGTTTGGTACTAGTGTTTCTAACACTGTGCCAAAAAGAGTGGCGAGTCTAGATGAGCAGTCAGATGGCGACGCTTGTTTATATAGTTTTGCGCGTAAGCAGCCAAATTTGGTATTTTAGAATAGTGTTTTGAGGGCTCTATAATAGCTTATAGTACGCAAAATGCGGATATCTAGTAGTATTATAGTTAATATACTTTAGATATAATGTGTAAGTAGTAATTTAAGCAAATAAAAAATGTTTGTTTACTTATTTTGGACCCCCCTAAAATGGCTGGGTCGCAAGTATCGATAGGTGCGCTCTGCCCACCTACCAATCGTATTATTTACCTTACACATTTGTTTTGTTAGGAAACACCATCTAGGTGTTCTAGATAGTATACCTTGGTTCTATGACTGAAAAACTGTACATAACAACAGTACATAGCCAGGTTTAAAACAGTTTCACTCTGGGATGGTAAATGCATGCATTTTTGCTCAAGTAAGTAAATAGAAAATTCGTTATAAGCGATCTAGCGCTTCTAGTTAACCTGGAATTATGTCCGGGCCCTATATATAGATGGCATCTATGTAATTCTAGTACATAGACCTTACTTGCTTGAAATAATGTGTCTGTATGTGCCAGCATGGACGTTTCTATGCGTCTGTCAGAGGGCCCACTACCTTCAGACATACTTGGTGCCTGAAGGACTATCGATATGCTATCTGAAGCATTACCTTCGGGGACCCTCAGGCAGGCGCCTGGACTCAGTCACTACACAAAGCTAATATATAGCTACACATACACACACAGAGGCGTTAAAGCCGTGGAACAACACTATATTTTCTATTTCGGCCGCTTCCCGGCATCTAAAGAACCAGAAGGGCTGGTGGTACACCCATCAGGGTATCACCATCCGATAGCCCAATTCTCTAGCTTCCCAACCACATTTTTGGCAGGAGCCTAGCTCTGGTGGTTAGGGAACTAACCGACTTAATAAAGTAAGAGGTTCCATGGTTTTCTCGCATCATCGACCACATCAGAGTGAATACTGAATCGAGGGTTGGAGCTGTATCCACCGGACATCCACCATGGGATGGCCCATCGCGAGGGCTATCCGATGATAGTTGGTGGATGCGGATCCGCCCACCAGCTCGAGCACAAACTCACTTTATATGCCGAAAACAGGCACAGAAGCTATGCATTCGCACTTTCACGTGGCTGTGCCCGTGAAGGTGACAGATGAAGCTGTGAAACTATCACAGATCGATGGTCCAGGAGTGGGGCTACAAGTCCCTCGCTGGTACCCTGGCACTAAAGTGCACCAATGTAATAGAAAGTAGCGTGTAAAGCTATAAATTGACAGAATTTCCCCTTATTCGGCGTTCTCCACGCAAGAGATCCCTGAAGGTAGCAGCTATGGACCTGGACCAAGGCCCGGAGGGAAGGTCTTCTTGAGACCTATCCAGAGACACAAATCTCATCAAAATCGGTTCAGTAGAAGGGAAGTTTCTGTCGGTTTCCAGCGAATAGTATTAGTGATTATTTTGCTAATTAAAGTTTATGCGCGCGCGCTAAGTTGAGGCCGTCAAGTTCGGTAGGAGGATAGTACACAGAGGCACCGTCTCAATTGTGGCCATTATTTCTCAACTATCAAATCCATGTCACTTTGCGTAACGAAGACCATGAAGAAGCGTCGCTTTTGGTCATGAAAATCGAAGTCTTTCATTAAACTGGACATCATGCCTTCCCCTCAACATACTTGGCAGCCTTCCAACCACTGCAGGGTCGGTATTTGCTCGAAGACAACGAACTATAGGTGCAAGGGGCGTCAAAGCGTTCGAGCTGGAGCCTTACAACCTCCGGAGTGCCTGCGGCCTCGAGCGATCACGTCCGTGCCGCACAGATAGAAAGAAAAAGCTCTCTGATCCTACCTTTCAAGCTTATGAAGGAGAGGCGTGAGATGATCCTGCAGTCTTCAGATGAGGCGTGCAAATACTCAATAGACAGATCTCTAAATCCTTGAAAAGAGACCTCCGCCGCTTTAATACCGAGCGTATTAATGACGCGATCGAGCGAAATAAAGGCTCCAAGGTTTTTTCAAGGGATCTGGCTATTGGGCAGAGCCAACTCATAAAACTGAAGACCGACGATGGCAGGATTGTATCCGCCAAAGCTTTTGACATTCTATGGGAAGTTGTACACATCAATCAGCAAGCCCGTTGCGAGTCTAGCAAGTGAACCAAGAGCTAGATTGACCCGACACTACACCGAAGATATCCCGGACATCAGCCTGTACGAGATTAGAATGGCTCTGATACAGCTCAAAAACAACAAGGAGCCGGGTGATGACGGAATTACGGCCGGGCTTCTGAAGGCGGGTGGAAAACCAGTCCTCAAGGCCCTTCAGAAGCAGTTTGATTCCGTCATACTCGAGGGCCAAACGCCACAGGCATGGTGCAGGGGTGTAGTGGTACTCTTCTTCAAGAAGGGCGACAATGCCCGGCTAAAGAACTATAGGCCGATCTCACTTCTTAGTCATGTCTACAAGTTGTTTTCGAGAGTCATCTCGAATCGTCTCGCGCGCAGGTTTGACGATTTCCAGCCCCCCGAACAAGCCGGATTCCGAAAAGGCTTTAGCACCGTAGCCCACATCCATACGCTGCGACAGGTTATACAGAAGACCGAAGAGTATAACCTGCCTCTCTGTTTAGCGTTTGTGGACTACGAGAAAGCCTTCGATTCGATCGAGACTTGGGCTGTACTGCAGTCTCTCCAACGGTGCCAGATCGACTACCGGTACATTGAGGTGTTGAAGTGTTTGTACAAAAACGCCACCATGTCAGTCCGTCTTCAGGATCAGACCTCGAAACCAATCCTTCTCCAGCGCGGCGTGACACAGGGAGACGTCATTTTTCCGAAACTGTTCACTGCTGCGCTGGAGGATGTCTTCAAGATTCTGGACTGGACGGGGCTTGGCATCAACATAAATGGCGAGTACATCACTCACCTTCGGTTTGCCGACGACATAGTGGTCATGGCTGAGACCATGGAGAGCCTCAGTAAAATGCATTTTTCCGAAACTGTTCACTGCTGCGCTGGAGGATGTCTTCAAGATTCTGGACTGGACGGGGCTTGGCATCAACATAAATGGCGAGTACATCACTCACCTTCGGTTTGCCGACGACATAGTGGTCATGGCTGAGACCATGGAGAGCCTCAGTAAAATGATCGATGACCTCAGTTGAGCTTCCGAAAGTGTGGGTCTTAAAATGAACGGGGACAAACCAGCTCAAAGTCACCCAACGGGCAATGGAGAGGGCTATGCTCGGCATTTCCTTGCGTGATCACGTCAGAAATGATGATATCCGCAGGAGAACCAAGGTTACCGACATAGCCCGGAGAATTGCCAAACTTAAGTGGCAGTGGGCAGGGCACATTGCTCGCAGAACGGATGGCCGATGGGGCGGAAAAGTTCTGGAATCACGACCGCGAACCGGAAGACGATACGTTGGAAGGCCTCCCACTAGGTGGACTGATGACCCGGTTATGGTTAAGGTTGCGGGAAGACGCTAGATGCGAGACGCACGGGATCGGTCAATGTGGCGACGCCTGGGGGAGGCCTATGTCCAGCAGTGGACGTCTTTCGGTTGAAATTATGTTGATGAAAGCGCCTGCCTGGGTTCAAACGCCACGATCTATGACATGTAAGTCGGGGCCGTTACCACTTCTCGTAAAGGGTAAGGTAGTAATGAAGTAATCTCACCTTTGCCCATAACGACGAGGGTCATATATTGGCGGAGTACCACTTGGGGTGGAACCTCAGCAGTTCTTACCTATAGGTAAAATATATAAAATGTTTTAGGCGGGTGGCCTCATGTGTTTACGTGCCGCGAGCTGTAGGTAATTATTTCAAGGACACGGACGACTCACAATACTGTATAGATATCATTACAGTGTAGGATAGTAAAGTAATGAATGAATCTCACCTTTCCCCATAACGACGAGGGTCATGATATTGGCGGAGTACCACTTGGAGTGGAACTTCAGCAGTTCTTTTCTGACGTCTATGCCTTTCGATTTAGGTATCGTCTCCAAAGTTTTTCTGTTACCTGTGGAAGAGTGAACGATTGAATGATTAAGTGAAGAATATAAAAGTATTTGCTGATAGCTGTTGTATAAGGAATAATGTAGGATACTTGAATTTCAGAATAAAAGAGTGAGTAGGTTTTTTCTAGGCAAGCGTGCTTCACAGTCTACCACATCATCGCTTACCATCAGGTGAGATAGTGGTCATGCGCAAGCCTATAATAAAAAAAATAAAGAGTTCCGGTGATGAAGTCGAGGACAACAGCTAGTCCTACTAATTCATATTAAAAAAATCGTGGGTCAAACGAAACAGGGCGTTAGTTAGGAAAGGAATAATAAAAAAGGAGAATATTTTTTTTTTGTACTTTAGGACCTACTGCAAATAGCCCCAAATATGGCCCGATTTATATAAATGCGAAAGTTTGGATGGATGATTGGATGTTTGTTACTCCATCACGCCTGGATTTGGATCTCACCTGTGCCAAACTTGTGAAAGGGATGGGTAGGTGAGGCAATACTCTTGTTGAGCTGGTCCATTCTCCACGTGTCAGAAGACGTGTTCTTCTCGTGTTCGGAGTGCACTGCACTAAGTTCGCGCCCCGTCGCCGACTCCGTGAATAGCGGGGATATAAAGAATTGGGCGAATCTGAGGATAAAGAAATAAAATGTATTCAAGGTCAAGGTAAGGACTGCAATCTGGTACGACCAGAGAAATATGAGGCGTAAGACCAACGGGCACCCCACAATTTTTTGCAATTTTTTTTTTTGTTAATCACTATTCTTAATTTAAATTTATTGAAATTTATTTTCAACCTTTCAGTTTGGTTTTTTTAAGCTATTACTCTATACAATCCAGTAATCCGAACATTCGAATAAGCCGGTAATTCCTGGTTTTCAAAGTCACCAAGCCGGATTAGTGAGACTATACCTTGATTCAATACTTACATATCCAAAGCCTTGGGCAGATGTTCGGGAATAACATCGAAATAATAAGTGGTATGATCCGACGACGTCGATGCATTTGACGATCCTCCGTGCTGAGACAAGAACTTGATGTATTCATTTTCCTGTAAAAACATTAGTTAACAGATTTACGAAGGAGTTACCCAGTTATAATCCCCGGCACGCAAGTTGGCAAGAGTCATTAGATGCGCAGAAGTAGTTTTTTAGGTATCTTTGGTGGTGAAGAGGGGCGCGGGGAACTTTTAGGGCCACAGACATACATCTAACTAGATGACGCGACTGTGTGTACTTCGCGTACCAAAAAACGGCGTGAAGTTACGATTACGATAAATGATCGTAATCTGAGCTTTTCATTGAGTTTTATCGGCACCAGAAATCCACCGAAATCTAGAAAAAATGCCTTTTATGCCATATTAGTAAATTATGTATAGAAATAGTTGGCCGAGGCATTGGAAATGTTTTCTTTTATTAGTAAGTAAATTTGATTTTAAATTGTTTGTGAAAAAGTGGCTTGGTTTTCATACACATGGAGTGACATGCGTTATCTAGTTAGATTTATGTCTGTGGTTGGTCAGTTGACACAAGGATCGACTGTTCAATCACGTCGCTTCCACGTTCCGTTCGCTCTATATGGCGGTTGGTCAGTTCGCGGCATATGCGCGAACTTGGGGTAAGTTCGCGCATATGCCGCGAACTGACCAACCGCGCCATATTATACACTACGCCAAAACCTTACTAACTTACGTGCCGGCACTATACTGGGTCTTGGAGGTCAGATAGGCAGTCGCTCTATACAGGTTGTAAAGGAAATGGTGGTGTTATATTTTTAAAACTGCTTCTTTCCATGTAAACGAAAACCTTTTGAAAAGAACCTCATAGTCAATGCCCAAAAAACCGTCACAAAAAAATTACCGACTTCCAAAGCAAAATACTAAAGAGTAAAAATAACTTTCGTTTTGGAAGTCGGTGCCTTTGGTACATCTAATTGTTTATGTCGTTTTGTGGCACCGACTGCCGAAACGAAAGTAATTTTTGCTCTTTTGTTTTTTTTTTGTATAAATATTCTACCGCGGACATAGTCGTCCGCGCCCTTTTTGATTGTTTTTTTTATATTATTGTTTCTTTTCATAAAAATTACAATGTCTACGTGAGTTCATCCCTCACTAAATAATATATAAATATGACTTAAATATATATATTTTTTTTATTATTTTATATTACACACTGGCATTACTATTTTATATTTCTATTTACTACTTATCTTTATGTTATTAACTATTTTGTCTACTTATTTCTATTGGTACACTTTCGGGGAAGATGCATGACAGTGCGAGCAGATCAGTCCCGACCGATGGTTCCCGTTCTAGAACCCCGTGGTGTTTTGCTTTGGAAGCTGGTTTATATTTTGTGATAAGTTTTTATTTTCCTCTTTTTAGTTTTGGTACACCATCACTAAGAAGTAAACAAGTGCTATAGTAAGGTACCTAAATTATTGACAAAATATTCATAATAACTCAATTCACACATTCGTGCTGTTTGTCGTTAAAGAGTTTGGTTGTATGTTCCGTATCTTGACAACTGCTGAACCGATTTTGATGAATCTTATACTATTCCCTAAGTTGTAATCCAATAAAAGAATGATCACGATCCGATTATTAGTTTCGGAGAAATGTGTGGACAAACATACATACATACAAACATACATAAACCTATAAAATTTGGCACACGTGTTTAGAAGCCCACATAGAGTAACATCTGTTAATATAGTGCAACTCTAACATACATACGTGGCGAATTGACAACCTCCTTCTTTTAGAAGTCGGTAAAAAAATACTCCCATACAAGATGGTCGTCAGCTGAAAAAATATTTGTAAGGGAAAAAAAAATCTTCCTCGGAGAAAGTTGTTCTTATAATATGACCCCCTGATCTTTTGGTTACACTTGTGTAAGAAACTGATATCCAGTTAGTATTTAGCCAGTACATAAACTGCGCTTAACTCTAGCTTGTAACTACTCTGTGCTGTGAATTACCTCAGGGTACTTCGCAGTGCCCAGTAACAGCATGTGCTCGCAGAAATGTGCCAATCCAGGCAGCTCATCAGGGTCGCTTAGATATCCTGAAAGTTAAAGAAATAATCCAAATTACTATAACAATCCTATTATCTTTCTTTGTATAAGTCCAGCAGCCTTCTTAAAAAAACACAATAAAGAAAGTTTAGTAAATTACAGACCCATTGCCCTAATATCCTATATTTTCGAAAGTCATCGAAAAGATAATTTATGAGTCAATTAATAACTTTTTAAGTAAATATAATATCTTATATGATGAACAAAAAGGATTTAGGAAGAACAAAGGTATAAATATTGCTATTTACGACTTACTTAGTATAATAATGGGTCGGTTGATAAAAAAGTACCAATTTGGGCAATCCTTACAGACATGACAAAGGCTTTCGATTGCATCCATCATGCAACCCTGATTGATAAGCTTAACATGCATGGAATAAGAGGGAACATACTCAGTCTTATTAAATCATATTTAAGTGACCGTAAACAATATACGGAAATATCTAAAATCTGCACAACCACTAGGAGTGAGAAGAAATATATATCCAAATCAAGAGTTATCAGACATGGTGTGCCTCAGGGCGGAGTTCTTAGCTCACTTTTGTACTTGCTATAAATCAATGACTTACCACACCACATTGAACACCCAATGGTCTTATTCGCTAATGACAGCACCGCACTTGTCAAATGTATAGACTTCAATCTATATGACTTAAATAATACCCTTAAGGACATTGTAAATTGGCTTGACGAAAATAACTTAGTAATTAACCTTCAAAAAACGAACGTTATGCATTTTTATCAACGCACATCAGTACCCAATATAACAATAGAATGTAATAACTGCATTATAGACCAGGTACAAGTTGCAAAGATTTTAGGTATAGTGATAGACAGTCAGTTGACATGGAAACCTCAAGCAGAAGAGGTTTCTAAAACATTGAGCATTGTATACAATCTGGCGAAAAAGGTCAACATCACCACAACTGTGGTTGCATACCATGGTATAGTCGCGTCCACTTTAAGATACGGGATAATCTTTTGAGGAAACTGTACTCTACGAGAACAGGTGTTCAAGGCCCAAAAGCGATGCTTAAGGGCAATGCTTAATATGAAAGTGACGGATAGTTGCGTTCCTGTGTTTAAGTCCCTCAAACTATTAACTTTTCTAGCTATGTACATTTTAGCAGTCGCTATTTTCGTTAAATGTAACTGTAATGTAGGTAGATTAATATTGATTAGTTTGTAAGTAAGTAGGTAGATTTAAGTTGTACGTGTTTCAGTGTGAATATAGCTCTGCAATGGAACACTTGACTTTTATTATGGCCCTCATACATTACAGTGGCGATGAGGATTGCAAATTAGAACTATTTCGCGTGTGATTCGTACGGTATTGTGCATACTTACGATTGTCGCGAGTGTACGAACAGGAAATACGATGTCGATAGGAAAAATAAAAGAATTCGACATGAAGTCGAACGTTGAGAGACGTGGTCAGTGTATGTCGACCGGCTAGATATGTACTTTGAACGAATAAAATCGATGACGAGACGAAATTGCCTACGCTAATAGCCGTCATGGGGGACGAGGCATATAGCGGAGTTAAAGTACGACAGAGCGGTCGAGCTATTACGTCAGCACCTAGCACCTTCGCCGTCGGTACTCGCGGAACGTTACCGGTTTAGGCAACGGAGACAGGCCAGCGAGGAAAGCGTAGCTGCGTACGTAGCCGAGCTTAAGAAACTCTCACGATATTGCAAATTCAAAGAAGGGTTGAACGAAAATTTGCGGGAAGCCGAGACAATATCTTACACGGACGCGGTAAAGTTGGCGAGTTCGTTAGAAGCGGCGGAACGGGACGCGGCCGCGGTGGTGTCGAAGGCGCAGGGCAGCGGGGGTGGCATAACTGAAGGTGGGACAATGCCGCCGGGGCAGGCGACGCACGCGCTCGGCGGCAGCCGAGATGGCAACGGCGCGGCGCGGGACAGCGGGCGGCGCGGGGCGCGCGCGGCTTTCGCGGTGCGGCGGGATCGCGGCACAGCCCCGCGACTAGTTGCGGTCGCAAGCTGGTGGCCGCGGCGGTGCAAGCAGCGGCGGCTTCAACACCCTGAGTTGCACGGGCTGCGGATCGACGGAGCACTCCTATTCTGAGTGTCGATTCCGTAACTAAGTTTGCAGCAGCTGCAGACACCCTGGGCACCTGCGACGCGTGTGCCCGGACAGAGCGGCAACCGCGGGCAGGGGTTCAGGCCCCAGACGTTCGGCTGTCTACTACGGAGATGCGTGGGAACATCCACCAGAAGATGATATGTCGACACAAGAGGACTTTCATCACCTGTGCTTGAACGATTACAGAGCGGTAAAGTTGCCCACATGTATCGATAATGTTACTATTCCTATGAAGGTCGATACTGGTACCGCGGTATCATGCATTAGTGAAGCACAGAATAAAAAGTGGTTCAGTTCTCGTAAATTAGAACCTAGTAATTTAATATTAAATTTTTATGATGGCTCAAAAATTAAACCCATAGGAATGTTTAAACCGAATGAAGTTTACGGGGACGGTAGTAAAGAACTGGAATTATTTGTAATTGGGGGAGGTACCACTTCATTACTGGGCCGTCAGTGGTTAAAAGAATTAAAAAAATATTAGCAAGTGTAACAATATAAATTTTAAAGAAGTCAACATGTCTAATGAGATTAATGTGCTGTTAAACAGGTTTAAGGAATTATTCAGCGGCGGGTTGGGGCTGTACACCGGGGGCAAGGCGACGCTGCGTGATCGAGGGCGCAACGCCGGTGTTCCACCGCGCGCGGCCCGTGCCGTACGCGCTGCTCGGGCGGCTTGACGCCGAGCCGGACGCCATGCTGCGTGACGGCATCATCGCGCCCGTCGACTGCTCCGACTGGGCCTCGCCGCTCGTACCGGTAAATAAACCTGACGGTTCGCTGAGAATCTGTGCCGACTATAAGGCTACTGTGAACCCAGTTATACTTATTGATCGCTATCCATTGTCTACAATCGAGGATTTAATAGTAAAACTTAGCGGAGCAAATTATTTTTCGAAAATAGATTTAAGCCAAGCCTATAATCAAATAGAACTCGATGATTCTAAGAAATAAAAGAAAGAAAAGAAAGAAAAGAAAGAAAAGAAAGAAAAGAAAGAAAAGAAAGAAAAGAAAGAAAAGAAAGAAAAGAAAGAAAAGAAAGAAAGAAAAGAAAGAAAAGAAAGAAAAGAAAGAAAAGAAAGAAAAGAAAGAAAAGAAAGAAAAGAAAGAAAAGAAAGAAAAGAAAGAAAAGAAAGAAAAGAAAGAAAAGAAAGAAAAGAAAGAAAAGAAAGAAAAGAAAGAAAAGAAAGAAAAGAAAGAAAAGAAAGAAAAGAAAGAAAAGAAAGAAAAGAAAGAAAAGAAAGAAAAGAAAGAAAAGAAAGAAAAGAAAGAAAAGAAAGAAAAGAAAGAAAGAAAACTAGTTTATTTGGCACACACAGATACACACAATGTAGGTATAAATAAAACTTAATTTAAGAAATTTACTGTGATAAATACACATAGGGGTCTTTATAGATATAATCGGTTAGTATACGGGCTATCTTCAAGTCCAGGAATTTTCCAGCGAATCATGTGCAATTTGTTGAAGGGTATTCCTAACGTTGAAATATGCCTTGACGATGTGATAATAGGAGGCAAAAACAAAAAAGCACATTTAAAAGCACTAGAACAGGTTTTTAATAGATTACATAGTTCTGGTTTAAAGTTGAAAAGTAGCAAATGTGTGTTCTTAGTAAAAGAATTACAATATTTTGGTTACGTTATTAATAATGAGGGTATTAAAACAAATCCGGCCAAGGTGGAGGCCATAATTAATATTCCTCGCCCAACAAACATAACGGAGTTAAGATCCTTTTTAGGAATAATAAACTTATATGGAAAATTTGTAAGGAATATGAGTAGTAGGTTAGTACCTCTTTATGAACTAATAAAGAAAGTTAAACAATGGCATTGGTCGATTGAATGCGAGAAATCATTTGTGGAAATTAAAAAAATTCTAGCGGGCGCGGATGTATTGGCACATTACGATCCTAAGAAACCACTATTATTGACATGTGATGCGAGCGCGCGCGGGGTTGGGGGGGTCCTCTCGCAGCCAGGCGAACGTGGCGAGCGACCGATAGCCTACGCGTCGCGCACACTTACATAAGCGGAAAAAAATTACTCTCAAATACATCGTGAGGCGCTAGCAAAAATTTTTTGCGTTAATAAATTTCACCAGTATTTATACGGCCGTAATTTCACTCTACGTACGGATCATAAGCCATTAGTGTCAATATTTGGTCCAAATACTGGAATACCGACTATGGTGGCGAGCCGAATGCAAAGATGGGCTATTATTTTATCAGCTTACTCATTTAATATTGAGTAGGTACGTGCGGACCGATCAAAACGGAGCCGACGGGTTTTCAAGGTTACCGCTAAGTCTGAGTAAACATACGACTACGGCCGCACAGCCGGAACAAACTCATTTGCATTTTGTGCAACAGTCATTGTTATTAGATTATAACGAGATTAAACAACAAACTTTACGAGATGCGGGACTGTCAAAAATATTGAGTTACCTGTGAGTGGCCTAAGGAGTGTGACTTGAGCAACTTAAAACCGTACTTTAATAGGAGAAATGAACTTTATGAAGAATTAGGATGTATTATGTGGGGACACAGGTTAGTGGCTATTAATGTTGCATGAACCACACATGGGCATCGTGAAATCAAAAGCTTTGGCACGTAGCTATGTATAGTGGCCCGGGGTAGATGAAGCAGTGGAAACCATGTGTCGGGCGTGCGGAGTTTGTGCAGCCCAGGCGGACGCGCCGCCTCGGCAGGTGCCGCGCATGTGGCCCTGGCCAAACCGACCGTGGAGTCGCATACATATCGACTATATGGGACCGATACGTGGTAGAACATACCTAGTTGTAGTGGATGCCACATCAATGTTTCAAGCATTTCAGCTTTTAGTCTAATAGATACATTAACGGAGTTATTTAGTAGATGGGGGTTGCCTAGGCAAATAGTTAGTGACAATGGTACACAGTTCGCATCGAAAGAATTTCACGAATTTACAAAATATAAAGATATAGAACACATTTTTACAGCCCCATACCACCCCGCTTCTAATGGGTTAGCAGAAAATGCAGTTAGACTACTAAAACGAGTCATCAAAAAGGCAATTACAGAGAAACAAAATATAGATAGGGCATTGTGGACATATTTATTGCATTATATAGGAATGTAGAACATTCGACAACCGGTGAAAGCCCCACAATGATTTTATTAGGCAGGCGAACACGAACTCGACTGGATACTATAAAACCCAAAAGGGAAAACAAAGTACAACGAGCACAACAACGACAGGCTTAATCTGTGCAGTAAGCGAATAGGAGCATTGGGGGTGAAGGGGAAGAGGTATGGTACCGTCAATACTTAAAGGGGAAAGATGGATTCCCGGTCGAGTAATAGATAGTCGGGGTCCTAGCGACTACCGAGTCCAGGGTCAAAGTGGGGAAATAGTCCATAGGCATATTGATCAATTACGTAGGAGAACTGGGAACAGGTTATCCCTAGTATGTAGTGTTCCCAGTAGTAAGGAGCGATCGGATACAGATTCTCATACGACTGAAAAGGAGGATGACGGCAGTGGTAGTGGTGAGCGGCCTCAGTCGGAGGGGTCGCCGGCTCACGTCGTGTCGCCGCGCGGGGTGGCGTCACCGGCTCAGCCGATTAATGATGCACCTGTAGTGATACAGACATCAGCCGAGAGTCAGGTTGCCTTGCCTCAAGTGTCACAGACTCACCGTGCTGTTAGACAGTGTAGGGTTAAGGTTTGTAATTATAAGGTTTAGAATAAGTATTGTTATTGTAATTACGTTAGTTGTAAGTTATTAGTTGATAAGTGTACCTAGTATTAATTTAGTAAGGAGGAGTGTAATGTAGGTAGATTAATATTGATTATTTTGTAAGTATGTAAGTAGATGTTGTACATGTTTCAGTGTGAATATAGCTCTGCAATGGAACACTTGACTTTTATTATAGCCCTCATACATTACAGTAACATTAACCTTTTCACTGCAGTGTCAAAAGATTAGAAAGAGACCTTTAAGAAGTCAGTATAAATATCTACTTCATGTTGAGAGTTGTAATACTGCTTTACAGAAAAAAAAATTATTAGTATGGGCCCAATAATATATAATAAAATACCTAACATAATTAAAAATGACACAATGAGAAGCTTTAAAAAAGAAACTGAAAGAAATATTAATTGCAAAATGCTACTATTCTGTAAATGAATTTCTATATGACACTGACATATTATTTTGTACTCAATAACTTCATTTATATATCTAACTAAGTATGTAAGAAAAATCGATTAAACACTTCTTACACAGCCCGAATTAACATTGACATTCTTACCTAATTATGACATTGTTCCAATTTATTAATTCTATTGCTATTATATTGTACCTCATAATATCATTGCATCTCAATAAATAATTTTCGCATGCCTAATATATGGTAAATTGTACAAGGATCACCCATGTTTTAACTGTCACATCTTATTTACTGTACCTGTTATAGATTATGCCGACGCCTGCTACCTGGATGCCACAGAGGAGAACAAAAGCTTGAGCGCTTGCAAAACTTGTGTATTCGCTTTGTTTTTGGTCTACGTAATTATGATCATGTTTCTCACCTTCGCAAGGAACTCAAGTGGCTCCCAATCCGTCTTCGTAGGAACACTCGGATTTTATGTCTCCTGTTCAACATCTTGCATAACCCCTCTTATCCTTCCTACCTGCGTGAGCGATTCTCTTACGTTCGCCCCAGAGATGCACTATGCAGATCACATCTCAAATCTCTCCTTAAATCTCATCCACATAAAACCAGTTACTATTCCTATTCCTTCACTGTCCATGCTGTAAGATTGTGGAACTCACTTCCGTCTAGCATCAGAGATTTAAATACGATCTCACTATTCAAAAAACGTTTAAAAGAGCACTATCTATCCTCTCAAGTCTGATCTTTATTTATGTATGTATATATATATATATATAATACGTAAGTATCTATATATTATACAATTATGTATTTATATTTGTAAATATCCACCATTACACTATTTGTGTAGGTGTGCTAATTTTATAACTTAATTTTAGTCTTTCACTGTTCTTATTTTCCAGTTCTCACACACTATTGTCTACATTTCTTTTTCATTTTTCCTTTTCGCGGCTCTGCTGGCAGAAATTTCATAAGAAATAAGCAGTGCCCTTGTACTCTATTGTCTTGATGTGTTGTCTTTATGTATTATACTGTGTGTGTACATTAATTATTAAATAAATAAACAAAATAAATAAATAAAATCTATGCAAATACTCGTAAACGTTTATTTTACTTTACTAATTGTGTAAGCGAATTCGTCAAGGCAAAAGGTTTCACATCACACATCATCAGTCTATGAATGTTCCCACTGCTGGGACACAGGCCTCCTCTCTGTGAGAGGGGATGAGCCATAATCCACCACGCGGGCCCAGTGCGGGTTGGTGGATGTCACATGTCTTCGAATTTTTGGTCCTAGGACATGCCGGTTTCCTCACGATGTTTTCCTTCACCGTTTTTGAGAGCAGTGGTGATGAAATAATTTACACAAAGTAAAGCGCCTGCCTGGGTTCGAACCGACGACCTAAAACTTGTAATTCGCGGCTTATACCACTGGGCCACCACTGCTCTAAAGGTTTGACCGCCATCAATCGACCAATCTCATGCGAGATAAAAGACGTGATGTGGATTTCCGTCTATGTGATTGGTCGATTGATGGCAGCCTTGCTGAATTCACTTTCGCAATTAGGCTGCAGTTTCCTCAGAATGTTTTTCCTGTACAGTTGCCAGCGATTTATAAGATAAACTCAGAAAGTTCTTATGAATTAAAAAGGTCACATTGGTACTTCCCAGAAATTGAAGCCACGACCTCAAGCAATAGAGACGATGTCTGAGCCACTGGGCAAACACTACATTATGCGACAAATTATGTTTTATTAGGGGAAATTTTGCATGGCGTCGCCCAAGTGACACCGCAACCTACATGTTGGCCGCTGCGTCGTCGGCTTAACGTCAAAAGCCCTGACGAGCGGCCCCTCCTCGGGTTTCCCTTCGCTTCGCCGTGGGTGACCAAGCCAAGGCTATTGAGTGGGTTCTGGCTCTGGGTGGCCCTGGCTGCACGTTTTGGGGCACAGAGGACAGGTCTGGAGATAGAGCATAGTACGCGACTCTGAACCACGTGGAAGTGGCTAAGTTTTGGCCCAAACCAAACATTTTTGGGGGCCGAGTCACCCACGTCCGTTGCCCTTCACACACGTCCACTACCCTTTGAATCCCTACACGTGTTCTCCGGGTGGTGCAAATCAGGTGACATCTGGCGGTAGGCCTCGGCCGAAGGCTTGCGACCACCCACAGGGCAAAGGCGTACCGTAAGCGGCCTAGCCGTGTTCCGGTACGATGCTCGGTGTAGCCATTAGAGGAGTTGGGTCGAGATAGTTGTTCCACTGCAGGCTGACCAGCCTGATGCGCGCTGTTAGGGATTTATCGGGAGACTATTCGCGGCGGGTAGCGGGATCCGAGGCACGGTGCGCCATTGGCCGAACGCAGGTAATTGGGAGCCAAAGTAGTGTTAAAAATATCCTGGAATGCACCATCGTGCTGGTTGGCGACCAGATGGGGAGGGCCCGATGGACATTCCGGGGGCGCTCGTGCGTCCCCGCAGTCTCCGGACTAGTGCCCCAATGATATCTTCCTTTCAGTGCGTGTCTGTAGATTAGCAGTGTGAAACCGAGTCTCACTTCCTTTTCCTCTCATCCATTCACTCTTCAATTATGATTATGAAAAGGAAAAAGAATACTGGAGCTAAACAGCGGCTGCAATCCTTCCCCCACAAAGTGCACCTCACCAACATTAGAGGTCTGCTCTCAAATCTCTCTGCAGTCCACTACCACCTGGAGGCTGAGAAACTAGCGCTGTTTTTTCTTACGGAGACGCAGATAGCGAGTCCATCAGACGTCTCGTACTTATCATACCCAGGGTTTACCCTGGATCACCATTATAAAACACGCGCGGGTGTGTGTATGTACGCACCTGACGACACTTGCTGTCGGCGTCTCCGTGACTCCAGATTCTCTACGCTTTGGCTTTTGGTGGACACAGGTCTGAATAAAATTATCTACGCCTGTGTTTACCGTTCACACAGCGGAGATCAGGAGACAACCAGGCTCACAGAGCACCTCAGTGAGGCGGCTGATGCGGCACAGCAGCGGTACCCTTCTACCTAATTAGTGTTACTGGGGGACTTCAATGCCCACCACCAGGAGTGGCTCTTTCCATACCAGTGCACTGACCATGCTGGACGAGAGATGTGTAAGCTTTCGCTTGCGCTAAACCTTACCCATCTGGTCCATGGGGCAACGAGGGTGCCAGATGTTGAGTCGCACACAGCCAATTGCTTGGACCTTCTGCTGACAACAGATCCAGACCGTTACTCTGTGTCGATAACTTCACCGTTAGTTAGTTCCGACCACTGTCTGGTGAAGTCTGTGTCCATCTACTCCCCGCCCGATCCCAGTCCAAGAGACACCCGGCGGGTTTGGCAGTACAGGTCAGCAGATTGGAATGGCATGCGATATTTCTTCGCTTGCTATCCTTGGCAGCCTACTTGCTTTTCTTCGGCTGAAACTTCGTTGTGCGCGGACGCCGTGACGGATGTGTTGCGTCAGGGAATAGAGTACTACATTCCGTTCTCTGACGTTAGGATGTCCAGCGTTAACCAGCCATGGTTTGGCGCCGAATGTCATCGCGCCGACGCGCTAAAACATGAGGCGTACCTGGCATGGGTCGCCGCTTGATCGCGCAAAGCGAGTGACGTGGGTCAGAAGAAGAAAGCCTACAACAGGGCTGCCAAGTCCTGCAAGAAGGTGTTGCGAAGGGCTCGGTTCGACCACACGGGCTGAATAGGGGCCAAACTTGCTTCTTAAAAAGCGTTAAAGCGTTTTGGTCCCTGGCTAAATTTGTCGAGTCGAACTACTGCCGTCCCTCACTACCACCTCTGCTGAAACCCGATGGGTCGCTGGCCCACACCGCTGAGGAGAAGGCAAATTTATTTGCCTCTCTTTTTTCGGCATCTTCGTGTCTTAATCCTGGTGATTCGCGGCCCCCTCCTTCTCCTGATGGGTGCGAGACGAGTATGTTGGTCATTCGGATCCATCAAGATGACGTCCGTAGGGCGCTGTGGAACCTCGACGTGAACAAGGCTAGCGGCCCTGACGGCATGCCAGCTATAGTTCTTCGAACCTGTGCGTCTGAACTGTCTCCAATCTTGACACGCTTATTCCGCCTTTCATATGAGACTGGAAAAGTGCCGAATGCTTGGAAGCAAGCCAATGTACAGCCCATGCCCAAGAAGGGAAGTCGAGGTGACCCGGCCAACTACAGATCCATCTCTGTAACGCCTGAACGTATACTTAACCGGTGATCTGTGTGATTGGATTGCAGACTTCCTGAGAGATCGGTCCATTCGAGTGGTTATCGATGGCTGCTCGTCGGACCAATTGGATATTAATGCCGTGGTCCCTCAGGGGTCGGTACTCTCAGCAACATTGTTCTTGTTGCACATTAACGATCTGATAAAACCCGGCACCTTTGGGTATGCAGACGACAGCACATTTCCTGAGATATTTGTCCAACGCATGGGCTACCGGGCCGCTGATCCGGTCTCTCCGTGAGGCCATGGTGGATCGTTTGAACTTGACCTTGCAAACAGTCTCTGAATGGGGCGATGCCAATCTGTCTCTCAAGTTTAATGCTGCTAAAACCCAGGCGTGTTTTTTTTCCGCTAAAAAGAACCAATTTCACCCGGCTCCAACTTGCCGTAATGTAACCGTGCCAATAACGGACCATCTTGAGCTTCTTGGCATTACGATGACATCGACTCTCAATTTTGGACCATACATTGAGGCAAAGGCTCAGCTGGCTGCCAAAAAGTTGGGGATACCTACGAAGGTGAGAGGTGAGAAGGTGAGAGGGTACTTCACGCCGGAACAGTTGCTCAACTTATATCAAGCGCAAGTTCGATCTTGCATGGAATACTGTTCTCATCTCTGGAACGTATCAGCCAAATAACAGCTTGATGCACTAGAGTAGCTCGAAAAGCGGGCCAAAAAACTCATTGGCAATGAGGCATTGGACAAGTCAAAGCTCCAGAGCCTTCAACATCGTCACCGAGTTACCAGCTTGTCGGTTTTTATCGGTTGCATTTCGGGGAGTGTGCGACGGAATTGCATTATTTAATTCCGCCCAGCCCGTTCCATCATCGGACTACCAGACGTACGGCGATGCGTCATCGGTACATGGTGGACATCCCACCCATACGCACAAAACGGTTTTGGGGACACTTTTGTATGCGTACAACTAAAGAATGGAATTCCCTGCCGAAGTCTGTGTATCCCGATAGCTACACTCTAGGGGTCTTTAAGTCAAGAGTGAATGGGTTTTTTCTAGGCAAGCGTTTTTCACCGTCGACCACATCATCGATTACCATCAGGTGAGATAGTGATCAAGCGCAAGCCTAAAGAAAATAAAAAAATGAAGATTATCGTGCCAGCCACACGAAGAAGTGGGGGAAATTTTATTGCATTATCGAAAAGTTCAGAATCAAGGAGGCTAACAGACTCTTTATTTATTCATTAAAACTTCTTAAACTTGAAGCATTCTCTATCGGTTGGGTTCTTCATCTAAGCTATCGGTCAACCAAGGTCGGTGGAGAGATAACAATCATGGCAGGTGCATAAAAAATGGAAATAAATATTAAAGTAACATTTTGAAGAATATAATACATACTATACATACATACATAAACTCACGCCTTTTTCCCATGGGGGTAGGCAGAAACTACAGAACATATAATATATATATATATACTCGTATATATACAGTTATAATAAACATACATATATATCTTTACCGTATGTTATGTTCTTCACTTACCAACATTGACATCTAAAGCTGCTGCCGACTTATCAGTGGTCAGATCACTCACTAGCAGCACCCTCAACCGGTTAGATAGCTCCAAACCGCTGAAAAAAAAAATAGCACTGTCACTACCAAATAATCACAGAATAATTTCGTGCAAAAAATATAAAATAAAATATAAATACAAAAATGCGTAACTAAATGTCTAAATATAGATTGTTGCGCTTAGAAGAATAAATAATAATACAAAAAATTGCTCTAGACCCCGTGGTTAAATAAAAACAGCCGCAAGGGTCAATATTCAAGGTTAAGCAACGCTTGCTGAGGAAGGTCTATGGATGGGTGACCATACATTTATACCTCTATTACGCTCCCAAGCCTCGGAAAACACGTTACGACGTTCTGTATGGTGTCGGACGTTAAGAATCTCAACATCCCATATCTGCCCGTGGGTGTCCTAAGAGGCGACTAAGGGACACACCAGAGAAGGGGCAGCAGCATTCTCTGTGCAGTTCATAACAAACTGCGATCGCCAACCCACCTGCCAAGCGTGGCGATTATGGCAAACCCCCCTAAACCGTTGAATAGCGCAACCACGAAATGGCCCCTAGTGCCTGGCAGTCCGTCTACCCTGGACTACGGTAACGGTCGAGGCGATGGCGTGGCTAGGGGTGCGAAGAATCCCCGGAGTGGACCCGGCTGCCTCAATAAAAATCGACGACTGTACCTGGCAACATACAACACGCGAACACTCCGGACCGGCGAGAAGATAGCCGAACACGAGGAAGAGTTGAGCGGGTTACGATGGGGTATCATAGGGTTATCTGAAATCCGAAGAGAGGGGGAGGACTCGATAATCCTTAATTCCGGCAACCTCCTCTACTTCCGAGAGGGCGACCGGCAGTCCCAGAGTGGTGTCGGGTTTATCGTCCACAGGTCCCTTGTGGCCAACGTAGTGAGGATCGAGAGTGTGTCGACCAGGGTGGCGTACCTTATACTCAGAATATCCTCAAGGTATTCGCTGAAGGTCATACAGGTCTACGCCCCGATCTTGGAACACCCCGACGATGAAGTAGAGACTATGTATGAGGACATTTGCAGAGCCATGCATAGTCATAAAACTCACTTCACCGTGGTCACGCCAAACTGACTTCAACGCCAAACTGAGTAAACTAGACGATAATGAGCTGCGAGTAGGGCAATTTGAATTTGGACGACGGAACCACCGGAGACACCTGCTGGCCAGTTTTATGGAGAAGGAGGGCCTCTATATGATGAACTCCTTCTTCAATTTGAATATAGAACATTGAACTTAAATATTAAGCTGGAAAGATCTCGACCCAAAACCCTGAAAGCTTTCAGCTCGAACTCCAGAATCGTTTCGAGTGCCTAGGTAGCTCCTTGGACGATTATAACGATGGGTTCGTGGAAACTGTCCATACGGTCGGGTCTTAGTTTTTCAAGACCTATCGTGCAAATAAGAACAAGAAACTATCCGATCCAACTCTCAAGCTCATGAAGGAGAGGCGTGAAATGATACTGCAGTCTACACACGATGCGTGGAACTATCGGCGGCTCAATAGACAGATCACGAAGTCCTTGAAAAGCGACCTCCGCCGCTTTGTTACTGAGCGTATTAAAGACGCGATCGAGCGGAATAAGGGCTCCAAGGTGTTTACAAGAGATCTGGCTATTGGGCAGAGCCAGCTCACGAAACTGAAGACCGACGATGGCAGAATCGTATCCGCCAAACCGGAGCTTCTGAGGGAGATCGAGGGGTTCTATGGGCAGCTGTAAACGTCACCTAGATTCGCAATAGCAAACCTGTTGCGAATCTAGCAAACGACCCAAGAGCTGGATTGACCCGGCACTATACCGAAGACATCCCGGATGTCAGCTTCTACGAGATTAGGATGGCTCTGAAACAACTTAAGAACAACAAGGTTATGACGGAATTAAGGCCGAACTCCTGGAGGGCGGGTGGAAAACCGGTACTTAAAGCCTTTCAGAAGCTGTTTGGGAATAGGTACATTTAAACTTATAAGTGTTATATATTTTTTTACGTCGCGCACGCGTCACGTCTCTGTCCCGTAAGTAATCACTGGCAACACACACTGGCCATAGACTTTCGTCTTGAGACACTGTGGTAAGTTGAACGTAATTTGTATTGAAAATGGATAAGCGCCGTCTGGTGACGGTTAAGAGAAACCTGTTTTTTTGTATACATTTTGACATAAGAGATCGTTTACGTTATCACGAGTGAGTAATTTATAAAACTCGGAATAAGCACACAGGTCAGTCAATCTAATGACGCTTTTCTTTTGGGTGTGAGAGGCGCGGGGTAGAGAGCGAGTCAGCGCGGGCGCCGCGCGGCCGCCCGACTACACACATCTCCGCTCTGCCGCGCCGCTTGCAACACTCGCGGCACACAATTGCTAAAATAGTTATCTCTTTTCCTCTCCGCTCGATCCATTTCCACCGAAGCTAAGCTGAGAGGAGATGTGTAAATAACAAAGTCTGATTGGTTATTCATAACACATCTCCTGTCGTCTCCTCTCCTCTCTACTTTGGTGGATACTGGGCCCAAGGATTGTTAAGTTCAGTTACGCAGTCGCTCCATATCATCATCAGCCTTTTATTGTTACTGTTCGCGACGAGGCGTCACAAAAATGTTAGAATAGTTTTGTAGATATAAATAGTATAAACAAAACATACGTCTGCTTACCCCAGCGCGCGAGCTCGTACTAAAAAGTTTTAGACGAGAATTTTTCTTTTATAGTTTTTTCAAACATAAAATTTCGACCACTTTTTGAGACACTAAACATTATGTTTTAGTGTATATGAGTATGTATTAAGTAAATATGGGGTCTAAAGAGTAAATTAGAATCGTTACATACATACTAAATGCGGTAGTTACGGAAAGAAAGCAAAATCAAAACAAGTCAAATTCCGTAAACACGACCGGCCGCCATGACCGTTTAGTTCGAAATGAGCAGTCAGATGGCGGTACATGATATATATAGTCTGGCGCGTAAGCAGGCAAATTTGGTATTTTAGAATAGCGTTTTGAGGGCTTTATAATAGCCTATAGTACCTAAAATATGGTTATCTAGTATAATTAGAATTAATATACTATAGATAAAATGTGTAAGTAGTATTTTAAGCAAATAAAAAATATTTGTTTACTTATTTTGGACCCCCCGAAAATGGCCGGGTCGCAAGTATCGATAGGTGCGCTCTGCCCACCTACCAATAGTATTATTTACCTTACACATTTGTTTTGTTAGGAAACACCATCTAGGTGTTCTAGATAGTATACCTTGGTGCTATGACTGAAAAACTGTACATAATAACAGTACATAGCCAGGTTTAAAACAGTTTCACTCTGAGATGGTAAATACATGCATTTTTGCTCAAGTAAGTAAATAGAATTTTGGTTATAAGCGTTTTAGCGCTTCTAGGTGACCTGGAACTGTGTCCAGGCCCTATATATAGATGGCATCTATGTAATTCTAGTACATAGACCTTACTTACTTGAAATAATGTGTCTGTATGTGCCAGCATGGACGTTTCTACGCGTCTGCCAGAGGGCCCACTACCTTCAGACACACTTGGTGCCTGAAGGATTATTGATATGCTATCGGAAGCATTACCTTTGGGGACCCTCGGGCACACGCCTGGACTCAGTCACAACACATAGCTAATATATAGCTACACATACACACACAGAGGCGTTAAAGCCGTGGAACAACACGATATTTTCTATTTCGGCCGCTTCCCGGCAACAGAAGTCCCAGAAGGGCTGGTGGTACACCCATCAGGGTACTACCTTTCGATAGCCCAATTCTCCAGCTTCCCAACCACATTTTTGGTAGGAGCCTAGCTCTGGTGGTTAGGGAACTAACCGACTTAATATAGTAAGAGGTTCCATGGTTTTCTCGCATCGTCGACCACATCAGAGTGAATACTGGATCGAGGGTTGGAGCTGTATCCACCGGACTTCCACCATGGGGTAGCCCATCGCGAGGGCTATCCGATGACGGTTGGTGAATGCGGATCCGCCCACCAGCTCGAGTACAAACTCGCTAAATATGCCGAAAACAGGCACTGAAGCTATGTTTTCGCACTTTCACGTGGCTGTGCCCGTGAAGGTGACAGATGAAGCTGTGGAACTGTCACAGATCGATGGTCCAGGAGTAGGGCTACAAGTCCCTCGCTGGTACCCTGGCACTAAAGTGCACCATTGTATTGTAAAGTAGCATATAAAGCTACAAACTGACAGAACTTCCCCTTATTAGGCGTTCTCCACGCAAGAGCTCCGTGAAGGTAGCAGATATGGACCTGGACCAAGGTCCGGAGGGAAGGTCTTCTCGAGACCTATCCAGAGACACAAGTCTCATCAAAATCGGTTCAGTAGAAGGGGAGTTTCTGTTGGTTTTCAGCGACTAGCCATAAGGTATTAATTTTATAATTAAAGTTTATGCGCGGTCGTTGTTTCGAGGTCCTCGTTACGGTCAAGTGTGGTAGTAGGATAGTGCGCTGAGACACCGTCCTAATTGTAGCCATTATTTTCAAATATTAAATCCACGTCACTTTGCGTAACGGAGACCATGAAGAGACGTCGCTTTTGGACATGAAAACCTGAGTCTTTTTCTGAACTGGACATCACGCCTTCCCCTCAACATCCTTGGCAGCCTTCCAACCACTGCAGGGTCGGTATTTGCTCGAAGACAAATGAACAATAGGTGCAAGGGGCGTCAACGCGTTCGAGCTGAAGCCTTACAACCTTCAGTCAGCCTGGGGCCTTGAACGATCACGTCCGTCCCGCACAGTTACCAATACTGGGTACACAGGCCTCCTCTCTGTGAGAGGGTGTACCAAAGGGTGGACCTTTGATAGAGGTGATTCTATTGTTCTTCTTTTCCCACCGGGTCCATTAATAAAATATAATATCGTTTTAAATGTTCCTATATGAATTCCCAAGGGTTCCACGAGATATATCGAAAGTACAGTCAATGAAAACAATTTAGATTTTTTATTTAAAAACATTCCAGGCATACGGTTTCCCAAATAAAGTGGAGACGACTTATGAGATATTATTAAACTCAATCAAGATAAATTTACCAGGTTGGAAACCACGCAATGTCATTGTGGATTTCGAATTAGCGGTAATAAATGCTATCCGAACATGTTTACAGGATGTTGAGATAAAAGGGTGTAACTTTCATTTTAGACAGGCTTTACATAAACACGCACATAAATCTTAATACTTCTTTAAAATAAGAGAAAGATCACGTGGCCAGATGTGCTGCTTTGGCTTATTTGCCATTGAATGATGTTGGTGATGGTTGGTTAGCCATTTAAATTCAAATCTTTTATTTGCAGAATATGGGTACAGGTACAGGTGATGAAAATTGAAAATCTTTACTAAGTTAAATTTACTACGATTATTTTCTTGATTTTTGGCTTACTAACCCCTTCAATACCAATTGCTATTTGGGATTGTGAAGGCGAAAGACACCGGACTACAAATTTAGTAGAGTCACGGCATAAAACCTTGAACAGTAAATTGAAATGGAAGAACTGATTACTTGAATTATTACACACGCTAGAGGAACAAGTTGAATATTTTGAAAAATTTCATGTAAATAAAAAAAACCGAACTAGATATTCAATAAATAAAGATTCAAAAATTAAAATAATCTGTATAAAATTCAAACAAAAATCGATTAGCACCGTCGATGCTCCTACTTAGTTTTGCTTTTTGCCTTGGTAAAAAAACAATTTTTTAGATAGTTATGAACTACGGTTATTTAGAAAATGTGTTTTTTTTGTTAATCTAAGTGTTATTTTTTAAAATGGCAATGTCTGTTTTATTTATAGATTAAGACACAGTAATTCTTCTGATACTGCGATTTTTTTTACGTCTGTTTCAGTCTAAGATTGAGATTATTCTGGAACTGTGATTTTTTATAAAGCTTAGATCTACTTTGGTGTAAGATTAAGATAATTTCCTGTAATTATTCGGAAGCTGTATTTTTTATAATGCTCAAGTCTATTTTATTATAAGATTAAGATGATTTACTGTGATAATTCTGGAATTGTGATTTTTAATAAAGCTTAAATCTATTTTAGTATAATATTAAGATAATTTCCTGTAATTATTCGGAAGCTGTGATTTTTATAATACTTAAGTCTATTTTAGTGTAAGATAAGAATTATTTACTGTTATTGTCAAATTGTTATGACCATTCATGTGATATAGACTCTAAGTTATATAAAGAGTTCTTAGTTATCTAAATTCAATTGTCTTTTATTTTATAGAAATAATAAACATTTACTCCTTAGTCAAGCCTTTATTGCTGACTGTACCAAGAATTCTCATAGACCCGTTATAGGAACAAAACTTACATAAGACTGATAAACACAATATTATCCTCCTTCGGCATTCGTGTAAATAGCGTTAGATAGATCAGTTCTTACCTGTAATTCCGCTTATCCTCCTGTGATTTGATTATATTGTCGTATCGTTTCAGAACGCAAGACGGGACGGGGCTTTCGCCAGGGCCTACGGGGTCCCCGATTATCGGGGCCCCAAGCGGCGTAGCGTTGCTACTCGTGGAAGGGGAGAACTGGGATGACATGCTTGAGATTATGCGCTTGCTTCCACCGTAGCTGTGGACACAGACAAAGGTTAGAAATAATGATGCTATGCTGCTAATTCTGGCTCGCAGCAAAATATTAGGTTCCTACATACGAAATTAGCGTTTATTAAACGAGTCCGTTTTTAACCTCCGACGGAAAAAGAGGGGTGTTATAAGTTTGACGTGTGTTGCTGTGTGTCTGTGTGTCTGTCTGTGGCATCATAGCTCCTAAACGGATGAACCGATTTTAATTTCGTTTTGTTTTGTTTGAAAGTTGATTTTGTCGAGAGTGTTCTTAGCTATGTTTGAATAAAATCGGTTCAGCCGTTCAAAGTTATGGGCGTTTTACTGTTTGAATCGGGATGTTTTCGTAAGATATTGTGTCATAATTTTGTGTTCAATAGATTGCACGTGGAAGCGTATCTGTTATGTACTAGATAAATTATGTAGCATGAAATAAAAATGTGTTGGGGGATTTTCAAATTTTGAAATTTTCCTTGTAACTGTGATAACTACGGTTTGACTTGGCAATATAAGTATTTAGATATTATACAATTAACACATTTTCAGCACTTTTTTTAAAGCAAAGCTCTAGAACGAGCAAATATAACTTTCGTTTCGGAAGTCGGTGTCTTTGGTACCTCTAGTTTCGTTTCGTCGTCTTGAGTCACTGGCTTCTGAAACGGAATAATTACGTGCCATACACACATCTATCTAGAAAAAAGACGCACCTATGTGACCTTCAAATTCTCGATGCCTATTCAAAAATAATAATATTCAACAATATAACCGACTTAAACGACTAAAATCAATCAGACTTTGTGTGCGATACACGTCACGATGTCAACCCTCAGTACACCAGGGGGTACCGAGATATGTGTCGCGGTCTCCTGTCTCGGTCTTGTTTGTAGCAAATCACCACCTTGAAGATGACTCCGGCGTCACTAACGCAACGATACTGACACGTTGTGAACCATTATATAATAAACGGGTGATGACGGAATCACGGCTGAAATCCTAAACGCGGGTGGAAAACCGGTATTTGAGGTTCTTCAGAAGCTGTTTGATTCCGTCATACTCGAGGACAAAACGCCACAGGCATGGTGCAGAGGTGTGGTGGTACTCTTCTTCAAGGAGGGTGACAATGCCCAGCTGAAGAACTATAGGCCCATCTCACTTCTTAGACATGTCTACAAGTTGTTTTCAAGAGTCATCACGAATCGTCTCGCGCGCAGGTTTGTCGATTCAGATTTGTCGTTTGATTATCGAACAAGCCGGATTCTGAAAAGTTTTAGCACCGTAGACCACATACATACGCTGCGGCAGGTTATACAGAAGACCGAAGAGTATAACCTGCCTCTCTGTTTAGCGTTTGTGGACTACGAGAAAGCCTTCGATTCGATCGAGATTTGGGCTGTACTGAAGTCTCTCCAACGGTGCCAGATCGACTACCGGTACATTGAGGTGTTGAAGTGTATGTACAAAAACGCCACTATGTCAGTCCGTCTTCAGTATCAGACATCGAAACCAATCCTTCTCCAGCGTGGCGTGAGACAGGGAGACGTCTTTTCTCCGAAACTGTTCACTGCTGCGCTGGAGGATGTCTTCAAGGTTCTGGACTGGAGGGGGCTTGACATCGACGTTAATATCGCTATACATCACTCACCTTCGGTTTGCCGACGACATAGTGGTCATGGCTGAGACCATGGAGAGCCTCAGTAAAATGCTCGATGACCTCAGTAGAGCTTCCGAAAGAGTGGGTCTTAAAATGAGCATGGACAAAACCAAGGTCATGGTGAATGCCCAAGTAACACCCACTTCTCGGAGAGGATCAAGATCGGAGACTCAAGACGACTCAAGTTGTAGACACAACTTCGAGTGTAGAGACATAATCGTCTGATTATGTCTACCTGGGACAAACGGTCCAGTTGGGTATGTAAAACTTCGAGAAAGAGGTCAACCGTCGAATCCGACTCGGCTGGGCGGCGTTCAGGAAGTTGCGTGGTATCTTCTCATCCGATTTACCGCAGTGTCTCAAGACAAAAGTCTATGACCAGTGTGTGTTGCCAGTGATCACCTATGGGACCGAGACGTAGTCGCTTACAATGGGCCTTATCAGAAAGCTTAAAGTCACCCAAAGGGCAATGGAGAGGGCTATGTTTGGAATATCCTTGCGTGATCACGTCAGAAATGTTGATATCCGCAGAATAACCAAAGTTACCGACATAGCCCGAAGAATTGCCAAACTTAAGTGGCAGTGGGCAGGGCACATTGCTCGAAGAACGGATGGCCGATGGGGCCAAAAAGTTCTGGAATGGTGACCGCGAACCGGAAGACGATACGTTGGAAGGCCTCCCACTAGGTAGACCGATGACCTGGTTAAGGTTGCGGGAAGGCGCTAGATGCGAGATGCCCGGGATCGGTCAATGTGGCGACGGAGGCCTATGCCCAGCAGTGGACGACTTTCGGCTGAAATGATGATATAATAAACTTCTCAGATTGATTTGATAATGGTCATGGCCTGGCAAATGGCTATATCCATCAGGAATGATCGGGACTGCTTGATCAACTGACATTTATTTTCAGTTTTTTTTGTGTTGTTTATTTCGGAAACATTGAATTTGTGTTCTTTCTTGAGAACAAATGTGAAGTTTAGGTAAATAAGCGCCCGATTATCCAGTCACTAGTGGATATGGGAGGGACACAATAAAAAATCCTATTATTATTCATTGAGGTAATAATGTACTACGCACTAGATAAGAGAAGTCACCACACATCACTGCTGTGTTCCGTTCATGTGGGGTCAGCCGGCCGCACTTCACTCAGTTGCTTGCTAGATCTTGAGCGCCTATGTCATTATTTGTTTTTAAACGAAAAAACGTTCAAACGCATTATATATGCTGTCGTGTGTTTTAAGATATTGAACTTATAATTCAACTAATACGGCGAAATGCAAAGGACTAACTTTTCGTCAATGAATAACTAGATAATCATTTTTTAATTGAAATATTTGGTGGACGCCATGTTGCCTCATTTGTTATATAGACTAAAATTTAAGATTTGACAATTTGTGTAACAAGTGTAGGTAGAATTAGCTGACTTTGGTTTTTATAGCGGAAAATAACAATCTAAAGTATATTCAGAAAGGAACTGACTGGTTATTCAAATAAATAGTTTAACAAATTGGTAGGTATGATAGGTGGGTAGGTGTCTAGGGTAGGGTAGGATATGTAGGTATCCAGTTGACGGGAGCGAAGTCACGGGGGATAGCTAGTACCTAAATAATGGGACGACGTAAATTACTTCAAAGTCAGCGTTTAGCTTTGATATTCTTATGCAAAGCAAACAGGATGGTTAGTACTGAGACCTTACCCGTACTTGCTAGCGTACTTCCGGTCAACGATGTGCTGTAATGTACTATTCAGCACGAGAAACCATGGACGCGGCTTGACCGTGAGAAAATCTCTAGATTATTTGAACCATATATTAACGTCTGGGAGGAACTTTTATCCGAATGGCAATGTAGATGGGATAATTCCATCAAGGGCTGACACTTCCACCAATTCTTTCCATCTGTTCATGTGCGACTGGCCAGTACGTGGCTGAAGATGGATCACTATGTTGCCCAATTTCTCACAGGGCATGATAACTTTAAAAGTAAATTATTATCCTTCAAGCTCGTTGCCTCGCCTTTATGTCAGTATTCTACATCTGACTGCGAATATGTACAATCTGCCCATCATATCTTATGGGAGTGTATTCTTTGGCAGAATGAATGCAATACTATGTTGAATAATGTACAGGCTGCATCAGAAGATGTTTACTATACGGATCTTGTGGTAACTAGAACAAATTTCCGTGCGTTCAAGCGTTTTTGCCATTCCTATTTATTATTGGAATCAAATATAACACCTCACAATGTTAGGACCCATTAATATTAATGCTAATTTTTATCCGTGGTGCTAAGCAAGTGGGCTTATCCCAGTTGTAAATGACCCTTTGTGCCTATTGACCTTGTTTGTTCTGTCTCCTACTTGATATGGAGGGAACTGGAAATTTTTATTTTTTCCTACTCGTCCACTATTCTTTTCTGATTAATTTCGTTGCGGGATCCAAGACAGTTAAATTCATTCTGGGACTTCATCGAGCTTCATTGCCTCGGTGTTTTTCTGGTGGTCGCCACTAATGATTCTGGCTTTCAGGACTTGCAGTGATTTGGAATAGTGTTGTGGGAATGTCCCAAAAAAAGTACATAAATATAATATTAAATTAATGTACTATTTTATTTATATAATATAATATTACTTTACTTAGGTAATTTCATTTTTTTTTTTAATAGTTGTGAATTCTAATGAATCTTGTTAGGTATAAAGCTATGTAGGTACCGCTTTTGTAGTCAGTCAGCAGTTTAGTCTATATGAGTGACAAGTTATTGCAGAATGTTGAACGAAACGCGTAAGCGCCATGAAAATCACGGCGCTTCCGTCTTTTTGATCGCGAGAAAACTATACCTTAGAAGCGCTCTAGCGCTGCGTGTTTATACTGTTTTGTTAGACGGCTAATTATTGTTTCAGCGCTGCAGCGAAGTTTAGTTTAAACCCTTGTCAAAATGGAGCATGTCCTTTACTTAGGATAGCTTCTCTAGTACATATTATCTCAATGTTATTATTTATAGAATATTCCCGCAGCATAAACGTGATTTATATGGTAGTTAATCCAACCTCATACCAAATTTGTGCAAAAAGAAAAAAAAATGCGTTATCCAACGATTTCCGATAATATAGAAAAGCCGATATTTAGATCTAAAAACGGAATTAAAAACCATCCGATATTACTTAGATGCCAGGAAGAGCTTGAAAAATAGATTACTAGTTGGACATACATAAAAGATAAAAGCAATTTAATAATTTTAAAGCTTTTATATAACTTACCTGAAAGATAGTCCACACACGACGTACACTAGTTCGTTTAAAATAGCATTTATTTTATACCAAAAAAAAAAACAAATTAATTAAATTATAATTAATTATTTACTTTGATGAAAAAGTCGCTCAAGTAAACTTTAGTTGAGACTGCGGTAATGTGTTTCTTATAAATTCACAAAATAATATATGGTCATGACTTTAAAATAAAATAAAAATTAACTGCACTGGTCTTGTTTGGATTCAAGTATGAAGCAGACTGCATAGTAAGCCCGAACAAGGACAATGAATAAAAACACCAAATAATGACTCACACCTTCTTTGTTACTTGTTTGCGATTCAAAGAATACTTGTTGAAATGAAATGAAATGAAAAAAAAATTACATAGTAATGACTCACACCTACTTTGGTAAGTATCTAGCTGTTTTCGATTCAAAAATAAATGTAGGTATATGTATGAACGGGCTGCGATTCTAACAGGAAAACGTGGCAATATTATTTTATACTAGCTGCAGCCCGCGGCTCTGCCTGCATGGTATTAGTGCTTCCCCCAATACCTACTTTTGTAATGTTAAATTATTGGAGTATTTTGAGAATATTCACCACCTCGCAAATGTCAGCATTTTTCATCGTACCTACTCGTGTTTTAATGGATTAATATGAACAAAAAGGGTATAATATTACTCAACTATAATATTTAGATATACAGCCTCGCCGACTTTTTTGTAGGTAATCATGAGTATTGCAAACATGTACTACAAAATTTTATGTATCATCAAATAGTTTTGGGTGGGACAAGCGCCTTGAACTTGAACTATATCAACATTTTATGAGAAAATGTTATGAGGTGACAACTCCAACACGCATTCGAATCGCCCGCCGTGGTGCCATTTTAGTGATTGTCACAACGCGTTATCTAAAGGTCCCAAAGATAGCAGTCAAGGGGAGTCAAGGAGTAGTTATGTGGCGCGATCTAATGACGACGTTCTGTTTCTCAAAACGATTTTCGAAGATTATTTCAAAAATGAATAATAGTAATAATAATATTTATTTATCACCCACGAAGTACAGTTTTGTTTCTATATTGTAGGTACTGTGGGGACGATAGCCAGAGGCTAATAAATTAAATACATAAATAACTTTTATATTTTATATATTTAATACGAATTCCACAATATGCCTGCCTTCTGGGCGGCTCCACTAGAATTGACCATCAAAAACTTTGCAAAAACATCTTCACTTATTTTTATGTTCTAAATTCATATTACCTTTCAAGTATTACTCATTGCCAGTGTGTTTAAGTAGGTTGCCTTCTAGTTAAGCAGAGTCCTCACAGTACAAAGGTTTGTGGGAGTCAGGAATCCAAACTAGGATACCCTGTGCTATGGACTCCTGGCCCCTCACCGAGATTGGGATTTACACAAATTTAGAACATAGGCCATGCAGGACTATTGTAAGAAAATAACAAAAAAAAAAGATACCAATAAAATGAGTACCAACCGCACCCTGATAATATCATTCAAGTGCCAAAAGATCCATGTATGAGCGAGCACTGTTACTAATAGGGAATGTGTATAAAAAAATATTGATACAATGTAATACTACGGGCCAAGAAACTCATCAGCAACGATGCACTGGTCGAGACAAAGTTCCAGAGCCTTGAACATCGAGTATCGACGCCGAGTTGCCAGCTTGTCGGTTTTTATCGGTAACATTTTGGAGAGTGTGTGACGCAATTGTATAATCAAATTCCAGCTAGCCCGTTCCATTCTATCGGTACCTACATGGTGGGCATCCCAAAACGACAGCGTTCTTCGTGCGTACAGCTATGGAGTTTAATGCCTTGCCGGAGTCTGTGTTTCCAGACAGCTCCAACCTAGAGGTTTTTAAGTCAAGAGTGAATAAGTAACTTCTAGACAAGCATGATTCACCTTCGACCACGTCATCGCTGGCCATCACCATCAGAGATAGTGGAGTGAAGAATGGTTGTGTCTATGTGTATTTGTGTATCTGTCTGTGGCATCATAGATCCTAACCGGATGAACCGACTTTGATTTCGTTTATTTTTTGTTTGAAAGGTGTCTTTATCGAGAGTGTTCTTAGCTACGTTTGATGAAAATCGGTTAAGCCGTTCAAAAGTTAAGGGCACTTTACTGTTTGAATCGGGGTGTTTTCGCAAGATATCGTGTCATAATTACGAGTTCAATAGATACTTTTTTTTTTTTACTATTGATAGTCTCGCGCTTGACCACCATCTCACCTGATGGTAAGCGACGATGTGGTTGAAGGTGTAAAGTGTGTACAAGATAAATTATGTTATAGAATGTAATAAAAATGTGTCGGGATTTTTTTAATACTTGTTACCTATGAAAATTACGACTAGGAAATCGAAAAAGCATATAATTATATAAGTAGTTTTGTTATTTTTAAGAAAAAAGTTCGCAAGGCCCAGTTATTTTTTTATTGTAAAAGTTAATGGAAGTGCTAGTTCCACGTGACGTGGGCGCAGTCTTAGTCAGTTGCTACTTCTCTATAATATGCATATGGCCGATCAACACTTTTACTCTAAAACTTTATTTTTATCTTAGAATGCATTCCGTCATTGCTATGCGCGACTTGCCAAAAATATAAAAATAAAATCAGTCTGCTTTATTATGAAACGAATAAAAAGATTCGAAAACTAGGAGAGGAATTGAGCAGGTTGCGATGGAGTATTATAGGGTTATCTGAAGTCCGAAGAGAGGGGAAGGACTCGCAAATCCTCAAATCCGGTAACCTGCTCTATTTCCGAGAGGGTGACCGGCAGTCCCAAGGTGGTGTCGGGTTTATCGTCCACGAGTCCCTTTTGAACAACGTGGTGAAGATCGAGAGTGTGTCGACCAGGGTGGCGTACCTTATACTCAGAATATCCTCAAGATATTCGCTGAAGGTCATACAGGTCTACGCCCCAACCTCGGCACACCCCGACGACGAGGTAGAGACCATGTATGAGGATATCTCCAGAGCCATGCATGGTTTCAAAACTCACTTCACCGGTGTCATGGGGGACTTCAACAGAAAACTGGGCAAACGAGATGAGGATGAGCTGCAAGTGGGGCAATTTGGATTTGGACGACGGAACCACCGGGGTCACCTACTGGCCAGTTTTATGGAGAAGGAGGGGCTCTATATAATGAACTCCTTCTTCAAAACGCGTGAACACAGGAAATGGACCTGGCAGAGCCCCGATGGTGCAACAAAAAATGAGAACGAATTCATCATGTCAACCAAGAAGCAAATGTTCAATGACGTCTTTGTGATCAATTCGGAAGAAAACCGGGAGCTGATCGCTCCCGGTTTTCTTTTCCCACATGGTAAGAGGCATATTGAACATAAATATTAAGCTTTAAAGGTCTCAACTGATGAAGTTCACTCTCCGTCCAGCACAGATACAGGTCCAAAACCCCGAGAGCTTTCATCTCTCTTTCTCTTTCCAGAATCGTTTCGAGTGCCCAGGGAGATCCGTGGACGAATACAGCGACGGGTTCGTGGAAGCTGTCCATACGGTCGGGTCAAAATTTTTCAAGACTCGTCGTACAGATAGAAACAAAAAGCTCTCTGATCCTACCCTCAAGCTTATGAAGGAGAGGCGTGAGATGATCTTGCAGTCTTCAGATGAGGCGTGCAAATACCGGCAGCTCAATAGACAGATCTCTAAATCCTTGAAAAGAGACCTCCGCCGCTTTAGTACCGAGCGTAAAAAGACGTGATTGAGCGAAATAAAGGCTCCAAGGTTTTTTCAAGGGATCTGGCTATTGGGCAGAGCCAGCTCACGAAACTGAAGACCAATAATGGCAAGATCGTATCCGCCAAACTGGAGTTTCTGAGGGAGATCAAGACATTCTATGGGCAGTTGTACACATCAATCAGCAAGCCCGTTGCGAGTCTTGCAAACGACCCAAGAGCTAGATTGACTCGACACTATACCAAAGATATCCCGGACGTCAGCCTATACGGGATTAGGATGGCTCTGAAATAGCTTAAGTACAACAAGGCACCGGGTGATGACGGAATCACGGCTGAACTCCTGAAGGCCGGTAGAAAACCGGTTTTTAAGGCCTTTCAGAAACTGTTTGATTCCATCATTCTCGAGGGCAAAACGCCACAGGCTTGGTGCAGGGGTGTGGTGGTCTTCAAGAAGGGCCGATGCCCAATCAATGCCCGGCTGAAGAACTATAGGCCCATCTCACTTCTTAGCCATGTCTACAAGTTGTTTTCAAGAGTCATCACGAATCGTCTCGCGCGCAAGTTTGACGATTTCCAGCCTCCCGAACAAGCTGGATTCCGAAAAGGCTTTAGCACCGTAAACCAACTGGAGATACAAAAGCAGTTCACACGGAACGGTTACAGTAAGTTTTCAATCGGTTGATGGAAGCGGGATTGGTGCTAAATAAAAATAAGTGTAAGTTGTTTCAAGATTCAGTGACGTATTTAGGATTTGTTATTGATAAAAAGGGAATTCAAACATCACCAGACAAAGTTACAGCAATGACCAACACCAAAGCCCCAAGTAATGTCCAAGAATTAAAATCATTTTTAGGGTTTGTAAATTATTACAGTTAATATTTATACCTAATGCTTCGTCTATACTTAGTCCGTTAAACGAACTGCTCAAAAAAGAAGTCGATTGGTCTTGGTCAGACATACATAAGGCGGTTTTCAATAAAATTAAGAAGGAACTAACATCGGCACGAACGTTGGCACACTTCGATCCTTCATACAAGTTGGTTTTGACAGTGGATGCGTCCCCAACAGGGTTAGGCGCAGTCTTAGCCCAAATAGAAGCGAACGGGTTAGAACGTCCTATAGCTTATGCATCGCGGTCCCTCAGTAGCGCAGAAAAATATTATAGTCAAATTCAAAGGGAGGCAACGGCCATAGTTTTTGGCATACGTCGGTTCCATCAATATTTATACGGTGTCGCAAATCCGTTTATATTACGCATGGATCACAAGCCGCTGATGTTTATATTTCATCCCGACAAAGGTATACCAGAGGTGTCCGCTAACCGGTTACAACGTTATGCCTTATTTTTAACTAGCTATAATTTTGAAATACAGTACGTACCAAGCGCTAGTAATTGTGCAGATTACTTTAGTCGAGCGGTCACCACGTGCAGCAGTGTTTGGACGAATTCCGAGAACGGTGATGACGGGTTAAATTCAATAGTAGGCGTCGTCACGGATGACTCAATTGTTTACACATTAGAAGACCAGGCGTCGTAAATTAATTTCGTCGCAGATGGGCATTTACCGATGTCTATAAATGAAGTACGGTTAGAGACTAGCAAAGATATCATTTTACAGAAAGTCTTACACTATGTTCAGCACGGATGGCCAAAAACGAAGTTCAATGACAATGACTTACAGTCATTCTATAAATGTCGTTTTGATTTAGCAAGGGAACGTGATTGTTTAATTAGAGGACATAAACTAATTACACCGAAGTCTTTGCGTAACAAAATATTTGACGAATTACATAGGCCACATTTAGGTATAATACAAACTAAGTTTGAGGCGAGGTCTAGATTCTGGTGGCCTAACATAGATAAGGATATAGAAAACAAGATAGGCAACTGTACTGTATGTTTAAGTTTACGGCCCACTCCCCCATGGGCTCCTTTGACGCCATGGCCTTTTCCAGAACACCCCTGGCAACGAGTACATTTAGATTTTTTTGGTCCGTGGCAAGGTGAAATGTACCTTATCATTATCGACGCGTTCACTAAGTGTGTTGAATGTTTTTCCCTTAGTAGTGATTATTCAACCACCTCAGTAATAGCGAAATTACAAGAAACAATGGCTAGATTTGGTGTAATGCATACGATAGTTACTGATAATGGAACCTTGTTCAAAAGTAATTCTTTTAAGGATTTTTGTCGCCTTAATGGAATAAATCATATTACTTCGCCAACCTATTCGCCATCCAATAATGGGCAAGCAGAAGTGTACGTTAAAATTGTTAAAAAGTTTTTAAATGTGTTATTAGCACAGGACACGCCTAAGAACTAGTTCAAGGCAACTTTTTAACAATTTTAACGTACACTACGTTAAAATTGTTAAAAAGTTTTTAAATGTGTTAGTAGCACAGGGCACGCCTAAGAACTAGTTCAAGGCACTCCTATCAGAATTTTCATTCAGACTCTCGACTCAGACTCAGACTTCAGACTCGAAACATACGACGACAGACAGCTCACCAGCGGAACTCATGCTCGGAAGTAAATTGCGTTGCAGGTTTGATTTATTAGACACCTAGAATGCGGTGCCCGCGCTTGAGGCGTCGCCATCGTCATCATTATCGTCGCAAGAATTACAAACAAAAGTGCGCGATAAGCAAACAATACAAGCCAAATACTATAAAGGTAATAGAAACATAGACTTTGCGATAAATGATACAGTGCTCATAAAAGGAACTAACAATAACAAATGGATACAAGGCGTAGTTAAGAAGAAATTTGGCAAAAGTTTATTCGAAATTTATATTCCAGAAACAAACATTTGAATAAAAAAACACAAAAATCAAATTTATAAAATAAAATCACCCGAAATGCGTCAAAATGTTGACAACGCTCATTCCTCAGATCAAATCCACTCATATACAGTGGGTGCGGCGGAGGAGTGGAGCGAGGCAAGCTCAGAGCTCCTAGAAGAAAGCAATCCGCAAGTATCTCGGCAAACCGCTGAGCAAGTACCTGTGCCAGAAGCTGAGAGGCCTGATCTCCGAATAAATACGGAAGTAAGTCCAAGATTAAGGGATATTGCTCGAGTCGATTATAGTAAATTCTTCTAATTATGTAAAGGTCTAGGGGTTAGAATATATGTTGGAGGGATGTTAGGTTAGTAAGTAGTTATAGATATAGATGTGCGACCTGCGAGTCGCGGGTTGACGCGTGAGTGTGTCAGTGGAATAAATAGCTTGTTACCGAACGGCCGTGTCTTTTATTTAACAATACGCTATTAAAAGTTTTTGTTAACTTCAGTAGCTCTATCAGCTGAATATTGCTGGGGGCAAAGAGCTTCAGGTAATCCATGTAAAGGAGGTGAGATATAACCTGAGCACCTCTATTCAACCGATAGCCTAGCCTTGAATTCTCCAACATCATGCTTAGAGGATTCATGGTTACAATAACACTACATTAATTACAAAACATTATTATTATTACCCTTGATCCAACCACGCAATGACAGCTCCGACAGATAGTCATCGAGGCTATTGGCCATCAGTCCGTTGGCTGTCACGACAATCAGCACAATGATCGCCGAGTCCACATTCCACATGTCGACAACCTCGTGTGCTAAGTCGAGATACTTGATTTGTTTCTCTTACTCAGCTTTATTTTGTGAAGAAGATTATCGTTGTGCGGCGATTGGTTTCATAATATCTGGCTTAATATCGTGTGTGACTGTTTTATCAAATACTTACTGACCATTGTTGTATGGTATAATGGTCGCTATCAGCTTGCTAAGTATTGAAGCATCAGTGGGATTAGTTATGAATTCAGACAGTAATGTTTTACTTTTAACATCGTTGAGTTTCATTTTTCTGTTCTTAAGAATAAGTCTGATCAGTGTATCTAAAAACATAGTAAGGTGTTCTTCATTAGCATCAAAGAAGTCTTGATGAAAAAAGGCAATTCGATATCCACCAGGTTAAATTTCTGATACGTCGAGTGCTTTTTGAGCGAGTACTACATGATAGCATTGTATTAACTCGTCAGCCAGCATCACTTGAAAATAACCTTCATCTTTTATAAACTTTGCTAATTGTTCAGCTAGCGAGATCATTTGTTCTTTCATAGCTACTTTGCATATAAACTCTACATCCTCGTATAGCTTGTACGGTTGCTTGGCCGTTCCGCCTGTTCCGATTAAATCATTCATATTAAAGAAAGCGCTACTTTCTACTTTCGAGTCGTAACTAAATTCATCTCTCGCAGTTGTGTATAAAACGAATAAAAATTCCGCTTCATCAAATGTACTGGGCTCGAAATGTTCTCTGACTTTCAAATAGCTAATAAAGTAAGTAGCTGAATCGACTTTAAAGTGTCTGTTTCTTGTTATCAATATGCTTAGCTTGTATGAAGACAACGACAGGTCTATCAAACTCTTTGACTTCTACCTTGAAACATATATCGCTGAAAGCGCCCATGTTGTCGACATTTGAAGCTAATTGAAATCCTTTAATCATTTCGTCATGACACGCTCTAAAATAAAACAAGCTAACTTGGTTTCGAACAAGTGGCCGCTAATCCCTGACGTTCCTTCACGCCTCTTGATCATGGTGCAGCTCCTCGTTAGTCTCGGGGGCCTTGAGGCTGCTGAGCGAGAGGTTGTGGTCTAGAGTTTCGATTTGATTTCCAGGTCAGACAAAATTTCATTAAGTTTTTCCACTATTCTACGAATTTTTCCGTTTCTGCCTGGAGTTTGTAAATAGGAAATGTACCATTCGCTTAATCGTTGAGCTCCTTTTGTGTCGAGTTGAGCTACACGATCACTGTCAAAAAAGTGCAATAACAGGCCAGCTCGAATCTGTGTAGTTGTTTCCTCAATAGACCAGCTCAGAGACTAGTCTGCATAATCCTCATATGAACTCACCAATATAATGTTTGACTAAATACACCTCTGGGTTTGTTTCGGTATTTCTTCCCAAAGTAGTTTAATAGAAATCATGTGATTAAAAAATAAATGTTTTACAAGTAATAGCTTGCTCAAACAAATCTACAGATATTTTATTTTTTGACAGTTCTGGGCCACTTTACTTGGTTTACACAGTACTACCACAGAGGCAGGCGGCACTCGCAGTCCTGCGGAGCACTCCACAAAAAATGTAGTCAATGTGCGACTGAGTGTTCCGGTAAACAAAGAGAGCAAGTTCTGTGACTGAAAACTCCGAAGCAGTAAGTAGTAAGAAAAGGATAAGGGGTCGTGCAAGATTGTATGATTTTTATTTTAAAGGGAAAACGTTTCGCCGTTTGGAGTAGATAAAGTATTAAAATTTTGGTACAAATTGGAATTCCCTGAATTGTGTATAACCTAAGTAGATGATCTATGCGCTGCCACCGACGACGCCGTGGAAGTGGCTAAATTTTGGGCCAAGAAAATATGGACGACTGTCGTGCTAACTACACGAAGAAGAAGAATTGTGATGTACATTATCGTATATGATTATTGCCTCATTGGTCTAGCTAGGTGGTCGCAAGTGCTTCTGCTAAAGATGAGAACCTGGGTTCGATTCACAGGTCGGATAATAATTATAATAATAAGAGAGATGATAATAAGATAAGATAAGGTGATAAAATGTCTATGAGCCACTTCTCTTAGACATTGCAATTAGCCAACAGGTTCGCCGTTCCCGCAAGGATCTGGCGACATGTTGGATAGATTACAAGAAGGCCTATGACTCAGTGCCACATACATGGATCATGAGGGTGCTGGAGTTGTATAAAATTGATGCAACTCTGCGCGCCTTCCTGACGTCATGTATGGGGCAGTTGAGGACGGTCCTTCACTATCCAGGATGTCTACAGTTTCAGGAAAACAGACAAACCTATAAGGATCGAGCGCGGAATATTTCAGGGCGACAGTCTGAGTCCTCTGTGGTTTTGTTTAGCCCTGAACCCTCTCAGTACACTGCTGGAGGGTTCAGGCCTGGGCTATAGGTTGAAGAGATGTGGTCAGGTCATATCACACCTCCTTGACATGGATGATCTGAAGCTCGTTGCCCCTAACAACTTGCAACTGATGAAGCTACTGAAGGTAACAGAAACCTTCAGTGACGTCATCAGGATGGAATTTGGTGTGGACAAATGTGCAGTCATGCATGTAAAGCGAGGGGAGATTATTGAATCCGTGGGAATACAACTCTCGGATTCCATACACCTTCGATCCCTTTCCTCAACCGAAACTTACAAGTATTTGGGTATGTCGGAAGCACTAGGCATCAATGCTACTGACGTGAAACAGTCGTTGAAGGAGCGCTTCTTTGGCCGCCTGAAAAGAGTACTAAATAGTCTTTTATCGGGCGGTAACAAGGTGCGCGCCTTCAACGGCTGGTTCATGCCGGTCTTGATGTATTCTTTCGGCATACTCAAATGGACTCAGACAGAACTTGACGCCATGGATAGGAGAGTCCGCACATTGCTTACCGCAAATCGTATGCATCACCCACGGTCATCGGGTATGAGACTGTATATGCCGCGGCAGTGCGGAGGTCATGGCTTTTTAAATGCTAAGACTCTGCACAATTGCGAGGTATGCAGTCTTAGGGAATACTTCCAGGCCGCTGACGTGGGTATACATCGAGATGTGGTAGCGGTGGAAAACGGCCTTACCCCGCTCTCCTTGGCTAACGAGAACTGGCGCAAACCTATAGTATTAGATACTAATAACCACAGGGAGGTATAGCAGAGCAAGTAGTTTAACGGACGCTTCTACCACCGGGTCCTACATGGGCCCGATGTAGATCTTTTAGCGTCCGTGGCCTGTCTGCACTTTGGTGACCTTTTCGGGGAAACTGAAGGTTTTGTCTTTGCGATTGACAGAAGTTATGATGACAAATAACTACCGGAAATACATTGTGAAGGACGGCACGGTTGACATCTGTCGGACATGTCACCGGCCGGGGGAATCAATCCGTCACATTATCTCCGGTTGTTCTAGTCTGGCTAACGAAGACTATTTGCATAGACACAACCTTGTAGCCAGGATTACCAATCAGCAACTTGCTCTTAAATACAATCTTGTGGAGTCGGAAGTGCCTTACTATAAGTATGTGCCCGACGCAGTTCTCGAAAATGCTAATGTCACGTTGTATTGGGATCGGTCTATCATCACTGACAGGACTATAGTTGTCAATAAGCCTGACATAGTGGTGATACTAGAGTTGACCGACTAGAGCGTCGCGCAATGATTGTTGATATAGCGGTCCCCCATGACGAGAACCTCGTGAAAGCTGAGAGAGATAAGAAAAGCAAGTATCTTGATCTAGCTCGCGAGGTTGTCGATAGTCGTGACGGCCAATGGCATAATAGCAAAGAGCCTCGACGTACATCTGAGGAGGCTCTCGTTGGGCAGCTGGATCAAGGGCTTGATCCAGAAAGCGGTACTCCTGGACACGGCGCGTATAGTTAGGAGGTTCTTCTCTCAGGAGCTCTGACCACCTGTAGCTTGGACCCTGTTCCCGATACCGGTGGGCTACTATTTTTGTATTTTTAAATGTTTTTTTTTATTTTTATGGAATATTATTTAAAAATGTAATGATATGTAAAGATAATAAATAGATGGAATAATAATAAATTGTTTGTTGTTCCAAAGTCATTACATACTATGTGTATTATGAGGCAGCCCCATTATAGCTATTTATGCAACTGTTACGTTATGGACGGTCTTTTAATACGATTGCGATTTTTCGGTACAAGCGTAGTGCGTACCGAAATAGGTGGGCACGAGTTATTAAAAGACCAAAAACGTACAGTTGCATACAAGATTTTATCTTCGAAGGAAGGAATACAACACAGATATAGACAAATAAGTATTTTAATAGAAACTTAACTACACACTGACTATTAGGTATAAGGCAAAGATCTTGTAGCCGCAACAGCAAAGTACACGATACTTTTGTTCTAAACTTGTTCCATTTTTAAAAACATCATTTACATTGTCTCGATTTCGAAGTAATATTATAGGTACCTGGCTGTATGTTCAGAATGTCTTTGCTTGTGTTTTAGAATTTATGACGATTCGCATAATGCAACCCGATGTCGTTATGGGTATCATAATGAAACCGCTGTCAATTTTGTAATTCGAATATAACGAAACCGAAGTAGTAAAGTTATTAATAATACTTGTGTTGGGGCTGACTCGCTACTGCCCTTTTTTACATTTAAGTACATAATGGACAAATAAACTAAAAAAAAAAAAAAAAAAACTTACAAAAGAAAAGAAAACAGAATGCAAATTAAAAACTATGATATATATAAATGATACTGTCAAGCAGCTCAATTGTGTATGTATGTGTGTGTGAGTGTGCGTGCGCGCGCCCGCGCACAAGCGCGTGTGTTTGTATGTTAATGTGTGTGCATGTCTGTGTTTGTGCGTGCATGTTTGTATCTGTGGTATGTTTTTATATATTCCTTTTTAGCATGGTCTGATCAACATTTGTTCAATTTCCTCGTATGTTAATGTTATTAACCAGTCAATTATGATCTTCTTGCATTGGTGTTGAGCCTCCGGATGGAATTATAATTTTGAATTTGTTTTTAACCGACTTCCTAAAAAGGATGAGGGTCTATTTTTCTATTGTGTCTATTTTTCTAGGGTTCGACATTATGTTTGTTTTTTTTTTGTTCACCGATATCTCCGTCAATTGTGGACCGTTTTTGAAAACTGTTTTTTTGTTTGAAAAAGTATGTTCCGAAATTGGTCCCATTTTAATTTGGTGAAGATTTGATCTATAACTTCGGAGATATACAACAGAACTCTCCAATAAATAACGGCAAATCTCTCGGGATTGCTGCAATCGTGTGTCTGTTTATTGTTTATATCATAACATACCATCACGCCAGTACGCTCTTAAGGGGTACGCAGATCTCTCATTTCACCGGTTATGTTCAAGTTTCATGAAATCTATTCAAGCGTTGTAGGTACCTTCTAAACAACTTGCTTATTAGGTAGGTACAACTAAAAAGTGAAAAATAAAAAAACTATTTTGCAAAAAAAAATTACCGACTTCCAAATACAAAACTACAAAGTGAAAAAAAGACAAACATAATGTCGAACATAGAACCTCCTCCTTTTTGGGAAGTCGGTTAAAAATAACTTTATTTTTGGAAGTCGGTGTCCATGACGCAAAAAAAATGGTACCTACGAAAGACACCGACTTCCAAAAATAAAGTTATTTTTCACTTCGTTGTTTTGTATTTGGAAGTCGGTAGTATTTTTTTGCTAAAAAGTTTTTTAATCTAGTCTGCTGGGTTAAGTGGTGTACATTTATGCAGGTATAAAGTATTATATTCATGTTTAATAAATATAACTGCCTTACTGTTAGCAAACCACATATACTATATAGGCTGTTAGCCAGATATCTGTATGGTTTAAAATACATGACTTTTAGAAGTAGCCGCTGGGCTCTGTCGAGCTCAAGTAACTTAGTTTTGGCGGCTCCTCCCCAAACCGAAATGCAGTATGTTGTAACAGATTGTGCCAGTGCAACATAAATTTTACTAAGTACGTCCGGAGGCATCACATAACAAAGAGCTTTGAAGATCCATATCAATTTTATAACACGAGATATACTAGCATCAATCTGTGCCTGCCACGATAAACACTCATCAATAACAACACCCAAGTATCTAGTAGAGATGGCTCGTTGTAGGTTTTGATAATTTCTGTTTAAGAGAGGACGCGTCACACTCTCGCGGATTGCTATGTCAAAATCTGCATCTGGTTTAGATTTTGCACTTGGGCAAAAACAGATGTGTAGCGGCACCAACGCCGCCACCTACGAACTAATGACATGACGTTACACGAATCCTGCATCGCGCAAGCAAAGTTTTCAGCGCGATTAGAACAAATACAACACTCCGACAACAACCGTTGGGCAGTTACCCGGACCAGACATAACACACGTCTGGTCGGAGAATCCTCCCTTTTCTATGGAGGTTTGTGGGACTTTATACCCTGTTCCACCTATCTCCAAAGATGTAGTTTGTTTTTGTGATGTTTAAGGTTAGAAAGTTAGCTTTTATCCAGTCTACCATAATAGTTAGACCACATTCAGCTTTTTGGTCCACTATTTCCCATGATTTATTTGAAAAGACAACGACAGTATCATCCGCGTAGGAATAGATCTGCCCACCGCTATTCCTGAGGTTACATAAGTTATTTATGTACACCAGGAACAGCGGCGGTCCGAGCACACTCACTTGTGGGACGCCAAAAACAACGTTTTCTTCTTCACTGTAAGAGTTTTCTATCTTAATCTGTTGCTTCCTTCCCCGAAGATAGCTGTCTTAGAGGGAAAGAGCCGTACCTCTTATAGTCCCCGGCAAGCAACTTGGCAAGGTTTTGGCTAAGTAGGAGTAAATTCACGCATTGTGTGCATACTGACCAAACCCCATGTAGAACGAACGGAACGTGGACGCGACGCGATTGGTCAGTCGAACCTTGTGTCCTCCTGTCAACCAATCACGCGCTCGGAACGGTGCTAAACGTTCCCCGTAACCCCGCTTAGTAACCAAAAAATACTACAAAGCAAAAAATAAATTTATTTTCCGAAGTCGGGGTCTTTTGTACTTAGCCATTGTTTCCCGTTTTTCGACACCGACTTCGGAAAATAAATTTATTTTTTGCTTTGTAGTTTTTTGTTCTGGAAGTCGGTTTGATTTTTTGTTAAAAAGTTTTATTTTTCTCTTTTTAGTTTTGGTAGGTACCTCCAATTAACATGATTATCATTTATAGCCAAAGTACATTTCATGGCGATTCCAATAAGCCCAAACACGACTAGGATACATTGTTTTATATAAGAGTTCCAGTGCCTACCTTCCGGCTTCATCATCAGATCAGTTTGATGGTGCCATTTCCATCAGTACCATTTATTTATAAGTATTTGCGTCATTATAGTCGGTTAACTATTCGAGATATCTTATGCCCGTGACATATTTAGCATTTAGGAGTTCCAGTGGCCATCTGTGGTCTTCTTCATCAGTTCCACTGCACCAAATGATACTTTCTGAGTGCAAATGATTGCATTGTTGATGAAAATACCAAAATCGCTATATATTTGCCTATAATATTTGAGGAGTTCCCTCGATTTCTCTAGGATTCCATCATCAGATCCTGACCTGATGAGTATGGGACCAACTAGGAAGTATACCCTTTCAAACAAAAGAAGAATTTTTGAAATCGGTCCAGGCGTCTTTGAGTAATCGGGAAACATAAAAAAAAAGGTTCCGACGAATTGAGAACCTCCTCCTTTTTTTGAAGTCGGTTAAAAAGACCTAAAAACGACTTGTCGACTACTACTGACTCTTGCCAAGTTACATGCCGACAACTATATTCCTATGGCTTCAAGCCTCTGCACAAGGATGGGAACAGAAACAAAGTCAAACGCTTTTATAAGGTCCAGGAATACTCTTATGCATTTATACCCTTTGTCTGCTTTATTAACAATTTCAGTTGTCAATCACAGCATCCTGTATCGAGCGCCTTTCTCTAAAACCAAATTGAGAACTAGAGAGAATATTATATTTATTTAAATAACTTAATTCTAAGTCCTTTATTAAGTTTATCTTCAAAAATTTTGGAGATTGATGGCAAGACAAAAATTGTTCTTGGGTTTTTCCATCTGAAATTTCTCAGTCCGGAGTCTAGACTTGTGCCCGGTTGATGGGAAAAAGCTCGCCCCTTCTGTCCGCCCAACTGTCGAAATGAGGGTGTGCTATGGGAGCATATCTACCTGTCCCTTCAGGGATTACAAGTGTGATATTATATTATGATAATAAAGAATATCTATAAGGTGTAAAAAAATTCACGACCGACGGTGTAGCGTGTGCATATTCAATCATTTACGCGTAATGAGTATAAAACCATAATAATTATCTTTAGAACGGTAGCGTTATTACCGACTCCAAAAACCATTAAAACGAAACTCGTGACAAAAAATTGTCAAATTCTCGTAGGCGCGATCATGGATTTTTGTTTTGACTCCATATTCTTATCTAATAGGCGACTCCAAAAACCACGAAAACGACACCCAAGAGGAAAGTTGGCGAATTTTCGTCGGCGCCATCTTGGATTTTGGTTTTGACCCCATACCTATATTGGTTATTAGCGACCCGAAGACCATGAAGATGACACCCATGATGAAATATTGCAAATTGTCTTCGGCGCCGTTTCGTCAAACCCAAATTAGCGTTGAGGTGGCATCATTTAGAGTTTAGAGCGCGTTCTTTCGCTCAATTAGCGTTTTCGGTCTTCTAGCCTAACATAATTATCTATTTGTCCACCAAGTGATTTGTTCATTTACCTCGTGATACAGCTGTACGGAGAGACAATAACAGCGGGCAGTCGTTCGCAGTTTCAATGAAGTCCTGTCCTCGCGGAGTGATACCGGGTCGAGGCGACCATGCACGGACACTGAGACGTAGCTGCCCACACTCCGTTTTCTGGAAAACAGAATGTGCCAAGTTCAATATTTTTTATCGAGATTATTTTTAATCGTAATCTAGGCAATGGAATCGAATTGTCTTCAAGTATGGGTTGTCGGTTTAACACAACAGATGTAGAACTTAGATCTATATTTAATAGTAGTCTTTTATAACTTAAATACAATAAAAGACATAACTATTATTAAAATGCGCATAGATAATATATAATAAATGTCCCGTATTTTACTAGAATAGGTTCTTCGTAAATAACCTTATTAATAACCTGAAAATATCTTATCATTTTGCTTATTTGTAGTAAGATCATCTAAGTTGATGTTTTGTAGTAAAATAGGGGATATATTGTTGCTTAACCTAGTAGTCTTAGTATCTATTTTACAACATGAATCATTGATAATGCTAAAGTCTAAACTAGGAATCGGACTGTCTATGTTAATTTCGTCCTTGGACGATATAAGTCTCGCACTTTTTATTTATACTATACACTGATTTGCGTTTCGTAATATACCGGTTACGGATACCATGATTTCGCGTAACTTGGAATTATCACAATCCATAGACACTTTACTTAGATAGCACGAAAATCCCCTGATTGTTCTTAAGTAATTTCCAAATGTCCAATTCACCGACAATTGTTTTAGTTTCACATTGCGTAGAGATAACACTAACCGTTTTAGTTAATAGTTCGTATACACACGTAGGATTTCAGCTAGTCAAGAATACCGTAGGTATATCACACAGAAAGAACTCGGACCTTATTGTTTTACATTTATCTAAATTATCCAAATTACAGAAGCTTAACTTATTTTTTGAAATAGCAATATACGAACTAGAGGGTTAAATTAAACTAAAAGTATTTGGATTATCTGACCCGTGAGGGGTAGGTAATGCTAAATTATGATACAAGTTAAATTCGTCGTTAGTTACTAAAGGAATTTGTAAAACAAATACAATTTTGTTTTTATAATAATAACACGCAACATCAGATATGCTTAATATTAAGTGAATATTTTCTAGACTTAATTCTATAGGAATTCCAGTATCTCTTGGTAGGTACCGGTCAATATCAACGAGTTCCTCGAATAATTTCACCGGACTTATTATGTTTGGATGTAGAATGTTTTGACTAATCACCATGATCAGCATTTGTTAAGGACGCTGTTACATATTCGACGAACTCAAATTTAGGTATCTAGTCGCACACAGCAACATTACGCGTACGCACTCATTGAAACTACTGAGCGCTCGATTTTATACACCACTCAAATAATATTGGTCCTTGATATTATATTTTAATTTTATCGAAGTTGATTCAGGAAGGTCAGTTGGCACTTTGAATATGCATTTGGTAACTGTTACAAACCGTCGTCGTAAAAAGTAAGTTATTATTTCCAACCAACTTCAAAAAAAGGAGGTTCTCTATCTATTCGACCCGTATGTATCCGCAATTTTCTTAAAAACTACTGATCCGATACTGATCGGGTTTTCGTCAATAAATGTATGTGTTTTCAGGGAAGGTTTTATTGTATAATTTATTAGGATCTTAAAAAGATCTTCGGAGATAGACAATGGAACTCTTCAATAACAAACAGCAAATGACCTGCGATTATTGTGATCGTATGTTTATGTTTTGTTTTCACCATACCCTAATATAACATCACGCTCCTACGGTTTAAGAGGGTAAACAGATGCATTTAGTATACCCAATATGGGGTACCAACAAAAACTAAGACATGAAAAATAATAACTTTCCTGTGTCGAAAAACGAAAAACAATAGGTACCGACACCGACTTCCGTAAAGAAAATTAGTTTTCACTTTATTGTAGTAAGTAGGTATTTTTAATAAAACGCTACGTGTAATAAGTCGATACCTAAAACGAAATAATTTCCGGTCACAAGGATTCAAAAATTACTTGAACATTTTGCATTTCTTAGAACTTATAAAATATTTACATAATGAGCAGCAGCTAATGACTTATTACCCAACATCCATGAAAACGACACCCATGACGAAAATATGTAATATTTCGGTTTTGACTAGACCCCAAAATCCATGAAAATGACATCCATTACGAAAAGTTGTAATTTTTTTATCGGCGGCATCTTGGGTTTTGGTCATAACCAAAACCCATATTCATTACTAGAAACCCTAAAAATCATGAAAATGATACCTATGATGAAAATTTGTCTAATTTTTGTCGGCGCCATCTTGTATTTCGGTTTTCGCATATTCGATATAAGCGACCCCAAAAACCATGAAAATGTCACCCATGACAAAAAGATGTAATTTTTTATCGGTGGCATCTTGGGTTTTGGTTATGACCCCATAGCCATTACTGAAAACCCAATTAATCATGAAAATGACACCCATGTCGAAAAGCGGCCAAATTTTCGTCGGCGCCATCTTGTATTTTGGTTTTGACCCCATATTCTATATAAGCGTCCCCAAAAACCATAACAATGACACCCATGATTAAAAGATGTCAAATTTTCGTCGGCGCCATCTTGTATTTTGGTTTTGACCCCATATTAGATATAAGCGACCCCAAAAACCATGAAAATGACACCCATGTCGAAAAGCGGCCAAATTTTCGTCGGCGCCATCTTGTATTTTGGTTTTGACCCCATATTCGATGAAAACAATGAAAATGACACCCATGACGAAAAGATGTCAAATTTTCGTCGGTGCCATCTTGTATTTTGGTTTTGACCCCATATTAGATATAAGCGACCCCAAAAACCATGAAAATAACACCCATGTCGACAAGCGGCCAAATTTTCGTCGGCGCTATCTTGTATTTTGGTTTTGACCCCATATTCGATATAAGCGACCCCAAAAACCATGAAAATAACACCCATGACGAAAAGATGTCAAATTTTCGTCGGTGCCATCTTTTATTTTGGTTTTGACCCCATATTAGATTTAAGCGACCCCAAAAACCATGAAAATGACACCCATGTCGAAAAGCGGCGCAAAAGTGCACGTGTGGATTGGGCCCCACGCGTGGATTAGCTCTAGAATACAACCATTTTGCTGGGACGCAACCGCCGTTCCTGAGCCGTTTCCTGTGGTGCTAGCTGCTTCCAGAGAAGCATATTGTTCCGATTAGATTACCGTCGTAAAAAGACGAGTTTTTGAGTTATCTCTGTTGTGTAACCTGCGTACTGAGAAACTGCAGTAACCGAGAATTACATAGAAACTGTATCCTGAAGAAATATGTACAGCCTGAAGAGTTATCGCTAGAAATTTCACGATCGGAGATTTCATATACAGCGTGTTGAGAGCTCGTTTAGGAGATAGAACGAACATTCGACGTTCATAGAATTCCTGAAGGATTACAGCTGAAGGATTATCGCTGAAGCGCTATCCTAGAAGAGGTTTACACACAGAGGCATATTGAATAGTCGTGTGGGCGACTTGTTCTATAAAAAGTAGAACGAAAAATAGTTCCTGTAAATTTCCTGAAGCGTTATAGCTGAAGACTTATTATTGACTTAGAATTTGTTTGAAAACAAATAGTCATATACGAGATAGAAGTTCTCGATCGAAGCTTGGAGCTTCCACAACTGGAGTCTGGACTGACTACTAACGTCAAGTGTTAGACAGAAAGTTCTGCGATTGGTATCAGCTCAGCTAGTCATCCTTGGAGGCTGCTGGACAGGTTGACACTTAGAAAACAGTGAGTACGGTGAAAACTTACTCAAGTGCTTACCCCTTTTGGGTTGATAGTATTATAGTGAACCTGCTTCGTGTCAACATAGCAGTTTGAAGCTGACTTGGGACTTATAGTTTTGGAGACTGACTAGAAACTTATAGTCTGAAGGATAACCCGGAGTTAAAAGTTAACCCGGAGTTTGTAGTTACTTTTCAATTTTGAAAAAGGAAGCGAACTCTCTTCGAGTCGACGACTGAAATTGGACTTAACCCGGAGTTACGACTTAGCAGTCTTCAAGAAACATTGCAGTTTGGACTTAGCTGTTTCGAGTTGACGTCTTGAAGTGAAGACTGGACTTGGACATAGCCGTTTCGAAGCTCGAAAATAGACTTAACACAATCGTACTTCAGCACTCTAACGGGTTAAGTCCAACTCTAGACTTCAGACTAGAGTTGGACTTAACCCGTTCGAGTTGGCGTCTTCAACTGAAGTCTAGAGTTGGACTTAACCGTTTCGAGCTAACATTTTGGACCAATCAGGATGCCGATAACCTGATCGCAGGACAAGAGGCCTGAGGCGTGGACAGTCGCCATGGAGCGTCCGGGTGCAGGCATACGAGTACACCATCCATTGCCCCCACGCTCGCCGACTACAACTGATGGGACTGAACAGTCCGTACCGAACAGGAGCCCAACCGTGTCACAGATAGGTGACAACACGCCCACACACCAAAAAGAGGAACCACAGGAACCGAGCACATGCAGGAAGGCATCGAGAGCAGAAGGATCTTCAAATGGAACACTGAAGCCTTCTGATAGAACACAAAGGATCTAAGATAAGACCTTTGTACAAGGAGATATAATGGCTACCCGGGGTGACGCCCGTAACGAATATAGGAGACCGCCGTCTACTAGCAAGACGACCCGGTCACAGAGAAAAATCTCTAGAGCTCGTGAAGACTTACTGAAGATTAAATTGGACCTTGCTCAGTTAGCCCTTCAAAGATCAGAAGAAGAAGCTTCTGAAGCGGAATATATGGATGACAGAGACTCGAATGAAGAGTACGTGCGTCCCTGGCTCGAAGAGGCGCCAGAGCCCACACCGTTGAGGGAGGACGACGTCGCCAATGGGAAGCAAGATAGGCCTCCACCTGCGGACGGCGACGCTGTAGCGGACTCTCAGACCCATATTGACCAACCACAGACGAAGGCTAACATCGAACCGTCCAGGACAGAGCCGTCCAAGACGGAGCCGCCAAGGCAAATAGAAGCGAAAGAGTCACTCCGTCCGTTTCTAACGGAGCTGACATCCAATATAGCGTCGCTAGCCGACAGAAAATTCGAACCATGGACGCCTAACCGAACGGCGTCGCAAGTTATCATGACTCTGCCGAACTTCGGTGTAGCTCATACAGAATGGCTATCTTTTCGAGCCATTTACGAGGCAACTCATGCCTACTTCAGCGACATAGAAAACACAGCAAGACTCAGAAGGAGCTTGCGTGGTCGCGCACTGAAGACAGTGAGCTCAGAGGCCTTAGTGCGAGTTTTTACTCACGCTCACTCGTGGTCACACTCAAACATCATTTTGTATTGAAACTGGATAAGCGCCGTCTGGTGACGGTAAGGAGAAACCACTTTTTTTGTATACATTTTGACATTAGAGATCGTTTACGTATCACGAGTGAGCGTGAGTAAAAACTCGCAATAAGGCCTCAGAACTCATCGGGAATGCTAAACCGGATGAAATCATGAGAGAATTGGAGCTACAATATGGACGTCCTGACTTAATAGCCCAGGCTGAAACGGACCGACTCAGAGGGCTGCCACGCTGCAGCGAATCGCCCAAGGACATTTGCACCTTTGCGAGTCGGCTCAGAAGCGGAGTCGTCACTTTATGCGCCCTGAAGAAGGGGCACTACTTACTCAATGCTGAGCTGATGCGCCAGTTAACTGAGAAGCTGCCCAATTCTCTACGTGTATAATGGTACAGAACGTACACGGAAAAGTACCAGTCACTGCCAGACCTGTCACTCTTCAGCGACTTTATCACAGAGCAAGCTCACTTCTGCAGTGCATTCGCCCCGCCGGAGAACATCAAAGAAACGGACTCCTTGGCGGGAAAACGCTTCATACAGAGGACGCACGCAGCTACCGACAAGCCGGTAAACAACTGTCGACTTTGCGACAAAGAGGGTCACTACGCGTCTGACTCCACAAAGTTCAGAGACGCAGCAAGTGACAAGAAATGGGAGCTAGCCAAGCAATACAACTTGTGCTATCGCTGCCTAAGATACCGCCGTAAGGACCACACCTGCAGCAAGAGGCAGTGTGGCCTCAAGGGGTGCACAGCTCCTCACCACCGACTTCTTTAAAGACCAAGGAAGCCTCAGACAGACAGGACAAGGAAGCCTGCTGTTTTAGAAGCGAAGAAGGAGTCTCAGGAGACAGTAGCCGGTTCGCGAACTGCTTCGAGTCACGCTTTCCTGAAAATGATAGCGGTCCGGATCATAGGACCGGCGGGAGAGGCAGACACATACGCACTCCTTGACGACGGATCTACCGTCTCGCTGATCGACGAAGCCATCGCTCAGCGAGTGGGAGCAGTGGGCCTAATTGACCCACTGAAGATCGATGCCATTGGAAACACCAGGATCGACATTCCATCTTCGAGACGAATCACAGTCGTTCTCACAAGCCAGTTGAAGAATCGGGTGCCCTTTAAGGCGCGCACCATTTCGAAGCTCAACCTGTCACCACAGGCAGTCAGTCATGAAGACATAGCACGATGTAGGCACCTTCAAGACTTGACGTCGCAGCTTACATATCCGGCGGTAGTACCGAAGATACTCGTCGGACAAGACAACTGGCATCTACTGCTGGCCACCGAGGTCCGTAGAGGACCAAGAGACCAACCCATCGCGTCAAGGACCATGATGGGCTGGACATTGCATGGTGCACACACCAGAACACTGGGCCAGCGGGTGCATTATGTCAACGGGTGTCAGTCCATTGACGCAGGGCGAGACGCGGAACTGAACGAGCAGCTCCATGAATTCTTTGCCATATAATCGTTGGCTATCAATCCGAAACAGCCAGCTTCTGACCGCGACACAAGGCGGTTAGAAAGCGGGCACATAGAGACCTCTATGCTATGGCGGGAAGAAGCCATAGAAATGCCCGACAGTTACGAGACAGCACTCAAGAGGCTAGTCTCTATCGAAAAGAAGCTGGATAGAAACCCAGCTCTTAGTTTGAAATACTCACAACAGATGGACTCTCTGATCGAAAAGGGATATGCTGAGAGGGCCCCCAAATCAAGCACACCAGGAAGAACCTGGTACCTGCCTCATTTCGATGCCTTCAACCCCATGAAGCCAGAGAAAATTCGTATAGTACATGATTCCGCTGCCAAATCGAGAGGAAAATCACTCAACGACTTCCTGCTAACTGGACCGGACTTGCTGCAGTCACGGCCCGGCGTCATGATGCGATTTCGTAGACACTGCGTGGCCATCTCAGGAAACATAGCTATCCAGTAGCAGTAAAGGCTAGAGAACCATTATATGGACGATTATCTGGACAGCTATAGAACGGTCGAAGAAGCGACAGAAGTCGCGACCAGGGTGAAGGAAATTCACCAACAGGCGAAATTCGACCTATCGAAATGGGTATCAAACAGTTTGCGCCTAATCGAAAACCTAGATCCGACACAAACCTGCACTGAGGTTGTGAACATCGGAGATGCAGCAGGCACAGAGAAAATTCTCGGCCTGATTTGGAGACCTAGTGAAGACACTCTAGGTTTCAACCTAACGCTTGCGAGACTGCCGCCAGGAATCCTAGAGAAGGAGGCCCCTACAAAGAGAGAGGCCCACAAGATCGTCATGTCACTGTACGGCCCGCTAGGACTCGCCTCACCTGTAACGATTCGAGCCAAAAAAATATTACAAGAGGCTTGGAGGCGAGGCATCGATTGGGACCAACTATTAGAAGACGATCAACAATATGTCGTCGGTCACCTATTGGACAGACAGCAAAACAGTTCTGTCATGGATACGTAAAGGAGCACGAACCTATAAGGCCTTCGTAGCTCATCGCATAGCTGCCATAGAGGAAGGCAGCAAAGTGGAGGATTGGCGATGGATTCCTACGAAATTGAACATCGCCGAAATAGCAACTCGTGACGTGCCACAAATGTTTGATTCGAAGCACGAGTGGTTCTGTGGCCCCAGTTTTTTGTATGAAGACCCCACTTCATGGCCATCAAAAAAGCCTCCAATGGTTGAAGAGACAGGAGAAGAAAGAACTCTCACTGTCAAAGAAAACAAGTATGAAAAAGATGTTTTGGAGGAAAAAACTTCCAAACATACATACACTTCGAAGCTCATAGAAGCTATACCTAATCCCGTCAACTTTTCGAGATGGGGGCGGCTATTACGTGCGACTGCTACCGTCCTACGTTTTATTTTTCTCTGTAAACAAAAAACAGAGAAAACGTTCTACAAGAGAACACAGAAGAGGACACGGACTGGCGAAAGAAAAAGAAGACAGTGACTGCAGCAACAAAGCCGTCATACATAGCGCCACAAGTCCGAAAGCAGTATATAGAAGCGAGTTTTCTTCAAAAAGCTGAGAAAATACTCGTACAAGTCGCACAGCAGCAATCGTTCGCTCAGGAGATAGCCCGATTGCACGAGCACAAAGTAGTGGACCAGAATAGCCCACTACATTCGTTGCAAACAGAGCTAGTAGATGGCCTACTACGCATTAGAAGCCGTATAGCTTACCGCCACGGACGAGATAACGGACGATGTGAGGCGACCGCCAATATTACATGGCGACCATCACATAACACAGCTCTACATAGATTGGACACATCGCAGCCTACTGCACAGCGGGACGGAACTCACCATAAATGAAGTGCGACAGCACTATTGGTCGTAAGAATGCGTCCCACCACGAAGAAAGTACTGTCGCAATGTCTTCAGTGTCGTATACGTAAGGCACAAGCCCCAGTGCCAGCGACCGGCGATCACCCGCGAACTCGCCTCGCTCATCATCAGAGGCCGCGGTTCACATACACGGGGCTAGATTATTTCGGCCCACTATCAGTCACCGTCGGTCGCCAGCATCACAAGAGATATGTAGCCTTGTTCACATGTCTCACCACACGAGCTGTCCACCTCGAAATCGCGGCCAGCCTCAGCGCAGACAGCGCTATACTAGCGCTGCGCCGATTCGCCGCCCGCATAGGATGTCCAACCGAGATACACTCGGACAACGGCACCAACATGCATGGTGCCGATCGAAAGCCACGAGAGGCCTTCCGTGAGGAGGCCAGTCGCCGAGGCATCACTTGGCGCTTCATCACCCCATCAGCGCCCTTCATGGGAGGCGCATGGGAGCGCCTAGTTCGCTGCGTGAAAACCGCATTGTATACCGTGCTCACAGAGAAACACCCACACGAAGAGGTGTTGTCCACACTGATTTGTGAGGCAGAGTACACGGTAAATTGTCGCCCGTTGACACATGTTTCAGTCGACGGCGATGACGACGAGTCTATCACGCCGAACCACTTCCTACTTGGTGAGTCGGCCAGACTACCAGCCCCCGGCGTGTTCACCGAGCAAGACATCGACGGCAAGAAGATGTGGCGTCGGTCACAAATCCTGGCCGACATGTTCTGGAGCCGATGGGTGCGAGTACCTCCCTGAGCTCCAGAACCGGCGGGAGCCCCATAGCCGCGGGCCTGGCCTACAGGTGGGCGACCCCGTCCTTATCGCAGACGGCCAGCTGCCACGCAACACGTGGCCGCGAGGCCGCATCCAGGCCATATACCCTGGCCCTGATGGAGAAGTCCGGACCGCTGAGGTGCGCACCACTGGCGGCACTCTAAAGCGTCCGGTGAAGAAGCTCATGCCACTACCGAAATGAGCGTAACCCGAATCCGAAGTCTTTCCGCCAGACTAAAATATATTCTTACCTTACAAGATGATCTAACTAAATATTGTAACTACACGTAGTACAACCGCTGAAGAATCTAGCGATTGTCTTATCCACTTTATATCACTATTTGGAATTCCCAAAACTATTTTATGTGATAAAGGTACAAACTTTACATCCAACCTTTTTAAAACTACTTGCCAATATCTCAAAATCAAACAGTTATGGACATCACCCTATCATCCTCAGACGCAGGGAGCATTAGAACGCAGTCATTAAACTCTCAAAGAATATTTAAAGTCGTTCGTAAACGAATACCAAGATAATTGGCCCACTTATGTGTACAGGTATGCTGAGTTATAACACAACAGATCATTCAACAACAAAGTTTATGCCTTTCGAGTTAATATTCGGTCACAAACCCTTTATTCCTAACTCTATCTATGATAAAGAACCTAGTACAACATATTCCGATTATATTAAAATGTTACAACATAAATTGAAATACACCAGGGAAAAAGCTCTGGAAAACATACTAAAATCCAAGGAATCTTCTAAACCACCACCACATTACAAGGTTGGTGTGTTACAAGGTTACCAATTAATTCTATTTTCAGCGCCTCGGTCAATGCGCATCAAGGTTATATCAAGCCACTTCCTTCTAGTTCCGGCACATGCTTCGATAGCATAGGAAAACTTAAAACAGTTAAAGGAAAGTTAAATATTATTAGCCATGTAAATATTTCCCTTATTAATCCTCATCTTACAAACCTCAATGATATCCTGAGCATAGTTAGGAACACATGTCAAAAATCAAGCGATCTTCAATGTGAAAATATACTATCCCCACTCACAGTTCGATACAACGATATCAAACGCGAGTTCGATTCTATTTCACATTTAATATCAAAACGTAGTAAACGATCAGCATGGTTCGGCGGAATAGGCACCGTTTTCGAACATGTTTTCGGCACTTTAGACGAAGATGATGCATCAAAATACGATTCTGCCATTGAATCCATTTTAAATCACGAGAAAAAGCTCGCGGAAGTTATGAAGGAAAACATCCTAATTACTACTTCTTCTCTGGAATCGTACAAACAAAAGATTAATAAATTAAAAGATAAAGAAGATTCGCTTAAAAATACTTCAAGTCGACTTATATTACAATTATAGTACATTACTGCAGCGGCCAGCAAAAGAGGCATTGATGGACGAACGTGTAAATGTGGGCCGAGGCGAAGCCGAGGCACACATACGTAAGTTCATCAATGCCTAGTTGTGGCCAAGGCTTGTATAGTGCTTTTCTCAAATAATGCGCGGAAATTAAAACTAAGTAGTACCTAGAACTCATTTTGTCAAATACAATTATTACTTTTCAAAATCAATGACGAACAACAAGAATGATTCCCGCTTTAGGCTTGGACTTTTATTCGCGTGATTTTTATTCGCCCATTCTGCGGCCTATGGAATTGTATGAAGCCGCACGCGTTGCGGTAAAAAAATCACGCGGGCATAATACAACAAAAATTCGCGCAAATAAAAATCGCAGTGCGTGCTAAGCCTAAGTCTTAAGTGTTCATTTGTTTTTTTTTTCAGTAAACAGCTTTCTATTTGCAAGCCAGTTCGAAATTTAAATAAAACCTTTGATAAGTTACCTCCCTGGTTGCCATGATTCGGAGTAAAAGATCGTTCCATTTTTAAATTACACGACAGATATGAGTTTACTATGTAATTTATTTGGCCGCTACACACGACAGATATGGATTTTCATACAAATTTTGCCGGTCGCTGCGCGCTTGTATTTGGCCAGTACAGCAATTGCGATTTATCTCGAAGAAGGTTGTCAAAATAATGCTCATATTTCCAAGCATGTTTGAGAAAAATAATATCACGGAAACTTCTAGAATTCTAATATCTGAAACAAAAGTGCATTCGATACTTGCTAGCCTTGAAACCTCTTTACTAGAATTGTCGTTTCAGCTTGAAGACTTAAGGACGCTATTACATTTTTCTACAAATAACAGTGCTTTTCAGGTACAATTTTTATGTATATGCAATCACAGATGTGAGGATATCATGGTTGTACGGGACGGACGTGATCGCTCGAGGCCGTGGGCACTCCGGGGGTTGTAAGGCTCCAGCTCGAACGCGTTGACGCCCCTTGCACCTATAGTTCGTTGTCTTCGAGCAAATACCGACCCTGCAGTGGTTGGAAGGCTGCCAAGTATGTTGCTGCCAATTAGGTTGATTTATCAAAAAGTTGGATTCAATAATCCATCGCTGCCTAGATTTTAGATGTAAAACATTCAGCGCGAGCGTTGAGAGTGATAAAGAAGCGACGCGTTACGCTGCATGCGACAGACAATAATCCTAATCTTAGTCCCCAGCACTATTTTTAGATACCTATTACGTATAATTTTGAGACCTGACGTCGAAACTGGACTAATGATGAATCTAGCGAAGATGCTATCCAAATATAATATGGTATTTTTAAATAAACAGTTCCACTTTATAAAATGTTACCACTTTTAATATTCCTAACCAATACGTAATGAAAAAAGCGGCCAAGTGCGAGTTGGACTCGTGCACGAAGGGTTCCGTACCATTATCACAAAAAACGGCAAAAAAATCACGTTTATTGTATGGGAGCCCCACTTATATATTTATTTTATTCTGTGTTTAGTCTTTGTTGTTATAGCGGCAACAGAAATACAACATCTGTGAAAATTTCAACGGCTTAGCTATCACGGTTCATGAGATACAGCCTGGTGACAGACAGACAGACGGACCGCGGAGTCTTAGTAACAGGGTCCCATTTTTACCCTGTGGGTACGGAACCCTAAAAACCGGCCAAGTGCGACTTGGACTCGTGCACGAAGGGTTCCGTACCATTATCACAAAAAACGGCAAAAATATCACGTTTGTTGTATGGGAGCCCCACTTAAATATTTATTTTATTCTGTGTTTAGTCTTTGTTGTTATAGCGGCAACAGAAATACAACATCTGTGAAAATTTCAACGGCTTAGCTATCACGGTTCATTAGATACGGCCTGGTGACAGACAGACCGCGGAGCCTTAGTAATAGGGTCCCGTTTTTACCCTTCGTGTACGGAACCCTAAAAATTGGTACGAAAGACTCCGATTTCCGATTAGAAAGTAATTTTTCGCTTTGTAGTGTTTTGTTTTGGAAGTCGGTTTAGTTTTTTAAGCAGAACAAATCATAACAAACGTTGTCACGAGAACAAAAAGTAGTGTGCAAAATTGCAGCAACACCGGGAAATGTGTCAAATTTGACTTGGAAGGTTTGATAACAAACATCGGGACAGGTGAAACTAAGTAAAAGCTTGTAATACATACGTCTTTCTATCACTGTCTCTGCACGTTCACTAATATGATTGTGTTTTTGATCGTTTCACAATAATTCGCACAGTTTTATTGTTGTTATCTCTCCCGCAGAGAATTGAGACTGATTTTATTTTTATATTTTTGGCAAGTCACGCACAGCAGTAGTGCACACCACCCAGGAATAGTGTAGCTTCCCAACGTTGAAAGAATTTTTGAAACCGAGCCAGTAGTTTTTAAGTTTATTCGTTTCATACAATAATACAAATTTTTCCTCTTTATAATATTATTATATTATATAAGTATTAAATTAAGTATTAGTTTAGAAGTATAGATTGAAAATAAATAAATAATATAAATAAATCCTCCCTTTTCGTCACTCTTTGACATCTCCTGCCCCTCTCCCTTACGCGTAATCCGCCCCCGCCCCCACTACCACTTCCCGCGGACATGCTGCTCCTCCAGCCCCATGGCCGCTTCGCATAAGAAGCTGAAACCCCCGCCGCTGATATTCCTCAGGGTAAGCCATCCAACGCATGTGCTGATCTTATGATCAACTTCAACAGGGCTCGTGCCTGCCAGCAAGGCATTTACATTCTGGATCACACCTTAGGTGACTACCGGGATTAGACCAAAGGCAAGAAATTTAGTTGCCACACCTACTCCCTCTCTGAAAACACACCCACGTGAGTGGTTATTCGGCATGTCCCTAAAGAGATCCCCACGGATTAAATCCGCGACGATCTTCTCGCCCAGAATGTCCCCGTCCTCACTGTCCACCACTTGCATAAAGCCAGAGGAAGCCAGCAATATGACATGGTGTTGGTTGTGTGCAGCCCCACAACCAACACGAAGGGCAAAATCCCATATTCGGAATTAAATCCCTTTGTTCATTGATAGGAATCTCCATTGAGATGCCTTACCGCCCCACCCTAGTTGGTCAAGCCAAAGCTGCCAACTCTATGGCCACTCTCAGGCCAACTGGTACGCCACTCCCAGGTGGCACACCGAATGCACGGAGCCTCCCAGCTGCGTTCTCTGTGACCAAGTCGGCCAGACGGCCAACTTCCAGGGCTACCCCAAAGCCCCCAAACTTCAATCTTATAATCGTCTCATCGCATGCCAACAGCGCGAAGCCTCCACCACCTCGAGGCTTCTCTCCTCGCAAACCCCTCCAAGACTCGCACCTCAGAGGACTTAAACGTAAACTGAAACACCAAAGTGTGGCTCCTCAGTACAACCCCCAGACAATTCCAGCGCTGATGGCCCACCCCATCGCAGCGCCAATTCTAAACCCTGACCCGGTGGCCCCTGCTGCCCCCATGCCCGCACAAAGGCGCAAGATGGCTCCCACCACCGCCACCGCCAAGTGCGAATTTTAGTCATCATCAAGGTACTTGTGCCTCTTTTCTCTTCTCTTTCTAAATACCTCTGGGGACCGCAGAACCGCTTCTCAAATTCTAATGAAGATTCTGGTGTTTCATTTCCTACACAAGAATCCCTCACACATCAACACTTAGCAGTCATCGATCATCACTTTAGGACTCCTGGAACTGAGCTTATAGGTGTAGGACGTAAGTGCGCTAGCGCTGGAAACTTACAATCCTCCCGATACAGTGCCCGGTGATCACGCTCATCCGGCACAGCATAAATGTTATGTCATCATTCAGATAACTTTTGACCCTTCGGAAGATATTTAGTGCGCTGTGTCACCGCGCTGATGGTGGCATCATAGATAATAAAAAATACTTTGCTTTCGCATGTGTATCCAGCAACTAGTATTCTATTTTTCAAGCATATAACTTGGCATACTTATGTAACTTTGGAAAGATTTAAATGATATAGTATTTTTGAGCCGGAAGGTGACCATAAAATAAGCGGGTCCGCGTCCACTCGACCCGCTTAGACTAGACCCGAAGAATAGTACCATATGTTTTACTACCAATTCAGTGCCATCTTTTAATTTTTTGTTCTTACTTGTATGTTGATTATGTATAGAAAACTGTTTTTTTTTTAATTGTATTATGTTGTGCCTACCTAGTTCTGTATTCTTTAGGATACCTAATGTTAATTTTTAAAGATCATGTTTATCTTTATATTTAAGAAGAAGTTAGTACTTACTTGTTAACCTTATAATTATAATCACGTATAAATACTAAGTCAATAAATACCACCGTGCCACTAGCTATAAGATTGTAATGATAATTAACAACAATCTGTTATTTTTACTACAAAGTACAAAGCATATTAAGTACAAAGCATATATAAGCATATATTAAAATAGTATAAATACCTACTTACTTGTTAAATTATTAATTTATTTATCCAAACATTATTTAAACTTTACACTCTCTGTGGTGCAAGCGTGAAATCGACAATTTTCAGTTTGACTATACCGAGACGTTTGTACGCTTATCAAAACAGAAATATCCAGGTATTATTAAGTGGGCGCGGACCCATGATAATCAGGAAGATTATTCTATCCGTCTCTCAGTCTATCCGCTATCGTCGTATCGTTGGTCTAGTGGTCGCAAACGCTACTGCTGAGCATGACGTCCTGGGTTCGATTCCCGGTTCGGTCAAAGTGTTATTGGGTTTTTTCATCTGGAATTTCTCAGTAGCAGCCCGGAGTCTGGATATTTGGCCAGTTGATGGCAATAGGCTCCCCAACTACATGGAAATTAAACATAACATGTGAAATGTAGGCGTACTATAAGTGCATATCTAACTAACCATACATTTACGCACAGCGTTAATAGGGCGAGCAATTTAGATTATCTATACGCATGACTGCGTAGCGCGCGCATCCATAGACAATGACACTATTTTCGTACATTAAATCAATACGCGCCTATTTAAAATTAAAAAGTAAAAGTGTGCTATAATTTTTTTTTAATTATTTTATGATGCAGTTGTTGCACTGTAATGGGTTTTTTAATGTTACCTATCCATGAATATAAAATACGTGTTTATACAATATTTTGTGAATTCATATTTGGAACATTACGTTGTAAGTGTAGATAAAATACTGGTTGTTACGTTATGTAGATATAATTATATTTAATAATAAGAAGTTTTAATAACGGGTGATATGTAGAAATTGGCTAGGTTAGGTACTTTGACTGGGCTGTTGCAAGATGATAATAATTATCATAAAACCAGTTGCGCAGCGGAAAAAAAAACCGAAAACAATATTTTTATCTACTGCAGAGTGAGACTAAGTATTTATAAATACAACGTAATACCTAATTAAAACGATACAAGGTCGAGAGGTTAAAATTTAGGTCTATCCTTAAGTTCACCGTAAGACATTACTACCCGGAATTTGATCGTTATTAGTGACATTACCGGATGGTGTTTTTTACAAATTGGTTTCGATGCCTGGCAAGGAATATTGATTTTTCAAAAATCTTATGATGTAAAAATAATTGGTAGGATACGTGTATGGATAAAAATGGTACAACCTTTGGAATAAGAATCTTAGGACGGTTTTCAGTACCTCTTCAGTCGTGGATCCTAAACTACCCCGAGGAGCAGCGACTTAAAAAAACCTTCATAAAGGTTACAGAATTGTAAGTGTTACATGTTGAATTGATAACAGTACCAAATATGTAACACATTTAATGTGTTACAAAACACTTACAAAAGTGTAACCGTAATGTATCTGTAACATATATAAAAGTGTTAACAGTGTTAAAAAGTGAAACAGGTAAACGCGGCGTTGCCAAATTTACTACGTGCTTTATGGTTAATAAGAATTAGATAGCCGCAATCCATTCGCCGTCTGTTGTATCCGTGCAAAATACGTCATCATCATCATATGAGCCGAAAGACGTCCACTGCTGGACATAGGCCGCCCCAAGCGTCACCGAATTTACCGGTCCCGTGCGTCGTGCATCCAGCGTATTCCCGCCACCCTCACCAGGTCATCTGTCCACCTTGTGGCTTTTCATCGCAGCATATTTCGGTTCGCGGTCGTTACTCCAGAACTTATTAGCCCCAACGGCTATCCGTTCTGCGAGCAATGTCCACTGCCATTAAATTAAATTAAATTTATGTTAAATGGCCCACTGCCATTTAAGTTTGGCAATTCTTTGGGGCATGTCGATACCCCTGGTTCTCTTGAGGATCTCAACATTTCTGATTCGATCACGCAAGCAAAAGAACCACGTCTCAGAGCCATAAGTCACAACACACACTGGTCATAGACTTTCGTCTTGAGACACCGTGGTAAGTTGGACGAGAAGATACCGCGCAACTTCCTGCCGAGTCAGATTCATCGGCTGACCTTCGAACTCGGCTATTCCCAATTGGATCGTTTGTTCCAGTAGACATAGTTGTCCACAACTTCAAGAGGAGAGTCTCTGACCTTGATAGAAGTTTTTTTTTTCTTATCGTCTATAGGCTTGCGCTTGACCACTATCTCACCTCATGGTAAGCGATGATGTGGTTGACGGTGAAGCACGATTGCCTAGAAAAAAATCTGTTCACTCTTGACTTAAAGACACCTAGATTGTAGCTATCGGGAAACAGATTCCGGCAGGGCATTCTACTCCTTAGCTGTACGTATAAGAAAAGTGTCCCCAAAACGTTTTGTGCGTATGGGTGGTATATCCACCATGTACCGATGATGCATCGCCGTACGTCTGCTAGTCCGATGAAGGATCGTTCTGGGTGGAATTAGACCATGCAATTCCAACGCAGTAGGTGTATATTGGGCATTCAATATTACCTTGGTTTTGTCCATGTTCATTTTAAGACCCACTTTTTCGAAAGCTCTACTGAAGTCATCGATTATTGTACTGAGGTCCTCCAATGACCTCCAAGGTCTCAGCCATGACCACTATATCGTTGGCAAACCGAAGGTGAGTGATTTAATCACCATTGCCGTTGATACCTAGCCCTGTCCAGTCCAGAACCTTGAAGATATCCTCCAGTGGAGCGGTGAACAGTTTCGGAGAGACGTCTTCCTGTCTGACATCTCGCTGGAGAAGGATAGGTTCCGAGGTCTAATCCTGAATTCGAACTGACATGGCGTATTTTTACAAACATTTCAACACTTAGATGTACCGGTAGTCGATTTGGCACCATTGGAGAGACTGCAGTACAGCCCAAGTCTTGATCAAAACCAAAGCTTTCTTGTACTCCACAAACGCTAAGCAAAGAGGCAGGTTGTACTCTGCGGTCTTCTGTTTACCTGCCGCAGCGTATGTATGTGGTCTACGGTGCTGTGTCACTAAAGGCGAAACGTTGAAGAGACCCGCGAGAAAGTTAGCCGTAGGTACCTGGAGGAGCCCAGTAGGTGTTGCGACATCGCTACATGGGGGTATGATGTTGCGACCTTCTTCTATAAATTTATGGATTTTTACTCGTTTTTACATAATATTGTTTTATTGCGAAAATAATAAAAGTTAGTTGTGTCAGCGATTCGCAGTTTTATTGACCTATCTTCTAATACAGTCCACATTTTGCCAACATTAACATTTGTCAATACACATCCAATGAGCCACAACATGATGGTGCTATCTTGTCTATTGAGGATTTGCTATGGTCACTTTCCGGTTCCATCATGAAACCAGCTCCATAGTAGGATATGGAATTTCTAATCCGTTCTATGGAGTTTCTTGTCCGGTCTTCTTCATAACAAGCTACTTTGCCGAATGGACGGTAGAATCAATGATTATTAACTTTAAATTTAAATTTTTGACTTTCAAAAGTACCGCTTAATGGCATAGTCGAAATAAAAAAAAATTGTTTTAGTCATATTATTTTAATGTGTTTCAAGGTTAGGTGCCTAATAAAAAAAGGTACCTAAGTAAACCATGTTTCAGCTTTAATCGGCCGGACATACATATGAAAGCAAGGGTATAATAAATCTTGTATAACTTACCGTCAAAGATAGTCCACAAACGACGAACGTTAGCTCGTTCACAATCGCACGTTTATTTTGTACCAAAAACTACACAATTATGATTTAATATTTAGTTTGATGAAAAACTCGCTAAAGTAAACTTTAGTTAAGACCGCGGCAATGTGTTTCTTAAGAATGCACAAAATAATATATATAGCTATAAATTTAAAAAAATAACTTCACTGGTCTTGTTCAGATTCAAGTACTCGTATTAAATGAAATGAAGCAGACTTCATAATAATAATGAATAAAAACACCTTGTACAAACACTCACATCTACTTTGGTACTTGTATTTGATTCAAAAAAATACATTGATAATTATGTGTGAACGGATTGCGATTGTAACAGGTTAAGAAGTCAATATTATTTTATACTAAATGTAGCCCGTGGCTCTGCCTGCATGGTATTAGTGCTGCCCTCAACACAACCTACTTTTGTAAAGTTTTATAATTGGGATATTTTGAAAATAATAATAAATAATGATAATTTAATTTATTTCAAAAAACGCCCAAGTGCGAGTCGGACTCGCGCATGAAGGGTTCCGTACCACTATCGCAAAAAAACTGCAAAAAATCACGTTTTTTGTATGGGAGCCCCCCTTAAATATTAATTTTATCCTGTTTTTAGTATTTGTTGTTATAGCGGCAGAACAGACATACATCATCTGTGAAAATTTCAACTGTCTAGCTATCACGGTTCATGAGATACAGCCTGGTGGCAGACAGACAGACAGACAGACGGACCGCGGAGTCTCAGTAATAGGGTCCCGTTTTTACCCTTTGGGTACGGAACCCTAAAAACAGGTATTTGTGCATTATTAATGGGTACTTAATCTATAATATGAACATGTAGTAGGTTATAACAAATCTGTGGGTGTGGTTCTGTTCTCCTAGGTAAGTTGGAATCCCTGACAACCAGTCCGCCGGTTGAATGCGTCCCAAAAGGTCATGGCCATCCGGCTGGTCCGGGGATACCGCACGGTCTCTGGTGAGGCGGCGAGCCTCCTTGCCGGATTGCTGCCATGGGATCTGGAGGCAAAAGTCCTCGCGCACATTTGGGAATGGCGCGAGGGGGGGTAACGACGGGGCGAAACTCCGTGGCCGCGACAAATCGCGGCTCAGCGGACAGAGCTCAGGCAGGATCTCATGGCGACATGGAGAGAGCGACTGTCACAACCCAGCGCTGGGCACGCCACAATTGCGGCGATAAGGCCCCTCTTTGAGGAGTGGCTTGAGAGGCGCCACGGCATCCTCACCTTCCGCCTGACGCAGGTCCTCACCGGACACGGCTGTTTCGGGAGGTTCCTGTTCAGCATTATGTCACCATTGTGTGGATCGCCCGGAGGACAAGGTGCAGCATTCGGTGGAGATCTGCCTCGCTTGGGTTGGGCAGTTGGGCCGTGTCCTCGTGAAGGCGATCGGCGGTGGCAATCTCTCGCGTCCGGCCCTGGTTCAGGCCATGTTACGGAGCGAGAGGGTATGGGAAGCTGTCTCCTCCTTCTGCGAAGCAGTAATGCTCGCGAAGTAGGAGGCGGAACGCTTGAGGGAGACGCAACGGAGACGCCATCACGCCCCTAGCCACCGCAGGAGACGCCCTGGGCGTCGGGAGTCGCAAGCCGATTCCCGGCTACCGTAGACGCGGGCTTACGGACGGCGAGTAATGGGTAGCTCGCCGTCTGATAAGGACCAGGCCCGAGTCGACGGCGCGTTGTGTTCCACGCGCGCCTCAAAGAGATGTCAGCAGAACTGTGAGCCAAACCACACGGGCGGCGCGGCTGCGGCGCGGCGCCTGAGCGGCGCCGCTGCGCTTTTCTACATACAAAAATGCATTGTAGCCACATGGCGCCGTGCGGTGTTCTCCGGCGCCGCGCCGCGCGCGCATCGGAATCGAGACGAGGTGGGGAGGGGTGTAAGCCGGAGCGGCGCCGCTCGCAGTTGTTTGTTTGCGCAGATAACCCCTCATTTTGCCGCCGCTGCGGCGCCGCCGCGGCTCCGTAGAACGTTGCGACGCCGCTCTGCCCGTGTGGTCGTCAGCGCGGCGAAAAGGCTTGCGGTGCGGCGCCGCACCGCCCGTGTGGTTTGGCTCTGACGGGGTCCTAGGTCCTAGGGCCGATGCCTGTCTGGGTTGCGGATAAATTTGAAAAAGACTTACCGCGGCCCTGGCTCAAGCAACTGAAGGAACACGGGTGGGTTTTAGTCAGTAAAAGTTTGACACGCCCTCCCACCTCACCCAGAGCGGTAGAAGTCAAAAAAAAAAGGTAAGTTGCATTGCAACCTGTGTTTAGGACAAACAGTGCCTGCCCCATAATTGAATATCGATCAATAAATAACATGTTACAAAGTTAGTTAAAGATAATAAACAATTTCAATTTTATTCTACAATTTTGGTTAGTTAAGACTTAATCTAAATTTGTGTATGTGAGTCTAATAGTATGTGTGTGTTATGTATTTGTGTCTGTATGTTGGTGTAGTGCATGTTAATGTATGTTTTATGTAATACATTTCTTGGAATGTATTTTGTATGTCCGTAAAAATCGAGGGCTTTTCAAAACTAGAAGTGACTTCCATAATTTAAATACACGCAGTTAGCACGAAATTGTAATACCCAAATTCAGATTAACGAAAACTAGCAAGTCTTTTCTTATAAACAGTATACGCTTTTATAACAAGTTGCCAAAGTCAGTTATAGAACTGACCGATGGAAAATTCAAAAACTACATCAAACGTATCCTTATTAAAAAAGCATATTATAAAATCAAGGACTACGTTGGCCTTAGCTCCTTCTGCGCATGCAGCTTCCCTGGTAACTTGTAAACGGTACAAATATGTGGATGTCTCTAACTATTCTCAATCTAATTTTTTCTTTCCTTCTTTTAATTAGACTTTTTACAATTGTTTTCAATCATCTTTATAGCCCTTTGCTAAGAATAGTTACAGCACTGATAACAACATTTGTGCCACATGTTAAATTTAGTCTTGTTATACTTATTTTTTTTTACCTTTGTATAGATTCTTTTACCGATTGTTTTGTGAATGTGTGAACATTGTAGGCCTTCTAGATGCTAGTTAACATTTGTTAACTTTTTTATATAATATTTTTATTTTATTTTTTTAGTTTCCTACGACTTATTGTCTTATGTCGGGCCTACGTTGTCCCCCCATATCTAAGTACTAATGCTGTAACATGGAAATATTGTAAAACCAAACCATTTTTAAAAGAGTAACCATGGAGTTTCTTGCCAGTTCTTCTCCATAGGAAACGACCAACCCGAACCGTGCACCTTTTGTCGACTTTTTATAAGTGCCCATGTAGGCCTATGTGAAATAAAAAAAAATGATTTTGATTTTGATCATGTATTGTGTAAAGTTGCGCCGTAGATATATTTATGAGTTGACCGATTAGCAACAATAGTAAGAATTAAGGTACTAAATAGGGCTTAACTTTTTAAACGTATTTGAGAGAAATTCTTCTGTCTCATCATAGGATTTCCCTAGGAGACATAAATGAATAACTGATTTAAATTTAGAAGAAGGCAGTTCATAAACCGGTGAAGATGAGTTAATTTTGTTGTAGAGAGTTTATTACCTTGGTCCTTCCAAGGTAATAAGAGAATACCTTTGTGTAGGTGAAGTTAATCGGAGGAGTAGTGCAAATGTTGTCTTTACGTCGCTTTGTCATGGGTGTAAAAGGTTTTTGTTGATGTTGCTTGAGCAAAGTTCTCATTATAAATATTGACTTACATTAAGCTCATTACAATGTTGATATAATTGAGTTGTTGGGAAAAGTATAGGCCGAAAAGTTGCTATTTTCAAGATTGCTCTGTGAGCCACTTCCAATGGCTTCAGGGTAATTTTAGCAATTCCTCCCCAGCAGGAAATGCAATAGGTGAAAATAGAATTATACAAAGCATAATAAACAGTTCGTATGACTTTACTATACGCGATGTAACGTAGGTTTAAAAAAATGTAAATAAGTTTTCTAACTCTGCCTGTTATGTGATTTATATGTTCTTTATATGAGAGATATTTGTCCATTGTTATACCTAAATATTTAATGGAGTCTGAAGAAGAGATAAAAGGACACTGGCAAATTGTTTGAAGTTGGGATTGACATGGTATGGTATGAGCCTTTAGAATAAGGGGAATTATTGGTTGAGAGGCTGAAGATATCGAGAATGTCATGCATTTAGTTTTTGATGTATTGAGTGTCAAGGAGTGAGACCGGAGCCAGTCAAAAGCTGAATTAAATCCAAGTTGAGCTGTACTTTGGAGGGTTGACCATGAGTCCGCTACAAAAGTTAGTGCTGTGTCATCGGCAAAAGATATAATTTGGCCATTTGTGCCGCTAAGATTGCAAAGGTCATTAATGAATATTAGGAACATGGTTGGCCCCTATAAACTGCCTTGAGGCACACCATAACAAATTGGAAGCTCACCACTCATGCAGTCACCCATTTTGACCATATGAGCGCGGTCTACAAGATAGCTCCTAAAAAGCTCAAGCTGTAAACCCCTGACACCCATCCGTTCTAATTTTAGTAGAAGGGTATAGATGGGTACCGTATCAAAGGCCTTTGCGAGATCAAGGAAGATGGTAAGTACCTTTTTATTGTGATTTATATTAGCGACTATATAATTTGTTAGTAGATGGACGGCATCTGCAGTTGATTTCTTCTTACGGAAACCAAACTGCTGCGTTGAAATTAATTTGTAGTGTTCAATAAACTTGACAAGTCTATTATTGATAAGTCGCTCGAAGACCTTTGACAGGGCAGACAACACTGCGATTGGACGGTAGTTGGTAAACGAGTTCCCATCACCACCCTTAAATATAGGATGTATTACCGCTCTCTTGAAAGAGGAAGGAAAAATGGCGTTCTGTAAACAAATATTTAAAATATGTGTTAAGACGTGCTAATAACATTGAATACCTTTGGAGAAAAGCAGAATAAATGCCATCCCAACCAGTTGCTGCAGTTGACTTTAAGGATCCTATGATAGCTGTATTCTCATCGGTATCCGTTTGTTCGAGCACAAATGATGTAGATGTTTGTGTAGGCCTACTTATTTGAGGTAAAATTGGTTTGCAAGAGGTACCATCAGCCATTGTCCTTCCAAAATTAACAAAGTAATCATTAATCTCATTGCATGTTTTAATTGGTTTGTCGTTTTGAGATAGTAGTTGAGCTGATTGTTGCTTAGCTTTTGGTATATTGACTATTCGCTTAATAGTTTCCCATAGAATTTTGGAGTTAGTTCCAGCTTTGTATAACTCTTGAGAATCATAAAGCAACTTAGCTTTTTTAATTATTTTATTGCAATAATTCCTGTATCGCTTAGTAGTGTATTATTGGGCATTCTAGACCACCTATCGCTTCCTACGGCTCACTTTGTTCGCCTTCGTCGCTTTCGGTGGAATAGAACGCCCAATAATACGAAAAGTTTATCGATGGCTTACCTCAAATTCAATCCTCGGTTTATTTAATTATACTCACCAGCTTAAATCAACTATAAAGCTTTATACGTTAACATAATCAGGTATATATCGAAATGAACCAGTAACCTAAAATTCAGGACAGATTGTCTCATTTCTCTCCACATACTTAAGGATGGTGCAATGCCGCTTAGGATAACACACATACCCGTTTCGTGACCAGATTGGCTCAAGGAAATCTGAACTTTAGGATACCGCATACATTAAACTAAATTTAGGACAGATTGTCTCATGTCTCTCCACAAAAGTAAAATAGCGCACACCCTTAGGTCCACACACATTTTTTTCTGTGACCAGTTTGGTTCGAGGACATCTAAATTTAAATTTAACACATTACAGACGATACAACCTTTTACATCAACACGTAACAATCAAGTGGTAAGCGTGGTCATACGGATTACAGATAGTCGATCCTTGCCATGCATGCATAAAGCTAAGGCACGGATACACTTGTCAACGGCAACCGGATTAGAAACGTATCTCACATTATTCATTCTAGCGTAAAGACTGTGTGTAAATCCGTTGCTGTAGACTCCGTTGACGGTATCCGTACCCGGTTGCTACGTAGATGTAAATGCTACGTAGCTTTATATATAATTGTGCTTTGTTAGTTCGAATCAGCAAAGTTCAACATCAATGTAATGCACACTTTCCACGTGTACACAAATTGCATTCCATGCATTTATATTGTATAGTAACATGACTATCATGTTGTAAACACTAAATTTGTTTTATAAAGAACTTCCTAAATATTATTTTCGTATTTAATTCTAAAAGTTTGTAATCGGTTCTAGTTTTAACGTGTTTCATTCTTCTAGGTACTAAGATTATAAATTTTTTTATATGATATATTTTGTATCAAATACGCTATCTGTCACTTGTCATCGAGTGCGATCTAAACTGTTATAAGTAAGATCACCTTGAAAAAAGAGAACACTGTGTACATTAAGATTATTTGGGATAATAGGAGGACTCGAGTTATTATTGATAAATTGGGCAACTATGAAACCATAACTCAGACACGTGCATTGGATTCTTTAATTGCGGGTTTAGGTGATTATTTAATAGTACGAATGAAAATGTTATTAGTTTGTCGAATGTCGAAATATCGAGTTTAACTGCAACTTAACATTATCGAACACATGGATTGGTTTGTATGTATTACAAAATAGTATGTTTTTCTCAAAATAGTTATGATTAATTATTAACTACTTCTGCTTAACTGTTTTTAGTAAACAACTATGTTCACAAATTTACTTTCAACGTCGAGAGAATTCAAAAAATCTATAATATGCACCTACCTACAAGAATTAATTTGACTGTTCTTAGTTTCACCTCTCACATTAACTTAATTGTGAAGTAAAAAAAATCTCAACAAACATACATCAATTATTAAATTAATTATACATATTAATTTAGTTATGAATCACAGGGTAATGAATCGGGTTCACTTTGTCGGCTTTATTTTTCAGTCCTTATGAACAAATTGCAATTTTGCAGAATTGGTATACAAACAATACGGTTCAATATGACGTAAACATCATATTTGTTTTTTACAACTGTAAGACAAGTACTTAGAGTTTAATATTGAAATAACCTATTTTCTTGCTGAATTAGTATTTTTTTTGTGTATATAAACGAATTAATTTTAATAAATAAATTACATTCGCTCCAGAATCTTCAAAGTGACAAGTAGTACTAGCGCTGCTTTAAAATCGACTTTCTAACATGTAAGTAAGTAATTCATAATTTTAAATATGTACCTAGTCATAATGCTCAGCTACGGACCTGGTTTTTGCCTGCCGGCTGTTATGAACTTATGATTATCATGTTTTATCTTTCCATTGCGACTACTATTCAGCTACGGACCTGGTTTTTGCCTGCCGGCTGATGTTACTGTTATCATGCCCTACCTATCCATCATGACTGCTACCCAGCCTGCTAGCTGATGTATTGATAGTCTTAATTAAGTCACAGTTGTTAGTTACAAAATTAATTTTATGTGTTCCATTTCAGGTCGGACTCCGATTCAGAATTCCATACACCAACCGCAGCTGTAGCCGAGGTTGCGAAGGTGCAACCAAAGAAGAAGGTGGCGAAGCGCAAAGCTTCCGAGAGCACCACGCCATCAGAATCGAAATCAAGGTAATTTTGTGTTATTGCTTGTTGTGTATGTTATATCAATTAAATGTTATACACAGATATACGTTAAATTATAACTGTAACGCAGAAAGCGCTGAAATCAATTTCCGATTATATTCCTTGCAGGAATGTTTACAGTTAGTTCATGAGGTATTGTTATTGAAATTATTATAACAAGATATCATGCTTTTTGTCCTAGTAGATTCTATCCCCGTACACAGATGATGCCCTCAATTCTCCATAAAAATAAATGTAATTTTGTGTTGTGAATGTAATAAAATGTTAAATTGTTTACAGTAAAAGACGCAGCTCGGGCTCGGACCTCTTTGGCTTCGAGGACTACATTCCCTCGTTGACCTCAGTTGGAGACTTCGGTTCAACCCTCATCAGCCGTGTCGCTAACGGGAAAGTGCGGCGAACGGTGGACTTAACCGGGGACTTCTATGTGGAGGTAAAAGTCTACAACAAGGCCGATGTTGCCTCCACCCTAAAGAGGATCGGTGGAAGAAAGCCTCGGTGGCTCTAAAAGTGCAGCTTAACCGCAACACGCCGCAGTGGGATGGTCTACAAGTTTTTATGAGACGGACTCATGAATTATTTGACAATTCTGAGCCCGTCTTTTATAGTGATAGTATAAATAGAAAATAAATATTTAAGTTTTGGGGCACCAGGTCTATATTCTATTTAGCAGACGTCTATCATAATCGCAATAATAATAATATATAGCAACAACTAATAGTAAGTCTAAAACTATTTTAAGCTATAATGCCTTTCTGTACTGTTTGTAATACCTCTGTTGAGCGCAGTCACTGGACAGGTCACCTACGTAGTACTAATCATAAAAACAAAAGTATTTTGCCTTTTTGCGAAGGTGTTGAAATAATACATTCTGCATTTCGTAATCGTATAACTTCTTATAGAATTGTCGATCCGTCTGAGAATTGTTCGCTAGAACCATTTCTCAATAATATTTGCGACAAAATTAAAACGCTTATTGACATGTCTCTTAAAGAACACACTTGTCTAAAAGTTAATTTTGAATATTTTGCTTTGTTTTTAATGATTAAAAATGATTCTCAGGAGATTAAATCATTTGCCACAAAAAACTTTACTCTGCATCAGAATTATGAATTTGATTCATTATTGTCTCAAGTCAAAAACACTTTAACAAAAAAGATAGAAGAAATTCAGGATCGAGATAGTGGATGGACGTTCTTGAGCAGTTCTCATTTGGAAGTCAATGTTAACAAATATCAACCTTTGCGCGGTTCAGGCTTTATCGAATTGCCTTCTTCAATAAAATCGAAAAAAGCATGCATTAATATCCACAATAATGATGAGTATTGTTTTTTTTGGTCTGTTGTTGCTGCTTTATATCCAGCCAAAACTCATCCCGATAGAGTATCTTCGTACCCGGATTTTCGTAACGTGTTAAATGTTAAGAACATATCATTTCCAATGAATTTCACAGATATTGCGCGGTTCGAAGTAAATAACCCTGAAATTTGCATTTACATTTATGGTTTAAAAAATAATACCATCATAGGACCGCTTTACAAACCAAAAGCCTTGAACGGAAAGGTGATTCATTTACTTTATTTAGAAAGAGATGATTTCTCACATTACTGTCTCATTAAAGACTTGCCGCGACTTGTTAAGAATCAATTAACAAAACATCACAGTAAACTGTACTTTTGTGACGTTTGTTTAATGTTTTTTAATTCATGCGACAATCTTAGTTCGCATAGTTGTGGAGGTGTCGCCACTGAACTACCTCCAAAAGGTTCGTTCATACAATTTGAAAATTATATTAGAAAGCAAATTGTACCATTTGTCATATACGCAGATTTTGAAACAATGCTAGAGCGGTATGAATCTTGTGATCTTGACCCCTCTAAGGCAGGTACTGTTACACGACAGCGACACGTGCCTGTAGCTTTCGCTTATCATATTACGTGTACGCTAGATGAAAGCCATAATCGTTTCGTTTCTTATCGCGGTTCGGATTGTGTATTAAATTTTGTGAAGTCTATTTATAAAGATGCACAACAAATTCATGATATGTTAAAAAATAATGTTCCTATGATTTACTCAAATGATAATGCTCGCGACTTTGAAAACGCGATAAAATGTCATATTTGTGAACACTTCTTGTTCGGCGATAGGGTTCGCGATCATTGTCACTTGACTGGTAAATATCGTGGTGCAGCTCATAGTTATTGTAATATGCAATACAAACAACCGACATTTTTGCCAGTATTTTTTCATAATTTGTCCGGATATGATTGTCACCTTTTCATAAAAGAATTAGGCGAAGCGCCTGGATCTATAAAAGTGATACCTAAAACAAAAGAAAACTATATTTCATTCACGAAGTATATTCCGATTTCCGATAGTGAAAGTATACAGATACGGTTTGTAGATTCTTTCAAGTTTTTAGGAACAAGCTTAGAAAAGTTGGTTAGTTCAATGAAAAAACAAGAGTTTAAACAATTACAATCCTATTTTTCTAATAAAAAACAATTTAATCTACTCACCCGTAAAGGAGTGTATCCATATGACTATATGTCTCAATGGGAACGTTATGAAGATACGTGTTTACCCTCTAAAAAATATTTTTTTAACTCCTTATCTAATGAAACAATTACCGACGAAGATTATGAACACGCTCGGTCTGTTTGGTCAGTATTTAATATTCAAAACATGGGTATGTACACAGATTTATATCTCAAAACAGATGTTCTGTTGTTAACAGATGTTTTTGAAAATTTTCGAAAAACTTGTAAATTACATTACAATCTCGATCCCGCGTTCTATCTTACAGCACCAAGTCTATCTTTTGATGCAATGCTTTTAAAAACAGGAGTTAAATTAGAATTAATTAGTGATGTTGAAATTTTTAGAATGATACAAAAAGGTATTCGAGGTGGTGTTTGTATGTGTTCCAAAAGACATGTCAAAGCCAATCATAAATATTTAGATACTTACGATCCAACTCGTCCAAATTCATTTATCATTTATTTAGATTGTAACAATTTATATGGTTATAGCATGTGTCAATCCCTACCCTATTCCGATTTTAGATTTATGAATAGACATGAAATTGATTTTTTACAATTGAACTTAGCAGATATCAGTAATACCGCGGAAAACGGATACATTCTTGAAGTCGATTTAATATATCCAACGAATTTGCACATGGAACACAATGACTTTCCTTTTTGTCCAGAAAAATGCCTACCACCTGGTGGTAAGAATAAAAAGTTAATACCAAACTTGTACGATAAATATCACTATGTTATTCATTACGTACATTTAAAAAAATGTTTACAGTACGGTTTAGTATTGAGAAGGATCCATCGCGCTATTATATTTAAGCAAAGTTGTTATTTAAAACAATATATTGATATTAACACTCAGTTACGTCAAAAAGCAGAGTCAACGTTTGAACAAGACTTTTTCAAATTATTGAACAATAGTATTTTCGGAAAGACCTTGGAAAATAATGAAAATCGAATAGAAGTAAAATTAGTTAACAAATGGTGTGATTCAAACAATAAAACGAAAAAGACCACTTGTGCTGAGAAATTGATAGCTAGTCCATATTTTCATAGCGCTTCTGTTTTTTCTGATGATCTAGTGGCAATCCAAATGAAACCTGTGCGTATAATACTTAATAAACCAATATACATAGGTTTCGCAGTATTAGAATTATCTAAGACTCATATGTACGACTTTCATTACTCTATCATAAAACCTTTTTATGGTAACCGAATTGAATTGTGCTATACTGACACAGATAGTCTTGTGTATGATGTACAGAGTGATGACGTTTATAAAGACCTCAAGCTCCATTTTCTAAAATATTTTGATACCAGCAATTATGACTGTAACAATGACTATAACTTACCAATTATTAATAAGAAGGTTCCAGGACTGTTTAAAGATGAAATGGGTGGCAACATTATCAAAGAATTCGTAGGACTGCGCTCAAAACTTTATTGTATTAAAATGTTAAATAAAACAATTAAAAAGGCAAAAGGTACAAAAAAATGTATTACTAAAAAATTTAATATGTTAGATTATAAAAATGTTTTGTACAATTGCAATGTTATTCGCAAAAAAAATGTATTGTTTAGGTCAATAAAACATGAAATATTCACACATGACGTAAATAAAATAGCACTTTCAAGCAATGACGATAAACGATTGCTATCGTTTGATAAAGTTTCTACTTTAGCCTGGGGTAACGCAACTATATTTATGTAATGCATTACCACAATTGAAACGTAATTACATTAGATACATTTTAACATGTTTCTTATTGATTGTAAATGGTAAATAAAACTTGTGAAGTTTAAATGCATAGTTTGATAATATTACGCAAGTACTAGACAGACACCTATTAATTTTACAGTACATTCACATTACATGTGTCTGGACCTCGCTTAATAATCATGTAAAAATATATATTCCCTTGGTGTCCCAAATATTTGTTGCAAACTTACATTTAATTAGTAAATAGTTTAAGTAATATCAATATTATAAATTAGGATAATTATCGAAGGTCAGAATAGGTAGAGTATGTTTATTATTCTGGAATTTCAGAAAGAGACATCATACAGTCTAGAAGTTTAGGAAAATATTCTCTGCCAATTCAGACCTGATAATTACTTACAGGTTACTATGGTTACTATAATTTTCTTTTATTTGTATTAATTAAATACATACTTTAATAAATCGTATTTTACTATCATAATTATATTTGTTTAATTTCCATTCCTGATGACAATGCGCATCGCGCTGCCTGGTATGAAATATAACACTAATCAGGTGCTCGCTCACGTCGCTTCATGCTGCACACGACATACCTGTTCGTACTTGTTGAAACATGAAATTGATTAAATACCATAGGTACTTGTATTATTTAAAACATTAGTTTCATGTCCATTCCTGATTGGTGACAAAGAAACAGGTTCCAACTTGATAAAACATGTAAGGTCCATTTTTGATGACAAAGCACTCATAGCTCGAAGTTTGCACGCGCGGTGTAGAATTTGACGTTGACCAGGTGCGCCTGCACGAGCTTGAACATGTTGAAACATGAAATTGAATCACAGCGTAAGGCTTTATTTAGTCTAATTACATATTAACCGCGTTCCACAGTAATATTATTGTGTAGAACATACATCAGTAAGCAGTCTGCCGGAGCGGTCATATCTCGTCAAATAAAAACGAAACGAATTGTAAGTATTGTACAAGTACCAATCTACGTATAACTTTATTTCATCATTTTGTTTTATGAAATTATAATTAATTATTATTTCGATTGTTTCAGATCATTGATAATGGATGATTCACCAGATGTTATCGACTTCTCACAATACGCTCAAGGTTTTCCGACTCCCAGTTTAAGCTGGCATATACCAGATTTCCCAGAACAACAAATACCTGTCAACAAGGAGCCTAGAGCAAGACAAAATTGCGAACCTATCAACAAGAAGCCTAGAACAAGACGAGAGGGACTAAAGCAGAAATCATCTCTGTCTACATGTCAATCATTCGTCATAAACAATGAGAAGAAAAAAGGTTTAAGACTTATCCAGGTACAAGTGTTGGATATCAGTGAACAACCAGAACCTGCAAGTGACAATCAGGACGTGGTAGTGTTAAGTGCGCAGTATGTAGTAACTGAATCGGTGGACCATGTTATGGAGGAGACGCAATCGTTAATTAATAAAATATCAAAAAAACTTGGTGGGGACAGTTGTTATTATTAACTGGTGCCATTATTCTGTAAGTACCTACTTTATAAGTTAATGTGTAAGATTTTTTGTAATAAACAATAATAAATTATGTAAGTAATATTGTAGTTATTAAGGTATATTTATTTGTTTTCTTATTCTTTAGTCTTTAAGCATCTTAGGTTTTTAAGTTGTATAACTTTTGAATGTATAAATATCAAATAATGTAGTTACGTTTTATTTTAATTAACTTTTTACATTTTATCCTGTACATAGTCTAAAAATATTGTAATGTAGTTAATATTAATTTCTTTATTTAATCTAGTTAGGATAATATTCATACATCACAAGTTTGTAATTAGGTAGGTACGAATAGTAAACATTAAATAAACTATGTAGGACGGTTATCATTAGTTTGTAATAATTGGAAATAATGTAAATAAATCTATTTTGTTTATAATTTAAACTGTGTTTTATTTTGTATACTCGAACTCTAAATTAGCTCTAGTGTAATGACACAATAATAGGTTATTCGTAGTTAGTTTATTATTAGATTAATTAATTTAACATGTATTTGAAATTTTATAATAAAATTTATAAGAAATATCATTTTGCTAAAGCTAATTTATAACTAGTTATGTGGGTTACCTTGATTATTAAATAAAACACTGTAAGGTAGATAAATATTTTTTATTAACTCTTCAACACAATTCTATTTAAAATAAATTAAATACAGACATATTATTATCAACATACCATTTTTTAATACACACTGCATTATTTAATGCACAATTAGCTTTATGGTTCACACAATTAAAATCAGTTTTATTTATACAAAACTTTTTTTTTAATGTCGCGAAATTAGGACACCCTTTCTCGCCTATGTCAATCACTTCACAGTTTACGCATAAATCTTTAATCCACTTAATCTTTTCCAAACCCTTTGTTATAATTCTTTTATTTTTTAAATATGGTAAGATAACGTGTTGAAACTCTCTGTAGTCTATGAAGCCCTCACGCCAGAAAATTCCTCGATTTTTTTCTAACCATCGTACTTGTTTCTTTTCTTCTTTTGTTAAGTAATAAAAGGAACACGGTGGTTTAACCAAGAACGTTTGAGTATGATTCTGACTTACGATGGCCACTTCTTTCACAATGAAATTATTAAATAAATCTTTAAATCCTTGGAGTTCGACGATGATGATGTCTGCGTTCATGATATCTTCTTCACAATGTTGCTTAATGGTTTGTATTCAACAATACAATCGTTGAGTATGAGACAGTATGCTGAAGTTTGATCTGGTATTTCCGAATCACTCTCAATTTCTACCCGCACATCCACAACAGGTCCAGTCTTTAGATTATCAGCTTGTCTAGAGCAATCGATTACAAACAGCGGTGCTAAATCTCTAAATTGTTTCTCGCTTAGTATGGGCTCCGAGCGACGTCCATAATACGACTGTTGAAATCTGGTGTATTGCTCGTATAATAAAGCGATTCTGTTATTAGCAAAATTCACATTTAAGTTTTCATATGGAAAATAGGTTGAATTGAGATACACTCTAACGTCTCGAATATGGCAGTGATCGAATTGAGACATGTCAGAATGTGCATTGTTTTTTCTCTTTGTCTGTAGACCAATAATAATATATCTTGGTTTTTCTATTTGAGATGAAGTTTTGATAGACCAGGTATGTTTTGTAGTTTTAGGCAAAGCTGGATATTCGTACAGATCCCAATTTCTGTATATCATTTGAAGTGGGCGATCTTTTTCTAATACTTTTAACAAACCAATTTTTTCTTTGTCCGATACTTTAACATGCGGTACGCGCCATATGATTTTGTTGATCTGAACATCATCTACTACTTCGCCAGTATTAAGTTTTACAGCGTTCAAATTAGTGTTACTTCGTAACAATATCAGTTCATGTCTACTATTTATTACAACTTTTTTAAAATCTTCTGCGAAACCGAGGATATTCCGAAGTGGTATAGAGGCAGAAAATCTTCCTCCATCGATATTTTTTATGCCATCAATATTCCACCCCCAGGCATTAGACATTTTTGATTCACTTTCGTTCATCGAAATGAGTGATTTTATAGTTGTTGTTATACCTGCATTTTTTATTTTATCAATCTCCACTCCATTTAGCTCATACCTAATGTCTTGGAACAAGTAGAGTAGAGCATTGTTCGTGAAATTGACACTAGTAGCTTTGTCCTTCGTATCTTTTTTGCTAACGATAATAGTTCCTTCCAAATATAGGGTGCTAGCTGATGGTAATATGTATAAGTTCTGTTGGTTGATAGGTATGCGAATTTCATCGTTCCTGTTGAAACTTGTTACATAGGGCTTGTAGGAATGAAATTCGATTCCTTCTATAGTGTTATCGTAAGTCGGAGCGGATAAAACGTCTAAGATGTTCATTTTAACAATCCGATCGCTCTAAGGAATGCTTTATTGTCTTTAGTTAATTTTATTTTCTTCTTAGAGATAGGTCTTATTTGATAGGTAGCTCGAGCAGAACTGATATTTTTTACATGTTGAGACACATTTTTATTGTAGTCAATCATTTTTTTCTTCTAAGATGCAGATATACCTGCACTTCTTCACCGCGTAAATTGATTAATCGTTTGTTTATATCTAACAGTCTAATATGTATGCAGCTTATGTTGTTTTGATTGATTGGAAAGTATATTGCGTTCTTCGGGATTTCTATGATCCTGTATCCAGGTGGCACATTAAGGGCAAATTCGTGAATAATATGACTTGGTTCACCGTTTACATATGAACCGCTTACACTATCACATTCAATCCTGACAACGGTCGTAGGTAGAATGTTGACTGGAGACTGTGACACATGCCATTTATTTGCTTTCAAGATTTGTTTGTTAAATCCTAATAGTTTTCCAAAAGAGTCTTCTTTGATAAAATTAATGTCTTTTGTACAGAATATTGTAGTTTTTAAAGTATTATTATTGCACCGTAGTTTGATTGCTGCATCTTTTATTTCAGATTTTAAATAATCGCCGATATCTTGCAATTCATAAGTGCCATCCGGTATTTCAATAACTTCATTAAAGCCATAATAGAACTTATTATTACTTTTATCGATGTTTGGAATAGAATTAAATGTTGAAAAGTGTAATAAAGCACACTCATACTCTCCATCTAGTTGCAATGTATTAGGATAGTTTGTAGTTAACACTGACGAGTCTCCAGTTATCGACAAAGTGAGTGACATCTTGCAAATGATTGAAATGAAAGAAAAGCATATATTTTATAATACATTTTTATTCCAAAAAGTCCATAAATAATTTAGACACAAATGACCACAATTGACTGCGTTAAATTTTTGATATCTTGTATAATTATAAAACACATTACAATTTTTTAAATATTGCATCAATTCCATTGGAGGTTTTAAATTTCCATAGCTATCAAAGTATTCGCAGTGATTGTATACTTTAGCATAAGCTACCCAATGCGTTCCTTCGTTCTTAGAATCATCTAAATTAACGATACCACATTCAATGCGTTTCGGTTTCCGAGGTAGTCGATCCTTCATGTAGACCCCACGAAAATATGGGATGTCTCTTGAATACTTTTGAATGTCTACATTAGTTAGAGGGCGATTGGGTAGCATATTTTTCAGTTTTTTGAAGATGTTATAAACAATCCTTTACCGCTTTTATACGGCTTAATGTATAAACCCTTACCCAACACTAAAGCCTCCATAGCTTTATTATGTCGTTCTGTTTCTTGCAAATTTTTTTTGCTCGCTTTGTAATCATTGACGGTTTTTGCAATGCCAGCTGCACCACCAGCTAAAGTTCCTAAAGCCGATAAACCAGCGAAAATTGGAATTAAAGGTAGAACTCCTCCAGTCTTTGGTATGGGTATTACTCGGGGTACTCGAATTCGATGATGAATGTTTGGAAATAACTTTTTTGCGGCTAAGTAAGCTGCTTTTATTAAAGTCTTATTATCTTTGCGTTTGAGTTTCTTAATTTTTGATTTTATTTTTGAAACTAAGCTTTTAAATGTTTTAATGCCAGATCCAGACTTTAGTTTCGTTTTCATAACTTTGCTCACTAGCCAAGAGCTTAGCTTTTCACCTTTCCCTGCATCTTTGGATTCAAGTCTTTGTTTAGCCATGTTAAGTAGTTGTAAATCGGCTTTGTGACGATTTGATAAGTCTGTATGGTTTGTATACGCAATGTCGTGTTGCATGCAAGCTTCGTCTAGCTTATTTACACCTGGGTCACCTCGCGCTAAGCGTTTGCGAAGTTTGGTTCCTGGTCCGCAATAATTGTATCCTGGCAAATGAACTTCGAATGGTAGATTATTAATTATCCTGTTAACTAGTCCACCTCCTTGCATTACTCAAATTATAATGATAGGATTTCAAATGAAAAATGGTTATATAATATATTAGTTCATTATTGCAGTTTTTTCAATCCAACTGTTTTCTGCACTATTTAGACCTAACCATTTGACATACAATTTATTTCCTTTCTTTTTCAAAACCTTTTCTATCAAATAAACATCAGGATAATTCGATCTTTGCAGTTCTTGTTCGTAAAACGCTCCTAATATGTTTTGCTTTCGTTGATCTTCTATGTGATATGTAACTGGTATGGTTTTATTTACCTTTTTTATAATAAATAATTCAGTTGACCAATTAGGAGTGTAACCTTTCTCAAAATTATGTTTGTATTTACTTATACGAACACAATCACCAACTTTGAATTTAGGCTTCCACTGAACTAAATCATGTTTGTAATTTTTTTTAATATTTTCTTTGATTACTTGTTCGTTACCTTTATTAACATCTACCGGTTTAAATTGAATAGTGCGATGTTTTGTGTTGTTATATCTCTTCAATGTATCTTCCAATGGTAGTCCTATCCACTTATAGTTTCCATTGAGACTAAAATATTTATATAAATTATTTTTTACAGTTCTAATCAGTCTCTCCACAATTGATGCTTTTTTAGTAGAAAACGATGAGTAGTGGTTAATGTTGTGCTTTTTCATAAGCGATTGAAAGGTGATGTTATAAAATTCTGTTCCCATATCAGTTTGTAAATTAACAGGTTTACGATGACTGTTAATCAATATTCTTTTAAATGCATGAGAAACATCAAGTTTATTTTTTGATTTTAACGGCTCTGTCCAAGCATACTTTGAGAAGCAGTCAATTACAACTAATATGTAATTATGACCTTTATTATATTTTCTCAGTTTCTGCATGTCCATTAGATCAGCTTGCCACAAGTCATCGATCCCCTTTAGAATGACAGTACGTCTAAGGAAATTTCTTCGTGCAGCTTTATGTATTTCATTTACTATTTGTTGTTTTGTCATTACTGAGATTTTCAAGTAATTTATCTACCTCTGCTTTAGTATAAAACTTATCTTGCAACTGAGTTGAAACCTCAAGTACCCTTGCTTTTAAAGTACCTTGAACTATACCCTTTGCATCTTTTATCATTTGAGAACGCAATGTATTGTAGAAAGGCGTAGTCAGAGGTGTATAAATTAAATACTTGTAACTTTTATAGCTTATATATTTAGTAAGACTTTCACAATATGCCTGCCTTCTGGGCGGCTCCACTAGAATTGACAATCAAAACATATTCACTTATTTTCTATTCTAAATTCATTTACCTTTCAAGTAATACCAATTGCCAGTACTTTTATAGGCAAGTAGGTTGCCTTCTAGTTAAGCAGAGTCCTCACATGAGCTACGCCCCTGCGAATAGACGCGCAGAATCATATGAAGTGCTTCTATTCTATGTCTTGAAAGGTTACATGAATCCTACCTTACCCTAACCCGAGCATTTACCTAATAGGGAAATCACATTTACAATTGAGGTACGACCCTTAAAAGGGGAAGGCTTAATCATGACAAACGAGTTATCGGACGCTCCGATATGTGCTTTTAACTTCAGTTGACGTGCACATACGCACTAACAAATCAACGCCGTCATGCTTGAACCTCCTTGACCAAAACCCTAAAAAAGGAACAAGGCGTCCTCCCAACACAAGAATGATGCGTCAACTCACATTGACCCGGATGGGGTTTAATCTCAAAAATTCAAATATGATACAATGTTTCGATCTCGTGCGTTTATCAGGCCAGAGAAGGAAAGGCTGGATCGCATCGAATTTCTAATCCTATTCATAGAGCTTGCACCAGGGTTTATTATTATAAATGCATTTATTTTTTTAAACATCAGACATAAACTGGACCAATGATGTCAACTCGACATCCTTTGCAAAGGCTATGCCCCGTTAGCAAAGTCGGTTTCAGTTATGACTATTACTTTAAGAAACCTATACTAATACCCTGGCTTGTGCCTATGCCTTAATCGCATAACCAATAATCATTTCTTCGATGCGTGGCCAACGTTGCCAGCCTCTTCTTCCCCCTGCGGCTCACAACTCAACAGCACATCATCAGCATATGCAACGGAAAGAACTAATTTAATTACATATATCGATACTATTTAAAAATATCGATAAGAAAACTATCGATACATTTTTTCCTACTTTCCCATCCCTATTAACATCAATATGTCAAATTTGATAGTTGTCATTCATATTTTTTTCTTTTATTTGACAACGGGCCTCTTCCTTTATGGAAACCTTACTAACCTTAACCTATTCTTACCTATTTAAACCTATCTCTTGTCCTATTCTAACATTAAAAGGTTTTAATCTATTTACATGTACTATGTCCCTAAATCGCCTATTATTATTTTTTATAATTACATAATTTACATCAGATAATCTTCTAACTATTCGGTATGGGCCTTTATACAACCTACATAGTCTTATACTTCTATTTGTGGTCCGGCCTAACTAATCTGTGGCTAATACGGCGCATAGAGTATAATCAAATTTAATTATGGTGTGAACACTGTGCCTTATTATGTGGTTGGCACTATATGTCAAACCAATTCTTATAATGAAAATTATGCTTTACTTTTGACAAGGTTTTGACACTGTCCTTTTTTGTATTATCTGTGGGACTACGTGTCAAATCATTTCTTACCATGACATCTATGCTTTCAAAGCATTTATTCGCCTTAGGGGCTTATAAGACTTTTCTATAAATTTTTGACTGTTTCTGACTTAGTCCTTATGGATTTGTATTTGGACTTCGTCAGCAATTTCAAAAGCCAATCCTATTTAGTAAATAAAGACAAGACAGAGGCATATTTAATTTCATGAATACATATACAGATAAATCATTCAAATAATCAATCGCATTTAGTTTCTTTCGATGCCCAGCGCGCATCGCAAATTCCATCTAAGTTGGACCGTATTCATTTGCACGACATGAAAAGAAAGCACAAAATTAAATAAATCATTTTGCAAAAATACATTATTTACAAAACTTTATACCTAATCTTCTTTCTATAAAATTTCCATAATTTGCATTTTACGAGTTCGAATTGCTTTATGTATTCGCAATGCAAAAATCTTTGTACAATGTTACATCCAAGGAAAATATGAAGTGAATTTTTCCTTGCAACAATCATAGTAATCTTACTTGAACCAAACCTTGCTCCCCAAGAAGTTTTATTATAAATTCTCTTGTATTTAATTCGAATCATAATTTTTTTATTGATCGCCTTCTTTGAATTTGTGTTGGCGCAATAAGAAATCTTACTAAAGACTCTTTTGAATTTCCTATGGATCTCTTTCGGTTTATTTCGAGAAAAACCTTTCATAACGGCTGTCAACTTCTTTCTTTTCAAAATGACTTTTATAAAATTTTGTTTTATGTCAGATTGAAAAATTTCAATATTATTTTCAATTTTATGGTTGAAATCAATGGAATTCTTATGCATTTTAATATCCGAGACATATTGGTGTCCCGATGGAACCACAACTAGTTGTTCCGACGAAATCTCATCATTGTTCTCTGCAAGACAAATGGAATTAGTGGAGTCAATTTGACTGGACCGACACATTACTATACCCTCGTCCACGCACTCGCTGTTGGATAGGGAGTCCAACTCCTCGTCAGCCGGGCCGTCCGCGCGCTCGCCCTGGAACGACGACGAAGACTCCACCTCCAACTGGACATCGACGGGGCCGTCATCTCCGCTGGTCTGGTCACCATCGTCCTCGAACATGCAGCTCCCTCCGTCTGTGTGATCGCAATCGCCATCAACTGCGTCGCCTTCTACGTCAACGTGGTCAACGCTTTTTTCATTGCACTTTATATTGTTTTGTGTTTGTTCGTCCTTAATCACGATACTAGAAAATAAATGTGCATTAACATCCTCACACAATACATCAGGTTGTTTTTTATCTGCTTTTATTTTAGCAATTATTATGCGCTGTTCGCAATAACGGCATCTGCGGTGAAATATAGAGAATTCACTCCTCAAGCGATCGCATAACACTTCAAAGTCCATGTCATATTTAAAAATCATACGGTAAAAATAATATGCAGCCCCCTGCAGGAATCCTCCTAAGATCAGGCTGTAGTCGCTCTCCCTCCATTCATTTATTTCGGCCACTGACTTGAATTCGGTTAAAAATTCTTCTAGACAATAACCGTTCGTTCCCGTGTAATAATCATTCATCATGGCTAGCCTTTTATGCTCAATTACACTAAATAATAAAACCACTTAGCTTTATTCCGACTCTTCCTTATATTTCCATCCGCTTAAGAGAGGGAATAAGAGGTAACAACCCTCTCTGTTAAAACTTATCTCGCTTCATGTACGCCGATAGGGCTTCGTGCACTGTATATCGCCATGCACACGCGAACTTCTGTCTTCAAACACTTTCCTCGTTTTTCACTCACTCTTATGTATACAGTACGCCGTATACACGCGTAATATACTTCATAACATTTATTTTAACACTCATTTAGTTTATTTTCTGGGATTCTGTACCCGGAGCATCCACCAAATGTAGAAAGGCGTAGTCAGAGGTGTATAAATTAAATACTTGTAACTTTTATAGCTTATATATTTAGTAAGACTTTCACAATATGCCTGCCTTCTGGGCGGCTCCACTAGAATTGACAATCAAAACATATTCACTTATTTTCTATTCTAAATTCATTTACCTTTCAAGTAATACCAATTGCCAGTACTTTTATAGGCAAGTAGGTTGCCTTCTAGTTAAGCAGAGTCCTCACAGTATCAATCAGATTATTAAATTCTTTATGCATATTAGCATTCAATAGATCTACATAATCCTTGTTCACAGCCAGATTATTTAATTCTTTTAACGTGTTAGCATTCAATCGATCTACATAATCCTTGTTCACAGCATCGTCTGCTTCTACTGGATTTCTAATTCCTCTCAGTTTTGATGTTTTTAAATCAAAGTCTCCGTTTTCTGATTTTAATAATGCATTTTCATTAAACTCAAACAATTCTGATAAACGCATTCTTTTGTGAATGAAGTGCCCGAATTTGTCTACGTTCATGTTTAAGGTGTATTGTATCGAGAGGTTGATAGTAAAATAAACACATTTTAAAATATTTATTTATTTATAACTTTACATTCACGCAATTCTTCAATGATAGAAATAATTTCATTATCTAATCCTGTGTTGCCAGCATCTCTAGATGCAATTAACAATTTCAACCTGTCCACTAATTCATTAGGGTTATCCCAGTACACTAAATCTACGTTTTTTCGCCACTTTTTTAGTAACGGTAGACCCTTTCCCTGAACTGTATTCTTTAGTTGAAAAAGAGGTTTAATAACTTGCAAATATTTTTGTCCTTTATTACTTTTTATTGGCTTACTTGGCTCATAGTCTCGACGATGTGCATTTGTGTCAAGTAACATCAACTTATAATTTTGCATATCACTATCTGTAACCAAGCTTAAGTCCACATCTTTCTTAAGCAACAACTGTTTTAAACCAGGTGTATTTCGGTATTTACGTTCAGCCACGGTGATGTATTGATCGTTGATCGTTATGCAAGCAGAACCTAACATCAATTGCCCGCGGTCTTTTCTTACTCCAAATGGAATATCTGCCAACGCCTCTGAAGATACTGACCAGGATGACGTATCACAAGCTTGATTACTTTCAACTACTGATTCATAAGAAGAGTCACTGTTGATATCGGATTCATATTTGTCTTCATCATCATTATTTTCATTTCTTTCTGAGCTACCAGTTCCTTCTTTCTGCAAAGTTTCGTTAGTAAACGGAACATCAGCAAAATCATCACTGACACGCAGGAGAGGAGCTTGCTTAGCAGCATTAGCAATTAAGTTAAGTGGTTCTGTTACAGGTTTGAAAACAGATTCCAGTGCTTGTTTATTGTTAATCTCGGTATCTCTCATTTTTCGTACTTTTATCTTTACAGCTTCTGCCGCATCAACAATTTGTTGTTTTAATGATTTTTCCATATTGGTAAATAGGTCGTAATTGATTTAGCGTCGTAAGGTGAATAATATTGTTAGAAAGGTAATAGCCTTATATACTATATGTATTCGTGTTCTTAGTCAAAGACTACAAACGTGTCAAATTTACTTCTATAACATCCTTTGTTTTTTGAACAATCTTTATTAATTACAACATAATTGAAAGGTATACTCCATATTTTTGAACACATTTCACGAAATTCAATCCATGTCATGTCAGTGTTGACGTGTTCTTCATAAACATGTTTCATATTTCTTTCATCTTGTTTAAAAAGCACGATTAGGTTTGCGTTGTCTCTTACTAACTGTTTAGGGATTTTACTATACGTCTGATTTAGATAAAAACAATCGATGAACTTGTGTCTCCCCATAGCAAAATAATCACGTATATTACTTTGGTTTTCACAAGCAACATCGTCAAATACAATTACAGAATTCGGTTTTGCGGTCTGAACACTTAGTACTTGTTCATTTTCATGATATTTCTGAAATGAAATGTCTGGTACTCGTTGCAAGACTTTTTCTAAAAAAAGATACTTAGGTTGTTGCAAGGTTTTCGAATAAACATAAACATTTTGAAATCTTAAACCATTTTCGTGTATAAGAAGACCAATTATTAAATTAGTTTTTCCACAATTTGACGGGCCGCAAATAATGCATCGTACTGATTTAGGTAATAATTCTCCATGGCGAAAACCAGTCTCCTGAGAATGAACACAAAGATTGTTTACTTGTAATGATTGTGGTTGTTTTACAAATTTCATGGCAACTGGTTAAACGGTTATATTAATAATGAGTCAATTATTTTATTACACTGACATTTATAACTCATTGTCGCTAACTCGAACAAATGTACGAACAACATCACCATGCCTATCCTTCATTATAAGATAGTGAACGTTTTCTAAATGAGATTTCACCAAATCTTGCATCTGTCGGTGAAAGAAATCTTCTGTGTGGTTTGTATAGTTGTCCTGGTGTTTTGATGAATCGTTATCTGTATTTTTCTGATCATTTTGCAAAGCTCGAATAAATATAATCTTGCCGCTTGAATTCTTGATTATAAGTTTACAAATGTCTTTTAAATCAGATTTCACTGAGGTATGCATTGTAGTTAACTTAGTTATTTGTATTATGTTTCGTGATACAAAATCAACCTTCTCACTACAATAGTAAGAATCGAATGTAGCGCTAAATTACTGCAAACAATTATTTATACGTTCTCCACCCACAAACTTTATAGATAAATTTATGTTATTGGAACATTCTAGAAAACTTTTTGTTTCAATCGTAACCAAACGAGTTTTAAAAAGTGGAGCAGCGTCCAAACCACAAACGTTGTGGAATAGGCGTCGAACCATTATTTTACTGCATTACTGCCCTATGTAAGATTTCATTTATATTATTGGGAATTCTATTCCACCGAAAGCGACGAAGGCGATGAGGTAAGCCATCGATAAACTTTTCGTATTATTGGGCGTTCTATTCCACCGAAAGCGACGAAGGCGAACAAAGTGAGCCGTAGGAAGCGATAGGTGGTCTAGAATGCCCAATAATACACTACTTCGCTTGTAGAAAATATTCGTGTTTTAATGGACTAATTTAAACAGAAAGGGGTTATTGTTGCTCAACTAAAATATTTAGACATACAGCCTCGCGGACTTTTTTGTAGATAATCATGAATATTGCAAACATAATGTACTTCAATATTTTATGTATCAACAATAGCTTTCGCAGCGCACGCCAAATAATGACAAATATCAGCAAATTTTTGACAGCTTGTGTTACATTATTGCTATTTTGTATTTTTTATTATTAAAAGCTTGTAGTTAACTTATGATGTATGTTTGTATGTAAGTGTGTTCGGGTCAAACTTTGCAACTGAATTTTAAAGCAGTTATCCTACACCGATTAAGATCGAATTGTGCATACACGTTTAGTTTGGTGACAATGCATGCTTAGCTAAGTGACGTCATTCTAAATCCAATATGACGCACGGCCAAAGATCGCGGCCAAGTTATTTTTTGTGCATTGCCATGATATGGGTATCAAATGAAAGGATTTGCTGAGAAGAATACGAAAAATACTTGTTTAAAAAAAGCATTTTTAATGAATAATATTGTTTCATTATATTCTCTTTCAGTTTTTTTTTAATGATGAAAAAATACTGCTCATGTTACTTTGGAATAATGTAGCTTTCCATAGGTGAATATCGGTTGACTAGTTTTTGAGTTTATTCATTACAAACGATTTAAGTAATCGACAATTTCCATAGATAATTTCACACATGTGTACCAACCACACTCGGATTGCATTCAAGTGCCAAACGATCCTTGTATTATATTGCAACAACCTCATAGGTGCATATAATACGACGTCATGCATGGGCTGCAACCTGTGTCGACACCCTTGCGCCATCTCATGTGCTGGCGCTTAAAGCGGCGCAAATACTGTCATGGGGCCCGAGTGCACGTCTCCTTTTTAAGATCTCTCGCTGACTGATCGACCCTGAGGTCACGCACATTGTGGCAGATGTGGCTGACCCGTTCTTTGCGCAAAGAATCAGCATTGCCACGTTTAATGGCAGTTTTCTGGGCACGTTCCCGGATGACAGCGATGTGGAGGTGTACTTCAACACCTAGGTGTATCTATCTTTTGTATATATGTAAGTAGTTAGGTTTAGTATACGTCAGTATAGTTTATTTGGTGAGTATATACATATTTTGTCAAATAGTTTAATAAATCATACAATCTTACATTCAATAATTGGACATAAATTACATAGAATCCTTTTTGGAAAAGTCGGCTAAAAAACTACCTTCGTGAAAATTAAATTTTCATCTTGTATAAATATTTATTTATTTATTTATTTATTTATTTATTTATTTATTTATTTATTTATTTATTTGTTTATTTATTTATTTATTTATTTATTTATTTATTTCAACCTTATCACATACATCTTTACCTACATAAACCTAATCTAAGTAAACCTAATCCATAACAGTAGATATCTAAACAAATTTTATGTTAACTTGTTTACATAACAAATTTTATATATAACTAATTTTAAACAATGCACTCCTTGTGAATTCACCCAGAGTACAGCAGAATAGGTCCGTCTCAATTGCCACAAGGTTGAGCGTGCGGAGTGCACGCGTCAGCGGTGCCTCTCTTAAAAGGTTGGTTCGACTGCGCGGCTCAACTAGCAAGCTCGTCCGCCGGCGTCGCCAGACGTACCTATCCGGAACACACAGACCCACCTGTCCTAAAACCGTTGCATTATGCACCTTCCCTCTCAATATTTTGAAAATATATGAGGTGAGTGCCAGTTCCCTCCTAACCCTCAACTTATTGTATCCTACCATACCTAAAATAAATAAAGTAGGATACATTAAGGGATAAAATGGGTAAACACCGTAATACCTCATATACAAATATCTAATAAATTTGTTTTGTACCTTGAGACTATATTTAGCTTCATGTGGAGACCAGATGACTGCGTTACATTCTAGCTGGCTCCTAACCAATGCATTATATAAAGCTATAATGGCTTTCAAATTCGTGAACCCTCGGACCGTACGAAGCATAAAGCCTAAATTTCTTTATGCTCTCTTGCAGCAACGCATAACGTGGTCACGAAATGTCAAGCTGGTGTTAAAGCTTACCCCCAAGTCCTTGACTTCCGTGATCCGTGTCATAGGCAAGCCATCAATATGATAGTCATGCACGATGGGATTGTGTGCACGAGAAAAAGTTATTGTCACACATTTCGAGATATTGAACTGCAACAGATTTTCTCTGCTCCAGCTAACTACCCTGTCAATATCCCTTTGTAGCTTGTCACAGTCTTCGCTCCTCTCCACTGTGAGGGACAATTTGAGGTCTTTGGCAAACAACAAACAGTGAGCGTCTTGGACTACTTCTGGTAGGTCGTTCACCACCAGGAGGAACCCCAAAGGTCCAAGGTTACTGCCTTGACGCACTACAGACCTCGTGAAATACGGAATAAATAAATAATAATAATTAATAATGACTTGTCAAGAGTGACAGAAAAAATTCTTAGCTCTTCGTATTTTTAAAATATATTTATCAAACCGTATGATATCACCGTTATATCTACCTGAAACTTAATTTTAATAATGTCTACCTAAATATATATAATAAACCAAGAAAACACAAATAATGTAATTACAATGCCAAAAAATACAAAATCAAACTAAAAATTACAAGCTAAGAAGAAAATTTTGATACGAAGCCAGGCCCGAGCCAAGAACACACGCCCAGCATCTTCGAGTGTGTCGCTCAGCTCCGCCTCGCAGCCGCCGGGATCCCCTACAACCGTAAGTCAAGGACGCTGCACTTGCATCGAGCTCGAGCGACGAATATTTCTCCCCGCCGACGACCACACCACCTGCGTACCGGCCACCGGACAGCTTGGGGCCTCGAGGCCCATCGGCCTCTGAAAGGGTCCCCGCTACCGGTGGAAGTGTGCAGCGCATGCGATGGACGAAATCCATTAATGAAAACGTCATGCGCGCATACTTTGGGGCTACAGAGGGGGAATACTTATAGTAAGGCACTTCCGATTCCACAAAATTGTATTTAAGAGCAAGTTGCTAGTGTATAGTCCTGGATACAAGGTTGTGTCTATGCAAATAGTCTCCGAAAGCTAGACTAGAACAACCGGAGATAATGTGACGGATGGATTCCCCCGGCCGGTAACATGCCCGACAGATGTCAAACATGCCATGTCTTTCACACTGTATTTCAGGTAGTTGTTCGACATCATAACTTCGTCCATAATAGCAAAGACAAAGCCTTCTGTTTCCCCAAAAATATCACTAAATTGCAGCCAGGCCACGGACGCTAAAAATGTTTACATGGGGCCCATGTAGGACCCGGTAAAAGCGACCATGAAGCTCCTTGTTCTGCCATACCTCCCTGCGGTCATTAGTATCTAATTAAATTAAATCAACTTTATTTCAGAATCACTTACATATTTGTTAGTAACAATGTAAACTTATAAAAAAGTGTTAGTAACATTTATTCTAATACTACTTGTGTTTCAAAGTTTGCGCTAGTTCTCGTTAGCCAAGGAGAGCGGGATAGGGCTCTTGTCCACCGTTACCACATCTCGATGCAAACCCACGTCGGCGGCCTGTAAGTATTCCCTAAGACTGCATACCTCCCGTTTGTGCAGGGTCTTAGCATTTAAAAAGCCACGACCTCCGCACTTCCAGTAGATATACAGTCTCATAACCGATGACCGTGGGTAATGCATACGATTTGCGGTAAGCAATGTGCGGACTCTTCTATCAAGGGCTTCAAGTTCTGTCTGAGTGCATTTGAAAATGCCGAAAGATTACATCAAGACCATCATGACCCAGCCGTTAAAGGCGCGCACCTTGTTCCCGCCTGATAAAGACTATTTAGTGCTTTTTTCAGGCAGCCAAAGAAGTGTTCCTTCAACGACTGTTTCACGTCAGTAGCATTGATGCCTAGTGCTTCCGACATACCCAAATATTTGTAAGTTTCGGTTATTTGTCAATGTGTTGTGAATTGTGAATGTGAATGTTAAATGTAATCTCACGGATTCCATAATCTCCCCTCGCTTCACATGCATGACTGCACATTTGTCCACACCAAATTCCACCCTGATAGCGACACTGAAGGTTTCTGTTAACTTCAGTAGCTTCATCAATTGCAAGTTGTTGGGGGCAAAGAGCTTCAGATCATCCATGTATAGGAGGTGTGATATGACCTGACCACCTCTTTTTAACCAATAGCCCAGACCCGAACCCTCCATCAGTGTACTGAGGGGGTTTAGGGCTAAACAAAACCACAGAGGATTCAGACTGTCGCCCTAAAAGCGAAGGACCGTCCTCCACTGCCCCACAAATGACGTCAGGAAGGCGGAGTCATGTATGTGGCACTGAGTCATAGGCCTTATTGTATTCTATCCAACATGTCGCCAGATCCTTGTGGGAACGCGAACCTTTTGGCTAATGGCAATGTCTATGAGGAGCAGCTCCTTAGTACCGCGGGACCCGTCCCTTCATCCATTCTGAGAAGCAGACATGATGGCGTTATTGTCAATATGTTGATTAATTGTCGCGTAAAGTAAGAACTTTATAGACCGTCGCTAAACACGTTATCGGTCTATATTGTTTAGGATCCGCAGTAATGACCGAATTATAGAACAGGTGGCTTATTCCTGTCGTTAGGAACTGGGGCAGCAACCCTGACCCTATGGCAGACTAGAAATTAAATGCCAAACGAGCGTGCGACCTTTGGAACCATTTAATCCAAAAGTTTTGCAGTCCGTCTGGCCCTGGAGATTGGGCAACGGAGGGAATGCACGAGAAGAATCTTAAGGGCCTATGGTAATTGCCCCCATTTGTGATATCGGATCGCACGCTTGCTGGACCTCCCGAGTCCAGTCACACTCGGTGTGACTGACAAGCACCGACCAGATATCGCGCCAGAACGAACACATGGCTTCATTATCCGGTAGGTCGGGTCGCTCCCAAGCCCTATGAACCCACCTTTTGTTGAGCTGGAATGTGCGATTCTGAGTGTATCGCTCCATTCGCCGCTTGTACCGACGAATATGGCTTGCCCATGCATAGATCTTCTGCTTCAGGAAGTCAATACGCTGTGTGACGCGGGACAGATAATCTCGAGAACTGATATCAGTCCCCGAGAAAGCCCGCCTCACAAAGTGCATCACTCTAGGGTGAGTGTTGCCCTCCCTGAAGCAGATAAGCTTGCCGATGAGTGCTCTAGTATCACCGATACGACGCTCAATCCTGCACTGCCAAGCTGGTATAGCTGATCGTGTAGCTCTATCAGTTTTGAGAAATTTGACGTTAGCTACACGATATGCCGCTGCAGCCGCACAGTACAAGATCAAGTGTGTATCGGTAAGGTCTTTGCTGCTATCAAAAACATTGATAGCTGCGAATCTAGGACACACACCAGCGCTATTTTTCTTATGCATGGGCAGACGAGATAATCGAGGTCTAAGCTCAGGCGGTGTGGAACGATACTCTCGGAATGCACACTCCAAAGCGCTCCTCAATTGTAAATTGCACTGACTACTCACGGATATAGCCCCGTCGTCGTCATCCTCGCCAACATGGTCGGATATACCTAAATTTCTCTTGATCTTGTATCGTTTTAATTAGGTATTCAATTGTATTTATAAATAAATACATCACATACCTAGTCTCACTCCGGGCTCTGCTGAAGGCAGTTCCTGAACCAGCCACCCCAACCCAAAATACCGCGATCCACTTTAGAGGTCGGGCCCACTACGCCGAAGGCGTCCTCAAAACATGGTGCGAGGACGACTTCACACTGGCCTGGCTCAAGGGGGTCATAAATAACACACCGTCCCCGTTACCGGAGACCAGACTCACCGTTCGGCCCCAGGCCGACATACCCAAGAAGGCATTGTGCATGCTGTATGTCCCCGAGAACAGCGAGGACACTTCAGACCTTCTCGGGATGTTGGCGAGGCAGAACCCAATCTAAAAATTAACACCTGGACTCTAACACACGCAAGGGTCAGTCAGGAGCCACCGTGCACCTGTCTCTACTTTCGTGTGCCGGAGTCCATGGTTAAAACCATTAAAGACCAGCAGAGGCGAGTATACTACCTTATGGGTAGTATATACATCCGGTTCCTGAAGGAAGGTGGAACCAAGGAGGATGCCGCTGCGCCTTCAACCTCAACGGCCTCGACTGCGCCTGGAGTGGAGCTTGATCCGCCGCTGCCTGGGCGTTCCCCGTAGCCTCCCGCGACGGGGACCGCTGGGGAGGCGGTGGAGCTGGCGACTTCCATGGCAGCGCTTGAGGTCAATTCAACTGAGGGATCAACACAGGATCCACCCTCGCCCGGACTAACTTCGGACGAGGACTGCTTTCCGCCGGAGGGGAGAAGTAGGGACGAGGACAGCGATCCCTGCTCCTCTCCTTTGCGGGAGGACTAAGATCCTGCAGACCAACCTCCAGCACAGTCAAACTGCGTCGGCTACTTTACGCAGAGTGCTGGAGAACCAACAAGAGAAGACCATCGCCCTCATCCAAGAGCCGTGGATTAGAAGTGGCAAAATATACGGTCTTGCTAACATCGGAGGTAAGTTGCTGCTAGACACCTCCGTAAGTAATCCGCGTACCTGCATATTGGTCCCAAAACATGTACCTAACCTTTTAATTAACGAATTCTGTTCAAGGGACCTGACAGCAACCAGGCTTTTCAGAACCGAACAAGAACGCCCAGACATTGTACTAGCCTCGGCATACCTGCCAGGCGACGCGGACGTGCCTCTACCAGAGCTCGCCTTGCTGGTGGAGTACTGTGAAAGGGAGAAACTAGAACTAATCATCGGCACAGATTCCAACGCGCATCACACGCTCTGGGGTAATGTCAAAACCAACAACCGAGGTGAGGAAATGCTTGACTTTATTCTTAGCAATAACCTTGTACTACTTAACAAGGGTTCCGAACCCACCTTCATAAACGCAAGATCGCAAACAATAATAGACCTAACTTTAGCAACTTTAGGTGTATCCAACTCCATTCAGGACTGGCATGTGTCCAATGAGATATCATGCTCAGACCATAGATGGATTCGTTTTACAATTAACTTCAACTTAACCACACCACAGCCAAGAAGAGTTCCTCGCAACACAGACCAATCGAAGTTCGTCAGACTTATAGGTACTGAACTGGGTAGGTTACCCTCTCTCCCGGCTGAAATAACGATAAACAATTTAGACGAACACGTAAACAAAATCACTTCCATCCTATTATCGAGCTATGAACAGTCGTGTCCCCTCACCTTACCCAGGAGAGGGATCAGGCAGTCCTGGTGGAGTCCTGAACTGGAGAGACACCGACACAAACTGAGAAGGCTATTCAATAGAGCTAAGAACACACGGTCGCCAGTAGACTGGGACCGTTACATAACAAACCGCAAAACATATAAAAAACTAATTCGCCTCCGAGGTAAAACAAGTTGGAGGCGTTTTTGTACTAACATTTAAAACAACAACCAGGCAAATAGGGTCAAAACTTGTCTTGCTCAAGAGGCAGACCTGTCTATGGGATGCCTAAGAAAACCAGAACACTTACACAACAAACGACGCAGAAACTAGCGAACTACTCCTAACTACCCACTTCCCGGGCTGCCAGATTGCCACCCAGCAAAGCTGGGAACCGTACAGGGAAAGGGCTACGAGCAGCTTAGACTGGGAGGTGGCGTTAGAAGTTATCGACAAAGATAAAATAACATGGGCAATCAACACCTTCCTGCCTTTCAAAGCAGCGGGGATGGACGGTATCTTTCCAGCTCTGCTCAGATGGAGCGGTGCTCTGCTAGCTGATTACCTTGTTAAGGTCTTTCGGGCTTGTCTGGCTCACCGATATATCCCCTTGAAATGGCGCGAAGTAAAAATAATATTTATTCCGAAACCAGGTAGGGGCGACTACACCCAGCCCAAATCTTTTAGACCCATAAGCCTCTCCTCTTTCTTTCTAAAGACACTAGAGAGGCTGGGGGACAGGAAGATAAGAAACCAGATTTCGATTCAAAAACCTCTGCACCCGAACCAACATGCCTACTGTGCAGGCAAATCAACTGAATCAGCGCTCCACAGCGTAGTCTCACGCGTAGGCAATGGTCTCAAAAACAAAAATCCAACCCTAGGTGCCTTCATTGATATCGAAGGTGCATTCGACAAAACTAACTTCACCAGCATCGGTCAGGCACTCAACACGCACGGTGTTGCGCCGACGCTCGTAGAATGGATTAACAACATGCTAAAAAACCGTGCTATTCAATTAACTGTGAACACTACCACACGAGGAATCGTGAGCAGGGGCTGCCCACAAGGTGGGGTGCTGTCACCACTTCTGTGGAATTTAGTCGTAAATGAGTTCATTGCAGAGCTCAACGCCAGCAGTCTTTACTCGGTAGGATACGCAGATGACATAGCAATTCTAATCTCGGGGCAATTTGAGGGCATCTTATGTGATCTCATGAGAAAGGCCTTCAAAATAATCGAGAGCTGGTGTACAAAACACGAACTGTCGGTTAACCCCGTAAAGACGGAACTAATAATGTTCACTAACAAACGAAATCTTGGACCGCATAGGCTTCCAAAACTTTTCAACACAGAATTAACACTTAAAGAGGAGGTCAAGTACTTGGGGGTAATTCTTGATAGCAAATTGCTCTGGAACAAGCAACTTGACTACAAACTCAACAAATGCACAATCGCACTCTATCAGTGTAAAAAAATGTTAGGAAAAACATGGGGGCTGTCTCCAAGGATTACTCTCTGGCTATACACAGCGGTAATCAGGCCAATGTTGGCTTATGGTGCTCTGGTTTGGTGGACTAGGACAGAACTCTCGACCACCATCACCCGACTCCAACGGTTCCAGCGACAGGCCTGCTCAGCTATCACCGGCTGCATGAGAACCACCCCAACAGCAGCCATGGAGATAGCCCTACATATAACTCCCCTGGACCTGTACATACAGCAAGAAGCGGCGCTAGCTGCTATCAGGCTAATGCATCTAGGCATATGGGGTAAAAACCACACAAGCCCACACGCTAAAATCCTGGACCGGGCGATTGAGTATCAACCTCTCATCGCCGCTCCGTGTGATAGAATACAAAAACAACCTATGTTCAACAAAAACTATAACATACAAACAATAGAGGAAGAAAGGGATCAGTCAGGAGCTAATGAAGTGCGAATCTACACAGATGGCTCAAAAACTAATAGCGGCTCAGGTGCTGGCGTTCACTCCCTTGACCTCAACATTAACTTTCACATACCGTTAGGCACACATAGTTCAATTTTCCAATGTGAATGTGTCGCCTTAACACATGCCGCAAAAACCGTAAAGCGTTTAGGTATCCAGAACTACGGAATCAGATTCCTATCTGATAGTCTGGCTGTGCTCAAAGCTTTAGAATGTTTTCTAACTTAACTAACCAACAACAAACTAATCTTTGAATGCCACCTCGCCCTGGAGAGTATATCAAAATCCAATCGAATCACCCTCCAGTGGATCAAGGGGCACAGTGGATCCCTAGGCAATGATGCCGCAGATGAACTTGCGAAAAGGGGCTCCGAGATGTTGGTGCTAGGCCCGTACCCACTTATCCCCTTGCCTTTCTCGCAATTTCGTGCGTGGATTCGTCAAAGATCAACAGAATTGCACAATAACAGATGGTCACGGGCTACAGACTGTAGACAGTCAAAAATGGCTGTGCCGATAGTAAACCCGCGTCTCACCAAGAAACTCCTCAGCCTGAGTAGAAATAACCTCAAAATAATTATAGGGACACTAACGGGCCACACCCTTCTTAACAAACATTTATTCAACATAGGCGCCACGGACAGCCCACTTTGCAGGGGCTGTTTTAACGGCGAAGAATCAGCCGCCCACGTAATCCTGGAATGCGAGGCCGTGGCTTCTCAACGCGAAGAAACCCTCGGAACAGTGAGGTCGCTCCGTGAAGCCTGTGAAGCTCCCAGGAAGCTTCTGTGCTTTTGGGCGGAGTTGGGCTGGCTATGTTAGCCAGTACCCCCACGTACAACGGACCAAATGGGAGTCTAAGTGCGGAAAAGGGAGTCCCTACTACTACTACTACTACTACCTAGTCTCACTCTGCAGTAGATAAAATATTGTTTTCGGTTTTTCCCGTCGCGCAACTGGTTTTATGATAATTATTATCATCTTGTAACAGCTCAGTCAAAGTACCTAACCAAGCCAATTTCTACATTTCAACGGTTATTAAAACTTCTTATGATTAAATATATATCTACGTAACGTAACAACCAGTATTTTATCTACACTTACAACGTAATGTTCCAAATATTAATTCAAAAAATATTGAATAAACACGTACTTTATATTTATGGATAGGTAACATTAAAAAAACCCATTACAGTGCAACAACTGCATCATAATAGTACATTCTGGTACAAGTGTGTAATGTTGGTGATTACCGCTGAGGCGCCATTGAGACCTGAGCCGTTAGGTGAGAGTCTTAAGAGAGCCGAGGACGGTAATCATCAATACACACGAGTATCATACGACGTTTTTCAACACACATGTGAAGAATATTTTCTATTTTTTTTTTCTATTTTCTTTTTCTTTTTTTTATTTCTGCTAAAACCTTTGGGTATGCAGACGACAGCACCGTTACTGAGAGATACTTGTCCAACGCTCGTGCTACCGGGCCTCAGATCCAGTCTCTCCGGGAGGCCATGGTGGAGCGCTTAAACCTGTCCTTGCAGGCAGTCTCCGAATGGGGCGATGCCAATCTGGTCAGGTTTAATGCTGCTAAAACCCAGGCGTGTCTGTTTTTCGCAAAAAAGAGTCAATTTCACCCGGCTCCAACTTGCCGAGATGTGACCGTGCCAATAGCTGACCATCTTGAGCTTCTTGGCGTTACGTTGACATCGACTCTCAATTTTGGGCCATACATTGAGGCAAAGGCTCAGCTGGCTGCCAAAAAACTGGGGATACTTGCAAAGGTGAGAAGGTATTTCACGCCAGAACAGCTGTTTAGCTTGTATCAAGCGCAAGTTCGATCATGCATGGAGTTCTGTTCTCATCTCTGGGACGGATCTGCCAAATACCAGCTTGATGCACTGGAGTCGATCGAAAAGCGGGCCAAGAGACTCATCAGCGATGAGGCACTGGTTAAGTCAAAGCTCCAGAGCCTTGAACATCGTCGCCGAGTTGCCAGCTTGTCGGTTTTTTATCGGTTACATTTCGGGGAGTGTGCGATGGAATTGCATGATTTAATTCCACCCAGCCCGTTCCATCATCGGACTACCAGACGTACGGCGATGCGTCATCGATATATGGTGGACATCCCACCCATACGCACTAAACGTTTTGGGAATACTTTTATTATGCGTACAGCTAAGGAGTGGAATTCCCTGCCGGAGTCTGTGTTTCCCGATAGCTACAATCTAGGGGTCTTTAAGTCAAGAGTGAATAGGTTACTTCTAGGCAAGCGTGCTCCACCATCGACCACATCATCGCTTACTATCAGGTGAAATAGTGGTCAAGCGCGAGCCTATATTAGATAAAAAAAAAAAATATATATATTATTATACTAAAAAATCATTTCCAACAGTGAAAACGAGTTGTGATTTTTTTTTCGCAATGGCGGTCAAAATTAATCTGTTTTCCTATGCGCGCGCATCTAACAATGGCGATCGGCCATAGACTAAAAATAATGAGTTATCTTTTTTTGGCTTTTCGCGGATAGCGATTCAGCCACGTACTAAATGGGGAATTTCAAGTTTTCTTTATTACAGACAAAAACAAAAGTTATATTTAAGTGAAAGTTTTATTTAATAAACACGTACAAGTTGAAATTATCTATTTAAATTTTAAATACGAAGTTGCATGAAATGTGTTGCATTTGTACTATTGAGCACGATCTTTTTTGTATCGAAACTTTTTTAAGAACAAAGCAACTCAACCAATAAATTTAAAAAAACTCTTTATCTCACTTGTGAATAATAGTAATGAAAAAGTCACAGTTTGATAACAGGTGTCATTATGTGCCTAATTGCGGTGAAATTAGAGCCACTTTATGAGCAAGTGTGTTGAAAAATAACTTTATAGCTATCTATGCAACTGTTACGTTATGGACGGTCTTTTAATACGAGTGCCATTTTTCGGTACAAGCGTAGCGCGTACCGAAATAGATGGGCACGAGTTATTAAAATACCAATAACGTACAGTTGCATACAAGATTTTATCTTCGAAGGAAGGAATAAAACACAGATATAGACAAATAAGTATTTCAGGCAGTGTGTTTAAGTATTTCATTTCTCTTACCTGTCTTGATTTTTCTGGTAGTAAATTATTTGTAGCCGAAACTGCTCTATTTGTTATATCTGGTGGAGTATTTTCACACTTTTCACTTGATGTTGAAGACATTTTTAATAAAATTTGAAATAAAATTTCACTCTGGAAATTTTTCGCGCTTCCACTTTTTTTTTATTTTTTTTATTTATTCTTTATAAGGTATACGACAAAGATCTTGTAGCCACAACAGCCAAATAGTATACGATTCTTTTGTTCTAAAATTGTTCCATTTTTAAAAACATCATCATCATCATTTTATATTCATGGATAACATTCAAAAAACCCATTACAGTGCAACAACTGCATCATAAAATAACTTTAAAAATGTTATATCACACTTTTACATTTGAATTTTAAATTGGCGCGTATTGACTTTATGTACAAACATAGTGTTATTGTCTATGGATGCGCGCGCTTCGCAGTCATGCGCAATGAGAATCTAAATTGCTCGCCATACCACATATTTTTACCGTTTTCACTTTTGTTTTATTTCAACTGTATGTATACTTTCAACTAGGTATTAAAACACTCGCGTTAAATTATTATCGCACACGTAAACCCACCCTCGTGTTTTAATAACCCTATTATATGACCGTTGCATAAATTATTATGAACGCTGTGCGTAAATGTATGGTTAGTCAGATATGCACTTATGTAGTACGCCTACATTTCACAAGTTATGTTTAATTTCCATTTAGTTGAGGAGCCTATTTCCATCAACTGGCCACATATCCAGACTCCGGGCTGCTATAGATAAATTCAAAACCCAATAACACATGTCATGCTCAGCAGTAGCGCTTGTGACAACTAGACCAACGATACGACGATAGCGGATAGACTGAGAGACGGATAGAATAATCTTCCTGATTATCATAGGTCCGCGCCCACTCGACCCGCTTAGACTCGACCCGAATAATAATACCTGGATATTTCTGTTTTTATAGGCGTAAAAACGTCTCGGTATAGTCAAACAGTACAGTCGCTTGCACCACAGAGAGTGTAAAGTTTAAATAATGTTTAGATAAATAAATTAATAACTAAACAAGTAAGTAGGTATTTATCCTATTTTATTATCGTACTAGCTGTCCCACGCGGCTTCGCTCCCGTCAACTGGCTACCTATCTACCCATCTACCCTACCTACCCTACCCTAACTACCCTTCATAAATGATTGTTGCGTAACTTAAAACGTTTACGCAGCGCACGCAACGGAAGCTCTCATAAAGGCATATTTTTGTTCGTTTTTGCAACATTTTTCATTTATGCTCCGCTTCTATTGGTCGTAGCGTGATGTTATATAGCCTTCACCGATAAATGGACTATCCAACACAAAAATATATTTTTTATTCCAACCAGTAGTTCCTGTTCCACTTTCAAACAAACAAACTCTTCAGCTTTATAATATTAGTATAGATATGCATTGTACTTTGTTCGTGGAGGAGTTCGTGGCTAAATAATAACAGCCGCACGGGTCGATCGTCAAGGTTAGGCAACGCTTGACGATCGTTGGTCCGCGGATGGGTGACCATTTTTACATAGCGAGATTCATCCGTGCCTCGGAAAGCACGTTGGTCCCGGATGTCATTTGAAGATCTTTGACAGTCGTTACAGGTAGTCAGAAGCTTGAGATCTGACACCAGTCTTGACAAGGGGTATCGTGTTACCCAGTTACGAAAGGCTGTCGCTCCATGTAAAATACTGGTACCCAGCTAAATCCAGTAAGAATGGAAGCCAACCCCAATATAGTTGGGAAAAAGGCTAGGCAGATTGATTGATATGCTTTGTACTTTGTAGTAAAAATCACAGATTTTTGTTAATTATCATTACAATCTTATAGCTAGTGGCACGGTGGTATTTATTGAACCAGTCTTTATACGTGATTATAATTATTAGATTAACAAGTAGGTACTAACTTGTTAACCTAATAATTCTTCTTTCTTCTTAAATATAAAAAAAACATGATCTTTAAAAAATAAACATTAGGTATCCTAAAGAATACAGAACTAGGTTGGCACAACACAACACAATTAAAACATTAAAGTTTTCAGCAATACAATATAAAAATAAACAGTTTTCTATAAATATACAACATTCTTATTCTTTCCTTAAGCCCTAAATTATTAACACTGAAACTTTTAATAAGTATGTTGCTACTTACTCAAGATTTTTTTTAAATACTTGTAAACTGACTTTATACATTAGCAATAAGGTTAAATTCGCAGAAAATAAAATTAAGACGGTTTGGAAAATTATAAACAATGAAACAAACAGGAACAAAAGAAATAATACTGATTACACGCTTGAGACTACACATGGACTTATTAGAGATAACAAAGAAATAGCTCAAGAATTTTTATTAATACTAAAGACACAAATAATTATAGACCAGTATCCGTGTTGCCGATTTTCAGCAAGATATTTGAAAAGATAATGCTAAATCAAATGCTCATTTATTTTAAAACGAATAACATCCTACACATAGATATAATAAACAAGGAGATGTGCCCGGTAGACGAAAATATATCGGAAACCTGTGTCTCCAGTTTGCCCCTACCACACTGCAACTACTACATATGCAGTTTAGTAAAGGCAATAGATGCACAGTCGCGCACACATTCGCATGTCTTAAATCAGAACGTACTACACAATCAATTATAAACCTTATCCCAACAAACACAGCGTTTATTTACCATGCACCGTACAACTTACCCACACAAAAACATCGATCACTATCGTTGTGCTGTGCAAAAGCAATTTATTTTACATATACGCTAGTGATTGACTAAATTGGAATGTTATCGATTTTTCCATTTATTATCGTACAAAAAATTTTTTGGTGTCCTGAAAATAAAATAAATAAAAAACAACATGTCCAGAAAATATTATAATAAAAATAAACGATATGTAGCAAAAAAATAGTATTAAGAAAATCAAATAATTAAAAACATCAAAAATCCGGTTACGTTGGTTTAGGGCGTCATAGCGTATTGAAACAGGAGTTACCTATTATTGAACCCTGCTATGGTGTTTTACTCACTGGCATGTAAAGTGTAGGTATTTTTGCCGCGCTTGATGCTTTGAAATTACTGGGGTGGCATTTTTTGTCAAAAATATAATCTTAAATTCATATATTTTTTCATGACTGTTTTGGTGAGAAATATTATGTGAATATTCATCGGGGACTGCTCAAATTGGTGAAACTTAATATTATCAAAGTGATTTAATCCTATGAAATGTGGCAAAGTCTTTGCCATGAGTTCCTGTTTGACATTTTTAGTTTTAACTGTTAGTGTATCATCGGTGAGACAAGCTGTATTTTATGACTATTTCCATTCTTTTACAAATCATGACGACATCAGGAGATGGGTACATAAGTCCGCCTTTGTCCTTATACTTTATAAAATTACGTGCTTCTTCATATTTGTTGGCAAGTAGCGTACCAGTGCATGTCTCACATTTTATTAAACCATGCACAACAAATCCCGCAATGTAAGAAATGGCCTGCGAGCCAAAATCCGACAAGTCTTGGACAAGCGTACTAACTTCTTCGTCAAATTGTGCCTGCTCGTACAGCTGATCAATATTGTCATTTCAAGATCGAATGACTTTGAAGCATATTTCTAATCCATTGCTTCATAAATGTTCGATAAATTGGTCTGCTCAACAAAGTAAATAACGCAATGAATGTTGTTGAGCTGTCATAATGAACCCGATTCCTACTGTAAGAGTGTAACGCAATTACCCCGCAGGTTTTTGTTATAAAAAAAGCTAGTTAGTAAAGAAATTCTTAAATATATGAAAACAAACACACAGCACAGCCATGCATAACAAATAAATAGCTATATGTTGACTTATTTTAAGCAAAAGTCACTAATATATTATCTGAATTCTGAACCATGCCGATTACTTTAATGCATTCGAAGTATTGACGGAAGTAAAATACAATGACCATAAATAAGTAAGGAAAAAGCACGAGCTATTAAGTAACGAGTATAAAGTAACTTATTACTAATAAGCTTTATGCTTATACAATAATTCAAAACACACTCCACCGATTATTAACCTAAAATTTTATTAACTTACTTTACGAAAATTGGTTACGCATTTCTCTACTACGCTGTAAAATAATCAAAATAAGTAATAAACATTATTTCACATCAATCTTCCAACCGGGTTAAAACGGTTGACAAATTGAAAAATAAACTATAATAGCAATATATCATTCGTCAATCGACGTTGTTGTCGATAGCCTACGTTAGTGGACCTGCACAGGCACATCACTAACTCGTCGCAAGAAGCAGCGGCCGTACTACGCGACGCGTTCGCTTAATAAAGTATCGTTTGGTAATGTTTACATTGCTTGTCCAGTCACTTAGCGACAAACTTAGGTAGTGTTTAAGAAGCAATGTATTTAACGCAAATATAGTACAGTCTTTGTGATATTTGAAAACAAAATAACATAGTAGAACCAAGAAATATTTTAAGATTTGTTGTTTTTCATGATTTTAAAGACAAATAAAGAAAAATACTTGTTCTTACATATGGTAAGTGATTCCATAATTTTTAAAGTTTTGGTTTCGGCTTCGGTTTTTACAAGAAACCACAGAACAACACGGCATTCTTATACGATATACTTATCACGATCACGGTCGAAAGTGCACTAGTTCGCGGAGACGGCCATTTCTCTATGACATGCGCCGTCGGCCCACATCGCGCTGACACCGACACGCCCCCTTGCCACTTGTCCTGTATTTTAGATTTCTATGATCCTACACGAGAAACAGTATGGTTTCACCCATAGAAATCTAATCACCAAAGGACGTTGTACAACCAACGCTGGTGTCACCTTATTAAAACACATCTTTGATGCGTGGGAGGAGGGACAAGATGCCATAAGTATCTTCTGCGATCTGTCGAAGGTGTTTGATTGCGCTGATCATGAAACATTGCTTTTGAAACTTAGCATTACGGGCTAGGCCAATCAGCATTAAGTTTAGTAAAATCCTTTTTGAATGATAGACAGCAATTAGTTCAAATAAACGGTGTCAATTCGTCGGAGTTGAACGTGAAAATGGGTACCCCCCCCAGGGCTCAATTTTAGGTCCTTTCTTATTTTTAGTATACATTGACGATTTACCCCATCTATTAACAAAAACAAAGTAAACATGGTGTTATTTGCTGATGACACTTCTTTGATTTTTAAGATAAATAGGCGTACGAGTTACGTTGCTGACGTAAATCGCATCAAGTCAACAATCATTCATTCGCATCATTGCAACAAGTTCTAAATTGTTTCACTACTAATAATTTTGTTTTGAATGCGAAAAAAACTTGTGTGTGTAAAATTTGCCTTGCCGAATGTCAAAAGTTATGATTGTGTCATTATATTAAACAACGAGAAGCTAGAATTCGTCGACAAAACTGTTTTCCTGCGGATTACGCTAGACTCAAGGTTACAATGGAGTCCTCATTTAATATCACTTGCGGGCGGTTAAGTTCGGCAGCTTAAGCTGTTAGATAAATTCGACAATTTACTGATGTAGATACCGCGAGGCTGGTCTATTTTAGTTACTTTCATAGTATAATGTCTTACGGTATATTACTATGGGGAAGGGCTGCATACATTCATTCAATTTTTGTTCCGCAAAAACGAGGTTAGAGCGATATACAATCTTCGCCGGCGCGATTCTTTAAGGGAACTGTTAAAGGATATTAACATCATGACGGTACCTTATCAATATATTTACGAAATCATGTACATTAGAAAGAATTTACATATTTTTAGTAAAAAAAGGCGATAGACATAGTTATGTTACTAGACATAGGGACCAATTAATTCAACCAGGTTTCAGGCTGGCTAAAGTAACGTCATCTTTATGGGGTACCGTATAAAATGTTATAATAAAATACCGCCCCACATTCTAGAACTGAATGAAGCGAAATTCAAAACTTGTATAAAACGCACACTATGCAGGAAGGCATATAATAGGTTGGAGGATTACATCACTTATAAAAATGCTTGGCCCAACGCTAGTCCGGCTAGAATTTTTTTTATTTTTTTGGCTTTTGAAAGTGCCGCTAAATGGCCTAATTTGATAAAGTAATTTTGATTCAAGTAAGAACAAAACATTAAAAGATGGCACTAATTTGGTAGTAAAACATCTGGTATTACTATTCGGGTCAAGTCCAAGCGGGTCAAGTGGACGCGGACCCGTTATGGCCACCTTCCGGCTCCATAATACTATTTTATTTAAATGTTTCCAAAGTTACATAAGTACGCCAAGTTTCGACATAATCAGTGGCGGATATACTTGAAAAATGGAATACTAGGTGCCGGATACACACATACGAAAGCAAAGTAATCATAATATTATTATCTATGCTGCCCGCGGCATCAGCGCGGTGACGCAGCGCTAAATTTCTTCCGAAGGGTCAAAAGTTATCTGAATGATGACATAAAATTTATGTTGTGCTGGATGAGCGTGATCACCGGGCACTGTATCGGGAGGATTGTAAGTCTCCAGCCCTAGCATGCTGACGTCCTGCACCAGGCTCAGTTCCAGGAGTCTTGAAGTGATGATCGATGACTGCTAAGTATTGATATGTGAAGGCTTCTTGTGTAGGAAATGAAACACCAGATTCTTCATTAGAATTTGGGAAGCGGTTCTGCGGTCCCCAGAGGTATTTAGGAAGAGAAGAGAAAAGACGCACAAGTACCTTGCTGATGTCTACAATTCGCACTTTGCGGCGGCGGTGGTGGAAACCACCTTGCGGCTTTGTGCGGACATGGGGGCAGCAGGGGCCACCGGGTTAGGGATTAGAATTGGCGCTGCGATGGGGTGAGCCATCAGCGCTGGTATGGTCTGGGGGTTGGACTGAGGAGCCACACTTTGGTGGTTCAGTTTACCCCACGGAGAAGTCCTCTGAGGGGTGAGTCTTGGAGGGGTTCGCGAGGAGAGAAGCCAGCGAGGACGGGAACATTCTGGGCTAGAAGATCGTCACGGACTTAATCACTGGGGATCTCTTTAGGGACACGCGGAATAACCACTCTTGTGGGCGTGTCCTCAGAGAGTAGGTGTGGCAACTAAATTTCTTGCCTTTCGAAGCCGTGTCAAAGCCCGGTAGGTGCCTGAGGTGGGATCCAGAATTTTGATGCCTTGCTGGCAGGCACGGGCACTGTTGAAGTTGCTCATACGATCAGCACATGCTATGGACGGCTTATCCTGTAGGAATATCGGGGGCGAGGGTTTTAGCTGCTTATCCGAAGCGGCTATGGGGCTGGAGGAGAAGCTTGTCCGCGGGGAAGCGGTAGTGGGGGCGGGGTGGATTGCGCGTCGGGAGAGCTCGACGGCCCGGGAGAGGAGCAGGGGAAGGCGAAGAGGGGAGGATGACCTTGGCAAGTCCTGGGCCTCGCTAGGTATGGAAGCCTTGCTGGGCACAGGGGAAGTGGTCTGGCCCGAAGCAGGCGAGGTAGGGGTGATGGCCTCTTTGAAGAATGTGCTTTTTAAATTTGGGGTCGTTCAGGAGAATCTCCTGAAGGAGGTTGACGCATATCGATAGCGACATCTTTATTTTCCGGTTTTATCCGAGAAGAGAATTTCTCAACGAATATTTTTGAATGTGTGCAATCTTTTAATATTCTTAGTTTTACACCCAACAAATCCTAGAACTACACTACTTATGTCTCATCGATAACAATACTCTTATTCTATGCTAAAACATGTTCATGATTCTATGCTACTATTTAATGCCTTGCTGATAATAATACAATAATCTTAGCCTACTCATTAATGTATTTATTTATTATATTCTTTATTGTAGTTACACCATTAAAAAATACATACAGAACAAAAAAATTCAAGCACAGTGTACAATGGGCGGTCTGGGCATCGCACAGGGCAATCTCTTACAGACAACCTTTGACCTTTGACCTTTACAGTATTATTGATTTCTATATAATATATTTATTTATTGGTTCACCAACAATTATTTACACTAGTTTTATGCTAATGGTGGCATGTAAAAGTATATGCAACAGTGCAACAATCACTTAAAGGTAAACTCCGCATGCATAAAGGAGTTGCACAAAAAATAATAAAATTAATCTAGTTCTAAAATAATTACATATCTAAAAGTCTAAATAATTAAAACTTATAGCAATATAACAAAATAATATAATAATAATAATTTATACCCTATTGTTATGATCTACACCTGAACAAATATCTACACTTAAACATACCATCGACCTCTATGCTACTAGTGTCTCGTCGCTAACAGGTAGGAAGGTGTTGATTGCACACGTTGTTTAATTTTCTTTGTCGATAACTTCTGACGCCACCTCCCAATCCAGCTTTGCAGCTTTGCTGGGTGACAATCTGGCAGCTCGGCAAAAGTGGGTAGTAAGGTTTTTTTGCGTCGTTTGTTGTATAGGTGTTATCTGGTTTTTCAGGCATCCTACAGAAATGTTTGACTCTTGAGCAAGACAGGATTTGACCCTTATTGCCTGGTATTTATTTTCAATGTTACAATAAACACGCCTCTGACTGGTCTTTCCACGGAGGCGTATTAGTTATTTATAAGTTCTACTGTTTGTTGTGTAACGGTCCCAGTCTTCTGGCGACCGTGTGTTCCTAGCTCTGTTGAACATCCTTCTCAGATTGTGTTGGTGTATTTCCAGTTCAAGAAGGCAATAAGTACCTAATGTTTGCCTATGAAAAAAAACATATAAATACAATTTTCATAAAATAATACAAAACCTGTTTTGTTGCTAGTAAGAAAAAAAATCGTAAGGTCCAGTGAAGCGAAATGTATGAATAAATATAAAAAGATATGGAAGTGCTGTTCTACGTGACACGGGTGAAGTCTATAATTTGTATGTGGTCGATCAACACTGCACTGTAAAACTTTATTTTAATCTTAGTCTAGCGGATGCCTCGCCGTTTCACACGCGTAGTTCCCGTCCCGTGGAAATACAGGGATAAAAAGTAAAGCCAACGGTGAAAGAATTTTTGAGATTAGCCCAGTAGTTTTTAAGTTTATTCGTTACAAACAAAAATACAAATCTTTCCTCTTTATAATATTAGTGTAGATATAGATTGTGCTTTGTCACTGCTGTGCGCGACTTGCCAAAAATATAAAAATAAAATCGGTCTCAATTCTCTGCGGGAGAGATCACAACAATCAAACTGTGCGAACTATTGAGAAACTAATAAAATACAATCATATTATTGAAGGTGCAGATACAGTGATAGAAAGACGTATGTATTACAAGCTTTTATTTAGCTTGCGAGATAAATTTGACATATTTTTTTCTCTCGTAACAATGCAATTTTTAATATAAAATCTTGTTTTGTTATGATTTTTTCTGTTTTAAAAAGTTAATAAAAAACTAAACCGACTTCCAAAACAAAAATTACAAAGCGAAAAATAGCTTTCTTTTCGGAAGTCGGTGTCTTTATTACCAATTTTAAGGGTTCCGTACCCGAAGAGTCCAAGCAGAGCGGAGAGAAACTTCAAATACGTGAAGAGTTAGTGTGACGCGTATTCGGTCAGAACATAATCTTATTTGTAACACAAGAATTGACTGAAAAAAATTCCTCAACCATAAAGTTTGATCATGATGGTTTGAAAGCTTACTGAAAGGTCTACTTCTTGCTCAATAAAATTTGGAGAGTTTACAATAAGAGTAACTAGTTTAAACTAATGAAGATAACGAAATTTACAAAATTACCATTTTCACTAAGGCCGGTAAATGTTAGTTTAGTTGAAAAGTGCCTAAAAATAGTTTGTTATAAATCAATACTACAGGCTTTTGAGTTCACCTGTTTAGTTTAATTGTAACAATACTGGAAGGATTCCAATAAGATGGTACAAAAACCAGGAACTAAAATCAACGCTTGATTTTGCAAATCATGTCCCGGCGAGAATCATGACTATTTTGGAAACATGGTTAACAAGTTTAAAAAGTACCTCAAGTGATGGGATTCTTTACTCTACCTGTCTGGTAGTATGGTATGTTAAAAGTAATGGTAATAAAGTTGTAATTGAAGAATGTACTGCGCATGAGAAAGTTCCGATTTACCAAACATCTGATTACGGAAAGTATCTACAGTAACTGGTAAGGTCACTTTATTCTTATTATGATCCATTGGAAAAATATTACCATCCTTTTGTGGTTCTACTGCAGTCGGTTAAACAAAAATTACATTTTATAGCCGTTGAACTTCTACTACACTACAATACACAATGTTTTAGTCTGTTAAAATAAATTAATTAAAGAAAAAAAAAGCAAGTGATTGCACATTACAGATTCAAGGTTGTTTCAAATTGTGTATAATTATGACTTTCACAAAAGTCTTAACTTTTGTCTTATGAAATATAGTATGATTATCTTTGCTTTACTCTTTGACTGTGCATCTTACAATTTACTAGTGATGATTGATTTTTATTTGCTGTGTGTGTTTGTTACCTTGTTGGTCTGGTAATTGCTGGTGCACCTGCTGGACATGGGGTCTAAGGTTCAATCTCTGGACAACATGTAGTGGTATCCTATTGCTTGAAGCTTGAACTTGGTTGGTGAATTAAGGGTGCGCTATACACCTCTGCTTGCAGACATGGATTGGTGAGTGCAGACATGTTAGTTTGTGATATAAAATTCTCTTAATATTAAGATAGGTATGCAAATATGTCGTAATATAATATAATGGTAAGTGTTATAGTGACAGTATCTCAGAAATCTTGTAATTTCTTCATATTGGTAGTGTGCCTATATGTGGTTACGTCGTTCATTAATTTTTATTTCCGTTTCTATGGCGCAATGGCTAAGTCACTGGATGCCGCGCTGTGTGTTGCGGGGTCCATTCTCATTTAGAGTAGTTATTTGCGTGGCTTGCAAGTGATTTTTCTGGGTCTGACTGTTCGTGTGTTGAATTGATATCTGAGGGTAAAGAGAATCGATATTGTGATGGTGCCAGTGAGAGTACTTGTTATAGTGGAAGTTGATGCATTGACATAATGAGTTATAAAAAGGTGCTTTACCACTGAAAGCAGTCCAGTCGTAGAGCTGCGGTCCAGTTGCTGCCGAGGCAAATGGTGTACGGCTGCTTATGTGGTGGCATCTGGGTGGGAGCCTGGTGCCTCCGGTGATTTGGTGACCTGTTGTTTGGAGTATGTGACATAGTATTTATTTATTTAATCTTCATGTACAATAGTGGTACATAGGCGGACTTAATGCCACAAGGCATTCTCTACCAGTTTTGGGTTAAAAAGGACAACGTTGTGAACGGGTACAAAATAATATTTAAACAAATTGTATACGAAAATGTATATACTTACATATATATTAATAGTACACATATACAAATAAAATAGACTAATAAATACTAAAAAAACGGGAAACCTAATAATAATTATAATGACTAGACTTTTGACTCTAGATGAAAGCTATTTAGTCTGACTGAAATAGTGGTCACGTACTTTTCTTTTAAAAATGTATTTGCTTTCAGCCTTTTTAATGCCAAAGGGTAGGGCGTTCCAGAGCTTTATTGTTGAGACAGCGTATGAATTAGACATAAAACCGGTGCGGAGAGAAGGAATTTGGAGGATTAGATTTTTAACAGCTCGAAGGTTACGACTGTGAGAACTGCCCAATACATTGAAATAAGTTTTTAGATAATCGGGAGCACAAGGATTGTTCATAATAGTGAAGAGCAAGCAGAGAGATCTGAGGGACCTCCTGAGGCGGATAGGCAGCCATTTAAGCTGAGAACGGTAGGAAGAAATGTGATCATATTTACGAAGGCCAAAAACAAAGCGAATACAATTGTTTACAAGCGAAGAAGTTGGTTTGTCTAAGTCATATTAGCCCGAAAAGTACACATGCAATAATGGCTTTTCCTGACAATTACACAGTATTCCCTACATATATTTCATCATCTTCCTGCCCTTATCCCATGTTACTTGGGGTTGGCGCAACACGTTTTCTTCTTCCACACCGTTCTGTCCACTGTCACGCTATTACTGACTCCCTTTTCCTTCATATCACTCCTCACACAGTCTATCCATCTTTTCTTTGGCCTTCCTCTTCCTCTCCATCCATCCACATTTATATTCAGAACTCTTTTAGTAACATGCGTTTCATCCCTGCTCATGAAAAGACAAACGATTTCCCTTTTACTTTTCTGTCACTGGCGCCACTTTCAAACTGCCTCTAATATACTCATTTCTCACTTTATCTAATCTCGTCACGCCGCACATCCATCTCAACATTCTCATCTCTGCTACATGCAATCTCTTTTCATCCATCTTTTTCACAGCCCAACATTCTGATCCATACAGTATGACAGGTCTAATCACGGATTCGTAATTTTACCCTTTAACTTGAGGGGCATCCGTGGATCGCAAGTTGTTCCAGTGACCTGTCGCCATTTTATCCATCCTGAGTTGATCCTGTGCGTTACGTCTCGGTCTATTTCGCCATCACCTTGGACAAGCGACCCTAGGTACCGGAAGTCGGAGCAAATTGGTATGGGCACTCCAGCGAAAATTATGGGCACGGAACTGGAGAGACCGCCAAAATCGCAAAACAAGTATTCAGTTTTGCTTCTGCTCAATTTCAGGCCAACACTCTCCTGTCTGCGCCACCACACCTCCAATCTGCTCTGGACCTCTAGGCCACTCTTGGCAACCAGCACAATGTCATCGGCAAACAGCACACACCATTGTGCTTCTTCCTGTATGTCCAACGTCAGAGCGTCCATTATCAAGAGGACGCCGACCGCCACACTGAATCTGCCAGTATTGCCCACTGTAGACCTAATTTCGGTACTGCATCGACTGTACATCGCTCGGATCAACTCTACGTACTTGCCAGGCACTCCTTTCTTCTTAAGGGCTCACCACAAAACCTCACTAGGAACCCGGTCGTATGCCTTTTCGAGGTCAACGAACACCATGTGCAAGTTTTTATGTGCACCTCTGTATTTCTCGCACAACTGGCGGATTGTGAAAATGGCATCCGCTGTACCCCGACCAAATTGGTTCTGAGATCACTCTCTTCTCTCAGCCGCCTTTCAATAACTTTCTCCCAAGCTTTCATACTATGTGACATTAGCTTTATTCCTGTATAGTTGGTGCACTCCAGCACACCACCGCGACGTACGCACATTTTTCATTGTGCGTACGTCGCGCGTCCTGTTTGCACGCTCGCATAGTTACATTAACCCCACCACGTTAGTTGCTTACCATCTCTAGGGATGCCTCGCTACTTATCGATACTTCGTCGATATTGTACCAATAATGGATAGATTCCTTGTGAGGTCGGAATCCACCGGCAATATCAACTCCAAAAGACCTGGTGAAGATATCTCTGGCCCATGGCAGTCCGCCAAACGTCCTGCGGTATCGAGAAATACTGGAAAGTTTGATGAAGCGCGCAGTCTACCTCTGCACAATCAGTTCAAAGATCTCACTGTGGACGACAAAAGTGAATCATTAACAAATAACCATTACAAAGAAGCCTCAACTGGAGTGAAGAAAAAAGGACATATTCCACCCCTAATATTGGAAATACAGAAAGATTGGTCACATGAAACAGTTAAAAACCTCATCGGCCGTTACACCAACAAGTTTCACCTTCAGTACAGAGCTAACAATAAAGTTGCAGTAAGTTGCCACTCAACAGAAGCTCACCAACTTGTGAAGGATGGTCTTCGTAAAGAAAATGCTGCCTTCCTAACTTACACGGAAAAAGTTGAAAAAGTTCCCAAAATGGTGATAAAAGGCTTACCATCCTACGTTCAAGAAGAATTATCTGCCGAGCTCGATAAACTAGGATTCCTAGGTGCATCAGTCTCACAAATGAAGACACAAACAGTGAGTACATTGTCTTGTCCACCTTTTTTAGCAGTGCTTCCTGCTGGAACGGACATAGCAAAGTTTCGCAATATTAAATATCTATTTAATTGCGTAGTTACAATCCAAAAATTCATGCCCAAAAAGACTGCTGGGACGCAATGCTACAGATGTCAAAACTTCGGCCACGCATCGAGGAATTGCAACATGCCCGCTAGGTGTGTTAAATGTACGGAACCTCATGCAACGAGAGAATGTCCTAAAAAGACCGCATTGAACTTGCGCGCTGCTGTAATTGTGACCAAAATCACCCTGCAAATTTTCATAAATGCTAGACCCGTCTTGCCTATCTGAAGCGAGCGCAAGCCAGGCGTGAGAACCAGTCTAAGCCTATGAAATCCATGGAGGCCCAAAACGCGTCTGCACCTCTTACTAATTTGCCACACTCATTCAAGAAACTTTCATATGCTGCTTCTGTCAAAACCCACACCAATCAAGATTATGCTCCTAATGAGTATTTGGACTTACCACCGGACGACCCAGTGACAAAAGAGATGTTGGAAATACTTATCTGTGTTAAAAACCTTAAACCACAATTTTCTGCCTGTGAATCTATGTTAGATAAGGTTATGCTAATTCTGACTCATCTTGGCCACTATGTATGATATTAATGAGTTAAGACTCTTATCTTGGAACTCCGATGGAGTTCGCTCAAAACTGCATGAATTACTTGATTTAGCGGTATGTACCTTATCCATCGATATAATAGCTGTCTGTGAAACTAAACTTACACGTGATACTGCCTTAGCGACACCAGGATTTAGCTATTATCGACAAGACAAACACCACAGTGGGCGTGGTCAAGGTGTAGCCATTCTAGTCAATGAGAGATTTGAGGTTGGATCGATCGCTGTTCCCCAAACAAAGCACATTGAAGCGGTTGCTATTAGTTTAAAAATTAGCGGGAAGGACTATGTCTTTGTTTCAGCTTACCAATCCCCAAACTTGCAGCTTGAATGCAAGGACTTAGATATTTTATTTTCCCTGGGGCCTCATGTTATAATAATGGTAGACTTTAACGCCAATCACGGGTATTGGAATAGTAGTTATGTCAATACCCGTGGTAATGTACTGTTTCGCCACATGCTCACACGCACACCACGATTATGTGATACATTACCCTGACTCACCTACTCAGGTTAACTATAGACCTAATCTTAACCCAACAAATCCTGATTTGATTCTGGCGCTAAATGTAAATAGTATACATGAGGTTCGTGCAATACCAGCCCTTTCATCAAACCACTTTCCTATACTGTTTACAGTGAATGGTCAATGCTCTTTTAAACCTAATTTCATACACTACCGATATTGTGACGCTGACTGGGATAAATTCCGGTCCTTTCTTGACCAAAATATATCACTAAACTCGAAAGTGTTTAAGTCCGAACCTGAAATCGACGACGCCGTAAACTACTTACATCAGTGTCTTACTGCTGCCAGGGACAAATTTATTCCTAAAAAAAATTGAAAAAAAAAACTACCTAATTATATTGCAAAAATGATCAAGTATAAAAATCAACTTCGTCGAAAGGAACAAAAAGTGTCCCTTGCAGAGAAAAGACTGTTACGATCAGCTATAAATAAATTTTAACATTTGATTAATTTGGCTATAACAAAACATCAAGATAAAATATGGAACATTAAACTTTCGAAAGTTGACAATCCTAGCAACGATATTTGGCGACTGGCTAAATCATTAAAACCCAGATTAGACTCAATACCTCCACTTAAAAAACCTGAGGGAACTTATACAACCAATGTCCCTGAACAGTGTGATGCTCTAGCAGATGCTTTCGAGATGAACATAAAACTTACTCGTGGCTGGATAAGCGATAGCGTCGATAAGGATGTTCAGTCAGCCACTACTCACTTAAATGATCATGTCATAAATGAATTACATCTGCCAGTGCGGCCAACTGAAGTCTGGAAAGTTATACGTAAAAAGAAAGTACGTAGAAAGTAGTATACGTAGAAAGGCTCCAAGTGATGATGGTATTAACAACATTATGCTCAAAAATCTTTCGCAAAAATCTGTTGAGTTTATCACAAAAATTTTCAACGGTTGCTTAAAATTAGGATATTTTACCAATACTTGGAAAACTGCAAAGGTTATTGCACTTAAAAAGCCTGGAAAAGATGCCTCCTTGCCAGTTAGTTACAGGCCTATTAACCTTCTTCCTGTTCTAGGCAAGCTGTTTGAGGTCATGATTTATAATCGCTTGCTACGTTGTTCTGAGCAGCTCATTATGGATGAGCAATTTGGATTTCGCTCCTCTCACTCCACGGTACAACAATTGGCTCGAGTATCTGAACACATTTCCTATCATCTTAACCTTAAGCAGTCTACCGGTATGTTCCTTCTGGACATCGAAAAAGCCCTCGATACCGTCTGGCACGAAGGCTTGTTATACAAGCTCATCTGTTACGGCATTCCAACTGAGCTGATAAAACTTATCCAATCTTACCTTAATAACCGCAAGTTTGTTGTCCATATTGGTTCTGTCAGGTCTTCGCCCCGGACGGTATTGGCAGGAGTTCCTCAAGGTTCGGTGCTCGGTCCCTATCTCTTTATTTTATTCGTGAGTGACGTTCCTGTGCAGGTCCGTACTCATCTAGCCTGTTTTGCCGACGATACAGCATCGTACACGAGTGATGATGACTTGGATATTATCATAAGTAGACTGCAGTTGTCGCTTGAACTTCTTCAATCTTATTTCAACAAGTGGAAGCTGAAGTTGAACGAATCAAAGACTGAGGCGATACTTTTCACTCGCCATCGTACCACCCCAAAAAGAAAATTAGAAATAGCTGGGCAATTGGTGCAACAACCCTAGTCCATTTCCCACCGCAGCCGGGTGCTGCCCCTGCGCGTCGCCTGTGCGGTACGCCCTGATCCTATTGCGCATTCCATTTATGCCAATCATGTTGCAGAGGGTTTGGCAAATATTTTACGGTCGGCCGCCAGCCTGACACCAACCCTCCTTGGGAATGCTGTTGTTGGTGGTTTACCCGCCACGAAGTGTCTGGCCGAACGATAACTATGTCTCCTACCGTCGCCCTTAAGGCCTTTCACAATGCCTGACTGCCACGCCACCGAAGGGGGATTGCCATTGCGACCGAGACAGATCCTGTGCGCAATGCAGGAAGCAACTGCAAGACTTAAGTGCCAAAACACTTAAGCCCCTCTCTACCAGGTTTAGCCCACGAGTCGACGTGGTTACCGGGGTGTGGCCGCTGCGTGCAAAACAGCTACTTGGAGTCACTGGTGAGAGTTTGTAGGCTGTCAACGATTTTAACTAAAACTTCCGCCGCCTTAAAAAGGCCGACTGGCTGGAATTCGACGCTAACAGCCTACTACACCCCACATTCCCTACATATACTTATTTATTATAATATACTAACAAATACCAATATTTTGATAAATTGGATTTTTCTTTGGTATGGAACCCTAAATGAGCTAATTCCAACACGCGCTTGGCTGGTTTTTAGGGTTCCGTACCCAAAGGGTAAAAACGGGACCCTTTTACTAAGACTCCGCGGTCCATCAGTCATCAGGCTGTATCTCATGAACCGTGATAGCTAGGCCGTTGAAATTTTCACAGATGATGTATTTCTATCTAAATATTTAAGTGGGGCTCCCATACAACAAACGTAATCTTTTTGCCGTTTTTTTGTGATAATGGTACGGAACCCTTCGTGCACGAGTCTGACTTGCACTTAGCCCGTTTTTTTTTATTATGTATTGGTTTGGAACATTAAACGTGGTAATATTTTATAAAGTGGAACTGTTTATTTAAAAAATATCATATTATATTTGGATAGCTGCATCGCTAGATTCATCATGAGTCCATTTTCGACGTCATGTCTCACATGTAAACGTAATATCTAAAAATTGTGCTGGGGGACTAAGATTAGGGTCTTTGTCTGTCGCATGCAGTTGCATGCGTTACGCTTATTTGTCATTCTCAACGCTCGCGCTGAATGTTTTACATCTAAAATCCAGGCAGCCATGGAATCAATCAACTTTTTGATAAGTCAACCTGATACGGTTGGATTGGGAATACAATAACCTTTCATTTAATATAGTATTCGATTAAAATAACTGATGAGGGTATATTAATAACGCTCATTCACCTGTTAATACCTGGCAACTCCATAGTTGGGCAAAGGGAAGAATAGGCTACTCTCATTTCTTCAATTCCTTGGGGTATATTCTCTCAGCTAATGAACGATTTTGAAAATTACCAATAATTGATAATGATTGGTAAGTTGATTGATATATTATGTATTTTTTTATTATTATTATTTTACATCATCGGTACGCGATTCAGCTAGGCAACCTATTTACGATGTTTAAATAACTATATTATCTAGCATATATTCCTTATCATCATTAAATAACTTATGAGGGTATATATTTCTTATACCGGCTCTCCTACTATAAGTATAGACTGAATGCAGAAATTCACGATCCCGTCAACGGGGTTTATTTTTTTCGGTGTGGATTTTATTATGTACCTAGTCTGACGATGTGTGTGTGTGTGGAGAGAATGCCAACTGTGACCCTTATTAATGCTATAATAATGAAACATCTAGCAGATACAAATTTATATTGATATTCAGGTAAAAATCAGAGGATAGACATAAAATTGGACGAATGTATGTTAGCCTTCTACAATCTGGGTTCAGGCCCGGTTCCGCCCTCCTTAATGTGACTGCGAAATGAGTGCAGAATTGGAAGACATCAAAGTCACTGTACTAGTGTTGGTCGACTTCTCAAACGCCTTCAAAACCGTCAGTCACGACATCCCGTACGCCATTCTATCCTATTTAAAGGGTTTATTTTTAATTGTTGATGGGCTTGCGCTTGACCACTATCTCACCTGCTTCTCCCAAAGCATTTGAATGGTTAACCTTTTAACTTCAGGAACGACAGCAGTCGGTTCATGTAGGAGATTCTTCATTTCGTTGTTGTGATTTGTAAACTGGTGTTCCTCAAGGCGGCGTTCTATCTCCTCTTCTATTTTTATAAATCTCATTACTTCCAAACTTCAGTGTGCGTATCATCTGTATGCTGATGGCCTACAGTTGTAATGTCAGGGGACTGTCGGTGAAATACCTAATGTTATCAGCAAATTATACTGGGACTTATCAGCTTTAAAAACCTGGTCCGATAGATTTGGAGTTGCAGTGAACCCCAATAAGTGTCAGGCAATCATCATTGGGAGTCATCGCTGCATCGTTAATTTGGATGGTACAACTTTGCCACCTATCTTGTTCGACGGTAGGATTGCTCCATTCAGCACTGATGTAAAGGACCTGGGCTTGCAAATTTATAATACCCTTAACTGACATTCTCAAATCGCTAGTATGAGTCATCAGAAGGTCACTGGAACGCTGCGGGGTCCGTATTCTTTGAAAAATGTATTGCTATCGAACACGAATGCAATGCCTGTGCAGACTCAAATTTTCATTGGTTCTGTGACGTGTGCTATTACGAACTGAATGCAGATCTCCTCAATAAACTTGACCGTCTTCTAAATTACTCCATTCGATTTGTTTTCAATTTGCGTAAATACGATCATGCCTCTACACATCGGTCACTTGACATTAATCAAGTACACAAGCACTAATGGCATAAGAATATATTTTAAACAACGCCAATACCATGGCAATTTAATTTATTTTTAATTGTTTTATTTCATTTTAGAAACAAAACCTCTAAAAAAAACAGCCTTTTTTATTATACTTAAGACGATGACTAACGCCAACGACATTGAGGGAACAAAATTGCGCCCTCGACGCACACCCGCGCAACCCAAAATTAAGTAGTTTTTTGTACTTTCCTTATTATTCTATAACTTTCAAAAAAAAACTTTAGATGTAAATGTAGATAATTAAATTGTCTTTGAATTTGTGTTTATTTCATTAAAATAGGCCCAGTGGTTTTGGTGCGATTGTCGTGTTTTTGTCCGTTTTAGACACAACTTCACAAATTAATTACAATAAGTTATACGAATAAAACTCAAAATTTTCTTATATCAAATTATTAAGAAAATGGTCTTATGTAACATATATTTTTTCCAAAAACTTACGACTAGCCGATTAGACGTGATTCTCATTTTAAAATCAGGTACTCAAGGGAATCGGCGCCTTAAAAAGCGGACATCATTTAATATCACTTGCGGGGCGGTTAAGTTCGGCGGCTTATGCTGTTAGAAAAATTCGTCAATTTACTGATGTAGATACCGCGAGGCTGGTCTATTTTAGTTACTTTCATAGTATAATGTCTTACGGCATATTGCTATGGGGAAGGGCTGCAGACGTTCAGTCAATTTTTGTTCTGCAAAAACGAGCCATCAGAGCGATATACAATCTTCGCCGGCGCGATTCTCTAAGGGAACTGTTTAAGGACATTAACATCATGACGGTACCGTGTCAATATATTTACGAAAACATCATGTACGTTGGAAAGAATTTACATCTTTTTAGTAAAAACAGCGATGGACATAGTTATGTTACTAGAAATAGGGACCAATTAATTCAACCAGGTTTCAGGCTGGCTAAAGTAGCGTCATCTTTTATGGGGTACTGTATAAAATGTTACAATAAAATACCGCCACACATTCTAGAATTGAATGAGACGAAATTTAAAACTTGTATAAAACGCACACTATGCAGGCAGGCATATTATAGGTTGGGGGATTACATCGCTGATAAAAATGCTTGGCCCAACGCTATTCCAGCTCCACAGCCACTAGGGCACAAAAACAAGTGATAAGCAGAAAAGTTATGAAGTATTGTTGGACCTGCTGAAGACTGTACGAATAATTATAATGTATATTTGTGTTGTATAAACTCAATTAATTTTTTGGATTATATAACTGCACAGCACATATGTGAGTACTATGTACCAACTGTAAATCTACCATTTACTGTAACTATATGTCGTTCGTTGACTTCAGTGTGCCCTGGCAGTTGAGTGTGTCATGCTCTCTCTAATGTCTCTCTGATGGTGGCACATGTGTTGGATCATTCGGTTCCCTTCATGATGGTTGAGCTGAGTGGTGCCGATCCAAGTGTCATGTTCGTGAACGGGCGCCATCAGTTGGGATTGGTCATATCTTAGCTGCCTCCGCCTGTTTTTAATTACCTATTTATTGTATTTATTAATTGTTTGTTTTCCTCTAGACGCTTATTAGTGCGTTTTTTTTTACATCGTTCTCACATATATGTATTTTTCCTACAAGATTATTGTAACCAAATACTTGTAAAACACATTTTTTTTTTAAAGAGTAAGTTTGGAGTTTCTTGTCCGTTCTTCTCCATAACAAGCTACATTTCCGAATGGACTCAATCAATTATTATTACATTTATTTTTTATTTTTGACGTTCGAAAGTGCCGCTTAATGGCCTAATGGCCGGTTTCTGAAGTAACTAAGTATGTGCTTATCTCGATTTAAGCATCTGTCACCCTTGATCATCTGCCACTTTAAGTTTTCTGCGATGCTGAGCAAGGTTTGAGTATACGTCGTCAAGTCATGCCAAAGTATACCTTATGTCATACAAAAAACCTTCATTGACGTTCAATTGGGTTTCACAACTGAGAAAAACACATTTGATCATTCTCCAATTCTCAAACCGTTGTCAACGTTACATAATCAGTGTGGCCAGATTGGGCGACTTTTCGCCATTTAGGCTTAGACTCTGAAGGGTGGCCGAGGCAACCAATTTTTACGATCGGCGACTGATCGCCAATTAGGCTACCCTAAAAAAACTGACCAAGTGCGAGTCGGACTCACGCACGAAGGGTTCCGTACCATTACTTAAAAAACGGCAAAAAAATCACGTTTGTTGTATGGGAGCCTCACTTAAATATTTATTTTATTCTGTTTTTAGTATTTGTTGTTATAGCGGCAACAGAAATACATCATCTGTGAACATTTCAACTGTTTAGCTATAACGGTTCATGAGATACAGCTTGGTGACAGACGGACAGACAGACGGATCGTGGATTCTTAGTAATAGGGTCCCGTTTTCCCTTTGGGTACGGAACCCTAAAAACATGGGACTATTTTAGGCGATTTCGGAATAAGAATGTCTAATCCTCAGGACTCCTAACTGATCCTAACTGGAAATCAAAATGCTTTTTACAGTTCATCTCTTTTTTCATTATACTTCAGTCGTGACAACACAGGGAAAATAAAGAAATGCTTAAAAATGTTTTATGCGGAACCAATAATGATTATTGTGTCAAACGCATTAAAGTTGATATTAGATTCTAGGGTGTTCAAGGCAACAATGGCAATTTACGTTTCGTAAAATGTTTCGTGGTTTTAATGAATAGTGGTCGTCTTGAGTTTTTTATAAATGGAAAACGAAATTTTCGGCGACTTGGGACTCGTCAAATCTGGCTACACTGGTTACATTTGGCAGTTGATAGTTGACAACCCCTTGCTTAAACTTTAATCAAGAGAAATAAATACAAAATAATATATAAAAACTTATAAAACGAGTGATGAAGATACATCCTTGTCTTCCTTAGAGATGCCTCAACGAAGACCGATGCGTGGCAGAAGAGTGTTCGACCCGAATTATCGAAAACATTAGATTGGATGCAAATATTTCACGCCTGATAGATCTCAGTTGCTCGAAGAACGGGTGGTCGATGGGGCTGAAAAGCCTCCCTCTACAGACCGATAACCAGGTTGAGGTCGTGGGCATCCAATGTATGAAAGACGCACAGCACCGGTTGATGTGGTGACGCTGAATGCTAAGTGCCGGGAAGGCCTGTATCCAGCAGTCTTTCGGCAGAAATGATTATTATGATGAGTGAGATCCTCAACAAAAATATTTGAAAGTGCCAGTTTTTGTGTTTGTGGTTGCCAGTGGCTTTACCTGCGCGAAAACCGAGAGTTATCCTACAGGAACTATGTGAAAAGTGAAGATGGACCGGTCAAATGATTCGCGATAACCAAAGGAAATGGAGAAAAGCACCAAGATGAAGGCACAAAGTGTAAGCGATGGCGCGCTGTGGTATTGGCGAGTAGTTCATGAGTGACCCCAGTGGAAACTGTTAGTGGAGGCCTAAGCCAAGAGGCTCTTAGATTAGGAACTTTTTATAAACTATAAAGATGTATTGTATAGACTACAGTTTTATATCTCTGATTTCAGAATAAAAGGCTTTGTTATGCCGTTTATTTATTATTATATCTATTTTTTATTATTAAATCATTTTATTATTAGTCATTGGGTAATTGTATTCCAAATGATATATTATCAAAAACGTTCAACCATTGAGGTGTGATTAACCAATATCTAAACATACAGACTTTCATATCTATATAGAATATTAGTAGGATCCTTACGATAAGAAAAGGTTACAGCGATGACAATGTGTACAGAATTTGGCTTTTGTATGATACGATTTTGGTATCAGTACCTACAATAAAGATGATAAAAACAGCATGATAAGTCTCATTTATTTATTATTTTCCAAAATAAGTAGGCAAATAATGAATTGTTCATTAACATAAAATATATTAAAACACAGTCTTCCTTCATCGGCACATATCTAATGGCACCGACCCTGGCTAATATTGTTTTCCTTCGGAGGCTTCGGAGGTTTGAAATGTATACATACAACCTTATTATGAAACTAGCTTCTGCCAGCGGCTTCGCCCGCGTGAAAAGGGTTGTCTTAACCCAAAGAAACATTATACTGCGAGGGAAAGTAGCATACGTGCTATAACAGACTATAATCTATTTCAGTACCAAATTTCATACAGATTCGTTCAGCCTTTCCAAACTTTTACATTTATAATATTATATAGTAATATTTTCAACCTTTTAGTCCTATTTTCGTTGTTTTTGTTTAGGTACTTGTTTTGCTTTGTGAATTTATAACGGCACTAGAATCACTGTTCCAGCTCAACACGTTTTCGCAAGAAAGTCACATGAATTTCGACACATAGTGAAAATTAGAGGGTCGCGTGTACGCCTCTGCACTGGTGACGTGACTTCATAGTCAAATCAAATTCTGCCCCAAAGTTAAAGACATAATATAACCTTCCTAATGAATGAAGCAGACTCTAACATTACACATCATGTAGATATAGGAAAACGTTGTAGGTAGTAGAAATAGAATGCTAAACATAATCTCGCTCAAAAATATTGAATTTGGCACATTCTGTTTTTCAGAAAATGTAGTGTGGGCAGCTGCGTCGCAGTGTCCGTTCATGAAGGTCGCCTCGACCCGGTGTCACTCCGCGAGGACAGGACATCATTGAAACTGCGAACGACTGCTACTGTCTCTCCATACAGCTGTATCACGAGGTAAATGAAAAAATCACTTGGCGGTCAAATAGATAATTATTTTAGGCCAGAAGACCGAAAACGCTAATTGAGCGAAATAACGCGTTCTAAACTCTAACTGATACCATTGCAACGCAAATTTGGGTATGAAGAAATGGCGCCGATGGCAATTTGCAATTTTTTCGTCATGGGTGTCATTTTCATGGTCTTCGGGTCTCTAATAACCAATATAGGTATGGGGTCAAAACCAAAATCCAAGATGGCGCCGACGAAAATTTGGCAACTTTTCCTCATGGGTGTCGTTTTCGTGGTTTTTGGAGACACCGATTAAATAAGAATATGGAGACAAAACGCGCCAACGAGAATTTGTCAATTTTTCGTCACGAGTGTCACTTAATAGTTTTTGGGGTCGGTAATAACACTACCTTTCTAAAGATAATTATTATGGATTTTTCTTTCATTACGCGTAAATGATTGAATATGCACACGGTACGCGTCGTCGTAGGTTCATTTCGTTCGGGAGGAAACGCCCGGGTGTCACCATTGTATGGATCGCCCGGAGGACACGGTGGAGCATACGGTGGAGGTCTGCCCTGCTTGGGCGGAGCACCGCCGTGTCCTCGTGGACGCGATCAGCGGTGGCGACCTCTCGCGTCCGGCCCTGCTTCAGGCCATGGTACGGAGCGAGAGGGCATGGGAAGCTGTCACCTCCTTCTGCGAAGCAGTAATGCTCGCAAAGGAGGAGGCGGAACGCGTGAGGGAGACGCATCGGAGACGCCCTCACGCCCCTAGCCACCGCAGAAGACGCCCTGGGCGTCGGGAGTCGCAAGCCGATTCCCGGCCACCGTAGGCGCGGGCTTGCGGACGGTGAGTACTGGGTAGCTCGCCGTCTGATAAGGACCAGGCCTGAGTCGACGGCGCGTAGTGTTCCACGCGCGCCTCAAAGAGATGTCAGCAAAAACTGACGGGGCCCGCTAGGGCCGATGCCTGTCTGGGTCGCGGATAAATTTGAAACAGAGTTACCGCGGCCCTGGCACAAGCAACTGAAGGAACACGGGTGGGTTTTAGTCAGTTAAAGTCTGACACGCCCTTCCGCTTCACCCAGAGCGGGAGAAGTCATTTGATGATATCCCACCCTAAAAAAAAAAGAAAAAAAATAAATAATAGGTTAATTTCGTTAGGTCACATTGCAATTGGTTGATCTTCTTTTTTATAACACAAGTATTTACAAAAAGTATTTACCTTAATTACAATAGTTGAAAGAAAGAAAGAAAAATTGTTTATTTGAGCCAGGCACGAAGCATACCATAAAATTAACAAAAAATCTTAAATACAATAATTACAAAGTATGGGTCACAACTACTCAAAACGGTCATCGCTCAGCATAATGCTGGGACTCGTGTGCGAGACAGAGCCACAGCGCTGGTTTTCAGCGATAGCCGGTGTCGACTGGGTGACTCCGAAATAATTAAACCTAGGGGCAGTTGCTGAAATTGTCAACAACCTTGTTCAATGCACAGGTTTTTTTCACTCTTACTCGTATTGATGATGTGTTCCTGTAATCAATACATATAATAAATCTGTAGAAAACTCGTTTTTGTACATCGAAAATATTTCCAATAAAAATAGCCAAAGTGTAAAAGGAGAACAAACAGAACCCATTTCTAGCATTTTTGTCTGTTTATCTGGTTGTCTGTTTATTTGTGCACGCTTCACATAAAATGTACGAAACCAATGTAGATAACTTTTACACATAAATATTGTGCGTAACTTGAAGTATTATTTCGTTTTTGTTTCATCGCAATCGGTTCACTCTATCAAAAGTTAGATGAATTTAAAGTGTTCAAGAAGTAAAATATCGCAACATAAGCAATTCAGATACTCAGACTGTTGAACTTCATATTCGATAGATGGCGTTGTGTATTTCGCGTCATTTTCTGTATGGCGGTGTTAAGATTTACCGCGGAAGAATGAATATAAAAAAAAAACAATTGGTTGGTAGTTAGGGTCCCTAAAGCACGCCCGCCGCACCCCCGTGCTTGTGATCAGGGTGGGTCGAATCAACAATATACTTTCAAAGGCTATTTCAAGTGTGGCTAGAGTAAACATTATAATTCGGGAGTCGGGACCTAATGAAAGAGACTAAATAAAAACGTTTTATGAGATTTTAGTAGGTCTCTAATCATACTACTAATGTTAATAATAAGTGTCGTGGTGGCCCAGTGGCTAAGACCTCGCCTGTCGTGCTTGAGGTCGTAGGTTCGCATCCGGGCAAGAACCAATGTGAATTTTTCAAATTCATATGTACTTTCTAAGTTTATCTTGGACATCACTAGTATAGATAATGTAAGTCTGAAATAGCCAAGTCAGAGGCCTGTGGGGATTCCCAGAGGCGGCTTAATTAACTCTGACACCAGAGGTGGCCACACCTCACACGAAAAGAAAGAAAGAAAGAAAGAATAATAGCGTTGACGTGCGTGCAATGCGTTTCGTAATTTCGCTGCCGCTATTGCCCGTCTGAATAGCCTAATGATAAACGTGATGGCCTACTACATTTAAGATTGCGAGTCCGAGTCCCAGCTAAGGATTGGTATTTTTAACCGATTTACCAAAAAGGAGGAGGTTCAACATTAGGTTTATTCCCCCCGGTTTCTCCGTCAATTGTGGAACGATTTTGAACATTCTTTCTTTTTTATTTAATAGATTATGTTCCCAAATTGGTCCCATTTTAATTAGGCGATGATCTGATGAAGAACTTCGGAGATAATTATACAATAGAACTCTTCAATAAATGACGGCAAATCTCTCGGGATTACTGCAGTCGCATGTCTGTTTATTGTTTATACTGTAGCGGCACCAACGCCGCCACTTACGAACTAATGACATGACGTCACACAAATCCTGCATCGCGCAAGTAAAGTTTTCGGCGCGATTAGAACACATACAACAGTCCGACAACAACCGTCGGGCAGTTGCCCGGACCAGACACAACACCCGTCTGGTCGGAGGATCCTCCCTTTTCTATGGAGGTTTGTGGGACTTTACACCCTGTTCCACTACCCCCAAACTGGTGACCCCGAGCATGAACATCAGCGCAGCCTTCGTGCAGAGCTACTTCGTCGTGACGTCATCATCACTTTCTCAAGCTTTCGAGCAGCGAGTCACACAGCCAGCCACTACCCACGGCATCTACGGGGGTATCCTGACCACCAGCATGCAGCGGACGCGCATTCCTGGTCATCACCCCCAGCTTCATTCATCACCGCTCCGACCCACTGGAGCCAGCAGCACTTTCCCGACTCACTGGGACATCATCACCGCTCCGAACTACTGGAGCCAGCAACACTATCCCGACTCACTGGGATTTCATCACCCCGACTCACTGGGGCACAACCGCATACAGTTCCGACTCACCGCGAACTCTGCGACTTCCGGTTCCGACTCACGGGAACCAACCTTCCACTGGCCAGGCACACATCACGAGATGTACGGACGACTCAACCTGCTATCGACCTCCGGTCTCCGGAGGGGAGTGATGTAGCGGCACCAACGCCGCCACTTACGAACTAATGACATGACGTCACACAAATCCTGCATCGCGCAAGTAAAGTTTTCGGCGCGATTAGAACACATACAACAGTCCGACAACAACCGTCGGGCAGTTGCCCGGACCAGACACAACACCCGTCTGGTCGGAGGATCCTCCCTTTTCTATGGAGGTTTGTGGGACTTTACACCCTGTTCCACTACCCCCAAAATACCATTTCATAACATAACATCACGCCAGTACGCTCTAAAGAAGTACGCAAACATGTACAGTTCACTTTGGTACACCTTCATTTCACCGGTTATGTTCATCAAGTTTCATGATATTCGGGTAATCTATTTGGCATTATTGCCTATTAGGTAATACACAAAAAGAAAAAAAACACTACAAAGTGAAAACGTCCATAACGAAAAATATTGGTACCAACCAAAGACACCGACTTCCAAAAAGATAATAATTTTTGAAAGAAAGAAAGAAAAATATTTATTTGTGACCCGCACAGGAGACACGAGAAATAAGCATAAAACAATAATACAAAATAAAAACCCCGCGCGAGACCAAAAAGTCTCCTATCTTAGCATGTGCAGCATGTGTTTTTCACTTTGTAGTGTTTTTATTTGGAAAATCGGTAATACTTTTTTTGAAAAAAAAAAACCTACCAAGTGTGAGTCGGACTCGCGCACCGAGGGTTCCGTACAAACCTCAGCATACAGGTATTATAGACCTGAGTATTTGATATGAATTTCAATTTAATACCTCTACGCGTTTGTTAGAATCATGAATTCTATATAAAAGTATTGGCACCAAGATAGCAAGCTTTCAATGTCAAGATGGTTATCGGTTATTTACCGTGTATCAGAGTTCTAATGTATGTGGTGAGTAAGGAAAGGGTTTTATGAATAAAAGCACAGAAAGACAAGACTAGGTATTTATTAAAGTAAGGCTTGTCAATTATTTCATATTTAGAAGGCTCATTGAGCTTACTGCCCTTTCGCTAGACTAGTTCTCGTGGGGAAGAAGGGCAAAAATCCCCACTGAAGCTCTTTCATAGTATTAATCGATATCTTTTACAAACACAAAGTATTTACAATATTATAGATTCAAAATAAGAAAAATAAGGCAAAGGACATAGAGTAGCCCTTAAATCAATATAACATATTAGGAATAAAGGCCATAATACGATATAGATACAGCTTTAACACAACCATTAGAAATAATAAAGTTATAATATCAAATAACTTACGTTAGTCTTGTGTAGTCAATCTTACACCAAATATTATAAAGTAGTATACTTCTAAATAACAATATCTGGCCTGTACTGGCTTGTAGTTCACCAAAAAGTAAGTCCGCTTATCAATTACACAATATTTTATAATATCGGGTCTATCTGTGTCTCAATACGTCCAATATGAGAAAATGGCGCGGTATCCCGCCATTTTCTATCTTGCTTCAAATAATCTCAAAATTAGGTGAACAATAATCAATTATTATGAAGTGAATATGTTTTAAAACGTACGAAGACAATTAAGGAATTTAATATCGCCTACATAGTAATTCTTAATCAATATTCAAAAGAATATTGATACTAACAGACAGTATTGTACTAATTGTTTCAAAGGACTTATAATACCAATATAGCATTATAAAATCCAGGATACATCACAATGATCATTATAAATTACGTAATCATTTAGAGGTATATTATCAACGTGGCTTAAATATAAGTTTAGAGTTATTTCCTGTACACACAACAATATTTACTTAGGTGGGTACTCTTTTACATTTGAAGGTAGTTGACACCACAATAATAATGAAGGTAGGTACTTAGACATTTGTCGGTAGGTGCTTAATAAATATGACAGGTATGTATTATGTAGAAAACCATTGAAAACTGAAAATTAACGATTTAATGACGTCACACATACTTCAAATTCTAACACGTTCATGAGAAAAGGGGTAGTAAGTTTAAAATTATTAAAATATTTTTATTATATTATGTAACTAAAAATTAACGGTTCTCGCAATTTTTCCTTTATCTGTTCTATAAGACGTTGCTTCGTAACAAATTTCAAGATCTGAGTTCACGGGAAGTATCCTACAGGATTTGATTCCCTTGCGAGTGTCAAAAATTTGCGGAAATTTACGGCATAAACGGCTGTATCTTTTGATAGCGCTGGCTTAGAAGTTTGATTTTTCACAGCTTTAAGGGACAGTAAACCTAAGTATTTGATATAAATTTCAGCTTGATACCTCTACGCGTTCCTGAAAAAAAGGTCTTAAAAGACAGACAGACGGACGGACGGACAACAAAGTGATCCTATAAGGGTTCCGTTTTTTCCTTTCGAGGTACGGAACCCTAAAAACGATTTTTTTAAATGAAAATTTCGGTGTGGTGTTCTGGAGTGCTACTAGATGGCGCGCAGCAAATCTGTCCTTACTTTTTTTTTTATGAAGTCGATATTCTTCTCCCTAGAGTAAATAGTATTCAGTGCAGCGAACGCTCGATCTAGGTAGGTAGAAAGGTAAGTAAGGTAGGTAGGTCTAGGTAAGTAGGGTAGGTACAGGTACGTAGGTAAGTAGGGTAGGTACAGGTAGGTAGTTAAGTAGGATAGGTACAGGTAGGTTGGTAAGTAGGGTAGGTACAGGTAGGTAGATAAGTAGGGTAGGTACAGGTAGGTAGGTAAGTAGGATAGGTACAGGTAGGTAGGTAAGTAGGATAGGTACAGGTAGGTAGGTAAGTAGGGTAGGATAGGCAGTTAACGGGAGCGAAGCCGCGGGCACAGCTAGTTTTTAATAATGTTAAATATACTCATGTAACACACATTTACACAAATTGTTACATGTACTCATGTAACAATTTGTGTAAATTATGCCGTTTAGCATTATTGATATAGCGAACGCACGAAAGTTATGAAATCCCACAGCGGTAAAATTACCCTACCTCGCGACGGATTTTGGTCGACTAAAGACGGAACCACAATTTCATGTCGTGACGTGGCGTGGCGCGGGATTTATCAATACAACGACTCTGTGCCAGCCTACGTCATAATACAAAAAGTTTTGTAGCCGTTCAACTGCGTCAGAAGGCGCCACGCTATGCCACGACACGTAAGTGTGGTTCTGTCTTAACGATTGTTTGGTGAGGCCCAGTGAGGCACCGCCGCTGGGGCAGCCCTGCGGCACGGTTCGCGTACAAATAACTTTAACAAATATTAAGTTGAGTTTATTTTTGTGAGTATTTAATTATCGTTTTTTTTTGGTTGCCTTTTATTTATCGATCCCGAGCATCCTCATAAAATTCTTAGTGTTTTTTACACCTTATAGATATACTTTATTATCATATTATAATGTCAAACTTGTAATCCCCGAAGGGACAAGCAGTTATGCCTACATAGTACACCCTCATTTAGATAGTTAGGCGGACAGAAGGGGTGAGCTTTTCCCGATCAACAGAACAAGTCCAGACTCCGAAATGTCAGATGGAAAAACCCAGGAACAATTTATCCGACCTGTGAATCGAACCCAGGTTATCATCTTTAGCAGAAGCGCTTGCGACCACCTAGCTAGACCAATGAGGCAATAATCATATACTATAATGTACACCACAATTCTTCTTCTTCGTGTAGTTTGCACGACAGTTGTCAATATTTGCTTGGCCCAAAATTTAGCCACTTCCGCGGTGTCGTCGGTGGCAGCGCATAGCGCATAGATACTTAGGTTCAAGGCAATTCAGGGACTTCCAATTTGTACTAAAATTGTAAAACCAGCTATAGTTTACTCCAAACGGCGAAACGTTTTCACTTTAAAATAAAAATCATACAATCTTGCACGATCCCTTATCCTTTTCTTACTACTGCTTCGGAGTTTTCAGTCACAGAACTTCGTCTTTTTGTTTACAGGATCACTCAGCCGGATATTGACTACGTTTGTTGTAGAGTGCCGCCTGCCTCTGTGCTAGTACTGTGTAAACCAAGTAAAGTGGCCCCAGAACTGACATCAAAAAATACATTTTTATTAGTAAATTAGTTTGGACAAGCTATTACTTGTAAGAACATTTTTTTTTTAAATTACATGATTTCTATCAAACTACTCTGCGAAGAAATACCGACACAAACCCAGAGATGTATTTAGTCCAGACATTATATTGGTGAGTTCATATGAGAACTATACAGACTAGTCTCTGAGCTGGTCTCTTGAGGAAACAACCACACAGATCAGAGCGGGCCTGTCATTGCAACTTTTAGACAGTGATCGTGTATCTCAATTCGACACAAAAGGTGCTCAACGATTCAAGGAACGGTACCAAAAAAGAGACATTTCCTATTTACAAACTCCAGGCAGCAACGGAAAAATTCGAAGAATATTGGAAAAACCCAATAAAGTTTTGTCCGACCTGGAAACCAAATCGAAACTCAATACTAAAACCTCCCGCTCAGCACCCTCAAGGACCCCGGAACTAACGAGGAGCTGCAACATGTTCAAGAGGCGTGAAGGAACGTCAGGGATTAGCGGCCAATTGTTCGAATCCAAGTTACTCAGCTTGTTATATTTTAGAGCGTGTCATGATAAAAGGATTAAAGGATTTCAATTAGCTTCAAATGTCGACAGCATGGGTGCTTTCGGCGATATATGTTTCAAGGTAGAAGTCGAAGAGTTTGATAAACCTATCTTTGTCTGCATACAAGCTAAGCATATTGAAAACAAGAAACAGACACTTACGATCGATTTAGCTACTTACTTTATAAGCTATTTGAAAGTCAGAGAAAATTTCGATCCCAGTACATTTGATGAAGCGGAATGTTTATTCGTTTTATACACAACTGCAAGAGATGAATTTAGTGATGACTCGAAATTAGAAAGCAGCGTTTTCTCTATTATGAATGATTTAATCGGCACAGGCGGCACGGCCAAGCAACCGTACAAGCTATACGAGGATGTAGAGTTTCTATGCAAACTAGTTATGAAAGAACAAATGATCTCGCTAGCTGAACAATTAGCAAAGTTTATAAACGATGACGGTAATTTTCAAGTGATGCTGGCTGACGAGTTAATACAACGCTATCATGTAGTACTCGCTCAAAAAGCACTCGACGTATCAGAAGTTCAACCTGGTGGATATCGAATCGCCTCCTTTCATCAAGACTTCTTTGATGCTAATGAAGAACACCTTACTATGTTCAAAGATACACTGATCAGACTTATTCTTCAAAACAGAAAAATAAAACGCAACGATGTTAAAACATTACTGTCTGAATTCATAACTAATCCCACTGATGCTTCAATACTTAGCAAGCTGATAGGGACCGTTATACCATACAACAATGGTCAGTTAGTATTTGATAAAACAGTCAAACACGATATTAAACCAGATATTATGAAATCAATTGACGTTTCTCGATCGACTGTTAATAAAGCAGTAGAACTGGCTGCAAAAGAAATATTATTGTCTCCGGAGTTTAAGTTAAGAGTCCCGGTGTCTTTCGGGAATAAAGATATAACTCTAAGCGGTAATGATGAAGAAAAAAAGAAAAGAATAAAATGTCTATCGTCAAAAATCACCGACTTATTGGACAAGAGTAATTCCAATAAAATAGTAACTATAGATGAAACTTTGGGAGATGGATTCCTACAACTAAATGGAGGTATTGCTGGCGCCATCGGCAATATATTCGTGCTTGACGATGACACTAAACTGATGATAATTACAAATAACGGGGATTCTCTAGGCTCTCTTGCTAAAATTCTGTATGATAGACTGAATGACGAAATTGGATTGATCAATGAAAAAAGATCAAATAATAAAATCCTCAATTTGTGCGAATATAAGTTCTATTTTAAAGTTAACAAGTTTCCTAAACTTTCTTTGGAATGTTGTGAAAATGAAGGAAAAGCGAGAGATTTCTTAAACAAACTTGTTATTTACTCGAACCAAGCTGGTGATGAAGGCGTAGAAGACATTTTAAAAAGTGAAATAGAAGCGAAACAGCTCACTCAACCAAATTACCTTCAAGTTCAAACTGACGCAATATTATCGAAATATCATGACGAAATGCTGAAATGGTGGAAGCAACCAGAACAAGCACAGATTCTCACACGAGAAAGTGACTTATTTCAAAAGGCGAAAAAACACATTATGAAGGACCCACTGCTAATTATCTTAACCGCGATGTATGAGAATAAAATGAAACCTGCTGATTACACTAAAGACGCAGTGAGTTCTTTGAACTTGCAGAACGAACACTTGAATACTGTTATTATTACAGAGAACAGCAGACGGACTGTTGGCAAAGTGATACAACATTTCAATGATAAAGAACACGTTGTGGTAGATCTTGAATATATCGTTAAACTACCACCGAATGACCATAATGTATTATGTACAGAGTTAAGGGATGTAAATACAGGAAAACTTCTAATATTAGTATGCGATGAAATACAAAAAGGCAAAATTGCAATTCTAGAAAACATTGTAATAGCAATTCTTGACAAAAACACCGTTGTTGTTACAAACCATTCGTCTATTATAATATTAAAAAAATATTTTCCAAATCCTCCATTACACGATGAAAAGAATAGTCTCATTAACATGAATGAAGAACCACAGAAGCAGACAAAAAGAAAAATATGTAAAAAAATGGGACCTCCCCTACCTCCCGTATCTTCCCGTACCTTCCTTATCTTCCACACCTCCCCTATTTCCCCCACCTCCCCCACCTAACACAACTCTCTGCTACCTACTGTAGCTATCAAATGGTGAAAGAATATTCAAAATCGGTTCAGTAGATTCAGAGATTACCCCCTACAATGTCACCACCTTACAAACTTTACCTATTTAATATTAGTATAGATATGTGAAATAATATGTTTTGATTAAAATAATCAGTCAGGAAACAATTGCAGTTGGTAAACTAATCGTCAATAGGAATTATAATTGAATAAAACACTTGCATGTTGATAGACGCGTTAGGAAGTCGTGAAATAATGTCGACGTAGTTGTCGAAATTCTTTACAGTATACCAGACGACGTTGTGCTTGTAACAGCAGAGCCCGGAATGGGCAAGTCAACCCTATTGACTCATTTATCTATTAAAATAAAAGAGCTCAAACCAAAAGTTTGGTTTCTAAGGATTAACTTATTGGAGTACTCGACAGAATTCAGCAAGTGGAAGGAAGAGAAGACTGTCATCGATACATAGGAGACTATACAGTTTATATGTCAAGTTATACTTCACGATAAGCTTGGCAAAGAAAATAATATAGAAATTACGCTGGAAGAAAAAGACAATGTTGTGGATCTGAAACATTGTACAGCAAACCCTTTGATTCAGTTTGAGTTGAATTTGATTCTACAATTTTATTGTAAGAGAGACATCATTCTCCTATTTGATGCTTTCGACGAAATCTATCCGTATTATATGGACGTGGTTATGGCATTTCTGGAATGTGTCTGAAGTGATCCTTTTAAGCAAAGATTGCGGATCACAAGTAGGTCATATAGCGAAATATAAAATATTTTACTGGGAGAGTTCGGGCTGTCATACGGAATACTTTATTTCACCAAGGACGAAATGATAAAATATCATCAGATATTGTGTGAAATTCATATAGGTTTAGAAAAACTAAACAGCACACAGAACGAAAATATTAGAAAATTCTTTGAGTACATGGCAGCAACCGGGAAAAAACAAACAATAAATTGGTATGCATCTACAGGGCCATTATTAGATGTATATAAAATCGCAGCCTGCTATTTGATTTCTGAAATTACAAAAACAGGTAATAAAAATTATTCCATCGATGAACCAACCTGTGAGGTGAATCCATTATTGCTGTACCTAACAATGCTATAAGTCATATACAGTATTGATGACAAAAATTCTAAGGAATGGTATCTACGAGTACGTATAGATGTGGTTACTTTTAACGTTTACGAAAGATTTTTGGGAATTAAAATTAAAAGACGGTTTTAAGAGGAAAAAGAGGACAAAGAATTTGCAGATTCTACTTTCAAGCACAAAAAGTTGGCGGCTTATGCTATTTTCAACGAATTCAGTGCAATGTTGTTTAGTGTGAAAGACTTAGAAGAAATGAAAGAAATTATAAATAGCTTGGAAAAGGGAGAAGAGAAGACAGGCCTTATTCATAGTGTGGAAAATGGAATCCCGATATTTTTGTCACACATGTCATTCGCTGAATACTTTGCAGTTGAATATGTGTGTGACTGTTTGAAAATCTGGAATGGTAGTGAAAAGCTAGATTATTTTTATATGATGTTTACAGACAACAGTTTCAGGCAGGTACGTAGAATTTTTGATCACAAAATAAAGATTGAAAATACATTAGTGAGTGTTTTGGAAAATAATTAAGAAGCGATATTTGAGTGGATAAAAAGATATTCGCATGTTTATGATGCCAATTCACCTCATTTTTATCTTTTGCATTAGCACGCTCAGTGTATGAAAAATTAAATAATTTAGATTAATTTATTGATAGAACAATCAATTATGGCATGACTAATACTGAACTAACTGAGGCTGAGAATGCGGAGATGTATAAATTGATAAGTTTACAAGAATTTACAAAACGACATCAAAAATTTGAAATTATGGAAAATACAAGTGTACTTATAGTGATAATGTTTCATCATGATTGAATATTGCTGTATCTGACACAGAACGGGTGATATAGGTTTATAAATTAGGACTAGCCCGCGATTTAGTCCGCATCAAAATTGTATAACAGCACACACAAATGCCACTTCTTCTTCTTCTTTTCGAGTCAGTGGAAAGTCTTCGAATAGTTTGGGCCCAATAGGTGGCCATGTCAATCGCAGCGTCAGTGGTGTTCATAAGTCCTCTTTAAGTGCAGGTGTCCATGCTTCGGGCACTCTAGCATGTGTGTCATATCCTGCAAAGGGGCACCGCACTCACATTAGGTGTCGGACGGGTCTGTAAAAGGGGCGTGTTTTGTTTAAAATAATACCCAAAGTTCAAATGATCATAATTATGACCTTATTTCATTTAATTTATTTTTTGTAATATAACAATATAACGAAAATATTAAATATTTGAGGTATCAAACGTAAATTTCAATTTATTTTATTAAGGTAATTCCGGCTAGATATTTCCAGGCAGCCCTGCAGCAATCTATTCTAATATCAAGTATAATTCACGAAAATGTAGTTTAATTAAAAACCCTGATGCCTGCATAGTTCTTCAGTCGGATCTTAGGCTTACGTTATTAATTATCTATGGTTAATTTTAAAGGTTATTATTTTAGTTAAAATGTCATTTTATTAATTATTAAAAATATAAGATAAACATTACAAGTCGTAAATCTTTTTAGTTTTTAGTCGTGAGAAAGTTTTAAAAGCTAAAATTTACATGAAATGAAAGCATCGACTAAAAGGCGCTCAAAGATAATCTCGCTCTACCATGATCAAAGGCTAGCCCCGGCGCTGTACATTTGCACGGCATTAATAATATACATTTATTTATCTTAAATATCTGTAGGTAATTTACTATGGTAATGTTTCATCCATATTTACCTATATTTGTTTCTAGTAATCGATGTATCAATTGACACTATTCAATCTATTTGTTAACATATCGTATGTATGCGTGAGTGCATGCACACATTATATACACGGTGAATCTAGAAGGCTGAAGGTGAAGAATTAAATTTAAATGTAAAATATGTCAAATATTTATTTTATTGAGTTTAACCTGCATTGTTTTAATATGAGTTATACGTTTTTTTTTTCTTCTGTTTGTATTTGCAATCAGCCCTAAGACTATGAGCAAATCTGTTCTGTGATGCTGTCGATGAGAAGAGTTATACCTAAATATTTTTTGTCTCTGTCATCTTTATCAATGTTTGTCCTGTAATAATTATTATGTTTAGGTATATAAAACATAAATAAATATAAACCTGGTTTTCAATAAAATTTCAGTTTATTATTTACCTCTCCATCTATACCTCCACGATAGCGTTCACTATATTAAACCGCACGTTAAAAGCGTTAGTTTGGAATATTATAAATGTATTTATATCTCTGTCGTGGTGGCTCAGTGGCTAAGACCTCGCCTCTCGAGCTTGAGCTCGTGGGATCAAATCCGGGCAAGTTTCAATGTGACTTTTTCAAATTCATATGTACCTACTTCCTAAGTAAGATAAGCTTACTGCTGACAACGGTGAAGGAAAACATTGTGAGGAAGCCTGGACTTATAATATTAAGTCTCTCGCCAACCTGCCTTGAGCAAACGTGGTAATCAACGCTTGTGCCTTTTCTGTATAATAAAAGGCCTTTGCCCTGCAGTGGGCCAGTTACAGGCTGATGTTATTATTTATATCTTTGCAGCGTCGTAGCTCGGGGCTGTCCAGGCGGGTGCCACCAAGGGAGGACAACCTCCTGAAGGTTGGCACGGGAGCACTTTAGAGGCCCACAGCCTGCAAGCCACTGGGGCACAGGACTTTTTTTTTCATGTAGAAATGCTCATGCATATGGCGAGATGGCGCAGATATTTGGCACTTCAACCCACTAAAACACCACGGTGTCCACCTGTGCCGCTTATGCGGACCAATTAGTCTTGGGTGAGATCGAGATAGCTGGCATCAGCATAGTCCAGAATAGGCAGAAGAAGAGATTGTGCTAACGCAATTTTAGTGGTGATGGGAAGAAAGTTACGAAGGCGTCTCAGGGAGCCCGCAGAAGCAAACAGGTTACGACTGACCTCTTGCAGTTGTTTAGTCCAGGAAAGGGTGCTGTCGATGTAAATCCCCAGGTTCTTCCCAGTTTCAGCTATAAAAACAATGGTGTTGTTGAAAGAAACCTGGGGAAGTGTCGCCCAATCAATCCTAGAGACCGTTCGGGAACTTCCCACAACAGCCACTTGAGTTTTCGTCGGATTGATCTGCAGCCCAAACTCAGTGCTCCAGTCACCAATTCGAGCCAGGTCCGTATTAATAGTCTTAATAGCGTCTGATAAATCGCCGAGAGGGGCTTGAGTATAAATTTGGAGATCATCAGCATAAAGGTGGTAGAAAGAAGATAGCCGTTGAGTGATAGCATTAATAAAGAGTGCGAAAAGTAGAGGAGATAAAACGCCACCCTGCGGCACACCTGCAGAGGTGTGACACCAAGAAGAGAAAGATTCCTCAACGCAAATACGCTGCCGGCGGCCAAACAGGTAACTATGAAACCAGTCAATTACCGAAGCAGATATGCCAAAAGAGCACAGGATGCCCAGCAAAATGTCGAAGTCAACCGTATTGAAGGCATTGCTGAAGTCAAGTAGAGCAAGTACAGTTAACTTTCCCATTTCCATGCCTGACATGCACAAGTGCTGAGGTACTGCTGTGTCCCGGACGAAAACCAGATTAGAAGGAATTTAGCAGCTTGTATTTGGAAAGGAACGAGCTGAGTTGACGGTGAACAAGTTTTTCAAGGACTTTGGATAAGAAGAATAGAAATGGGACGATAGTCAGAGAAAGATGCAGGATGAGATTTTTTGTGTAGATGAATAACATGGGCATCTTTCCAGGCTTGAGGGAAGACACCACTGGAAACAGAGAAGTTGAGGATGTGAAGGATAACAGGAAGAATGTCATCAAGTATGGGAATGATTATTACGGCCAACACAGTCACTACCAACAGCGTTGGACGAAATCGATACAATACTCTTTTTAACATCACAAGCCGTGAATTTACTTATGAAAAAAGGAGAAAAGTCAGGTACCGGAATGTTTGAAAGATTACTTAGCGTAGTCGCTTTAGTGGCCCTATCCAATACAGGCGAAGTAGAAAATTACTATTAAGTAAATTGAAATCCAAGTCTTTAGGAATCGTACTGTGAGACTTTTCTCCGATACCTAGTGATTTGAGAAACTTCCAGACCGTGACTGGATCACCGTTCTGAACTGAACTATGGATATATTGGCGGTTTGCGATTCTACACACCGTACTGCAGTGATTTCTAATTGAGACGTATTTCCCTGTTGACGTCATTAGGCCGAATTTTAAACTTAAACTTCGCAGCTGCCTTTTTGATTAGTAAAAGTTTAATTTTTCGGTCAGCCAGGGCGCTGGAAGATGCCTAACTCTCACGGCTCGAATAGGTGCATGTGTGTCGTATAGATGAACTAAGCTAGAAGTCAAGACTTCAACTTGTTCGTCGACGGATCAGGAAGTCACTAGTGTCGTCCAGTCAATATTACTGATTATCCTCTCGAAGTCGATCAATGTCCAGAAGAGTTTTGAACTTATGCTTAGGTGGTCAAATTTTATATGAAGTGTAAATTAAATCATGGTAGGAAAAGGCGTCAGCAGAATATTGACCATGTTTAGTGACGTGATCAAAAGATGAGACAACAATAAGATCGAGAAGTGAGGGAACAAAGTTAGGAAAATGGTGAGTGGCACCAAGATAGAGAATAGAGAGATTGACTGATTCAATAATATGACGAAAAAAAGTAGAGCGGGAGTCTTGTTTAAGAAGGCACGTATTAAAGTCGCCAATTATGATACTATGACTGTAAGAGGGGATTAAATCTTCCAAAATACGTTCGAAAGAAGAGAAGAAATTAATTCGAAGAAAAGGGCAGTAGTAAATTCCAAGGAGAATCTTAGGATGATGCAATTCAATTTCCAGGAAGAGATGTTCACCAGTGTTCGGCGGAGGCGGCTGCGTGGACATGTTAACTATAGAAAAAGGAATATAATAATGAAGATAAATGGCCACCGCGCCACCACCACCGACCGCGCGATCATTCCCAATAATTTGAGAGCCGGGAAGAAAGTAGGAGGAAGAGGGAAGACAAGGTTTTAACCAAGATTCTGAAAAAAGAATCGCATGGATATTCTTACAGTCAAAGCTTGCAAGCATATCGGGGAAGTGGATCGGAATACTCTGGGCATTTATGTGGATATTTGTATTGTTTCAACTTACATTTATTTGACAACTTACGAAATTATAGAGAGTAAGTCCCGGGGAATTGTGAATCGTAAATTTAAGATTACTGTTCTATATTAGGTTTATATCAAAGTTTACTTGTTTTCATTTTTTTGGGAAAGAATGATGTAGCGCCCCTGCCGACGCGATAAGTTTGTTAATATAGGTACATAACGCAGGCGCTACATACGACGGGCCGACGGGCGACGGCACAGGCAGGACGCCAGTCGTTCACCAATACTTATACTGTCAAGTTAGGTCTTATATAGATTAGAGTAAATTTAATTATGTATTGGTTGTAAGTGTTACAAGAGAACAAAATAGTACGGTTTTATTTTATCGTGAATTGTTATTTCATTGGCCAACCAGAAACCATGCATGACGTCGTAATAAATGCATGCAAATGCATATAATACGATGTCTACCTATGAGGTAGTTGCAATATAATAATAGGATCGTTTGGCACTTGAATGCAATCCGAGTGTGGTTGGTACACATGTGTGAAATTATCTGTGGAAATTGTCGATTACTTAAATAGAATAATAATTACTTAAATTGTTTGTAATTAATAAACGCAAACAGTTAACCGATATTAAAAAGTCTTTCACCTATGTACAGCTACATTATTCCGAAGTAACATGAGCAGCATATTTTTGTCATTAATTACAAAAAATCCCTAAAAGAGAAAATAATGAAATAATATTCATTAAAGAATCTTTTTTAAAACAAGCTTATTTCGTATTCTTCTCAGCAAACCCTTTCATTTGATACCCATATCACGGCAGTACACAAAAATAACTTGGTCGCGATCTTGGGTAGTCCGTCATATTGGATTTAGAATGACGTCACTTATTTAACCATGCATTGTCATCCAAACTAAACGTGTATGCACAATTCGATCTTAATCGGTGTAGCATAACTGCTTTAAAATTCAGTTGCAAAGTTTGACCCGAACACACTTACATACATAATTATATTGCAAGTTAATAAGCTTTTAATAATAAAAAAGACAAAATAGCAATAATGTAACACAAGCTGTCAAAATTTTGCTTATATTTGTCATTATTTGGCGTGCGCTGCGAAAACTATTGATGATACATTGATTACCTACAAAAAAGTCCGCGAGGCTGTATGTCTAAATATTACAGTTGAGCAACAATAACCCCTTTCTGTTTAAATTAGTCCATTAAAACACGACTACGACGAGAAATGTTGATATTTGCGGGGTGGTGAATATTTTCAAAATATCCTAATTATATAAAACTTTACAAAAGTAGGTATTGGAGGAAGCACTAATACCATGCAGGCAGAGCCGCGGGCTGCAGCTATATAAAATAATATTGACTTCTTTACCTGTTAAGGTCTATCTACACATATCTGGGCTGTGCCCGGGACGTGAGAGGGCCGGGCCCAATCATTGAAGTTTCATCACTGGCCCGTACACAACGATATTTTTTTGAACCCCTGACGGGGCACGGTCCGTCCACGCCCCGGGCAGGGCCCTGATATGTGTGGATAGATCTTTAGAATCGCAGTCCGTTCACGCTTATCAATGTATATTTGAATCGAAAACAGGTACAAAAGTAGTTGTGAGTCATTACTAGGTGTTTTTGTTCATTGTCCTTGTCTGGTTTATTATAAAATCTGCTTCAATTTACTTCAAACTTGAATCCGAACAAGACCAGAGCAGTTATTTTTTTTAAATTCGTGGCCATATATTATTTTGTGGATTCTTATGAAACACACATTGCCACGGTCTCAACTAACGTTAACTTTAGCGACTTTTTCATCAAA